>JAKMXP010000002.1:2400000-3062818 GCA_022506055.1 Microbotryum violaceum
TGTGCTTGCGGCATTGCTTGCCCTTGCAGTATGTTCGGCGTGTCTTGGGAACGTTAACCATCTGGGCAAACGAGAGGACGAGGGAGGATCAGTACGGGTCGGCGCGTGGTCGGTCGGGTGGTCTGCTGGGAGTGCTCTGCGGCGTGCGCGTAGCCTGTAGTACTCCAGAGTCGAGGGTGGGACAGAGGATCGATATGTACCTTTGGTGATCTAAATAGTGTAACAACAGCAGAAAGAATGTCAGTGAGAGGCCAATAGAAAAGAAGTGAATGCGCGTGTGGATGAGTCGAGGGACAGGCGAGGTAAGGCGAGAGACAAGGCGAGGCGAGGGACTGCGATGGCCAGCCAAAGTCCGTAGTGCGAATGGCCCAGAACGACCCCGCCGACTACGGACGGTGCCACACGGCGACATGCCACCCCATCAAACATTTGAGTTGAACCCGACATTCGGTTGAGAGGGTCCGAATTGTTGAATGGGGTCGAATGAGCCGAGGTGGGTGTGTCGTCGCTCGTTCCATATCGCTGTCGTCGGTGTCGTCGTCGCCCGCCTGATGCGTCCTCTCCGTGAGCCTCACCAGACCGCGGCCAGCCAGCCCTGGACCACGGTCAACGCCTCCATATCCACCCGCATCCACCCTCTACAACCGCCAACACACCAGCCTTCCCTCCCAGCCTATTCTCCTCCAACCTTCCCCCCATGTTCACCACGTCAAAGGCGATGTCGAGCCTGCAACAGGCGCACGTCGCTTTTTTTCGCGCCTGCCGACGACGACGACCCTGAGCTGCACGATCCGCACACCGCGTCCTCAATCGTCGATGGGTCGACATGTTGTAGATAGGTCGGTCGGTCGTACTCAAGGTATCAAAAATCCACAGTCGGAGTTTGGGTAGGGGCTGAACTGACCTGAACGGGTGCTGAGATGACAAGACAGACGACAAGGAACTCACACGCCCTAGCCGTGCCCTTACAGCCCGCGCGAGGGCGAGCGATTTTTGGCCCACCAGTTTGCATGCCAGCGCCTGTGCGCGCCGGGCTGAGAGCCGAGGCGAGGCGCCGACCCTGGCCTTATACAGGCTCGACACCCCCTGTCTTTCTATCTCCTGCGCCGCACGAACCGAAAACCCGATCACGTGACTTTTACTACGATCTCACAGCTCTAACATTCAACGCCAGTGTCACCTTCAACATGTCACCTAGATTCGCGAGATGAACCATTGCATCCATCCAGACCCTTGGACCACATAAACGAAACACTAACTACAAGAAACGGTCTTCGCTCGACGGAGTCGAGACCCCCACGCAAAGGAAGACAAGTCTTAGACAACTGACCACACGACTGCACTTGGGATCGTAGCTTTTCATCTGATGAGCGTATATGAAAGACCCTAAAGGTATTGATACGTGGTGGGGTTAGAATAAGTGATCGACCTCGATACGCCTTCCAGGCCTCGGCTGACCCACTCCGCGCTCTCGGACTTGTGTTTAGATTTGAAAGAGGGGATGATGGGCTTTGGGACATCTTTCGGAGAGACCACGAGTGTAGGATGTTTTGCTGGCGAAGCTCCCAAGACGTCGAGGTATGCTGAATCAGCTCGTGCGACGTTCCCCAGCCCCTCTCGAGCTCGGTCGGGGTGGTCCCGAGTCGACTCGGACAGGCTCGACCTCGCTCGATCATCCACCATCATCATTCGGCATCATTCATTATCATGCATCATCGTGCTTTCCTTTGCTGTTGTATATCAGGTTATCTTTCGACCTTCTTCGAACACTGTGGAAATCATCATGTGGGGATTATTTCCCGGCTAGTCCTCGAGCTCGGCCAATCGGTCGCGCAGGCCTCTAGTGGGTGGGTTTTCATTCTACTTCGGTTCAGACCCGGCGGAAGCAAACACTTAGTACTATTACTACCGTGCGTGTTTCTCTGTCTCTTTTTGTCCATAGTTGTCATCATTTTGCCGCAGACTTTTTGACGGTTGGCCACCCTCGGAGCAGCCTCCCGTACCGGTTTGGCAGTTTAGCCTCCCGGCCGCAAGAGTGTGCCAAGGATTTGCCGGAGCCTCGTAAACTCCGTAAGTCGCGCGGAGCTGGGGTTTGACGACCTTGCCCCCGCTTTGCCCTTCTCCCCTTTTTAGCCTTCCCCATCCAATATCATGGCAACAACATACACCAACGAACAACTGGTAGAGCTCGAGTTGCAAGCACGCAACCTCGCGGCGCCAGGTGCGCTCGTGCCGTTGCTTCCTCCCAAGTCGTCAACCCGAGGCACCTTGCCCGACCTTGCTCTCGGCTCGTCTACTCGAACGCCTTTCGGCGCCTCCAAGCATTCCGATTGGAAGGTCGATACCTTTGTCGTCCCTGCCGCGTTCCCACGATCGCTCAAGAGCGGCACGACAAGCACTTCGAATCCCAAAGGCTCGGCATCGCAACCAAGTGGAAGTGGGGCGCCAGCGACAACGGGACGAATCGGTGCGAACCAAGCGTTCCATGATCTAGCCGTGAACCAGTTACATGGCTTGAGAGGCGGCAAGGTTTCAATTACGGATCAGCAAGAACTACGGGAACAGGAACAGTTGTTCCTGGCGGTAAATCGTTACGTCAATCGAGCCGCGGCACCGTCCAAGGAGGCCCCACTTTTGACCTTGGTATTTGTCCATGCCAATGGGTTCCACAAGGGTGAGTCGGCCTGAAACCTGCATCATCAATTGGATTGTGGGGGCCGACAGTCATCATCCTCTTTTTGTGGGTGTTTAGAAACCTGGGAACCCGTCATTTCCGACTTGCTCGACTCGTGGGACTCGACCCTGATGCCCATCGGTGAGATATGGTGCTTGGACGCCGTCAACCAAGGCGACTCGGCAGTTCTAAATGAAGCCGTACTGGGTACTACCTGTACGTATTGCGTCATCTTTCGGGCCCTTGTGCATAGCATGCGGATCGGAGCTGACGATGAGAACTCTTTCCTCTTTCAGTCGACTGGTCCGACCATGGCCGAGACATCACCAACTTCCTCATCTCGTACCTCCCCGACCCTCTATCCCCTCCTTCGACCTCCTCCATCAGTCTCCCCTACATCTCCACCCCTCACAACACGGCCCTCTTGGCCCTCGATAACCTTGCCGTATCGCCCGGTGCATCCTACCCTACCCGACGAGTCTTTCGAAATCGACTGATCGTCGGCATCGGTCATTCTCTTGGAGGAGGTGGTATGGCCTACGCCGCCACCGCACAACCGAGTCTCTTCTCTTCCATCATCCTCTGCGACCCCGTCCTCCCGCCTCCTGGTGCGGACCGAATCATGTCGGCCTTGACCAAAGGTGCCTGCGTGAGGAAAGAGACGTGGGGTTCCAAGCAGGATGCTAAAGAAGGCTTCTTGAAGAAGGCGTTCTTCCGGGGATGGGATTCCAGAAGTCTGGATCTATATGTCGAGTTGGCGACCAAGGACGCTGTCGACAAGGATGGTAAGAGGCGTGTGGCTTTAAAATGCCGAGCCAAAGACGAAGCGGTGAGTCCCACGAGGCTTTTTGCCTTATTTTACTTTGAGGACCCAGGCGCTGATACGCTCCAAACTGGAATTACTACTACAGCTCGTCTTTGGCGACCTAACTGCCGGTGCCGCAAGACGAGCCGCCGGTCGCCTAGCGCTCCTCCCATCAACCCTCCCCGTCCATTTCATCTTCGCCGAGAAGGGCTCCGTTGTCCCTCCTTCCCCGGACCGCGAGAACCTCTTGGGCCTCATCCCACTCGCGACTCATTTCACGATCCCGGGTTCGGGTCATTTGATCGTGCAGGAGAGACCGACCGAGACGGCTATGGCAATAGGACAACAGTTGAGGAAACTCTATGGCTCGAAAGGACTGCGGGGGGTTCCCAGATTGTAGAGATTGCTTTTATCGAGGCGCCTGTAAAGTCTTCGATGTCAATTCTACGCTATCGAAATCTATACGATTCGAATAGACGTCTCCAGTTCTGCAAGATCCTCAACAACCCAGTGAAGCCAGAGCATCATCACCAACTTGAATGTCTATGGGGACTGAACTTCGTGATGTCGTCTCCCTGGACCACTGCAGTCCTGCGTGGACCTCGTACTCTTCAACACCGGATCCAAGCCTTGACTCTGACAAGATATTACGACTCCAACTTCCCTTGCCTGCCCGTGTTCAACTCGTTGTAGACAACCTCCAACCTCCTAGTCACTACGTCGGCGCCTCCGTTTCGCCCGCTCACTTCGCCGCTTTTCCGCCTATCCATTTGATACGGGTGGACAAAGTCCATGTTCGAAGCAGGAGTCCCTGAACAACTTACCAAAAAGGCGAGTGCTCGTGCGTGAGAAGACGAACAATAACGATGATTGTGGTGAGAATTGCGAGGTCCAAGCGAGGCGACCGGGGACCGAGCGACGGACCGAGCTGACGGTACAATCGCTCAGAAATCTTGGCTAGCGTCTCTACTTTCAAGTCAACTGACAAGCGAGGCACTTGAATAGTCCACCCTCCCTTCAATTGTCAAGACACGACTGTAATTGCTCTCTGCGTCACCTGATGCGCATAGGATGAGCGGACAGTGTGTGTGCATAGGTAGTACAATCGAAGACCATGCGCAAAGTAGGACGGAACATTGCGGGCTAGAGTCTTTCTAGCCATACGGTCAAAGGTCCTCGTCGAGACTTAGCGGAAAAGCTTCTCGGCTCCACCCATCTCGAGCGTCATACCGACACAGAGCCTGACGAAGCTTCGCATGTCTGCCAGAAGGAAAGAGGGGAGGGGGCAACACTCAAAAGGTCAATACACCGATCGTTCCTGATACATCTGCTGCTTCACGCCCGGACTGACGCTCAAAGCTAAAGCCCTCGTTCTGGATCGTATCGCCACTCGTGTGAATCCTCTTGTTCGAGTCAGGGAAGGACGACTCGATCGTGAAAGCCGAGGGTGCGCCGACCTTGGACCACGAAGCATGGTCCGAGCACGCGTACCCGCATTGGGTGTCGGTGCGGGAGATGTCCCCATACTCGTCGATGAGCAAGGCGACGAGGTCGGTGAATTCTGGCGAGACAAAGTCGCGGATGATGCCGTAGGTCGGGGTCGTGCCGGGTTTGACGAAAGCCGTCACTGTGAAGAGTCGTCGTCTAGGCCATCAGCTAGTCGCACAAGGGATGGGCCTCAGGTCCAGCGAACTCACTATCCATCTGGAGCATGGATCGGACTTTCTTTCCGTCCCTGGCATAGCTTTGCGCAACAGCCTGCGAGCCCAACAGCCCGCCTTCCTCGGCCGAGTACCTGGAGCGTGAAATAAAGCCGCGATGAGCATCACGCTCTTTGGAGCAGGTCATATAGCTTCGAAACTCACCAGTGGAACTCGACGGGGTGATCGCTAGGGATGAACGAGGCGTTAACGAGAACAGTGAGAGCTTCGACAAGGGTAGTCGTCCCCGAACCATCGTCATCAGCACCCTGAGAGAGTTTGAAAAACGCTGTTTGTCAATAATGATCGCACGAGTACTCCTACGAGTACGTTTCTCTCAACTTACGGGAGCAGCCAAGAAGGGGTAAAAGTTGGTCGAGTCCTGATGAGCGCCGAGGATGACGACCTGTTCCTTTCCCTGCTTTTTGCGCAGGGCCGAGGCCTTGGACGAGGGTTCAAAGCGAAGTATGACGGAATTCTGGCCCCACGAATGCGGGAACTCCTTGACCGAGATCGAGTCGGCAATCTTGGGGTTCGACTTGATAATCTGGTTTTTGAGTCAAATGCTGAGGCGTTAACGTTCAGGCTTCTCCGTTCCCAAAAGTCGGCGCCGATCTCACCTCCTTGACGTGGTTCAACAAGAACTCCTGGGACTGCTTCCCCGTTGAGGAGCGGTAGTAGCGCGTGTGAAATCCGGAGAAGTGAGTTAGGAAGGTCTTCATCCTCGCGAGGGAGATGGCGTCGAAGAGGGGCTGCGCCTGCTTGACGCTGTAGCTCAACTTGGTCGGGAAGGCATCTGTAAAATCAACTGAGCAAAGATCAGGAATTTTCTGGTGATAAACATCCTTAGAGAAAAGTGTATGTTTCGACGCACCCTGACCGGCGATGACGACCTGAGCAGCGGCGACCAAAGCCGGGTCCTCCTCTGTGACATCGACGAAACGAATCCCCTTCATAACGAGGATCGACTTTTCCCCTTCCGTCACCTCGATGGGTTGAGCATCGTCGACGAGTTGTACGAGTCGTTTCTCGGGCAAGGAAGCGATGTGTTGGTCCAAGCGAGATCGGAGCGAAGGCTCGATGTTCAGCGAGGCCAAGGAGAGTTCGGAGGGCTGAGCGATCGAAGTGTCCGAAAAGGGGATCTGTTGGACCGGGGCCGAGAGGGCGACCGAGGATAAGGCCAGGAGGGCACAAGCTTGGCTTAGGGGGATGAGCATGATGGGCCAAGATTGGGATGCGGATCACAGAGTGGTGGTCGGGGGTCGAGGTCAATGAGTCGATGAGTCGATGAGCAGGAAGGCGAGCTGGTCGTCGATCGCTTATGATGAGGTCACGCGGGTTGCTTATCGCACAATGCAGCGAGCCGGGACCTGTTCCAAGAGCTGCCTGTGCAAGGTGTGCTGTCAGTAAGGTGTGGAAGGGATATGTACAGCTCATGACGTAGCAGCCGAATTGACGCACCAAGGTGTACGAGTGGTCGTAGAGGAAGAAGCGGGCAGGCAAGGTCCAACCCAAAGTAGCCATGGCACGCGCGTCCGACCTTGCCCGCGTGAGATCGCGTGCTCTTCTGTGCTTTCTATGGCGACGGACGGCAACGACGCCGGCCGGGCCGAACACTGTCGATCGAAGAGGCCCGTGCGCGTCCAGGCCAACCGATCGCCGCCCTTCCCCGACGCGTCAGATCGAGAAGCAGTTCAGCTTGCGTCTACACCACGCGACACGCACGCCTTGAAGCACGTTTTCTCAGCTTGCATCGGCCGTGGCAGCCAAGATGCCCTCTCTGGCCTCTCCGCCCACGAACACAGGCGCCCTTTCTGACTCGGAGGAGCTCGTCGCCGAATCGACATCCACATCCGTTCAGCTGGATGGGTCACCTCGCTCGCCTCCACAGACGCGCGAAGCTTCAGAGGTGGGCATCTTTGACCTTGTGACCTCCTTTGAGGTGTATTTGTAGCTGACCTGGCTGACACTGTCCTCGTAGGAACGTGTCGTTGCGGGTCGACTTGGGAATGGCAAGCGAAAACTCTCCCCCGTCGCGTCCACCTCGACGGCCATCACCACCGTAGCCACCGCCAATACGCCCTCAACGGTGACGACCTCAAGCACAGGCCATCAGATGAACTACAATGCTGTCCCAGCTCGAGGAAGGCTCCCTCGCGATCCCATGATCTGCGCCGCCGCACCTCAACTCGTCCCACCCGTGACGTCGGTCCCCCTACCGACCTCTGCCTTCGAATTCTTCCAAACTCGCGCTCACCCCATCAACCAACGAGGCTACAGATACGTACCCTGCGGGCCTTCACCGCATTCTCACCTCCCAACCCCCGTCCAAAGGGTCATTGAAAGTGCACCACAGCGGGCAAGGTGGTCGTGGGAGGATCGATCGACATTTGTCATGGTCACTGAGGATGCGATGACTGTGACGGCTGAGAAGGGGTGGAGGGCAGCAAGGGCCAATGTAGGCTTGAGGGAGGGGAATTGGTATTGGGAGTTCAAGGTTCATCGAGGTGGAGGACCCAAGGAGGTTGATGCTGCCGGCGCAAAGGAAGGTAGTTGGGTCCGACTGGGCGTGGGGAGACGAGAGGCTCCTCTCAATGCTCCTGTTGGGTTCGATGGGTGAGTGCGGATGGACTAGTTTCCTCGGCGTAATCAGAGCTGAAAATTGTCTCTGAAACAGCCACTCGTACGCCTACCGTGACAAAGGAGGAGAGGCCATCACCCTAGCCCGACCAGCACCCTACGGCAGACCCTTCTCCTCCGGCTCGACAATCGGTGTGTACCTCTCCCTACCCCCTCAACCCGCCCCACCCAAAACAAACCGGTCCCACCCCTCCCATCTCGTGCGCAAACGCGTTCCCATCCGCTACAAAGGGTCCCTCTACTTTGAACTGCTCGAATACACCGCCTCAAAAGAAATGACCCAACTCGCCGCCGACCCAGCCCATCTCAAACAACAAGGACCTCTCGAGGAAGAACGGAAAAAAGTAGCTCCGGGCAAACGAGCGCCACTACCGAACGAATCGGATGAACCTCCTTTACGAGAGGTGCCCGTTCTGCCAGGTGCGAAATTGGCGTTTTGGGTCGACGGGGAATGTCAAGGCGTTGCGTTCGAGGATCTGTTCGATTATGTACCGCTACCGACGCACGATGGGTTGAGGCTCCCTACGAATCGCAAGAGTGATCCGAGGTTGAACAACCATGATGATGGGACATTGGGGTACTTCCCTTTCGCTTCCGTTTTCGGTGGAGCGATCGTCGAGATCAACCCTGGTCCGGAGTTTGAGTACCCGCCTCCGGAGGATCTCGAGGCTGTTTTGAGGAAGAGTTCGAAACCGCCTCGAAATGCGGGTGGCATGGAGGAAGGGACGAAGAAATGGCGTCCTTTGTGCGATCGGTATCCCGAGTGGCTGAGGGAGCAGGCTTGGTTGGACGATCAGGATGAGATGGAGCAGGTTAGGCAGTTTCAACAACAACTTGCGACGAGGATCGAGGAGATGGGTCACCAGCAGCAGAGGCAGGAGGAAGAGGCGGGGCCGGTCAAGAAGTCAAAAACGATAACTTCGGTGGCGGCGGCGGCGGTGGTGGCCAAGACCGAGGAGGTCAAGAAGGAAAGTCCGGGGGTGGACGCCGAAGTCCAAGCCCAAGTCAAAGCCCAAGTCAAAGCCCAAATCCAAGCAGAAGTCCAAGCAGAAGTGGGAGCGGGCGAGGTGGGTGAAGCGGCGATTGACAAGCCACGGATAGGAGAGGCTGTCGAGGGTATGGAGGTGGATACAGCTTGATGATCAGGATCTGTAGTCAGAGGACAATCATGCGTGTATTTCGATTGCATGAGCTAGGTTGTGTGTGTTTTGAGAGCTCGAGAGAGGCCGACCAGAGAACGACCCAATACGATACGGCACAAAAAGTGAAGACGGGTTCGAAAACCAAGAGAGAAAGAGGAAAGTGTCTATCGCGTCCGCCATCACCCTAAAGCTTATGACGCATCTTCTTCGCCGCGATATCCGCGAATTTTTGTTGGGGTCGACCAGAGGCGAACTCCTCGGCTGCAGCGAAGAGTTCCCGGATGTTGCTCGGGTCCGGATCGGGTAAGGTCTGCTTGATCAATTGCTTCGTCTTCAGGCAGGCGTCGAGGTCCAAGGTCGCGAATTTTTCCTTGAGGTACGTCATGAGCGATTGCAAGAACGCGGCGTCGGAAGATTGAGGAAAGATCTGAGCATGATTTTGAGGGTGAGAAGTCAGCTCTTGCCGAGGACGACCGATCTGCCTGTGAAACATACCTTGTTGAAGAAGCCATTCTGGAATTTGAGATAGTAGCGTTGTTAGTACACGGAGTGTTTGTACTCCGATTCGGCCAGCACATGAAAACCCACCTGCTGAAGCTCCGAAGCGCCGAGCTTCTTGCCGAGAATGAGAGCCTCACTTTAGAAAAAGTCACATTCATCAGTTTTCTTGGTCACAGTGGCAATCTGTTTCCCGTATCCAACATCACTCACTTGGCTTTGACGATGCCCATACGCCTGGGGAACGACAGTGACGACCCACCTTCGGCAACGAGCGAGAGCGCCGAAAATGGAGTCAGAATGTAGGCGTTCTCGACCTGGTCGAAAGGAAAGAATGACGTGATTAGTTCATGTTTCAAACAAGGGCCGAACAAGAAACGAGAATTCATGGTCGTCCAAGACACCTGGGGTGCGCTCGGCTCTACAGATTTCCGCACCGCCCCCGCCGTCCACGCAGCGAGTGGACGAACAGCAACATATGCGCTGCTCGCCTTCGGATCAACTTCACACTCATCGTACGAAGCACTTACCGCGTAAACGAAATCGAAATGCCCCAACAACGCCGCACTCAAGCCAATTGCAGGGCCATTGAGCGCCGCGACGAGAATCTTGCTATGGCGGTACAAAGCCCTAGCGAGATCGAGGTTGGACTCGGTCAAGCGACGGAGGGTTGAACCTCGTACGTCCTCTTCACTGATTTGCGCTCGGGCTTGCTTGACTGTGCAGACGAGAAGGCACGATGAGCCTCAAGTTCCGGAAATTTGTGGGACCGAGCCCCACCCAAGACCGGAAGCGGGCAGCCGCGCTCGATTCGGAGCCGGGGAGGCGCGACGACTCGTCTTACCATCAGCTCCAGCGGAGAAGAAGTCACCACGACCGGTCAAGACGGTGATGTAAACCGATGGGTTCGCATCGACGCTCTAAGGAGGAACACAGCATGAATGCTAGCGCTGATCAGCCTCGGGCACTGCAGCTTGCTGTTGCGAAAGCCGAGACGTCTCCGCTCGGCCGTCGACCACGTCGCCCCCCTCGCCCCCGCAGCGCGCTGCGGGCCGCCGGATGGCGCGATTGCCGAGACTCCGGAGTTCGCCGCTGGTCATTTCGTCAAAAGGGACGAGCAGCCACGAACAATTTGACGGACTGACCTGGATGAGGGTACTGAGACGCTTGTAGAGTACAAGGTCGAGCGCGTTCTTCTTGGCCGGTTGGTTGAGGGTGATGATCGCGTAAGGTCCTTTAATGTCCAATAGGATCGGTTCCGACGACGAGGGCCAGGTCATGGTTCTTATAATGATCCTCGCGGCAGGTGGGGCCTTCTAGGCGAGGCTAAAGGCTACAGGGAGAGACGAGGTGCGAAGGAGTCTCGAGTGAGAGATCAGGTTAAGACCGTGAGGTAACGAAGTGGGTCAAGGTGATGGCACTCGAGATGGAATGGGACCAGGGTTGGGATCAGTAAGAGGTCCGGCGCGAGCTGCTCGTCGTCGATCGGGCCCGCGCGCCAACACCGCCTCGAAAGTAATACCGTGGCGGCGGGCGAGGGCCCAGGACCGTCAAAGTTGGCACTCGAAGACGAACCGAGGTTGATCACCGTGTTCCTTGGGAGTTCGTATTTTTGATGTATCCAGCTCTCGTGCTGACTTCACTGCGACTCACCAAATAAATGGCTTAGGTGCGGCGTGCCGCGGCGATGGCGGTCACCGAGAGGCCGATCGAGGAGCCAATGACATCACGGTGTTCGACATGGGACATGGCACGGCGACCCAAGCCCAGATCAAAGAGCCAGCAAATATTGCACTTCAGGTAATGCAATGGCTTCTAGCCAGAAATTTCTGTAGCCATCTCCAAAGGACCGCAAGAATTCTCAAGTAAAAGGTTTTCTTTGGAGGTTGTTGCTGCGCTCGATCTCGACTTCGACATATCAAATTACATTGCATCGATCGATCAAGCTCAAGAAAAGGAACAGTATATGAGTATATAGTCTTGCCATGAGCAACTCCCCCTTTGTCTACCTCCTTCGCCGATTCCAAAACGACAAAGCCGCTAACGCGATCGCCGCACCCGCCGCTCCACCCGCAACAGTCAACCTCCCACTCCCTTTATGCATCGTCGAAAGGCCCAACAAGTCACCCCAATTCGATCCTTTTCCATCCGCACCCGCACCCGCACCCCCTTCGAGCGCAGAGAGTCGATTCGTTAATGTCTTGAGTTGGTCGACGAGAGTTGAGATTTCACGTGTCGCGACCGGGGATAAGTCTTCGTCTTCGTCGTCGGTGAAATCGTCATCGTCTTCATCAACATCTTCATCAGCCTCTGTACTAACTCCAGCAGGTGCTGATCCAGGGTCCGGTTTGCTATCGTCGGCGGAACCCAGAAGAGGGGGTAACCATTCGTCGCCTTCGGGAGCGAAGCGAGACTTGGACAGGTCAAATTCGGCTGCGGTCCGGCCCATGCGCTGCAGAGACTTGGGGAGCATGGTCTGAGTGACGGTGCGAAGAACGGCGGAGGGAATCCAAGCTGTGCATCGTACAAGAGCGAGAGGTGAGAAACCGAAAGTTCTTCGCCTATGGGCAACACAAAGGAAATGAGACTCACATCCAAGGCCCGAAAGATCGGTCAGTTGGGTAATCTGACTTCCGCCCTCTCCAAAGTCTTCGATCAAGAACCCAGAAACGCCAAGCTTCATGCGGTTGTACTCGGGTTTGGGCGGGCACTTGGGGTGATCGAAGGACGTCGTCGAGCACGTGATGCGCACTTTGCCGTCGGCTTCTACAGGGAGTCGGTTGACGACGGACACGACGCACAAGTCCTGTAGTATGAATACAAAGACAAAGTTTGTGAGCTACATCAACTAGTACCGCACGACAAGAGCCATTGCGCACCTTGGCTTTGATCATAGCCATTCCCTTCATGGCAATCCACGAGCAACTACCCCTCCTACCTCCCAGTTCGACCATCTCAATCTCGCCGACATCAGCGCACATCCCATCCCATTCCTTGCGCTTCTGCACGTCGATCAAAGTCTCGTATAGCTTGCGCAGGGGAACGTCGGGGAACTTGGCCTGGATCGCGAACAAGGATTTCATCTTTGGGTGGCACGAGACCTGCAACGCGTCGTCCTTGTACATCGAGTCCCATTGTTCCAACGGCATAGCGGGCAGCGGTGGAGGTGCTTCTGGGTCGGGTAGAAGTTTGAGGTAGCGAGGTTCGGTCGAGGCGATAAAGTTGGTCACGATTTGATCGAGCCAGGCGGTTCGGTACAATCCCGTATCGACGGGAGCGGCGGCGGCTGCTTTCGAGGAGGGTTTTTTGGATCGACGTTTTTTCTGGGTCTTGAGTTTGGTGCCTCGCTCAGTTTGCACTTGTTGCACTTGGCGGGAATCGGTCTTGGCATCGGAGCTGAATGAGTTGGCGAGCGAGGAGCCCAAGGGGATAAAGTTGAGCACGGTCTTGAGCACGAGTAGCATGACGACCTGGATCAAGCCGAGGTGGAGATTGTCGAGTCCGAGTCTGCCTGGAGGTCGTGAGAGATGCCAAAGGTCAGCAACGTTGGTTCGGAGAGCGGAGACCGAGGCGGTGTGAAGTTGCTCAAGGACTGACCACGCGACTGGAGCAAGAGGTACAGCGGCGACAGCGACAGCACGAGCGCGAGCACCGACCTGCTACCTTCCTGTACGGCCAATGAATCGGATCGTTGCATCGTCGCCATGTTGAGGAGATGCTACCTTGCTGCTGGTGGACGAGCGGGTCAGGCGAAGACGAGCGAGAGCGGCGGTTGGAGACTCGGAGGATGACGTCGAGTTGCACAAAGGGCAAGGGGGCTGTGCGCGTCGCCAACCGAGTATGCTGATAACCAAGTCGAAAGTGTTTGTCGAAAGCAGTCGGTCCTACTTTGAGTTGGGGGACGCTGACTCCAGTCGTAGCGAGATGATGCAGCGAGGAAGCAGAAGGCGAAACAGCGCCAAAAGGGGAAGTCGGTCCGTGGGAGGACTGCGTGAGGTCGCCGTCGCTTCCTCGCCGGTGCCCGAGAGCGAGGAGCAGCGTGAAGAAGCGCGTCGATCATCCCGGGGAGCAAGACACCTGCACGTCGCGGTACCTCATTTTAGCTCTTTTCACTGCACTGCTTGCAAAGTAGATGGTGGTAGATAATTTGATTAGCGAGCCTGCAACGGGTTTGCCGTGACTCGGGGATCGGGCAAAGTTGGTGATTTTAGAGAACTGCAGAAGTTGATCAACATGACAAATCCGTGCGAGCAAGGTGGTAATACAAAGCGATGCTAGACCACAAGAAAGAGACGTGAAGAGAAATGCAATAGAATGAACCCGACAACTCCGAAGCACGACGTGTCCCGAACTCAGTTCATCCGAGCGCCTGATCGGGCAGCCTTTCGATCGCGTATCGCTTCTTGGCGATGTACATCAACTGTCGAGAGCACAACATTCAGAGTCGAATCCGATAGAACCATATCCTGAAGTGAGGCCAAAACGCACCGGAACACCAGGGATCTTGCGTATCCGCCTGCGCAAAGCTCGATCGCACGTCGCGACGATATAGCAACGGTGCGAAGTGACTCGGTTCACAATGCAGTCATCGGCATAGGTCCCCTTGTGCGAGCAGGGTAATCGTTCAAAGCGAGGGTCTCGGGCGACTCTGTGAGGGGAGGACCGTGGGCCAGAGAGCAAGGTTTTGCCGATCGTCAGCTCTGTCATCGCTTCGTTCCCAGGCCTAGGGTAGCTCATAGAACTGACCGTAATGCCAAGCGATATTGCTGTCCCAATTTCTCCAACTCCGCAAGTACGCAATCCGAGATGCAAGGAATTGCTTTGGCGTAGAGGGTGTCCATCATCGCCTTGACGAGGTCGATGCGGTTCTCCAACGACAGGTTGATGAAATTGGTATCGACCAAGACTCGGTAGGGTGGAACGAGGGCCTCGTTATGCGACAAGAATAATGAAGTGGGTAGAGGTGCGCTGTAGACGATGGTCACACAGTGGTAGAGCCCAGCCGTCAGCTTGGACTGCTTGCTCAGGTCGAGCGAGCATGACGACCCAGGTGGGTCTCGACGACTCGGAGCACAAACTACCACTTACACATGATTGACCTCCTTCTCCTTCTTCTTCTCCTGTTCCTTGACGGCCTTCTCTTGGTTGGCCTTGAGGCGCATGTCCGTCGGCGCGATCATACGCTTGACCGCACCGAACTTGCGCACCTTCTTGGCCCCCGACTTGCCCATGGTAGAGGATGACTTGACGGCTTGGGAAGAGCTATTCTTTTCGTGGCTTTGTTCGATCGAGCGGAGCGAAGACGTTCGATTCGGGGGCGGGGCGAGGTCAAGCTCGAGTGTGGCGCGGAGTCAGAGCTTCAGCGCCGTGCTCGGTCGCACCCGATTGCGAAGCTCGTGCGTGCCGAAGCGGCCCGCGCGCAAGCGCATGAACACGGACTCGGACCAGAGGGTTCTTGTATCTCGTACACCGGCAGTCCGGTTTTTCGACTCAATTTTCCAACTAGAGTACGATGCGAGACTCCTGATGCGGGTCACCCCACATCTTCCCACTGCTAACCGAACACGTGGGACTCAGCTCCAACATTTTTGACATCACGCCTGTCCGCCCTCGCTTGGCCTTCGGTGCGCAGTCGGATTGCAAATGCCTCGAGGTACCAGCTCGCAGCAACAAGTCCTACAGCACGGACTTTGCTTCGAAAAGCGTCAGTTACTTTTGAAATGAATGATACCGCCCGCTAGATGAAAACAAGACAAAGTTCGGGAATAGGAGTCGTGCCCGGACCCGCCGTTGGACGCGCCCGATCGAAAGCTTCTCGCCGAAAGAGCCAATGATCGCAACTAGCGCGCCTCGCCTTGGTGGGTCAGCTTTCTTCCGCCATCTTCGGGCTCACGTCACACTCACTCGGACAGCTCTACGGTTGGAGATTGGCGACATGTCGTGGGACCTTGATCTGTGTCTGACCGATCCGAGACGGTTGGAGGATGATCAGCTCATCGCGTTGCGTCAGTCCCTTCTCCTACGCTCACACTTATAGGACCGGTGTCGACCCACCACTTGCCCCGGACGACTTGCACCTCCCAAGCCAGTTTCACTTACCTCCCCTTGTCCTACCTCTTCGCCCTCACCTCACCAGACGGCATCGAACTCCCCGCCCACCCGAATCGCGCCCCACAATACACCTGTCGAGCGCAATGTCCGCGACGCTCACCAATGACGCGCACGAAGGCCTTGATCCACTTTAGGACCGATCGCCATTGGGCGTATTGGCAACGACATGTTCGCGTGGAGGCTAAAGTGGGTAGATTCAACACCGAGCATTCGAATTCAAAGTCGCGTCCAACTCCCAAGCGTCAGGAACCGAAGGCGGGTCGAGCCGGTGTCGTCAAGGGGTCCATTTCTAAACGCTCCAAGGCCTCAACGTCGACGGCACCGAGCGATGATCTCGGACCCGGACGAGGGAGGAGAGCGATTGTTTCCGTTATATGCGACAGTTTATCCCCGTATAATGCAAGTGACACGTCCTATGATCAAGGAATCCTTTCCTCACCTCTTGCTGAAGTGAGGCTCTCGCTTCGGGATCCAACCGGCTCGACCTTTACCATACCGAACCCCAACCTCGCAGCACGGCGTCCAACATATCCACCTACTTTTTTTTTCGATGATGAATATGACGAAGAAGAAGACGAATGCGAATGTCCAGAACTAGACGAAGGTCCTACCCCGCCCGAAACCCTCGCAGCAACCGAAGCCTACCGCCATTGGGCCGTCGTATTAGGTCTCGGATCTCACCAATTCCCATTCGATTCCTGGGTCGGGCCTCCCAGGGGTGCGTCAGGTGGACACGAGCTGTTCCAGAGCTGGGGATGGAATGTCGAGGAGCTGGATGCGGTCAAAAAAAGGAGGAGGAGAGAAAAGAACGGCGAGAGCACTTGGGCGGTTGGGTCGAGACGACCCCTCGAAGTCATTCCTGAAGGGCAGACGATAGGGGAAGGCGATAGGGCATTCAAAAGATCTCGAGGACGATTCAAGAAACACTCTTATAACAGCAATGCGGCGTTGACACCTTCGAACCGACGAGGTCTCCAGACGAATCCTGAACGGCGAGCTTCGTCGGCTCGGGCTGCTTCTGATTCGGGGTACGAGAGTAATCTTGAAAACGAGGACTACACGAGGACGCCTGTTCCCCCACAGTTGACTAGCAAGCTTCTCGTCTCACCTGAGGTGGTGCATGGTGCGTTGATGGGTCTGGTGATGATGTCGAGGCGTTGAGTGGTAGTGTCTGCAAGGTGCGAGCTGCACATCGCGGCGTTCACGTTTCGTACGACGTTCAGCAGTCATAGGCTCTTACAGAGATCTTTCATAATCACACTACCTCGTTCCGAAGCATTGCGTTGTTGCTGAGCTCACGGAGACAAAGTCTTTGATTCGACGGAGCCGAAGAAGGATGCCGGTTGTTTGCTGGGCAATCGGCGGCGCCCTTCGATGGCGCACGTTGAAAGAACGAAGAGAAGTGCTGATCATGACACCACACGCAAACGACTACCATAGTAACAACAACTACACCAAGAAGATGAGACAAAGCAATAAGAACATGGAAACTATGCAAATATGAACTGATGGAAGGATTGACGGATTGAGGTCGGGAACTACTTAAAAGTATGCTGATCATATTACTCGTCCTCTTCTTCCTCGACGACATCCTCCATGGTAGGCTTCTTCCTCGAACCTAGGCCTGCATCGGCATCATCGACTTCGATCGCCCGAATCGTAGGGAGGTCTGACGGTGCGGAGGGGCTGACGTCACCTACGGGAGGGAGGCCCGAGTCCTGCGAGAGGGGGGAGGAGAGATTCCCGTCTCCTTCGTCACCGTCACCGGAGCTCGAGCGTTGGATGTTCCGGCGGCCTTCGCGAGCTCGTGTGCGTTGCCGGGGCGTGTTGAATAGTGAGGTAGGTGGTGTGACGAACTGAAGACGGAAAAGTAAGACGAGTCAGTTCGCTGGGACGCATTGACATGCCGGCTTCGATGCAAACTCACCCCATCCCCTGTCAAAGAAGCCAACAGTGACCGAGCAGCGCCCGCGAGATCCTCCGTTTTGGCAGCAGGATTGGCAGGCGGTGCCTGCTCATCCGCGTCGACGTCATCGCCTTGAGAGATGCGCGGCGACTTGAAGACTGATGATCCGTTGCGCCGACGATCGCGGCGGACGGTTCTAGGCGAGTCGGCAAGCGACCTCTCTCGGAGACTGCGCATGATGTCGTCCACGAGCGTATCACCTTCGGCAGCTGCTGCTGCTGCGGCGGCGGCGGCAGCCTCTTTGCGAGCCTGCAATCGGGTTCACCCGTCAATCAGTACATGCCCTGATTCGAGGGGTGCCGCTATCACTTACCCTGGCTTCCGCCGCCTTGACCGCACGCTCTGCAGAGAGTCGATTGTCTTCTCGCGCACGCTGCAACGGACCCTCGAGACAAAGTCAGCCCAGCCCCGAGCGAACGTTCGAATAATTTTTTCGACGCACCTTGTAGGACAACACGAACGTCTTGAAGATACCAAAGAATTCCTCGGTCGAAGTGATCGTCTTGGTATCCTCGTTGTAGAACTTGAGCGCTTCTTGGTACGTGTTCTGAGCCAGGGTGACCAGATCGGTCAAAGCGAGGATACGCTCGCCGGCATCGCGAGAGAAGCGGAACATTTTCTTCGGGAATCCGTCGTCCTTGTCGAGGTTGGAGACATCCTCAAAGTCTTTGAGAAGCTCGACGAGCGCAGCTTGGTCTTGTTGAAACTTGGCGAGGGCGGTGCGGACACTTGACAGATCGGCTGAGGAAATGAGATGTCTTAGTGCAGTATTCTGATCGAAGGTGAAGTCAGATCAGATGAGAACTTGACTCACTCTTGTAAGCGTCGGCAGGCTTGGCCAATTCCTCTAGGAACGCCTCGGTCGACGGGACAACGCGGGCGACTGTCTTTGCGACCTGATGCAGAAGCGTTCGGTCCGTCGATTGCCCTTTCGTGTCAACGAGCTTGTTGATGGACGAGATGCGGAAACCGTGCGCTCCACCCTTGTGGCCCCCGCCGTTGAGATGGTTACCGAGGATACGGATGAGCTGCGGGACAGAGAATGAAGCGTGAGTGACCCGGTAAGATCACGCCAGTCATAGTGAGGTAGATGAGTCTGACCTCTAGTAAATCAAAGAACCGAGGAGCGTTCAAGAGCGTCTTGGCCGCTTCATACACGCGCAACGCCTCTTCCTCATGCTTGGCCATCGTTTCCAGGAACTGCTCGCGATAGATCATCGCCTTGATCCTGCCCTTGATACGATGCATCTTAAGGCATTCAATGAGGAAGCGATCGGCCGGGTCGAGCATGTCGAGCTCGAGTGGTGGCGTCGTCTTGTGTGGGATGAGTGATGCTTCTTGCTCGGCATTGGGGAACAAGGCTTGAAACTCGCTCAACATCCCTTCTTTGAGATCGTCGTCGTAGCGAAGGATACGGAGCGCAGCAGTCTTGATTGACGGCCAGGGATCTTCGCCTGCAGCAGCTGGCTTGAGCAAGGAGATGTCTGCAGAACGAAAAGGGTCGACATCATTAGCTCCGTCAAAGCCTGAGATAGACAGAACGGTGAGGGCACATACAGATTCGTTGCCTCTGTTGAGGCTGCAGCACCGTCATCAAATCCCTCTTCTCGCGCTTCGTCACATCCCGAACCATCTGCTTGGCCCGGAAATCGTCCTCGATCTCATGGAAGATACCCTCGGACTTGAGCTTGGCAGCAAGGGACACAACATCAAGCTTCATCTTGTCCCATACCGTCGAGGTGATCGAGTTCGCAGGTACCTTGTCCCATTGGAACGTCTTGAGCTTGCGTTGCGGTGGATCGACGCCGGGAAGGCCAGCGACTCGAGAAGTCGCGGCAGCACAGGATGCCATGGGTGCCCGGACTGCGCAAGGTGCTGGAGAAGCGCTAGGCGCACCTGGAGGTGGTGGAGGGGCGGGCGGAGTAGGAGCGGGCGGCAAACCTGCGGAGACAGACCGTGGACTCGAGCCCGTGTCGGATCCTCCTTTCTTGAGGCCCGATTTGGCGGCGAGAACCTCGCTCAGTGTCGCGGGCGCGCCGGTCTTGACGCCGAAGCGAACTTTCGGAGCGGGAGGTGCTGGAGGCGGCGGCGGTATTGGTATAGTGCCTGTTCCGCCGGCGACTGCGGTAGACGGTGGAGGTGGAGGAGGTGGCGGTGGTGGTGGTGGTGGCGGAGGTGGCGGAGGTGGCGGAGGTGGAGGAGGGGGTGGAGGTGGGGCCGAAGTCGAAGCAGACTTCGCTGGCGAGGACTTTGCTTGCGGAGCGGAAGGTGGTACAGGCTGGAACAAATCCGAAAGAACGACGGTGGGTGTACTCGTCGGTTCTTTGAGAGTTTTCCGGGCTGCTGGCGTGGGTGACTCGAGTGGTGGGGATTCGGACGCGAAGATCCCAGCAGGGATTCGCGTCGGCGGCGTGCGCAGACTTTGACCTGGAACGGGTGAGCTCGTCGCCGCGATGGGCGGGGTCGAAGACGCAGTTTCGAAAGCAAAGCGAAACGTGTCGTGGTCCTCGGCCGATCCTGTATCACTATCGAACGCGAGCGCTGGGAGGAAGTCGTAGCCCTTGCCCGTCGAAGAAGATATGGACGAAACGCCGGCACGCTTCGAAGGCGATGCAAACGATTGGCGAGTGAGCACTTCCATTCCTCCTTCCTCTTCTTCCTCGGCCTCGGGTTCTTCGACCCTGATCGTGGCATCTGGATCGAACACGGTAGGGGGAGTAACCCCTTCAATGCGGCTTGCTCTAATTGGTGACTTGACAACCTCATTGTCGGACTCGGATACAGCCATGCTCGACCTCGGTGTGGCCGAGCGTGTCCCCGGTACCGAGTTGGAATACTCCGAGTCGGTTAGGTCGCCGCCTCGAGACGGAGACATCTGATGGTGGACCTGCCGCAATTGCTCGGCGAGTGTCGGTGCTGGCAAGTGGGCATCGCGTGAGATGGGCAAGGCTCGCAGTACTGAAGCGAGGTTCTTGGTCGGGGTGCTCTCGGGCGTCAGTGCGGGTGGGACGGGTGACCGGCGCGACACTTGTGGTGTCGAATCCGTCTCGGGAATGTTCAATGGGAGTGCCGGGTTCGGCCGCGAGGCGGGTGAGGCTCCGACCACAAGTGGGGACATGGACGGGAAGGTGCTGAAAGTCGGTGACCAATCCTCGACGATCTGAGCAAGGTCAAGAAATCCCATAGCTATTAGCTACAGCACGGTATCCTCGATTGATAACGAGAGGTAACTCACAGGTGCCTCAGAAATCGTCTCATGCCGTCTCCTAGCCATCGTCGAGCCAAGCACAGTCGGTCCCGGTCGACTGGTCGGTCTCTTCTGACTCTCCGGTGAACTATCCCCTTTACTCCCTTCGAGGATCTGCACCGTCTTACTCCTCTGAATCTGCTTCTCCATCCTGTCCTTGAGCTCATCCGCAAGATCCTCAATCAAGCCCGCCCTTTGCAATCGCTCAAACATGACCCGGTTGTCCAAGCGCAATCCAGCAATCTGCCCCTGGTAATCACGTTCCTTCATCGCGCCTTCGGTCTTGGTCGAATCCGTCGCTGCTCGGGAAGTAGCCAGAGCACGTTCGAGCGTCGCGATGCGGGTCTTGAGTTCCCCGACTGCGCCTTGGGCACCTTGGTCAATCTCGGATTGCAGCTCTTCGCGATCGCGTTTCATCTTCTCGATCGTAGCTTGAGCGTCCGCGAGATCGTCAAGTGCATCCGCGAGCTTCTCCTGACTGCCAAAATGGGCCACCATCGAAGCGACGCTCGAGCCCAAAAGGGCCGAGAAATCACCATCCAAACCCTTCTGGTCCGTGACGACGCTAGCGACGAGTCGATCGATGAGCTGAAAGTACCGCAGCCGCAACTCTGGTTCAGAGGGAATGAGCAAAACATGCTTGAGCGTTGAATGCCAAAAGTCCAACGCTCGTCCCTCGGTATTCTCCATGATTGCGTCGAAGCATCCCCTGGGGTCCGAAAAGTTCATACGCACTTCCTCCTTCATCAGATCGGCGAGTTCGAGTTCGTCGTTGTGCGCGTCCTCGTAGTGGTTGATGATGAGGCGGTGAAGGTTCGCATGGTCCAAGACGCGGTGCTTGTCGAGGATCCGTTTCAGGCCCGAGGTTTCCATCTCGGCGCGGAGGTGCAGCCGGACTTTAAGGTCGCGGTCGTGCAGTAACTCCTTCATGAGCAGCATATTCGAGATCTGCAAGAGTCGAGCCCGGCAAATCAGTACCTCTCCACCACCGAATCTGCATTACCCGATAGGCAACTGACCGCAAATTCACTCAACCCCGAATCCTTGATATCCAGACCCGCACTATTCAACTCCCTATGTCCATTGGCCAGCAAACCTTTCTGCATCTCCTTTGCCCCACCACTTCTCAAACTCAAAACAGCTTCACTCGCCCCAACCGAACTTCCGAATCGACCCCGACCATCGATCGCAGCTTCCCAAAAGTAGAACCACGCGTCAAACCGGCCCGGTAATCTCCTCGAAGTCGAAAAGTCGTTGAGGCCCTTCAAAACGAGGTTCCAACCCCTATTCCGATCACGAATGATGAAAAAGGTCAAGAGCTCAATAACGGCTTTCCGAGTCGAGATTTCGGAGGCCAAGGAAGCGGTGATAGGTGAGATTGAGGAGTTGTTGTTGATCGCATCGCGGGCGCCGTCGGTATGGTTGAAGAGCGTTCGTAAGCACTTGATGAGCTCGGCTTCCATTGCTGGGTTGGGCTTGCGCGTTGGATCTGGACGGTTGAGCATGTGTAACGCGTTGCCGAGTACAGCCTGGCCTTTCAAAGCAATGAACTGTTGCAACCAGCTACAGAGACAACCAGTATAGTTGAGTCAGCACATACGTCCGACATGCGGCCCAGCAAAACGTGGCGCACCTCAGTTCATAGGTTCGCAAACAAACACTCAAACTCGCCACCTGGCTCTGCTCAATCGTGCCGTCCATGAATTTGGCAATGTACGCCTCGGGGCTTTCATTCTTCCCCCAAGCTTTGACAGTTCTCGTCCCGCCATTCTGCACTCCCCCATTCGCCGCCGCCGCACCCCCGACTGCAACGTCCGTCAAGGTCCCCGAAATGGGATTCCCATTCGACGAAGCCGTGCTCGACAGACTCCTCGCGTCGACTTGTCGTTTCGTGATCTTTTCCCTCGCATTCTTCCAATTCCTATACGCGTCACTTTTGAGCATGATCCACTTCTTGTCTACGTCGAGAGCCCTGAGATCGGCATGCGCTTTCGAGGTCGTCGCGACGCGGGGTAAGAGTCCTTCAAAGAGCTCGTCAATTTCGGAAGGAGACGAAGGTCGCTGGAGTTCGAACTCGGAGGAGTAAGGTGAAGGACCGGTATAGCCTTGGTTCAGCGATACGGAGCCTCGAGAGAGCGTCGAAAAGGCCGATGCCCTCCGGGGGGGCTTGTTCGTCGGTGAAGGCAAAGCCGCCAGAGAGGAAGCGACCGAAACGGCGTGTTCGCCCTTGACACCGGATCGACTGGTCGAAGCCACCGAAGGAGCGTAGGACGAGTGACTGCCCGTCGAGTTGGAAAAGGTCGACACCATCGAAGCCGTCGGTCGAACCGGTTCACCTCGATAACCCGTATTCGAAGATGTTGTCGAGAAGCGCGACGAGCCAGCAAATTTGTTGGCGCCGGACGACGACGATGAAACTTTGGTTGACGAGTGTTGGGTTTCGCGTTCCCTCTCGAAGGAAGACCCATGCGAGTCTTCGGCTACGGATGAATGGCGATCATAGTCGGACGAGGAAGCGGGGTCGGACGCGGGTAACGAGTCGACCCTCTGCTTGCCGACGACTCTGACGGATCGGATCGACTGGTCGTGGTAGCCATCCCCGGGCGGCGAGTAAGATTGTGACGTGGACGTGGCCGCGCCCTTGGACTTCCGGAAGGATGAAGTACTGGGTACGACCTGGGATATGAGATTGACGGGAAGGGATGTCGCCGTTGGTCGCGACGAGTAATAAGGCCCCGCTGAGGACGAGGCCGCGGTCGAGGTCGACGACGAGCCGGACGAAGCCTGTCTTGCCATGAGCGTCGACGTTGATTCACTACTGCTCGAAACGGTGCCCAGAGTGTTGAGGGCCGCAGTCAAGCGATCAGGATCTTGTTTGGTCGACGAAGAATTGCTGCTGGTGATCGGGTTGAACGGGTACTGAGAGGGGTGCATGCACGTGTCCTGATCGTTGTGGTCGTGGTCTCGGTTCGGGTGTGGTGACGAGGTCGGCAGGCTTTCAAAGTGTGTCGTCGCAGAGCGGGGCGAGTCGAGCGAAGAATGCTTGGCATAGTACTGTTGATGGGCGACCAGATCTGCGGTTTGGATCGACAGCGAAGGCGAATGGGTCGACGATGACCACGACGCCGACGACTGGGACGACAACGACGCCGACGACGAGGGGCCAAGGCTGGCGCCGCTGCTGCTGGTCGTGCTTGCGGTCGCGGTCGTCGCCGTCGATCCACGCGCCGCGGCCTTCTTGGTCTTCTTCCACAGCCCGTCCAGTTTGCACTCGGGGGTAGCACCACCAATCGGAAGGCGGAAGAGGGTTGTGGTGGCTTATCGCCGGCGTAGGCGGTTCGAATCGGTCGGGAGCGAGGAATGCAGACGGCACGAGAGGCGTGGCGCGCGAGGTGGCTCGAGAGCCGACGCGTCGACCAGCGTCGATCAGACAGGGCACGTGATACCGTCTCCCGCGCGGGGTCGCACAAGTCGACCCGGGATCGACGGTGCTCCCTTTCCTCGCATGAGCTATGTCAGCAAAAACGCGGAGCCTCCACGGGTCAATATATTTCCCATGTAAGAACGCCCGTTATACCCATCAAATACATGACATCGACTCGGACGAAGCGAGCACAGCTTATCCGGCGCGCACGCACCCTCGGATCTGACACGAGCTCGGGCCGTGTTCGACGCAAGGGCTAGGGCCATCTACAACGTCACACTACTACCAGATCGAGACAGCCTTCCGGGTCTCAGGTGCTCGCAAAAAATCCGAGAGTACCCATTATTTCGCTCCCCCAACAAGTCGTGCGAAAAAGTTTATCGGGATCGGCATCTCATGCGCAGATGTTGGAGATCCTTTCCGACAGGTTAATACTTGATAGAAGCTTTCAAGAGAAGTGTACAGAGGAACGTGATCTCGTTGCAATCGATGCGGCAGCCGCAACTACTACCTCCTCCTCTTCTCCAAAGCCGCCTCCCGCTCCCTCGCCTGCTTGACGATGCCACTGACCCCGACCAGTCTGTTGGGAAAACGAATACGTGGCAGAAAGGTTCTAAGTGTCAGCTCTACCATAGCATACTTGGCCAGTGCTGTACCGTTGGTCAACACGCACCGATCGGGTTGTTCCCTGACAAAGTACATCTTGGCCCTCCTGCTCGCCCTCAGCACAGGCTTCCTCCTATCGCCACTCTTCCTGCCCGATCCCGTCGCCGCGACACTGTTGGTCGCGCGTTGTACGATCTTGATCTCTTTGATCATAGGCGAAAACACCTTGAAGCTCTGTTCGACGCCGGTACGACCGACCAAGTTGCGCAACCGGATCGACGTATCCCTTCCTGCGTGTCGCCGCCTCATCGCCATCAACACACCACTGAAGGTCGTTGTTGAGGGTTGCGGGTTCGCGGTCGTGGGCAAGGCGGTGTAGGAGATGACGGTCAGGACGGAACCGGACCGGACCCGGGTTGGATGGCGCCGAGAGAAGAGCGCGGTGTATTCGGTCGCCAAGGGGTGTTGCGACGTGAGGTGAAGGTTCAACGTGCGCAAGAGGGATGTCTTGGGGTGCGTTGGGGGTGGTGCTGGCGGTAGGATGCGAACGGCTGATGCAAAGGGATAACTGAGAGGGGTCGAGGACGAGCAGGGTCGACTCGAGGAGAAAAGTCGCTGTGGTGACCGACGCACGGGTACCACGCGTTGGGATGTTGATGCATGACTCGATCGTGTCGTCAGTGCTGTGCGGATCCGATTCGAGAGCGAGGCCATGGGGGGCAGGGGCTACGGAGGTGTATGGGGCGGGCTCCACAAGATGTGCGAAGGAGAGCGCTGGTGCTCGTTCCTCGTTGCCCGCCTTTCGGGTTAATGCGCCGGTAGAATCTGGTAGAATTGGCCAATTAGAAACGGGCCGTGCCCGCGCCCGTGCCCGTGCCCGTTCCCGTTCGATTCTGTCGCGCCGTGAGGTCTGGCCCGACCCTGCTCCCAGCTCGATCGCCTCTTGTGGTCCCGTGTGTGCTCTACCTGGGCTTGTATCAGAAAGCACCCGCGCTCATCACCTCGTACGTCCACCCTCGTCGGGTTCGGTCGCGTCGACTGCACCAGTTGCCCGACCGGGGCCGAAACACACACGGCGCTGACTTGATGGGCCTCCTCTGGTGCCATTGCTCTCCTCTCCTGTTTGCCTGCGCTTTTTGCGTTTGCGCCCTGGTCCACCTTTGTCCTTTCCGGGGTGCACGTTTGCCGTTTCCGTTTCCGTTTCTGTGCCAGCAGCCAAGCGTCTCCCGCATCCCTGACCGCCGGCGTTACATTCCTCCCCCACCGTCGATGCACCTCACTCGCTAAGGAGCGGTCCTCTCCACCATCACCACCACCACCGGCAGGCATGCTACCCACCGCTGCGAGCTTTGTTCCTTCGGCTCGCATCGCCGCATCGTCGACCAGCTTCGACCACGCTCTGGGCTCCACTCACAACCGCAACGGCAGCAGCAACGGGCTCTTTGGCGACTCGTCCCTGCTGTCGTCGTCTTCGGCGTCGTCCTCGCCCTCATCCTCGTCGCGCCGCGTCTCGCTTAGCTCCTCTCCCGTGAACCAGTTCCACCACGGCGCGAATACGAACGGCAGCGCCCACTTTGACCAAGGCGTACGTCCCTACTACCCCTCGACGGACTACAACCCCGCGCTTATAGACTCGTTGGGCCCCTCCGGCGATTCGATGCCACGCACTTCCTCACCGCAGCGCGACCCGGCCGTCACCCCCACCTCGTCGGCCTTCAGCGCTTCATCGGCCGCCGGACCCATGTGGGACGCCGCTCCTTCCTCGTCGGGTCCATCAAGACCGACACCGATCGGTTCGGGCCGTTCGACATCCGTTGGCTCAGGATCCAACCACTCGGGTGTACTTTCATCGAGCGTCGGAGCGATCGGTGATCGTCGTCGGCTCGTCAGTGGCACCACCGCCACCCCCGAAAAGAGGATGGTAGACGCCATCAACGGTCTCGCAGGCGTTTTCGACATCAACCGCTCCTCAGGCGCAACTTCACCCCTGCAAGGTCTTGGTTCAGGCAGTCGGGCACTCACCCCTTCACCTGCCGACGGCGACACGTTGCTTTCGTTGCGGCCAGGTTCGAGTTCAGGAGCGGTTGGAAGTGCACCCAAGAGCCGACCTTCCTCGTTCATACTCGGTGTGCTACCTTCGAGAACCGACGATCGTAACCGTTCGGCGTCCGAACGCTCCAACTCGTCCCCGCTGGCCTCGCCGGCTCATGACAAACTGAGCTTTGACCTCGACTTTTCCAACTCGTCCATCGTGCTAAGCAGCTCGCCTTCACCGTCGAGTACATCGCTCATCGCGCCGGGTGCAGTCGAAGCGACGCCTCGAGCCCCGACACCCGTGCGAAGCCCTTCACCGGGCGTGCGTCGCAGACCCCTGTTCGGTGGCGGTGGGGACGAGCAGCAACAGACCGTCGAGGCGCGCGTACACTCACTCGAGGCGACTGTCTACGATTTGTCCTCGTTCGTTCATGGCGAGATGCGATCTATGCGAGACGAGATCAACTCCCTTCGCACCCTCGTGCAACAGCTGGCCAACTCGGCCGGCGGCGGCATCAACTCGGGCCTCTACATGAACTCGCTCACTCGAGCTGGGGGTCCAGGTCAACATCTTGGGCTTTCGAGAACCAAAGACCTGTTCGAATCGCCACTCCTGACCGTGCGATCACCCTCCCCTCCTCTACAGCCCGCGCCGGGCTCACGGCCTGGTCTCGTTCGTTCGGCGTCAGGCTCGATTCTCGAAGGCCTTGGTGGAGGCCTTGCGCCAGGGGCTTCGTCGCCTGCTCTCTCGTCGTCGGGCAAGTTCGGCTCTCCCGAACAGGACGGAATGGCGGACAAGGACGAGCAGATCGCCGCTCTGTCACAACAGGTCAGCGCCTTGGCTTCGTCGGTTGCACACCTCCTGAGCTCGGCCGCTGCTCCTCAAGGTTCTCCGATGCTTGGTCCCGGTGGAATCGGATCCCCGGTCATCAACCGAGGTGGACATCAGGCAGGACCGACGGGCCTTGGTGTATCGCTATCGAACACTTCTGCTGCCGTCGGGCGATCACCGCTCATGAGACCCCTAGGCGCCAACGGTGCTCCGCAATCAGGTTTGAACCGCACCGCGTCCTTGAGCAAGTCCTTTGTCGGATCGAGATCCCCCAACCGACCCAACACGGCCCCTGGAAGTGACTTTGGCGAATGGGACTCGCCCGTAATTGGTGGGCAAAGTCCTATGCTCGGCGGTTCGAATGGGAATGCTCCTCCGCCCGGTAGCCTGGGGAGCAAATGGGATGCTCTCGGCGTTGGTAACGAGTTGTTCCGGGCGATCGCCAAGTATGGGTGAGTTCTCGCTGTTGAGAAAGCCGTATAACATTGTGTGCTGGATTGCTGATCGCCCCCCGGTCTTTTCGTGCTCACAGCCTCGGACCGCCGACCAAAATCCAGGCCAAGGCGATCCCCTGTGTGCTTCGCAGTCAAGACATCGTGGCGCAGGCCCCGGCGATTCAGGAGCGCATTCAATCCTACGTCATCCCGGCCTTGCAGCTGCTACATTCGCTTTCGGGATCCGCAGGCGTTTCGCCAGGTCCGTCCGTTCAAGTCATTATCATCACCGCGACGGTCGATCAGGCCGCCCAGGCGCAGCGACTCGCCGTTGGCCTCGGTGCAACGCTTGGCATCCGCACGAGTCTCTACGTCGGGCAA
Source organism: Microbotryum violaceum (assembly GCA_022506055.1). Lineage (NCBI taxonomy): Eukaryota > Fungi > Basidiomycota > Microbotryomycetes > Microbotryales > Microbotryaceae > Microbotryum > Microbotryum violaceum. The sequence continues at coordinate 2,428,495 of JAKMXP010000002.1, forward strand.
CCGACTGGTGACTTGACCAAGGAGGCGCTCGAATGGCAGAACGCACCGACCCAGATCATCGTCGGTACGCCGCAACGCTTGCACGATCTCCTCGCGACGCGTTTGATCCCCTTGCACGACCTGCGGTTGCTCATCATCGACGAGTGCGACCAGTTGATCGCGAGGAATCTGTCGGAGCATGTCACGAACGTCGCTCGATTCCTTCCCCCGCCCCTCACTTCGAATGGTGCCAACTCGGCGAACAAGAGCTCGGGTGGTGGTCCCCCGTCGCCCGTCATGGCCCGATCTCCTTTGCTCGGTCCTTCTCCTTCCGGCCTGTCATCTCTCCCACATGCCTTCTCTCCCAACCCTTCGGCGGCTTTCCCGTGGTCACATCCACCGACATCTCCTGCCCCTTCGACCGGCGTCGATCGTCAGACCGCGATCTATAGCTGCACCGTCCCTCAAGACGTGCTCAACTTTGCCTCTTCGTTGCAACTGCGCGAGCCGGTCCGCGTTCTTGTTCGTCGAGAAGGTGCGGGAGGTGGAGATCGTGGCGAGACGACTCTTGGCGGTGCACCCAGTCCGAACCCGAATGGTCTTGCGCCGTCGCCATCGCCGAACTCGGTGCCTCATTTGAATCAGAGCATCAACGCTGTCAATGGTTCGGGCTTACCTCCGGGTGTCAATCCCGCTCCACCCATGGCCAACTTGCGTGGTCTGCGCCAGTTCTTCTTCTACGTCGCGGCTGGCGGTCCCAACCCCTCCGGCAACGGGACCCGGCGAGACGGCTCGACGACGAACTCCTCGTCGCGTCATTGGAAGCTCGAAGCATTGTGCGACGTCATCGACGACAGCGGCGTCGACGCCCTTGTCATCTTCACTTCGTCGATAGAGAGCGTCGAGGCCGTAACGTACAAACTTGGGTCGCGGGGGATCGAGACGATCGCTTTGCACCAAGAGATGGGTCAGCCGATGCGTCAGAACGCGCTCGCTCGTTTTCGCGCCCCGCTTAACCACAACAATGGAAATGGAGCTGGATCGACACCCCGCCTCGGCGTACCCAATGGTACAAGCTCCAAGAGGTGCTTGGTCGTATTCGACCCGTTGTGTCGCCCTCTGACCGAAGCCCTTCAAGTCCCTCTCGTGATCAACTTTGATCTCCCTCGAGCGGTCGAGGATTACGCCCACCGCGTCTCGGCAGGTGCCAACTCTCCCTTCGGTCGCCCCGGCACGACCATCAATTTTGTCGCACCGGGCTCGGACCCCGACATGCTTCGAGCCATCGAGTCACATTACCGCTGCAAGATCGGCGAGCTTCCCACGTTTGGGTTCTGAATCACCTTTCCTCGCTCGCCAGGCCGTCTCCTGGTCGATCCCTTATCTCTTTGCAATTCCTGTCCGCGCACTTTCTTCATGCATCCCTTCTTCAACACCAGCATCTCTCCGAGCACGATTCTTCACGAAAAACCAATACCAAACGAACCTCCTCCCATGTGACGTATATTAGTTCCCTTCCCCTTCATTTGTAGCAAGACTCCCCCCGTCCTCCCTAGTCATTTGCGGCCGATTGTCGCTCGGCTCTTTCCTCTTGGCTGGGCTTTGTTCTTTTTTGATTGGTAGCATGCGCTTTTTCTTCCTTCCTTGTCGTCACGACATCGTCTTCCCAACCCATGACCGCTTCCTGAACCTTGTATAGCTCGCACTATTCCTCCTCTTTCTTTTTGATGACTATCGTTTGCTTGTTAGTACTTTCTCGAAGAAGAATGCGCCTTCTTTCTCTCTTCCGTATCTTCTTCCTTCTCTATGAATCGCGAATCGACAATAGTTGCAACTGCAGAACCCATTTAATGAAGAGCCAAGATGAAGATGCCCAAACCGAGACGGTAGAAGAATCACCAGGCGACGCGCGCGATCAACCCCTCGGGGTACCTCCTATTGATCGCCTTGCGCACTTCATCCAGCGTGAGCATCGCCACACCATAAGCGAGAGGTAAGCCATAGTACTCGAGCCCGGGCGTAGCGGTCTTGAGTACCCTCTGCAACAAAGGAACAGTCGAGAAGAAAACGGCGAGTAAGAGCGCGGCGACCATAGCTGGGAATAAGCGGTAGTTGCGCGTGCGTTCGGACCCCCAAGGAGGTTGAGAGAAGATGGACACTCGTCGCGTGCGCGTTGATAAGAGGTTGAACCATTGGATGATGACCAAATTGAAGAAATAGATCGACTGCGCATGCGCCAACATCCCTGGATCTATGGGCGCATCGGAATAATTGAGCCACAGTGAGGAAAAGGGAACGCCCTTGCGTTGAAAACCAAAGTAAAAGGCGCCGACGAGGGAGGTAAGGGATTCGATGATGCCGAGGAAGAAGTAGGCGTGGCAGATCAATTTGGCGTCCGCGAGGCGCTCCTTTTTGCGATCTCGGGGCTTGCGAGAGAGTAGGTCGGCTTCGGGCTTTTCGTAGCAGAGTGAAAGAGCGGGAAGGACACTGAAAGAATGGGGACACAATGAGGGGTCAGTGACTTGGGCTCCTGAAAAGAACAGAGTACGCGGCTGCAAACTTACTCTGTGACGGCGCAGATCAAGATCATCTGAATGTTGGAAAGCACTTGAGGCAAGCCGAAAAATACATTGAGCAAGACGGGCATCAACTCGGAGAACGATCCGGCCGGCAACAAGTAGAGGATCGATTTGCGCAAGTTCTCGAAGCACAGGCGACCGGATTCGATACCAACGACGATGGCGCTAAAGTCGTCGAGCAAGATCAAATCGGCCGCTTCCATCGCGACTTCGGATCCTCCCGCAACGGCGACACCGACATCGGCTTGTTTCAAAGCAGGAGCGTCGTTGACACCATCTCCGAACAGGGCGACTGTCGAGCCCGAGTCTTGGTACGTCTTGACGATCTGCAACTTTTGCTGCGGCGACGTGCGCGCAAAGACGACTTCGTCGAAAGTCGCGACTTGGGCCCATTGCGATGCCGTCATGGTCAGCAACTCGGCACCACTGAGCGCGATCGCGCGCAGAGGTCGGTTCGCGACGGTGTCAATGTCGTAGGGCTCGATCATCCCCTCGAGCAGGTCGCGCTGTAGGTCCTCGAGTCCGTGCACCTTGTTCGTTGTGATGATCCCGGCCGAACGGGCGATCGACACCGCTGTCACCGACATGTCACCCGTGACCTGTCAAAGTAAGAGATCGAAGATTTCAGTCAAGTCATCGAACTCTTACTGTGAAGGTGATGCTCAGGACGCCTTACCATCATAAAGCGAATGCCAGCACCGCGGCAGACTCGGACGGTCTCGGCGGTATCATCCTTCAAAGGGTCCACGAGGGCCGCAAGGCCGACGATCGTCAAGTCAAAGTTGAACTCCATGAGTGCGTCTTCGTCATCAATGTTGTCCGTGACGAGGTTGGCACGAATGATCTTTTTAGTGAGCATGAGCACACGCTTGCCTTGTCCGGCGAGCTTGATTTGACGCTCCGATATGAAAGCCATCGCGGCTTCGTCGAGGGGAAGAACGCTTCCATCGGGGGTCAGGTAGGTCGAACAACGCTTCATCAAGACGTCGGGTGCGCCTTTGACGAGCATTAGGTAGTCTTCGGGGCGATACGCATCCGCAGCAATAGCAGGCGCCGCGACGATATCGACCTCGAGCGCGGTTAGGGGCTGGAACACCTTGATCGCGAACTTGTTCTTGCTGTTGAACGCGAGCTTGCCGACGCACACCCAGAACTCGCGCAACTTGGTGCACGAGTCGACAGCATCCTCGGCAAAGCGGAACAGTCCCGTGTCGGTGGCATCACCGTTGACTTTGCGCTCGTGCGTGGGGAGGTCAATGTCGTCCGACTCGAAAGCGGCGTCGTTGCAGAGACCAGCGATCGAGGCGAGTACCTCGACGGCGGCACCTTCGGGATGTTCGGCCTTGTTCATGACCATGCGCCGAGCTTCCTTTACGTGGATTACGCTGTCACCGATGACGACTTCAGTGACCGTCATGCGGTTCTGCGTCAACGTACCGGTCTTGTCCGAGCAGATGACGTCAACGCTACCGAGCGACTCGACGGTGGAAAGCGTCTTGCACATGATGTTCTTCTTCTTCATTGATCCAGCGATGACGGTCAAACTGACGGTGACGCACACGGGCAGACCCTCGGGAACAAAGGCCACCGCGACGGACACGCAGTTGATGAGCAACGCCGAGACGCTGATGAAGCTGGGGTAGTAGCGACGCAAGAAAGCGAACCAAAAGATGACGATGCTGAGCGCGACGACGCAAGCGAGAGAGCCGATGATGAGAACGAAGCGCGAAATCTCGACTTCGAGCGAGGTCTTGACGGGTCGGGCACCCGTGGCGGCCTTCGCGATGCGACCAAAGACGGTGTTATCGCCGAGAGCGACGCAGACGCCGAGACCACTTCCAGATAAGCACAAAGTACCCTGGAGGGCGATGTTGTGGGATTCCATGCTGCAAAAGACAGGACGACAGAGCCAAAATCGTCAGACGCCAGTGCGCAGATTCTGCTTGGTTGTGAACGAGCGGGGGGGCACTTACAAGTTGGGGTCCGTGTTGCGAGTCGTGGCCGAGATGGGATTCGATTCACCCGTCAAGATCGATCGGTCGAATCGCAAATCGGAGGAGCATTCGATGAGTCGAAGGTCGGCCGGGACCTTGGAGCCGAGCGTGATCTTGACGATATCGCCCGAGACAAGATCTGCAGCCGCGATCTTGAAAGTGTTACCGTCGCGGCAGACGAGCACGTCCGACGGGAGCATGCCCGAGATGGATGCCATTGCACGACCGGTCGAGTGATCTTGCCATGCGTTGAAGAAGGCTTGCAGTGCGATGATGATGAGGAGTACGATGGCGAGGGCAAGGTTGGAAGGGTCAGGATGAGGGTTCCCGAGCGGTCTCCTGCGCGGAGCGAAGAATCTGAATCAGTCCACCGATGAGCTCTCGGAGCGCCAAAAGGGCAAAACTTACCATGCAATTATGCAGATGACGGCGGCACCAAAGAGAAGAGTACCGAACCCTCCAAAAATGAAGAAGAAGATCTAGGGCACGCCCAAGGTTAGGGTCAGTCAACCATCATGCCTCAGGGTTCTCTGGTGCAGAAATCCCCAATATGCGCGATACGACTTGTGACCCACCTTCTTAGGCACATTCTGTGGTGGTGGTGAGATGACGTTCTTGCCATCCTTTGCGAGCCTACGTTGCGCCATCTCAAGGTCCAAGCCGACCGCGGGGCTAACCCCTAAACGCTCGCACACCACCTCGGACGAAAGCTTGTGCCACTCGACATCGGCAAGTCCCAAGGCGGGATTCTTCTTCCTGCTCTCGTTCTTGTTCTCCGGATGCGTCTGCGTCTCGGTGACGTTGATGGTCATGGTCCTGAACTCGACCGGCAGCTGCAGGGCGGGGTCATGACCCGCGCTGGAATTTGCGCGCGAAAAGGCGTGACGATGATGGCTTTCATGATGAATCGGGGCATCAAAGGCGAATCGCGGGGTCGTACGAAAAGACAAGGTAGGTGAAATGGGCGTGTTGGCCATGAAGCGACGTGGATGGCCGCCCTTCTCCGCGTCCATGAGCTCGCCCGAATCCGAGTCGGAACCCGACCCCTTGGGCTCGAGACTGTCCATCTTGCTCAGCGAGAGAATTGGCGGTGCCATGGTGCTTGAGGAGCGGGGTGAAGAGGCAACCTCAACCGTTCAATGGGACTGGGAGGAAGGGAGGAACGAGAAAACGATCGTGCCAGGTTTTCGCTGGAAGTGCCCGTGTCGATCGATCGGTTCGGAGAAAGCGTGAGGAAGGCGCGGGAGTGACTCAATCAGCAAATCGGTTCCTGGAAGGGGCCAAAGACGAGCTCGGGTTGACACTCGGAACTGAAGGTTGCAGATCGCGGGGCTTTCGCGCAGAAGGATGCTGGACAGATTCCGAAGAGTACGAAAGGAAGATGTAGGTGGTACTTTGCCTGCAATCGGCGAAGAAACGTGTCTCGTCTGTGCGTTCTGCGCGGCATTCAGCTGCTCGAAGCGGTGGGTGTTGCCCAGATTCCGGCGCCGCTCGCGAGCCTATCGTATTCAAGCGCTCCCGAGTCCGATCGCCCAAAGCGGCGATGCATACTCGGCCGCGCCACCTCCTGCCAGTCCCTTGAATGTCTCTCCCAGCTTGATACGCCTACACTTGGTTGTGGGGAATTATTCTATTCGCGTATGTCGCAGAGGAACGGTGTTGTTGGACCTCTCGGCGTGCGCCCTATCACACGAAAGGTCTTCTTTACACGCCGGTTCGAACTGATCGCTTTGGCCGACCGCTCGCATGTCGGGAATTCTGACAAATGTCCGGGCCGCCCGCACCTGAGCTTACATGTACCGTGTGTAAAGTACAAAACATTCCCCCTTTTCTCAATTATCGTAAGTTGACCTGGGTGCCCTAGGGTGCCGGTCCGATTTCCGGTGTCAACGTGTCGCCTCACAGAAATTGATGGATGCCGATCAGTTTTAGCGCGCTCAGCAGGGCTGGGCGCGGCGCAACCACATCCAACCTTTTTTATTTTTATTTGATAGACTTCATTAACAGCATAATTATATTAATACCTAGAAATCTTCGGAAACGTCGGAGGGAATGCTGTTACGCACACTGGTAGAAGCCAGTAGTGTAGGACTCATTGACCCTGAACCAGGATCAACCATACCCACTAAAACCCCCTTTGGTGGCTTACAGAGACACTAGGCGACCCTTGGACTCCTGAATAGAGGCTCGAAGCCCCTCGAAGTCCGTTTCGGTGATCGGTTCCAAAAGATCCGACGAGAATCGGCGACGGCGACAGAGCTTCCAGATCGAGTGAAAGAAGAGGACTCGTAGTTCGACAAGGCGACGTTCCGAGCGAGACACGACCGGACATACAAAGTCCACAAAGACTGGGTGGGGGTTCGGGGACAGAGCAGACCAGAGACGCCGGGCAAATGGGCAGCCGACCGCGAGGTGGGCCAGGCACTCGGGTGCTTCCGAGAGGCACATCACACAGGAGGCCGATCGATTGTTGGGGTGAGGGCTGGTTGGGGAGGCGACTTGGCTGCCCGGATGGAGGGACCCCAGGGAGAGAAGGTGGCCGGTATCCTCTGCGTCCGAGTGAACCCGGCGAACCTTGCGCAAAGCCTTCCACCAAGCGTTCCAACGTTGCTCAGGCAGATCGAATACCTTCTGGTGTCCCTTGGGGAAGATAGGAGGGAAGATGAAGACTTGGTGGCGTTTGGACGCGTTCACAAACGAAGACGGGGACATCACCTCGCCATCGGGCCCTCGAAAAAGCGTCGGGTTTACCGAGAGTTGTATTCCGTGGCCCGCTGGGAAGTAGAGTACGTGCGTTGCCCATTGCTCGAGGTTCTGGCTCTTGGAGAGTTCAGGGGGATTGAGCGTGGTCACCGACGCCCAGGCTTCGAAGTATCGGACCCAACGTGCAGGAAGAAGTTTTCTCGTCTTTCTCACCGCATGGTTCCACTTCGGGGGAGGATGGCAAAAGTATGCCCACCAGATCCAGATCCAAGGGCGACGATGCTGGTTGGGCGCCGGTCTGGACAAGGTGAAAGGGGTCGGTTCGTTCGGTGCCTGGAGGCGAATGCGGATGTCGAAGAGATGGCGTGTGAAGCAGCCGTCCGGGGCCCGGAGCTGGAAGACCCACTTCGCGTGATCGATCGTTAGACGCCGAGGCAGATCAATCAAGCCGAAGCCGCCGTGATCGAGAGGGGTGCAGAGGCGCGACCGGGAGACCTTCGGACGTCGCTGGGTACCATCCGACGCTCGACCGTGAATGGCGAGCATGGCCGCATCCTCGATCTCCTTGAGAACGCTCTTGGGGGCGGAGAGGAATCGGCTGTAGTACAGGATCTTTGTGTAGCAGTAGATGTTGATGATCGAACACTTGGCTGCATATGGGAGATCGTACATCGGAATTGAGCGTATCCGAGCGATGGTCGAGGCCTTGACATCTTCCCAGCCCGCATCCTCGGCGATCTCCACCCCGACCTGAATACCAAGGTAGCGAAACTGCGAATCGCTGAGACGCCAGGTCCCGAGATCTGGGGCGATCGGCCGATCCCGAAAAGCTCCAAGGGGGTAGAGGAAAGATTTGGCGTAGCTGAGCTTGCTGGCACTTGCCCGTTCGTAAAGCTCGATCGCCTGATTGAGGTGGTCGAGGTCCGAGAGGTTGTGGAGTGCGCAGCAAGCGTCGTCGGCAAAGAGGAGTTCTCGAATGTTTTGGAGGCCCGCAATCTCGATGCCCTTGACTCTCAGTCGAATCTGACAGGCAAAACCTTCGATCGCCAGAACGAAGAGAGACGGAGCCAGGGGATCACCTTGCCGAACGCCCGACAGGATGTCGAAAGCGGCAGAGAGCCAACCGTTGAGGAAGATCGAGGCGGATTGGTTGGTGTAGGTCGCTCGGTACCATTGGCGGGCTTTGGGGCCGAGGCCAACGGCGCAGAGGACTGCATCAAGGTACGTGTGGGAAAGACGATCGTAAGCCTTTTCAAAGTCCATCACCGCTAGCATGCCGGACACGGGTGGTGAGCCCGGAAGTCCAGGGTCCATGAGACACTGGACCTCAGCGATGTTCGTGCCGATCCAACGGTTCGGAACAAAGCCACGTTGGGTTGGGCCGATCAGGGACTCGAGCAAGGGAGCGAGGCGCTGGTTGTGGGCTTGCGAGATGATGCGCTCGTCCGCATTGATGAGCGATATGGGGCGTTTGTTCGAGAGCTGATCCCTCTCGCCGCGTTTGTGGATGAGATGGATGTGGGCGGTGTTGCGGGGAAGAGGTCCAGGCTGACGGGCCTCGGTGGGGATCGAGTTGATGACGTCTCGAAGAATCGGGCCAGTGGCCGGCCACGTAGCGCGATAGAACTCAACCGGGAGGCCGTCAGGCTTCATGGGACGTAAACCGCGATCGCCAAAAGGCGCGAAGTCTTTGATACCCTCGTAGTCTCCGAGTCTCGATGTGATGAAATTACCTTTTGAATGGTAATACAGTTACTTATATTTTTGAAAACCAGGAGTGGACGAAGAGGTGACCCTGAGAGCAGTGTAGACGTCGACGATGCGAAGCGCGCTTAGCTCGGTAGGCAACAAAGCCCCTGTCTTACCTAGACTGTCGGCCCAGGTCGATAGATCCGCCTTCTGCTCTGCACCATCCTTGAGAGCTGAGAGACGATGGGCTTACTGCTGAAGAGAAATGCTATGCTTGACAGAATGCTCGGGTCAGAGCATGCAGCCGGGAAGAGCTGGGAAGAGTTCAGCATCTCTTCAATGTGGGGGTGGAGCGTTCCAAGTGGGGGAGACACGGCTTCGGGATTCGGTGAGCAGCTTCCGTCCCTTCGTACATGATCCAAGTACTCTGGACCCTGATGGAAACATGTGATTGCATGTGCTAAAACCGTCTCATCTCAAGAAACTTTCTACATGACCCCAGATCCACCCCTCGGAACACGTTGAGCGGCGTTACATCGCACCAAAAATGCTCCAAACGTCGGACTCTTGACGTCACAACGACGAAGTGCTCTGAATGCCAAGCAATACAGCGTGGTCGGTCATGTGCTAAACAAAGGGTTTCTTGACTAGCGACCATGCGGACTGCGCAACTTGACGAGCGTGCACTGTGCCAATTTTCCGAAGTACCCCGACTGAGCATTTTTGATGGGCGGTGCGAGTTCACGCAACTCCGCGCCTGATCCAGTCGAAGCTGTGCCCAATCTCGGCTCTTTCTTCCTTCCCGGTGTGGTTTGAACCCGATCTTGAATCGGGCCCCACGGGATTTCAAAGCATTAATCGATCTTCTGTGGAAGAGAAAGTGACTGGGCCGTATGCTGTTCTGATCCATCTCTCGGTCCTCGACGTAATGTATCGAGCCCAGTCTCCGAGAAAGGTCAGGCGCCGCGCCCGGCAGATTCATCCCGGAGTTTAGGCGACGGATTGGAGAAGCAGCTTTGCCAGCAGCCCAAGAGGAGACTGCCGCAGCAAGTGCTCCACACCGATCAATGGTAGGATGCGGGTTCACGTCTAAATTCTACACCAATCACAGGCGGCTGAGTTTAGGCGTGTGAGGGACCCAGGTGAAACCCCGGGACACAGCTCCGAGCAGTCGGAATTCGGCGAACAGCTGTCTCGGAAAAATATACTCACCAGCCAGATTAGGCACTCTACACGTGCAAAGATATACGCTAGCAGGGTCTAAACTCAGGAAAAAAAACGTCTATTACCTTCGATCTGCGTACAAAGAAGTCGCAAGGTGCGACTTTATGATGCGATCGAGAAGTCGAAGACTCGGCACCTCGAGGCTATTGCACCCAATGAGGAAGCTACTCAAGGGATGATACAATCCATTATACCTCTTCAGATCGTTTCCTGAGTTTCCGCCATGTGGGATGATCCAACAGGGGCCGATTTTGTCTCACATAGGACCCTCGTGATGAGCATTCTCCGAGGAGAGCGCGCTCGGCTTCTCGGAATTGCGGTGCGCGCGCGCGCTTGATCGAGAGAGAGCTGTGCCCGCTCCATGCGCCTCCATCGATTGGCTCGTCCGCTTCATTGACGCGGAGTTCTCATCCGTTCGGATGTGGAGCCGAGCGGTATTCTGCGGGATCCTTTACGGGGATGTCCTGTATCGGATGGAGGATGGAACATGAGGTTACGTAATGTCTTCGATCGATCACTGGGCATCCCACGTTTCGTAGCGAGGCATGATACCGGTGGATTTCGAGAAGTCACTTGTCGAAGCCGATATTTAAGCGAGGGGTGGAATAGGCCCTCTAACCCACGTACCGGACCTATAAGTAGAACAGAAAGGGGTCCAGTACCCCAAATCTATAGGGTACGATATCCAGAGATCTGCTACCCCAAATGCAAAATTTTGCGATGGATCATCCGTCACAACTGACGTTCTCAACGAGGGCATGGCCTCTGTGTTTTCTGACAGGAAAGGCTAATATTGAGGTGAGAGCCTCGGTGTACTCTCTCGAGTCCTTCTTGGGAGAAGAGTGGAGTGTCCGAGGCTTCCAATCCGTGCCGCAGGCCGGCGCGCGAGGCGAGGGCTGCGTAACAGGAGCCACTGCGAGATCCAGATACAGGGACAATCGAATTGATGCTTGCTCGCTTTGGACCTCGCTGTAGTATCTAGACGTCACGTAGAGCAGATTCACTGGTAGCTGAGTGATCAAACCCTCATTTCCGACTGACAGTCGGACGCTGCAACCAATAGTACTAGGGAGGAAACAAATCTAATGGCTTGCGCCGGGGGTGCGATGACGGCGTTCCCCCACACGCCGTTTGAGTCGAAGCTGGTGACCCGTCAAAGATGGTTAGTCGCTGAGCTGCAGACGATACAAGACTCAGTCGACCCGAACACTGACATACATTTATCTATTTCGACGCCACTTTGCTGCCCTTTCACATGACGCACGCTGCTGCCCGATGACAGGCCGGAGCAAGTGGAAAGCGAATCGCCGCTTCCAACGCCAAGACGTTGCACCAACTCCGCCTTGCGTTCCTCATCACACATGTACGAATTAAACCTGGAGCAATCCTTCCAAGCTCGCTTTGACCGACCCATAACGTCCCCCTTCGCAGGTCATCTCCGCCTTCTCCCCCTCGTTGAGGGTATGGAAACATCTCTTCTACTTCTTCACAACGGATTCAATAGCCTTGATCCTATGGTATCAACTCGAAGGGATGGCTCGACGGAAGGAGGATGTTGGGAGTCCGGGGATGGCAGCGTAAGTAGCCCACGTTCGGGGGGGAAGATCCTTTCCGTCTTGCTGATGCCGGAGTCTTGGTTCCTGCGAGCAGGTACATGTTCGACATCATCTACGTCACCTTGTTCGTTCATGCTACGACTGCGTTGATCAGTCGCAAGTTCTGGGCACTTTATCTCTCGGTTCGTTCGCTTCTCTCTCCCTCCTTCGGACCCCCCCCCCCCCCCCCCACTTTCTTGTTGCCCAGCCAACTTCTACCTATCACAAGCACGTCACTTATCGCTATTGCCTCCCCCTTCTCCAGATCCCCCTCTACGCCCTCTATCGCCTCTACTCGTTCGCAAGCCCTTACCTATCCCCTTCCAAAGCCTCCTCTAAATCATCCCCAAGATCCAAGACCTCGAAAGCGACCACCCGACCCTCATCAACCACGATTTCGTCGACGCAGGACTCGTCGACGCAGGACTCGTCGACTCCGACTAGTAAACGACAGGCCAAGTTGGCGGAGAGGGCCAAGAAGGGGGATCATCGGGTGCAGATGCAGGAGGTGAGGAAACAGGCTTGAGCGGGTAATGAGCAGGTTGGCGGAGAACAGTATCAATGACCGCCGGGTGTGGATACTATTTTCTGGTAATCGAACACGTGTGTTGTGGGCAATGAGTTTTTGTCTCATCGTGTGATTCGTCGTTGCATTAATTACAACAGGGTCATGTTTGGATAGTACAGCAAAGAAGGATGCGAGATCGAATCAGAGGTGTTTCTTGGCGCTGGCTTTGACTCTGGCGTCGAACACGGGGCTACTTATCGAGCTGTTGAGTTCGTGGAAGGGGTTCAACAGGGTCTGTCAATCGAGAGTGAGCGAGTCAGTTCACAGCGTTTCAGTCTGTGCTGGCCACCAGAAAAGAGGATGGAGCTCCCTCACTTTCACGTAATTCTCCCATGTCTCTTGGAAGAACAAGCGGATCCCATCGTCGTTCTTGACCTCGTGCAGAAGGATTAGCTTGACCCCTATGGTGACCGTCAGGAAAAGTTTCAGTGATCTAGGACGGCTTGGATTGATGATGCTCCCTCTGTTGAGGCTCACCTCCCGGTGTGATCCAGACGGAGATTGTCCATTCTTGAAACTTGTCGATCGATTTGAGGTACCTGACGAAAAAGGCCAGTATCAGTACAACAAGAAAAGAGAATTCGCAAACAGGGATGCTCCCTACATACATTGCCCCATTGGTCCATTGCACGTCCTCGACGACATCAAGACTGGCATGCGCGACGAGCTGCATCACATGTCTCCCCTGCGGACCCGACTTGTGCCCGTACCCTACGAAAGTATTGTTACTCTGCGACGGTGGTGGCTTAGTGGGATTGGAGGTCGAGGTGGAGTTGGGGTTCGGGTTGGGGGAGACGGCTCCGAATATGGAGAAGGACGTGGCGGGCGATCCGGACGAGACGACGGGGACGGAGAGGATGGTGGACGAGGCGGATTTGGTCGAGGTGAGGTAGGTTTCGTACAAGGGGTTATCGAGGGTGCCGACGAGTACTGGGGGAGGGGACGAAGATTGAGGGGGTGCAGCAGTAGCAACTAGGTGAGCATGAGGTGAGCATGAGGTGGGGGGTGGGTGGGGCGAGTGGGGGTCATCGGTGGAGGTGCGGGCCGGACTGACCCAAGTAGTAACTCATGCCGAGTCAGACGACGCTCGAGTGGCTCCGTGAAAAGTGGTAGTGGGCGGTGGAGGTGGCTGAGAGAGTTGGATCGGTGCGCGAAAAGTCGCTCTAATCAATGTCTCGGCCTGTCTTATGTCTCGGCTTCTAATGCGCTCGTCGGTCGCGCTAGTTGTCGCGCTTCCGGGTGGCGTCCCCGTCGCGCCTCCCGCGAGGCACCCGCGCGCCAACCAAGTCACGCGTCACGTCATTGGGCACAGTTGCACTCCGCATTGCCCGTCGCACAGTCCGCTCTCTTGCTCTTGTCCCCACCAGAGTCGCCCCAGGCTAGGCTTGTGGACCCTTGACCACCCCTTCCACACCTCACGTCGTCCTCACCATGCCCTGCGTCAAGCGCTCAGTCTTTGCCTTGGTCGACGACGACGACGCGTCGAGGTCCTTCTGCTCCAACTCCACTTCCCGCCACGGCGCCGCGAGTGCTCCTATCGCCCGCCCGACCGGCTCTTCGCAGCGACGTGCGTCAAGGCGTACCACCTCTCTATCCAAGCGCTCTTCTCGCAAGAACCCAACCCAAGATGACGACCATCACCCAGCTGACGAACCGGCGTCCAAGAGGAGCAAACGACGCCGCACCATGCTCGTCGAGCACAGCCAAGACGACCGGGAACGTTCCTCTTCTCTCGAAGTGCTCGAACCAGCAACCATCCCCGCCCCGTTAAAGGGAAAGCCCACTCTCAGTGCAAGTTCATCGACCACGCTCGACCAAGATGATCTGGCTACCAACAGCGTCAGCCACAACGACGATAGCATCACGACCGACATTACCGAACCTGAACCAGCCAAGTCTGAAGTCATCGCCGCCGATCTCAAGGGCAAGAACAAGGCTGCGAAGCAAGCTTCGACCACTTCGGAGCACGATCAGGACGAGATGATCTCCAAAGCCGAGGTCCGACTCCGCGTACAAAAGTCCATGGCTGCGTGGGCAAGGGAAAGGCAAGCTTATGAGGCAAGTCAAGCTTTTCTCTCCACCGCGCAGCGGCATGCTTTTACTTGTACTGACGGTAGGGTGCCCAAGTTGACCTACACAGGACAAGATGAACGCCAATAACACTTTTATCGACCAACAAGCCGAGCTGCTCCGCCAGTTGACTCAGTTCTCCGATTCGCTTCGAGCGACGGCCCAGTGCGGGATCTGCCTTCAGACGATGAAAGCGCCTCATGCTCTGGGATGTGGACATGTGTTGTAAGTTCCATGGCCATTTTGATCGGTGACCACTTTGACCGACTCAGAACTTTTCGGTGTACCGCAGTTGCCGTCAATGCCTCATCAACTGCTTCTTTAGCGCCAACAACGGGGACGACGACGACGATGATGAAGAAGAAGCCGATCAAGACAACGAAGAGAACTTTTCGAGATCCGGCTCGAGCTCCCACGCCGATTCTGATCCGTCCGATTCGGAACTAGAAGGTAACGACACTTCCACTCTGTCCTTCTGGGAAGCCGATCAACCGCCGACACCGCCCGAAGGCATGGAAACGATCCGCTTGACCGTCGGGAACCGATCGTTCCAAATGGACCGTCCCGAACCTGGATACCGCCCGGCTCAAGCAACTACCGAAGACTCTGCGGATCGGTTCGTCGAGCTTGGTTCGGACGATGATGATGATGAGCAAGGATTTGGAGCGATTGGAGCGGCCAGGGAGAGGATGGCGAGAGTGGAGAGGATCGAACGAGCGGCGAGTCTGAGGCATCGATCACCGAGGGAGAATGATTCAACGTCACCACCTACTTCGCCTGGACGAGCACGAGCGGCGGGAGCCAGTGTCGAGAATAGCATCATCATCGAGGATCAAGAGGTGCATCGTGCTGGACCTGTACCACCCATCGCTCGGCCCCGACCTCACCCTTCGAACGTCATTTGTCCCTCGTGCCGGACCAAAGTTGATACCGCCCCCAAGCGTATCTTCGTCCTGACGGACCTCGCCCATCGCATCCGTCAAGCCGAACAAGAAGGTCTCATCGGTGACCTCGACGAATCCGCCCCTCCTAAATCGGACGCCAACAAAGCGGACGAGATGGAGGTGACGATCGATGAGCATGATAAGACGTGGGGTGGATTGTTCATGGAGTCGGGCGTGGGTGGCAATACGAACGGACGGACGAGGGTCGCGAGGGATCGAGATGATGGAGTAAGGAGGTGCCCCGAGTGTTCGTGGGAGATTATTGAGGCGACGGGGGAGTGCGCGCATTGGTTAGTCAAGGCGTGGGGGATCACGAAGATTTGGCATGGGTCGCTAATGCTCTCTATACTCCTTGGGCTGATTTTTTTTAGCCAACGCGTCTACGATCTCTCCTCGGACGAAGATTTTCAACAAAGACACTACGACTGGGGAGCCGAATTCGACGACGAAGGGTCCGACGAAGGGTCCGACATCTCTGTCGGATCGATGCCTCGACATGGCGCACGCAGGCACCGGGAAGAGGAGGAGGAGGAGGAGGAACAGCCCAATTCGGAAGACGAGGCGTTCATTGATGATGCGCCGATTCCGAAGCGACGACGAAGGGATGGAGAGGGTTCGTCGAGGAGGAAGAGGAGGAAGTGTGAAGAGTCTTCTTCTGACGAGGAGTCGAGGTTGGGGTCCATTTCGGATGCGGCTCTATCCCTGAACTCGGACTTTGATGGTGATTCCGATTCTGATTCTGATTCCGCCGTATCGACCTCTTCCTCACGACATTCGGACTCGACGCAAAACTCGAGTGAGGCATCGTTCCCTGACGAAGGGAGGGACGCTTCGAAGCGTCGAAGGAAGGCGAGGAGAGAGGCTCGACGAGCGGAGGAGAAGAAGGAACGAAGGATGGGGAGGGGAAAGGGGAAGGAGCTTTCTGAGGTGGAGTATGAGGATGAGTCGGTGCTCATTGAGGAAGAGAGTCCTGAGTCGGCTAGGAAGGCGGCGGCGAAGGCGGCGGCGAAGGCGGCGATTAGGAGGGCTGAGAACAAGGGCGCTGTGGAGGAGGTGACGGAAACGAGTGCGAAGGCGAGTACCAGCACGAGTACGAGTACGAGTACGAAGGTGAATAAAGTGTTGAAGGAGAAGAGTGCGCTCAAAGGGTGGAGGAAGCTGCCCAAGATCATTGATTCGGATGACGAGGACGAGTAGAGTCGGTGATCCATCCTTTAGTTTTGTACAAATAGTCTTGTTCTTGTCTCTAGCAATCATCTTTTTATTTCGCATTCTGTAGACTCGCTTTCCTGTTTTATATTCTGTAAAAATTACGTTGCTTGCATTACGACCCCTTTCGTAATGTTTGAGAGCGGAGCGAGCGATGCATCACCATCATACTCTCTGGTCTCTGCAACGCGATCATCTTCTCTGCCAAAGACAGGTTGTAATTCAAGCATGTTACAAAGATCAGAACAAAAGAACTACACACACCCAACAGTCAAGTGTCTATCGTCTCCCACGCGCACAAAGCCGCGCAATACGGAACCCAAACTCGCCAAACAGATAATAAATCATGCCCGACAACCTCACCACCGCCGTCACGAACACGCTCCACAAAATCACCTGAAAATATCTCGCCTGGACCACGGAATTGAGCCTCGAAATGACGACGCACAACAGCGCGTTACACAATAACCAAAACGCCACGAAACGGGTTCGGAACGTCTTGTTCCGATCTTCCATGGTAGGGACCGCCCGTTCTTCCACTTGGTCGTGTTTAGCTATCGCGCGAAGTACGGTTGCTTTGAAGGTCGAATCGATGTCCTCTTGGGGTTTTTCTTGCACTTCGATGATGCGGTCTTTGTCTTTATCGGTTGAGGTCGAGGTGACGGAGGGAAGGGCCGCACTGGCGTCGGAACCTTTGGTGCCCCAGGAGACGTCGTGAAGGTTACAGAATGCGTAGCTTTAGTTAGGACACGCGTGTTCAGGGGTAAGTTTGAGGACCACGGGTAGGGTCAGAGTCCTCTTTAACTCAAACTCACATGGTCAAGATATTGATGAAACTCGGCGCAATGAGCAAGTACTGCGGCATGCTCGTCAAAAGATGCCAAGGATCGAGGTACAGAAGTGACGAGAGTATGTACACGCCGAACGTCCCCAGGAGACCCGAAAAGATGGGACCATAAGTGCCTCCTAAGAAGACACTGGCGATCGATCCCGTTCTTTGAGCGAGGATGGTCCCGATAGGACAGAAGGACATGTAGGTCAAAATGACTGTGTTGGAGATGAGGTAGAGGGAGAAGAAGGCGAAGATAGAGATGCAGAGCGTGTACGCGAATCGCTCGGCCTTGGGGCGGTTACCCAACGCGAGAAGGATTTGAAGGCCGATAACACCGAGGTAGACGACCTTGAAGACGTAGTTGACGAGCGAAAGCCAATCGAACGACGTCCCTGCGTCATCCTCGACGAACGTCCCTGACCAACATTTGACCGTCGTGGGATCACCACCGTCGATACTTTTGGGGTACCTCAACGAGTTGGCAACGAGTTCGATGATGATCGAAAAGGTGAGGTAGTAGTTACCGAGCGCGAACCAGCCCAAGAACAATTGAATCATGTTGTACACGCCTTGAACGGTCAGCCAGAACAAGCGAAGGATCGAGTGATCACTCTGGTACAATCGACCAGAATGGACGAGGGCGTAGAAACCCGCGGCGAAACTTCCGTTGAGCCAACGACGACGTTGACCAATCAGTTCGGCCGCCGTTTCAGGAACGTCGGTCTCTCCCTTGGCGGGTTTGACGTAGCCCAAGACCCATCGTTCGTTCGCCTTGGCGACGAGCTCGAAGCAGAGGATACGATCCTCGGCCAGGAACATGTTCTTGGTCCAGATGCTCATCCCGTCCGTCCCTTTGGCACCCAGGCCCGCAGCCAGCGTCTGGTCCCCGTGGAAGTACTGATCGAGAGGCCGACCTTGAATCGCGAGGTAGCGGTAGCAAGAGAAAGCCCCCGGCAAGACGGAGACGTATCCGAAAGCGCTTTCCATCGGCTTGTCGAGCACGTTGCTCATCTTGTACTCGAAATTCTGAGCCGCGACGAGCGGGTTCAAGAGTTTCTTGCCGTGATTGCCCAACATGGCGTGGATCTCTCCGCATGCTCCACCGAGGTTGGGGTTGTGGTGAAACGCCTCCCAGAGATAGTAGATTGAACGTGCACCTGGTTTGGTTCCGGCATCGAGCAAGCAGACGACATCGGGTTTGAGCTGGCGACCGATCGCGTTGAAGAGCCATCGATGCGAATTGATCTTTTTGGCGTTCTTTTGCTTGAGACAAAAAATCATTTGTACCGGGACGAGGTTGTTGGGACTGGTTTAAAAGGGTGAGTAAAATCAGCATGGGGTTCAGATGGACAGGAAAACGTTCAGAAACAAAAACCCTCACTCGTTCGGATGGGGCTCGACCAGCGCAGGCTTGGACGACATGGAAAGCTGGGTCGTATACTCAAAGATATGCGCGACCGTCTCCCTCCCATCCACATCCTTCTTCATCACCCCATCCTGATACAACCCAATCGTCGCCAAGACGTCCAAGCTCCCCTTGTCCGCCGGATCGATCCCATCAAAGACGAGACAAACGACGATTCGTTTCCACGCCTCGCCTTTGCGTTGACCGACCTCGGGACCCCCCGATTCGGCTTGCTTGCGAAATTCGGAGAAGTTGCCCTTGACGATGTCGCGAATGTTGAGCATCAGACCATGTAGGGTACGCGACAGCAACATCTTGTTCTCGTTGTAGGCGGTCTGTGGGTGCGACGAAGGAGGTTCAGTTTTGCGCTCGAGAATGGGTGAATCCGCAGCAGTGGATGCTTTGACTAACAATGCAAACGAGCAAATCGGTCTGACGTCGGTAAGTTGAAGTTCGAAGCGTATATCCATTCTGTACATAAGTAACCTCATGTCATCAGACTGGGCACCCGCAGATTAACGGATAAAGGAGTGCCAGGACGTACAGCCTGAGTAAAATCATTAGGGTCGCAGCACGCCGCGGTGTAGCGCATGTGAGAAAATTCGGTCGGTCCACCCTCTGGGCCATGGCAAGTGTGAAGTGAGTGATTTAGTCTTTCCATGTTTTGAACGACGAAAGGACTACACTTACTAGCCCCACTTGACAGATTGGCAGTTTTGACTGCGGTGGGAACGGGGCATTCGACGATAAAGTTTCCTGAAAGCGGGAAGCTCAAATCATCAATCGGTCACTCCCGAAAGGGAAGTCTTGTGTAGACGAGAACACCGACCTTGGGTGAGCTTGACGCGTTTCGTGACTGCCCTCTTAAGAGGCTGACGCTGCCTCCTCGCCCAGGCCTAGAATTTGCAGTTGAAAAATCGCCAGTGTCAGGCACAGCTCCGTAGAATCTGTTTTTTTGTTTCAAGACCTACCTC
The DNA here is from genome assembly GCA_022506055.1 of Microbotryum violaceum. NCBI lineage: Eukaryota > Fungi > Basidiomycota > Microbotryomycetes > Microbotryales > Microbotryaceae > Microbotryum > Microbotryum violaceum. The sequence goes on from JAKMXP010000002.1 coordinate 2,448,260, forward strand.
TGCGGATGTCTCCCTCCTTGCAAGATCCAATCCATTCATATGCGCTGCATGGAATGCGCTCGCGTTGTAACTGTTAACCGAGCAAAAGAAATGCGCCGCGCCGGCGATAAAACTCGCGCTCAGCAACCGCAACTGCACGTGACTTTCTCGGGTCCCCCCCCAAAATTTCGAGCGTGAATGCAGAGTCAATTTTTTTTCACTCGCAACTCACTCCTCCGGATGCATCCCTCCATACTCCGCCTGATCGCCCGTCAAAGGTCTCTTATCATCATCCATATCCACCTCATACTGCGGCTGACCCCCCTGTTGAAAGCCCCCCTCCATCGAAGCATTCTGATGACGATACAGATAACGCGGGCCCGAAAGATCGACGTTGGAAGTGTTGATCGAGTCGTATGCTATGGGATGGAAGGAAGTGTTGGGGTTGGGACTGGCGTCGGCTGATGCGGTCGCTGCGGAGAGGTAAGGTGTTGAGGAGAGGGAGGGACTCGAGTCGTTGAGTCGGTAATGACGTGAAGAAGCGCCGTCCGTCGCGTGGTAACCTTGGTTCGAGTGAGTCGTCGAAGGTTCATTGAAAGGATCGTCGTAGGGTGCTCGTTGATGGTGTGATTTCGGCATCGGAGGTGCTGGAGGGACATGGGATTGGTGCGATCGGTACGTTGGAGCAGCACCACTGCCACTCGTGTGGACGGAGTCCGAGCGCGGTGCACGCTGCGATGCTGGTGGTCCTGCTCCTGCTCCTGCTCCTTGACGCTCCCGATCTGCTGGACCGTAATGCGAGTTGGGGTGCGACATGGTCCACGATGATGATGCTCGAATGCAGACGAAAGAATGGGAAACCGCACCGAAAAGGTCCAGTAACGTGTTAAAGAGAAAGGGAACCTCGGCGCTTCAAAGTAGCCGCGCCGCGCCGAGCCAACGACGCTGCTGCGGATTCCGGTGTAAACGCGAGCGAACCTCGCCTTGCTGGCAAAGCGGCGGCCCAAGCTCAACCGCGCTTTTCGACCGAAGGAGTCGTTGCATCGAGGAAATTGTTTCATAACCCCAGCAGGTTCCTCCTACCCGGGGTGATTGTTCATATCAGGTTGGGGTAATATCTACCGTATACTCATTCCAGCGCCACGAGGAGTTCCTCATGCCACAGCTCTCTTCTTTCGCCGTTTCGAACTAAAAAGGGAGTGGGCTTCCTCTAAAATAAGCGTGTTCTGATCGAGGACAGGCGCGTCGTCATCGACGCCATTCCAGTTCTCGACGCGCCAGCCTGAAGACGACTGGTTGAGGTCGATGGGCTGAGTCGCTCATCAATTTTCAAATCGCCTGCTTCTCCACCGTCGCGAGAACAACAAACATCTCAGAGGTGGTTACTTGTTCTATCGACGAGTTTACCGCGAGCGCATGGGTATCAGCACACCATACAGAAGCACTTTGGGCAGGTGCTGCTCAGCTACTACTGCGTGGTCATCGCACACCGGCAGTGCTGCCAGTCGCAGACGCAGCAAGCGCAAGTCCCTTCTTCATCCAATACCCTAGTCTAGAACTGATATTGACACAAAAAATTTAAACGAGAAGCTGGTGTCGAATCCGAACAGGATACACACGTTGCACAGAGCGGCGCCGAAAGAGAAAATATAGGTCCCTGGGTGCAACGTGGACGATGAGCTTAGAAGATGACTGCGAAGGGGCCGAGTATGGAGTAGGGCGTCAGCAGCATACCCTCATCCGAGGAAGCAGGATAACCTACCATCCTCATCCTTCTCGTCCACGATATTCGCGCTCGGGGTCTGATCGACCTCCTCGATCGGTTCGCCCGCCTTCTCCTTTGCCTCTCGCTTCTGCTTCTCCTCCAATTCCCTCGCCGCTCCATCGCGCTTCTTCTTGCTCTGCACCTTTTTGAGACGGAAGAATTCTTCTCGGTCCATCTCATCGAGCCTGAGAGTTCGGAAGACAGGTGAGGTTTTTAGCTTGAGGGACAGCTGGACGAAGGATGCAAAAATGGACTTACTCTGAATTGATGTAGTTGATCGTGTTTTCCAGTCGCGGAATGACGACGTGCTCGAGCGCATTGACACGTCGGTTGGTCATCTTGATCACTTCATCGAGAATAACAAAGGCGGTCTGTAGAGAGGGGGGGAGTGGAAAAAAGGGGGTCAGGATTCGGTGCTGAAGATGGAGGTAGAGATTAGGTGGTTTATGTACCTGCAAGGAAGCCAGCTCGACCAAGGTCTCGACAGCTTTTGCGAACGTTTCTCGGCACTTTGTGATTTGTTGACCACCTCGTCCCAAACCCGTCAAGCCAAAACCTGTGCGTGCGGAGCTGAAGGTGAGTAACGTCGGGGTTATAAGGTAATGGCGACTGACCACCATCAGCCTTGGAATGCAACGGTTCGAACGTGGGTAGAATCACACCCGATACGTTCTCCTGCTTGGTCTGGACCCTGAATGTGGCTTCGGTGATGGACTCTTGGATCTGGTACGAGATGTCGCCCGTGGCGTAGGTGACCTCGGCGAGGGAGAAGGCGGCGAGTTGCATCACGCGACCCATCTTGCGTTTCGCTTCGTCGATCTTGCCTAGGATCGCGCGGAATCGTTTGTTCAATGCGTCGGACCTGGTCGGAGACGAGGTGGAGAGGGTCAGTTCGCGCTGTGCGCAAGTGGGCGAGTTGTAGGGGCTGCGAGTCGGGTGAGGTACTTTTTCTTGAGCAGCGAGTGACCCGTCTGAGCACCCATGAGACGGGTCTTGGTCGTGGTTAGGTTCATGCGTGTTGGGACTGTTGCGCGGTCGATGGACAGACGACAGGCAGAATTCGGGACGGCGAATCGGAGAACGGCGCACGGACACGGAAGATGAGGATCCTATCAGCGATGGTGCCTAGGACAAGGAGCTAGGCGATAGCGTGCACTGAGGAACTGACAAACATTCTCTCGTGGTCCTGTGCCCGACACTGGATCGAGAAGAGGAACGGTCACTCATCGCGCGCACGGCACGGAGCACGAACGGAACGCAGTCTTGATAGGCCAGTGGTGGGACTGACTGTTGGAAGCAGGTTCGGTGCGCTAAAGGGGTCAAGTTGAAGCGGAAGCAAGTACCAAAGTACGGCACACCCACTCGGTTCGGTTCGAGCTGGAGCGAACGAGGTCGATGCCGAGGGGGTGAACGATCGAGGTGGAGACGGACGAGCCCGAGCGCTTTGTCTACGTCGTGTATGCTTGCTGTCTTGGACAGGACGGGGTAGTGCAGGGTGTAGACCCGGGGCGGCCGTGAGCAGATGGAGCGGCGATGCGGAGGCGCTTGGTCAAGAAAGCTAATGCGCAATAAGCTTATTAGCACACCGGATACGCGGTAATAGGCCGTCGCAGGCACAGTGCAGGCACAGTGCAGGCACTCCCCGGGCGCCGCAGTTGCGCTCTTGGTCGCACCACACTTGTCCGAGTCGACATCGCACCTCCACACACACACCAGGTGAGCATCGACCGCGCAACACTTTGAGCACCACGTCCGCTGACATGGTCCTTTGTCTGCACTCGCTGTCTGGTCTCGTTCGCACGGTGTCCGTGTCCGTGGCCGCCGACCCGCCGACGCGCACCGTCACCCGTCACCCGTCACCGCACCCGTCTGCTCACCGATTGCCGGTCCGTCCCAAGTCCCAGGTCCGAGCCGACCGCACACCCCACCGCTCATCCGCCCCACTCGATCATGTTTATCATCAACTGGTTCTGGGACACCTTGGCCCAACTCGGTCAGTGGCCTCCACCGATCTTGCTGGAGGCGAACCCCACTGACTCGGGACGCGTTGCGTGCGACCTTGTTGCCCCTCTCGATCCTTCTCCCTGCTGCACCTTTGCGTTTCCCAGGCCTTGTCAACAAGGTCAGTCCATCGTTGCTACAGCGTGTGCGATCGGGCGGGTGCAGCCCAGCACCGATCCCTGGCCGAGCTCGTTCGAACGCGCCTCGATGTTTCCTTGCACGCGCCAAGACGGGCTCAGCCACTGACGACGATCCTATCTGCCACCTCTCTCTCCTCCCTTTCCACCCCCCTTTGACCGACCTTGACCCACTACAGAACGCCAAGATCTTGTTCCTCGGACTCGACAATGCCGGAAAAACGGTACGTGCTCCCCTTCCGCCGCGCACGCTCGCCGCTTCGAGTCCGGTCAGCACACGAACACGTCAGACCGCTTTCGCCGAGCTTCCTCCCCTCGCCCCAACCCTTACCCTCACCGCACATCCCGCGACACATTGCTCATCCACTTGCATCTTGTCGTGCTCAAACAGACACTTTTGCACATGCTCAAGAACGACCGATTGGCCACGCTGCAACCGACCCTCCACCCTAGTCAGTCCTCACCTCGCTAGACACTACAGCCTGGCCCGCGCACCTGCCAATTCGGTTGCTGAACCGACCCACTCCCTTCGATATCACAGCCTCGGAAGAACTGGCCATTGGTAACGTCAAGTTCACCACCTACGATCTCGGAGGGCATCAACAAGGTACGTACCCTCAAAACCCGATCCCCGTTCGGCCGCGCCGAAGCTGACAACCCGTACCGTACCCCACCGCACCGCACAGCGCGCCGATTGTGGAAAGACTACTTTCCCGAAGTCGACGGCATCGTCTTCCTCGTTGACTCGGTCGACGCCGAGCGCTTCCACGAATCCAAAGCCGAGCTCGACGCACTGTTGGCGATCGAAGAGCTGTCCAAGGTACCGTTCTTGATCCTAGGCAACAAGATTGACGCGCAGGGGGCCGTCTCGGAGGAAGAGTTGAGGTATGCTTTGGGCATGCATGCGACCACGGGCAAGGTTAGTAAAATCAATTGTTGTTTTTATTTTTCGGTGCCTAGGTGGTGATTGACTTTTTTTGTTATGGCTTCGGTGGCGCTTCATTCGTTCAGGGTAAGATCCCGCTGGGCGAAATGAGGCCGATCGAGGTGTTCATGTGTTCGGTCGTGATGCGTCAAGGTTACGGTGAAGGTAAGCCTAGGCCTTGCTGAGGCAAGAATGGGCAAAGACTAGCCCGTGCGCGTTGAGGCTGACCCGAGGACGATTGGGTCTGCTCTCATCTTTTCTTTAGGTTTCCGTTGGTTGGCGCAGTACTGCTAAACGAAGGGGGCGGGGGCGTTGGACGAGGTTAACGAAGGAGGGGAAGGAAAGAGATGAAAATGGTAGAAAAGGGAGGATGCGTGGTACGCCTTTTTTGGAAATGGATCGCAGTCGCTCTTGAGGGACACTTTTGGGAGAAGAGAAGGGCCACTGGGTTCTTTTTTGGGGTTGGGGCTAGGGACGTTCCAAAGTTTAGATCTTTGCACGAAAGCGCAGGGACGAAAGGTGGGTGGGAGGGAGGCGGTGGTGGGGTCGTATGATCTGACTTGATCTGATGAATGCTCGTATAACGATTCTTTGATTTTGCTTGGAATCTGCGAAGCGGATGGGGTGAGAGAGAAAGATGAGGCGCCTGCTTTAGGAAGGAGGCTTGGCAGTAGTAGACTGCGGTGTCTCCCATCGATTTCGATTTGGCCATCGCGTGTCCAACATCATCTTCAATCTTTAAACCCACCGTTGATGATGAGCTCACGGTCTTTGAGAACAACGTCCAGTCCAAAAAACGCTCCAGAAAGGTCGCAGTGGGATCGATGAAGAAGAAGCATAATCGTGAATGGCAAGACCCCCCCCCCCCCCCACCCAAAAAAAAACAGAAATGAAACAAAAAAGGCACTACGCCAAAGCAAGCAAACACCAAATCTCCTCCATGTTCAACCAAGGTAGTTGTAAACGAAGAAATGCAACAACGTCGAACCAAAGACGTAATCGGCGAAAGCTCTGCAGTGCCGGCCGGGGGGTGGACGGATCAGCTTTTGGAGGGAGGAATTGCAGGACGAGGGGGGGCAGTTTCCTTCGGGCCTTACCGTTCCGGTGAAAGGGTCGGGAAAATCGTCTTGTTCTTGGGATTGACCTGAGCTCTCAAAGCTGCGGTCAGAACGAATTGACCGACCGTCGCGGCAAAACTGTGCGAATCGTTACAGCACTACAGCATGAGCCGAATGCCGTTTTTTGGAGATTCTCGGAATATGGACGTACCCCGAGATGAAAGCGTTGAAGGGGAAGGTGGTGATGAGGAGGCAGTAGAGGAACTGGGCGATGCCGGAGAGCATCAGGAACAGTTGGAAGCCGTCCAAGAGCTTCAATTTGGGGGCGGCTATGAGGAGAGAGAGAGAGAGAGTGGGGGGGAAAGGGGGGGGAGGCCGAATCCGGATGGGTTAGGAGGTCCGTGGGGGGTCAATTATGGCATCCCTTCGTGCGAGGGGGGAGAATGGTTGCGTTGGGACAAACTGTTTTGGCTATAGTTGTTCCACAAGTTCGTTGCACTGCTCGCCAAGGAAGAAGAAGAAGAAGAAGCAGCAGAGGAAGTGGAGCCGCTCGTTGTTCGTTTCGGGGTCACGGCAGCTGAAGCCGTCGCCGGTGCAGGGTCAGTGGATGTCTCGGTCAAGACGGCTTTGGTGTTGGGTTTTGATTTGGAAGGTGCGGCAGGAGCGGGGGAGGCGGTGTTGGAGCTGGAGGAAGGCTTGGGCGTCGAGGACGAGGCGACACGTCGCGGGGGCCTGGAGAGCGGAGTGGCCCCGCGATGGTGAGGCGTGTGCAGGTGGTTCCGGGGTCATGTGGGGACGGGAAGCATGATCAGTTGGAGCTCTTCTTTTGGTTTGGAAGAGGATGCGCGAGCTTACATGACGGCGTGGGTGGGGTGGTGGGGTGGTGGGCTGAGGATTGGCCGACGACCGTGCACGCCTGCGCAGTTCGAGACAAGCCGGACGTTGACGTGGACGCATGAGCTAATGCGAGACTAATGACTGTCTAATACCCCCAGATACCGCCTCGACTCGCCTCCGCACGCGCGCGGGCGACGACGACCTCGCTTCCTCGTGCAACGACCAGTCGGCCCCCTATACTACTTGAAGCCTATCCACTGTCAGGCTCATCATGTCGATCGGATCGCCGTCTACAGCAGATGCTATCAAGGTCAGTCCCGCTACTCGGCGTGTCAAATCACCTCTTCTCCCGCGACACAGCGCAGTGCTCATGCTCTTCTCCCACCCCCGCGCTCACGTTCCCGACTTCGCAACCGGATCTCACACCTGCGCCATCCATCGTCCGATCGCGTTACCCACTCCAGGCATCCCTGAAGGCGCACAACGACTCGTTCGACCAACTCTTGCGACACATCCCCGCGCAGTACTACTTTCTCAACAACGACCAGATCCCCAACCATGTAGGCACTTCTCCCACCCACGGCCAGAATCGACTCGAACCCGCATCGCTGACTTTGCCTCCCCCCCCCCCTTCTTGCGTCTTCTTCTGCTGCTGCACTCGGAACCCTCGCGTTGGATCGAAACAGGACAAGTTGAGCAAATCGCAAAAACAGGCGCTCAGGAAACAGGCGGAAAAGCCGCAGGTGAAGCAGGCCAAAGCCGACAAGAGGAAAGAGGACCGGATCGCAAGGGTGAGAGACCTACCCTCTCTCTTCTGAATCGGGACTGACCATCGATTGACCTGCGTGGTGTTTTAGTACGACCCCGACGAACCGCATACGATCCCCGAGATCTTGTCGATGAAAGCGAACAAGCGAGCCCGGACGAACGACTCTGATCCCGAAGCGAGTGACGATCGCGAGAGTGGCGACGAAGCTGGAGAAGAATGGCAAGACGCCGAGGACTCGCCCGACCATACTGACTTTCACGACTCGGATACCGACGATGCGATCGACGATGAGAAGGTCCCTGCTTTGGCGCCGAGGGATCCTTCTGCTCCTGTACCGACCGTTTCCGCGTTGAGGGAAAGATTACAAAAGAGGATCGGCGAGATCCAAGCCATGAAGAGATCCAAAGCGGGGTCTTTGTTTGCCGAGGAAGCGGATGGGGCCGAAGAGGCCCAAGTCCAAGTCAAGAGCAAGGATGACCTTTTGGAAGAACGACGACGACGCGGTGCGTTGAGGGATAATCGGAGGAAGAAGAGGAAGGAGGAGAGGAAGCAACAGATGCAGAGTGGCGAGGCGGCGCAGAAGAGGAACAAGGACGAGAGGGGGACCAGTAATGGACGGAAAGGAGGGGGAAAGGCGAATGCTCCCGGGAGGGTCGAGGTGGAGCAACCGGACGAGGATGCTAGACCGGCTAAGAAGGGCAAGGTCAGTCCTCGGGGAGTAGACTCTGGTGCGCTTTTGATGCTGACGAGCGGTTCCGCCCGCCTACCCTGTTTCCCAGTCCTCGTCTCAAGCTTTGGTCGCTTCGACTTCCTCTGCCGTCGAACGACCGCCCGCGGACGCCTTCACCTTCTCCAATCTCGACTTTACCAACTCGCAACTCGCCGTAGCGCAAGCGACGACGATGGCCGGCTCGACCTCTTCCAAAGTGCACAAGCTCAGTTCGACCAAGAAGAACCGCCATGACCTCCCCAAGGACGCGAATGCCGCTTTGGCCATTCTCGAGAAACGTAAAGAGAAATTGGCGACCTTGACGGAGGAACAGAGGGAGAAAGTGCAGGAGAAGGAGACATGGGAGAAGGCTGGTCTCCGGGCGGAGGGTGAAAAGGTTCGGGATGATGAGAAGAGGTTGAAGAAGATGGCCAAGAGGCAGGAAAGGCAAAAGGGGAAATCGGCGAAAGCTTGGGCGGAAAGGAAGGAGACGGTCAAGGATGGAATCGCGGCCAAGGTTGCCAAGAGGAACATGAACCTTGCGGCTAGGGAGAAGCAGAGGAAGGATAAGAAGATGGGGATCAAGAGCAAGAGTGGGACGGCACCGACGAGGAAGACCAAGTCCAAGAGTCATGCGGGCAGGAACAAGACGGGGGGAGGGAGGCCTGGATTTGAAGGGAAGGGGAAGAAGAAGTAGGCAATGACCGGGCTTTCGATCGAGGACTTGTATGGTGGTGGTGGTGTTGCATGCACGCGCCTTGTGTGAATCATATCTTTTCGCCAATTCAAACTTTGCAGTCTTGCTGCCCCTTGCCGCGATGGTTAAGGAGAGCAGTGAAGTCGTGAAATTTCAAGAAAGCGCTGGCCGTGAGTACAACAGTACAAACACATTGTTTGTTTTCCACCTCCCCAACCTGACATCCTCAGCCCCTTCCTCCTCAGCTGCTTGTGGCCAAGCCACCGATCGGTGATGGCGACGGCGACCACTATCGCCTCCTCTCGAAAGCGCTCGATCTTCCCATGGCAACACTGGATCGAGAAAGTTTCGCCGATTAAGCCGGTGCCTTTCTCGACTGGGATCAAGAGGCATCTGGTCAACCCACATGCTGAGATCCATGATCCATTCTCCCAATTCGAGGTAGGTCTGGCATCAGGAGTAGTGACCCACGTCATCAGGAGCGTCCAGTTTCTCGAATGAAGGGTTCAAAACTACGACGCGTGCGAGAGAGGGAGAGATTCTTCTGCACAGATTACTTACGACGAATAACTGTCTCAGATCCTTGGAGCTTATCCTCGTTAAAGCGGGGGAGAGACCGGTCGAACGCTTGATGCCGGCCAAGCAGGCCGAGACGAGGAGCACGTCGAACGTGAGGTGCATCAACTGAGGCCAACCAGCGGAAAGTTTGAGGGTCAGGGATTGGGCGATTGATGATATGTGTGTGATGACTTACTCGACCGAATGTGAACATGACGGTGGCAAGTGGGGTCGGTCAAGAAGCACGAGGACGGCGGTGGGTCCGAGCGGGAGCAAGGCGCCTTAATTGGTCATTTCAAATGCACTTCTAATTGCACCGGAGTGGTGGAGAGTGGCGGCGGAGAGTGGCGGATGGCGGAGCGCGATCGCCGCGTGGGAGCGAGCCGGAGCGAGCGCGTGGGGACCTATCGACCTGCTGGTTGTTTCACCTTTTGGCGCCCCTCCCTCCGTTTCATCAACGCGATCCCTCGACGAAAGCTACCCGCCACCATGTCCACCGGCACACGCTGGCAATCTATCCGGAGACTGGGCATGTTGCTCTGTGTGATGCACCTCCTGCTCACCGTCGTCTCGGCCTCGTCCTCGACGCCTGAATCAGCCTCGACCCCGGATTCGACCTCGGTCGTCGAGTTATTCCTGCGATCGGTCAAGCGACATGAGCACCATGACGAGGACTATGGGCCGTACGAGCAGAACTTTATGAACGAAGAGGTACGTTTGGTCCGGCTCACCGTGGCTTGTCATGGGCGTCACTTGCTCGAGCTGAGTTCGCTCAGGCGACGCGCCCTTTAAAACTGTCACTGTGATTGGTGCGCTGACCCATGTCTGTTCACGTGCCACAGCCACTCGATTCCATGATGAGATGGCACATTGGCATTCAAGCCGTCTGCTGGGGCTTTCTCTTTCCCCTCGGTACGTTTGCACCTCCACACGCCGCGCTGGTGTTCGGGCCAAATATAGACCCGCTCCTCCGAGGCTTCCCCCTGACAACCTGCTGTACCTACCACATCCCGCACTCGTGCAGGCATGGTCCTCGGTTTGACCAAGTCCAAATTTCACGCACCCCTCCAAGTCCTGACCTCGATCGTGTCCCTCTTCGGAGGCAACTTTCTCGCGCACCACCACGGAGGCCGAGAATTCCACACCACCGCGCACTCCAAACTGGCCCACTACCTCAAGTACTACCTTATCTTGCAATTTCTTCTCGGCACGTTCCTAAAAGCGCATGTGTGGCAACAAAGCAAGTTTCGTCGCGGCGTCGTCGTCGTCCACAGCGTCGTCGGCAAATCCTTCCCCGTTGTCGGGTGGGTGCAGATGATCTTTGGCGGCATCGCCACGCTTGGATTCTGCTTTGGCGAACACACGTTGCAATGTGTTGCGCATTTCGCCATGGGCAGTGGTTTCATCGGTGCGTGGTGCTTCATTCTCCGTCAGCGTCTCGAGATCGGGAGCTAATGCAGATATACGTATCCCGCGTCCATGCAGGATATGGCATCATCCTGCTGATCTTGTTCCGGCTCGGAGCACGCTGGCTCGAGCGACGTGGCTGCGCTCAAGAGATGATCGACTCGTGGGTCTTGCTGGTGAGTTGTATCGACTTCTGATCGATCTGTTCTGAGTGATACCTCCATGGTCCTGACCCAACTCTGTAAACACTCCTACGTTCTTGGCATTGTCAACACGTTCACGGAACACAACTTTCTCGGGGGCAACGGCGGGTGGTCACACAAAGGTGAGTGGGAGGGAACCACGAGTCATCGTCGTCGGATAACATGTTGATCCACCTCGCTTTTGTCTCACAGACATGAATCATGTCAGTTTGGGCGTTCTCTGGTGGGCCGGTGGAGCGCTCGGCGTATGGCTCAGTCGAGGTGGACGTCGCAACATCGTCCCCGGTCTGCTCATCTCCATGACCGGCTATGCCATGTCGGGCCACGCACAAGCCATCGAGTTCTCGACCGCCGTCCACAAGTTCTTCGGATTCGCTTTGATAGCAGCTGGGTTCGCGCGCGTCATTGAAGTCTGCTTCGTCCTTTCGGATCAACCGACGCCCGTGCTCTCCCCCTCCGTCTCGGCTCGGGCATTCCAACACATGACGCCTTACCTCCTCGTTCTGAGTGGACTCACTTTCCTCTCCTCGACTGAAGAACAAATGGCCTGGGTCGGTCGCGACATTGGGATGGACCACATCACCTACGCCAATATCATGTTCGCGACCGCGTTCGTCATCTACCTCGTCGCCGTCATCCTCGTCGAGACCTACGAACGACTCATGTTGGAGCTCGAGGCGCGTGAAACGGGCATCACGGAAAGGGTCGATGAGGAGGAAGGTGCCGGAGCAAGAGAAGATAGACGTTGGATCATGGGTGGGATGATCCGCCTCCCCAAAGCTAGTGAAAGATTTTGGGAAAGCTCCGCAACTCGAGGAGGTGCAGGTTCGAACGATCGTCAAGAACGGACGAGAGCACCTTACGAATCGGTCCCCATGTCCATTCCGAACAGAAGGTCCGACGAAGATGAGGTCGAGTTGAGGAGTGGGGGTAGTAGTGCGACGATGACGAATATGGGTGAGGATAGGTCCGTGTTCGATATTGGGGAGGAAGAGGAGACCGACGCGCGTGAGTTTTGGGACGAGGCAGCTTTGAAGGAGAAAGTTGAACGGGCGACGAGGTAGGCGGCGATTGATTGGGGGCTGCTCTGTTCATTATCTGTTTGTAATCGTGTGAAAACTGTGGTGTCGTACTAGTGAACATCGGCCTTGCGAGTGTACGTTGCTTTGGGACCATAAGCGAAAAGTTAACGAGGGCGGAATAACACCGTCGTCGGTACCGTGGGCGGCTGCATGCCGGCATCGAACGACTTTTCGCCGCCGCCAGCCGCGTGGCGCTCGAACGGGTGAGACTCGGGACCCTGAAGTCTGCTCGGTCAAACGTTGCGTGGAATGCCGATAAAGCGCTTCAGGTCGAGTTCCTTGATATCTCATCGAGTCAAACGTTGGCGCGGCGCGCGCACCGGCTGCAGCTCGCGCCCGGACGCACGCCGTTCGGCGATAAGCGCTGGGCTCAGGAAACACCTCAGTGCTCAAAAAAGCGCACCCCCTAGGCCCTAAGCCTGAGATGGCCCCTCAGTCCGGTGCGCTTCCTTCTTGGGCGTGAGATAAGGTCGATTACTGGGCATTTAGATAATTGAAAGGGACCCACCTGGTTGATTATACAGATGCCTGAGCCTCTAGGTTGCTGCCGGCGCCAAGCGGGGTGTCGTCGGCGTTGTCCGACTCGAGCAGGCACGCGCTTGCCTAGCCTTGACCACTCTGCGGCGGACCGGAGTAACGCTCGACGAGTCAAAGAGGTCGAAGAGTCGCTTGCGGCCCGATCTACATAGTAAAATTGGCGCGAGGCAAAGGGACGCCTTGCGTAGGGACCATACAAATTGCACCCGAGCCTTTCCAAATGAGTTTATACAGGGTCTCCTCGGAGGAGGGACCTGGGATCACAACTGAGTCTATCGAGGTTTCTCGGATCGCCTCGCTGTTGCGACCGCGGCGCGGTTCCGGTGTGGCATATGTGCGTAGAGATAAGGTTTTTCTGTCGTACCCTCTTTCTCCCTCTCCCTCTCCCTCGCTCTGTCACGACTCCCCAACGTCGACAGCTTTTGACACCAAGTGCTCGAGATGGTCCCTCTTCACTTGTCGGCACTCGCGACCGCGTTGGCTCTGGGCCAGACCCCTCCCGACGGCGAACAGCATTCTCAACCGGCCGACTTGTGTTCCCTCCGTTTCAGGCGTTCATTGCCGGCTGCAAAGACAATGCGGCCAACGGCACCCCGGAGGATCGACGAAGATTTGCCGCAAGTTTTGTGATCACCGCGACGACGCTCACTGAGACGGATGGAAGCCCCGCCTTAGATAAGACTTACAAGGCGCTGTCGACTCCCAGAAGCCCAATGACACGGGATGGTCCATCTTCCTTTCCGACGCCTCGGCCGGCACACCCACCAAGGAGTTTCGCACTCTTTGGGACGCTGGATCGCCGCTCCTCTGGGTTGACGGAACCACTTGCGTCGACGGCTCCTTGTCATGCTCTCGGACTTTCAATGGTCTGAGGGCTGGTCGAGGGGGGCCCATTTCTTGTTCATATGTCCGGGTAGAGTTCTTTTGATTTCAAAAATCCCGAGCAATATTTTCAAGCCGGCCCCGAGCCATTGGACCGGTGCAGCGCACAGATGAGGTTGAGACCCACTAGCACATTCGGAGCAGCAGCCCCTGATCATGGCGCGGCAGCGCATCCCGGGAGCGCATCGCAAAGTTGCCCAATCTCCATGATAGTATTGCCGAGTGGCGAGATCTTCTGAGAATGGGCACCTTGAGTAGCCCTCAGAATTCTATGTGGGGTTTGAACAATTATGTGCACAGGGATTGCTTGCCGCGTTTATAAAATTCAGTGCTTTCCCCCGTTCTTTATCGCCGGCAGCGATGATAGAGCCCCGACCGCGGTTTGCAGCACTCTCCAGTGTCGGGGAAATCCGGATTTGTGCACCATGTACGCTGACGTCTCATACCGCCAAGTCCCGGTCCCCCAGTGACAAGTGTAGTAAAATGAGTGCGTAATGAAATAAGTAGTGTAGGTATCCACCTTCCTTAGGTGCCTACATCGAGGCTTCATTTCGTAGCCTACCGGTTGCTCGCAGCGACTCGTATACTCGTACCTATCCTTGAAACTCAAACCACGCTAGCGATAGCGCGCGATAGAGCATCGGCCGGAGCGGATCCGAGGCCTCCGATCGCGCCTCGGCACGAAACTGATTGCGATCACTCTGGTGTACGCCAATCCAGAGCCCAAGCTCTTGGTGAAAGGTCCTCGAGGATAAGCCGATTGATCGGAGTTGCCGGAGTCTTTACCGGTCTTTTTCTCGTCTTTGAACCTATGTGTCGTCTTGTCTCGCGCCCTCTCTCCTTCTTCTTACATTCCCCATTCCTCGAAACTTAATTCATATCTTCCACCATGCCTGGAGTTGTTGTCCTTCCACAAGCAGCAGGCTATGGTGTCGTTCTCGGAATTGGACTCTTCTTTTCTGTGTTGATGGTCGGATTGACCTGGGTCCAAAACCGGTACACAAAGTGAGTTTCAGGCCCGTCCACGATGGCCGCGCCGTGTGTTAAGCACGGAGAAGTTTCGCCGCTGACCGAGAAACCTCACTCCCTACCCCCCTTCCTGCGCAATAGATACAAGGCAACCAGTGTAGCAGAATTCACGTCGGCCAGTCATTCCGGTCAGTGATTATTTGCAAGCTGGAGCTTGATGCATATTGACAGAGCCTGGCCGCGTCGGTACACGGCTGACGATCCGGTTGCCCCGTCCATCCTTATCGCCACGTATCTGGAACAGTCAAGCCCGGATTGATCGCTTCGGGCATCGTATCGGCGTGGACATGGGCCGCAACGCTTTTGCAATCCAGTGCGGTCTGCTACAAGTAGGCTTTGTTCTGCCGGGTTCGCATGGTCGTATACAAGTGTATTCCTCGAATGGCTGATGTGGCCCCTCATCTCACACTCTCAGATTCGGCATTAGTGGATCTTGGTGGTACGCCGCCGGCGCGACGGTGCAAGTGCTCCTCTTCGCTCAGAACAGTGCCAAACTCAAGACCAACGCGCCCAACGCCTCGACGTTCCTGGAAGTAATCAGAACTCGTTGGGGAACTCTCGGCCATGCTACCTTTGGATTCTTCGCCCTGTGCTGCAACATCCTCGTCTCGTCGATGTTGATCACCGGAGGCTCGGCGACGGTCACGGATCTCACGGGCACGTTGACCCATGCCGCTTGCATGCTCATCCCCGTCGGAGTCGTCATCTACGTGCTCATCGGTGGTCTTCGTTCTTCGCTCCTCGCCGATTACTTGCACACGACCTTCCTCTTCTCCATCATCCTGACCTTCATGTTCACCGTGTACACGAGCGAGTCGGCCGGTATCGGCTCACCCAAGGCTCTGTACGAGCGATTGACCGAGATTGCTAAGATCCACCCTGTCAAGGATAACGCTCAGGGGTCCTACTTGACCATGCGCTCAAAGTCAGGTACGAAGAGGCTGCACCCGCCTTTCTTTGCGCAGAACTCGTCCACTGACACTGGTATACTTCTCAATTCTCCTTTCTGCGCTGTATTAGGCTTGATCTTTGGCGTCATCAACATCATCGGCAACTTCGGAACGGTCTACTGCGACCAAGCCTACTGGCAACGAGCGATTGCGTCGGAGCCCGCGTCGTGCGTCAAGGCGTTTATTCTCGGTGGAACGGCGTGGACCTCGATCCCTCTCGGTTTCGCTACTACGATGGGTCTCGCGGCGGTCTACTTCCAGGTCGATCTCACGCCGGGTGAAGTCTCTGCCGGTCTGCCCGCCGCTGCCGCCGCTGTGCAACTTTTGGGCAAGACGGGTGCCATCTTGATGTTGATCTTGCTCTTCTTGGCCGTCACATCCGCTGCTTCGGCCGAACTTGTCGCGGTCAGCCCGCTGTTCACCTACGACGTTTACATCCCCTACATTAACCCGCGCGCTTCGGACTCACAAATCCTTAGAGTGGATCACATCGCCATCGTCGCCTACGGTGTCATCATGGGTCTTCTCGGCATCATCTTTTTCGAAGCTGGTATCTCGATGGGCTGGCTGTGAGTCGACTTGCGGTATGTTGAAGACGCTCACGCAACGAGAGACTGATTTCGGGCGTTCTTTTTCCTCACAGCTACGAGTTTATGGGCTGCTTGATCGGTAGCGCGGTGGCTCCTATCGCGCTTGCGATCATGAGCGCCAAGGCGAATCGCCTCGGTTGCATCGCTGCGGCTTGGATCGGTTTGGCCGTCGGAATCGCGGGATGGCTCGGTGTCGCCGCGGCAGAGAACAACGGCAAGATCACGATCGACACCACTTTCCAGGACTATCCGATGTTGACAGGCAACCTTTTGGCTCTCGGCGTGTCGTGCATCATCGCCTTCTCGACCTCGTGGATCTGGCCCGAGAACTTTGACTGGGAGATCACCCGAGCGATCCACTCTGAGCGCGACCACTCCGAGACCGCCCCCGTCAAAGACGTCGATGCCGTCGAGGCCGAAGACTCTGACAAGAAGGAAACCGAAGCCGAATCTCCGAACGTCGCGAGTGCCCGTGTCTCATTGTCGGAGGAAGGTGGCCTCGCGTACAACGAGAACAAGGACCCTGCCAAACTTCGTCAAGCATTCAAGCTCGCCGTCTACGTCTCGGTCTTCCTCTTCTTCCTGCTCATCATCGCCATTCCCTTGCCCCTCTTTTTCTCGAGCTACGTCTTCCCCAAAGTCGGCTTTACGGTCTGGATCGCCATCACTTTCATCTGGGTCTTTTATGGGTCGTTCGCGGTCGTCATTTATCCCATCTACGAATCGCACAGTTCGATCGCCGAGATTGGGAAAGCCATCTATGCCGATGTGACGGGCAAGAGGGTCAAGGATGTGGCTCCGAGCGAGGAGTAGGGACGGCGCAGCTGGAGCTCGACATTGTAGCCTTTTTCTTTCCTGTTCCGTTGCGGGGGTGTTTATTTACCAGTGTGTGGTTTTGTGAAGTTGACGAGTTAGACTCATTCAGTGAGATGGGCTCATGTTTCTGTAATTAAAAAGGTTCCAAAGAAGCAATCGAACCATGCTCATAACATTTCGAGCCCACAGACGTTCCGTTCACCGTCGAGGCCGTCGAGGTCTGAGTGAGATCGACTTTGGGTCACGAGTGCCAAGTGGAGCTCAGCTGTTGCTCGCTCGCACCCGACCGAGACGGCGATCGATCGGCGTCAGATTGGTTCGACAGCAGTAGTTGGGACGCTGAACGCTCGTGGACACGCGCTGTTGGAAGTCGTCTTTTTCGCCCATCAACAGGCTGAGCTCGAGCTCTCCGGTGCGAGATGAATCTCGAGCTACTCAGTAAGTCGGCGAAATCGTCGTACGCCCATACCGCTGATCTGTGACGAACGCACTGATACACCACCTGCCACCTCCATCTCCCAGACCCCTTTTCCCAAGCGTTCCCGGAGAACCATGACTCTGCACTGGAGGCGATCGCGTTATGTGCCCGATTCAACCCACATGGTGTCTTTGCAGGGCATTACCTCGCCGTGGGAAGGTTGGACGGCGTCGTGTCCGTGTTGGACTTTGAAACCAAGGGTGTGGTGAGATGGCTGGAGGGACATATTAAGGCGGTGACGGTCGTATGGTGAGTGGGTTGGGTCCGGTCATGGTCGAGGCGAGTTCTGCTCGTTTGGCGCGTCGCGGCGCGTGCTGCATCTAGTGCACGCAGGAAGCCCAACAGTGGCTTGAACGAGATATGGAGCATTAGGACGAGCGATAGCGAATCCAGCAAACTGACTCGCTCGCGTCTTTCCCTTCTCAGCTGGTCTCGCAACTCTCGCTACCTCCTCACCGCCTCTCGGGACTGGAACGTCATCCTGTGGGATCTCGCCGCATCAAGTGCCGAACAGATACAGGGTGCAAGAAAACATACCATCCGCTTCGACGCGCCCGTTACGAGTGCCGATCTACATCCGAGGAATAGGTCAGCACCGCAAAGCCTTCGGACGGTGTGGCCTGCCAGTTGACTTTGCAGAAGCGGTGACGTTTGACAGTAATATCGTCGTTGTGACACTGCATTCCCAAGTCGAGCCTGTCTTTGTTGATTCGAGGAGATCGTGTGGTGGGAGATGGCATCTCGAGACTCCTCAGGACCAGGACAAGGCGAACGAGGAAGATCCCGAGCAAGACGAAGAAATTGACGCCAAGAAGCAGTGAGTGGGATGCGGACTTTTGAGTCGAGCTGGCGCAGCGATGACGATTTGATGTTCTGATGTTACATTGATGGTCCTCGCAGGGATGTTGCTACAGTAGCACGTTTCAATCCCAAAGGTGACCTCATCTACGTCGGGACATCACTGGGCAATATCCACGTTTGGGATGTGCAGACCAAGCAGGTGGGTTCTCGTATCCTGCTCGTTCGTCACCGCGATACCTGGCGCTCAATTTGGCTTTTTTGTTGAAAACCTGTGCAGCACCTGTGGACCGAATACACGGACGTTCCCTCGTCGATTAAGCATATGGTTTTCAACAAGGAGGGGGAGTGAGTTGCTAGAAGATGAGAGTGAAACCGTTTCAACGTGCATGAGCTGAGCGTGCTTCCCCGTGATGCCCTCAGTGCGATCGTGCTCAACTCGAACGATCGATGTATCCGTGTCTTCCGTTTGTTGGACGAGCCATGGGACAGCTCAATGAAACAAGACGTGGGAGGCAGCCCTATGGATACTTCAGGCACGAATGGCGCGACATCTCTTCCCCGACCACCTCGAATACCTTACTTCCACCTGCAGCATGCTTTCCAAGACCTGGTCGAACGCACACCTTGGAACGGCTGTCGGTTTTCGCAGAGTGGGGATTACATCATCGGAGGTGAGAGGATCGGGATGCAGCGACTGACGCACAGGGCGAGGCTGATATTGCATCTTCTCTACTCTCTCCCCAGGTGCCGGCCATAAAGTCGCGCACAACATCTACATTTGGGATGCCGATTCGGGAGGGTTGCTCAAAATCTTGGAAGGGCCCAAAGACCCACTCGAAGACGTCGATGTGAGTTGGTACGACTCGTCAGGCCGATATAGGACGATTGGACTGAGGCGAATTTATGTGCCGGTCTCAGTGGCATCCACTGCGGCCTCTCATCGCTTCCGTTTCGACTTTGGGCCTCATCCACCTTTGGACAACGGGTATCGTCGAGAATTGGAGCGCTTACGCCCCGGGCTTCGAAGAACTGGATGAGAATCGTGAATACGAAGAGAAGGAGGATGAGTTCGATATTGCAAGTTGGCCTCTTTTTCCTTCAATTTGACACCTTCTACACTGTGGCTAACGCGGGTTGGGTTTGGCTTCGATCGAACAGGAAGACGAGACCGTCGTCAAAAGGAGGAAAGCGGACCAACAAGACCGACCCGTCGACATATTCACCTCCCACCGAGACCAACTCTGCTCTGCCCTCGTCAACCTCGACGACGAATACGAAGATTACGTCTCGATCGAACCCGACGGGGACGCTGATGAAGGCTTCTATCCGCCTTTGCAACTTTTGGACGAATATCAGGGCGAACCACCGGTTGAGTCACCTTCGGATACGACAGCGTTGGGAATGGTCGCGGAGGTTGAGGAGACGGGGAACATCAGTGAGGAGTTGGGTATTGTCGAACCTGAACCGGTCACGGTTGTGGCAGTCACGGCTAGTAAGAAACGCAGTAAGAAGAGGTGAAGGTAGAATCGTGTTGTAATATAGTGGAATGAGGGCTATCGGCCTGCGCGGGCATGCAAGATTCTCGGATGCGTGAGCGCTCAGTTGAAGTCAATCTCATGAGCGCTCGGAGAGCATGCCGGACGCACAAACATTGTCGACTTCGTTCTCCCATGATTGGAACAATAAGCCGAATACCGCATGCGTGGTTCGGTGCACGTACCTCGACATCGTGGAAACCCGAGCGAAAACCGCTCGGATCATGCCGCAGACGTACGACGAGGTCCGGTGCCCGTTGGACTTACGCTCTCTCTCTCCGACGTGCCCCGTGTTCGTCTGGACGTCGCCTCGTCAGCATGACCGTACGTCCGTAGGCTCCGTTGCAGACCTTTCGAGCTATGACGAGAGGAGGAAGCTGATTGTACTGCCTGCACGTGCACAGTCAACGTACAAGTTCAATGTTGTAAGCCCTCTTGAACAGCCAGTCGAGGTGACAGTGCACGTGCCGTGCAGAGAACGATGCGACGAACCCCACCTCTGCAACTTGCGTCGGGTACGATGTAACCGGTCATGTTGACGTTCCTACATGCGATTCCCTCATCTCCAGGTCATGACGTGTTCAGGCTGCTCGGGTGCGGTCGATCGAGTGTTGAAGAAGACAGAAGGTTAGTCAGCATCCTCGAATCGTTATTGAAGCAACTCGTGGCTCAAACGACCCCCGTTCGCTCTTACAGGTGTCTCCTCCTACGACATCTCGTTGGAAAAGCAAGAGGTGCTCGTGCACGCGTCGTCCATCTCGTACGACGACGTCTTGGCCAAGATCAAAAAGACGGGCAAGGAGGTCAAGAGTGGTGAGGTCGTCAGTTCGGCTTAAGAAAGTAGACTCGGGGGCTCGTTCATGGACATAGAGAGTAATGGTGCCATAAGAGCCAGATGTAACTCTCCAGTGACCGCTCAGTATCGACTGGAAAACGCCTCTAGCGCTGATGGTGTCGCCTTCGTCAGGCCTCGTCTTGAGCCCCACATGTGCCCGCGGGCGGTTCACCGCTAGTCGGCCCGATCCAAGCACAGACGCATCATTCACTAAGCCTTCGCAAAGCCAGCGCACCAATAAAGTATCTTGGAGGGTTTTGTCGTCAGACCGCGATACATCGATTAGGACTGCTTGAGTCACTGGCGATGTGCAGCTCAGGAAATGAGAGTTGTTCAATATCTTTCGCAACTTTCCAAATCGAATCGAGAACATTCGCCCGACATCCCCATGTATGTCCCCAGATGGAATTGGAAACGTTCAGGTGAAAGGATAGGAACACCGAAACAAGCGATACTTGCCATGGCGAGCTAGTAGTTGCCCTCTCCTACGATGCGCAGCAGAGTTCGATACGACCGGCAACTCCTCGGGCGGTGCTTTAGTTTTGTCGAGCATAAGTTTCAGGTGCGAGCATTCATACCATTAAAGGACATAAAGGACATATAAAATTAGAACGCTGCAAGTTTCAGACCGCAGACGCGGCTTTCTCGTGGTGCTGCGTCGACCCTTTCTTCACCTTGTCGGGATCGACCCCAAAGTTCTCGAGCAACGCCGAAGGCGAATGCGAAGCCGACGTAGGGTCGACATGGGTCGAGGAGAACTTTCGAGCGGATACACCTTGTTTGAACAAAACGTCAAGCTCTCCGAAGGAACGCCCCTTGGGTTCGGGTAAGCGGAAGTAGCAGTAGGCGGTGCACAGGAAGCACAAGCCTGGATCGGATCATCGACGAGGGGAGGGGGGTCAGCGTCCACGGAGGCTTGCATCTGGGGTCACAATCAGTCCTGAACATACCTGCGTAGAAGAAACCGGTCTTTGCGCCCCAATCTGCAGAGAAATACATGACCTCCACAGTGAGCGACAGTCCTGAGAATCATCAAGCTGCGCACGAATACTGACCTAGGGCTTCGGGGTTGAGGAAGCGGGGCATGATGACGTAGTTCAAGATGCCGAAAAGGTTGTAGAAGTTCCGAGCCAGTACGACCGTCTTGGCTCGCAAGCGTGTCGAAGACATTTCGGCGACAAGCGAGTAGCAGACGGGACCGACGGAAAAGTCGTAGATGAACGTATAAAGAAGGAGCATCGCACCCACCGCTCGCACGGCGGACACGCTGTCGGCGATTCCCATAAAGCCAATAATCAGGAGAAGGACACAGAGGGCCGCAAGTCCGTACATGTAGATGGTCCTTCGGCCCACATGCGACATCAAGATCCACGACAAGCAGGTCCCGACTAGTCCAAGCGCATATTGTCCGAGGGTTAAATTGAATGAATCCTTGGCCGAGAAGCCGGCTTGCTGCAAGAAATAGGCCGAATAACCCATGAAAGATGATCCACACAAGTTCTGGATCGACCAGACAGTGCACGCGATCTAGTGACAAAGGACGTGCATACCAAATTGGTTAGCTTCAAGGAGACGCCGGGGATGACAACAGGACGAAACGGGAGACCGACCTCGGTTCGTCGTCGATCAATGCCTTTGAAGCAGTCAATGTAGGAAAGCCCGGCGGAAATACTCTCTTCGAGCTTGTTGGTGTACGACATGAGCTTGACGCTGGCCTCGGGCGAAAATTCGGAGCCTTCCTCCGGGGTAGTTAGTCTCCTGACGGACTTGACAGCCTCCTCGTCTCGTCCCTTACGGGCGAGGTACCACGGGGATTCGGGGATGAAGATGCACCCGGTCAGAATAATTCCGGGCCAGAGCCATTGAAGGGCATAGGGAACACGGTATGCCTGCAATCATGTCATTCTGAGCGTCAGCTAGCGTCCCACCTTTCACTACCAGCCTGAAGCGTCGGAGTAGTGAAGTACCCATTGATCCGTACGCCCAAGAAATCCTCGAAGGACACCAGTGGCGATTAGCTGGCCGATAACCCAGCACGCGTTGATCCAAGTTGTCAAGATCGGGCGAAGTTTAGTGCAGCAAACCTCCGAGGCGAATGCACATGCGAGCGTGGAAAAGACACCCCATGGAACTCCTTGCGCAAGGCAACCGATAAAGAGCACCTCGATAGACGGGGCAAAGAAGGGAATGAAGATGACCCCGATCATAACCAATAGGGAGCCAATCATGGTCTTTTTGTATCCAAAGCGATCGACCAGCCATCCATTGAGGAATACACCGGCGATGGAGCCGACTTGAGCACCGATCGAGAGTCCTGATTGCCATGGAGCCGAGATGCCGTACGTCCCGTCGGGCAACAATTTTCCATCTATGTGGTGATGATAGGTAGATAGAAAGTCAGTAAAATGATACGAGACCCCGGAAGATCTTCCGTTCACAAGCTTAGTGTATGCCGTGACACGTGAGCCGCGAAGTCTACGGAGCTCTTGGCTTACATTTCCGGACAAAGGGTAGAAAGCCGTAGAAGGATGGCAGTAAAGCTGTGTCTGAACAGTGGAGTAATAGAAACATCAGTGAGCACAAAAGTAGGTACAGTGAGCAGAGCGGTAGGACTCGCCATAGCCTTCCATGATGATCGCCATGGACAGGAGCAAAGACCAGCAGATGCCCTTCTTGTAGAGCCGAATCGCCTGCCCCATCGTGAGATTGTGGTCGAAGGTTTGTGCGTCCCGCGCCTCTCGGGTCATGCTTTCAAAGTCTTCCACCTGGTTTTTGAAACGTCCATCACTACTGGACCCGACCTTGGTCGTCGTTGACATCATCTCGTTTCGCCCAGAGCCATTTGCCGACAGATCTGCGAGTGCAGCCCGCACAAAGGCCCGAAACCGGGGGACGAAGACTGCCTTAGGAAAGCCTGTCGTACTGTCGTACTCGCTGCCACCTTTGCGAGCACGCATGAGCCGCTTACCGATAGTATCTTTGAGACTCGACATTGTGCTTATGAGCGTGTACAGTATGCAAATATGCGGAGCGGAGTATCAGGAGGCAAAAGTCGTTAAAGCAGACACGACTGCGAGGGGCAGGGGGGAAGGAGGGCGAGCTGATGCACTGAGCTATCACGATCACCCGTCAAATCTTCGACGCGGTTCCATCCATCCACTTCCACGTCTTCCTTCGATTCGATTCCATCGTCGCGCTCCTTGGCCGGAGCCCAGTCATTCCATCAGCGTCCATCGGCTTCCAGAGTCAGGCTCGACGATAGATCTGGGGCGTCGGGCTGATTCTCTGCAGTGCTTCATCCGATTCGCTTCCATTTCCTTCTACACATGTTCTTCGTTCATGTGAGATCGATTCTTAACCTTCGAAAACCTTTCACAGGTTTCACTACGAAATCCGGCCCATTTGTAGACGTTTCTTTGCTTCCTGCAAGCAACAGCATCGTCCTTAATCCCATAGTAGTCCCTGTTGCAATCTATCTCGAGAGCCACCACCTTGACATCCGTCGCTTCACGGTCCTAACCTGATCTCTCACTCGAGACTCCCTCGCACCTCCGAGTCCGACCTCTCGTTTGTTTGAGCCGTCTAGCCCCGCCTAGAAGGTCCGCCCGGGCCCTTGCCGCGAAGACCGTTATACCCCTGATTTGCAAGATTACAATATTTTGATCTTGATCCCTTGACAAACAGCAAGTCGTAATTGAAGTCGATGGTTTTAGCTGCTCGGAGGCTACTCATAGGGCTGTATTGTAAGGCATGCCCTAACACTCAAGGCCGAGGTTAAGAATTGGCAGTGAGTCTTGCGGCTTGCCGAACACGTCTCCTAACATCCGCCTGCTTGCTCCTGTCCCGCAAGCGATCCCCGCGGCTTAGACGAACACGTGCTGTAACGGATTCACTCCTGAAGATGGGATGAAGCGTGATCGAGCGTCCATCGATTCGCTACGACAAAGCATTCGCCTCAAGGCATGAGGCTTGATCCGGGGCTCACTGACGGGCGGTGGTGTCGGCGATAGATGCTATACTCGGGGACTTGGGGAGCAACAGGGAAGCACTCAACACTGCTTTACAGCTACTCATAACGCTACCTGGATCGAGAAAGGTGCACAGCTTCGCCTGCGACCCTCCGATTTCCGAGCAGGCGCGACAACGTCGCCGAACATGGCTCAATGATCATGCCGAACACTTGAACACACAGGAGTTGATGCGGGTGCACCTGATACGCGCACACACCGAATCACACTAAGCACAGACTAGCACACTGCACTGCCTCCGAACCGCATGGGCCACAGCATAGCATTCGCCTTTCAACTTCCTCCTCACTGTAAGGCCCGTGCGCCTAGGCCTTAAGGAGGGCGAAATGCGCCTGGGCACTCTTAGTCTTAGCGACTAGCGTAGTGTCCAGGTGAGCCCAGGCAGATCAGAAGGCATTCTCATAGCAGCGACTAACGGATAGTGTCCCTTGTCAATCCTGCATACTTCGTGATCTTATCGTCGTCGCTTCCGTGTGCACTCCTGCGCGGCGTATTACACTCACCAGTTTTTCCACGCAGGTCCGCAAAGTGAATCCATGCGTTCGGCCTTCCTCATCACCGTGCTCGTCGCGACCATGTCGGCCACAGTACTAGGTGTTCCTCTTTTCAACGACAGGTAGGTTGTCACTGGCACGAATGACATCAATACATTATGATTTTTTTTGACTGACTAAGTTTTGATTTGCAACTTAAAGCTCCGAAGGGCAAGACAAGAATGTAAAGACGACGCCTCAAGCGGAAGTTGCCGAAGAGAAGAGGAAGACGATTCACCAGTGCGTGCGATCAGAAAATGGGGACACTCGTTCCGATTCCGGTTCCTTAATGGCTTTGAACCATCCGGTTTGATTGATCTCTTTCCGGTAGTGATCCAGGCTACACTCACCTCGTCGTGGCCTGCTACAAAAAGTTCGTGGACATTCCGGACCATCCCCCGTAAGTCTCACTACCGGAAAGAGATCAATCAAACCGGATGGTTCAAAGCCATTAAGGAACCGGAATCGGAACGAGTGTCCCCATTTTCTGATCGCACGCACTGGTGAATCGTCTTCCTCTTCTCTTCGGCAACTTCCGCTTGAGGCGTCGTCTTTACATTCTTGTCTTGCCCTTCGGAGCTTTAAGTTGCAAATCAAAACTTAGGGTTAGGAATTTTTCGGCTCTCTGGCACGGGGTCAATGCTGACCGAATGGAATGCTTCCGAGTCCCAACCTCCCAGGGATTGTGGCAGCTACAAGAATTGCCTCTCGATTTATGGCTTGCCTCAAAGGGATGTCGATAGGCAATATATAAAGTGCAAACATATGGGGAAAGGCTCTTGAGTCGAGACGCAACAGGCGTCGGTCACCATGGATCGAAACTCGCGTCGCGCTCAGCTGGGGGGCACTGGGAATGAAGAAGAGAAGGCATCTCTGGAGAATTCGGAAGCATTTCATGTGCATCGTTCGTTGGAATCCAATCATTAACCCGTTTTTAGTAGTCGATAGCTCTAGCTACCGACTTCCCGACTCGGCACCGGAAAGAAACCCCGGCCTATTAGCCCCTGAGTCTCACAGCGCCTCGCTACTTGCCCGACATCCGGCGTTGACAATTCTGCACATTCAACGCTCTGTGTCTCTACAGTCTGATAGTGGCTGTCGCACACGATCTCAAGATTTCTCCACGCCTGAAACAGAAAAGAACGCCACAGATCGAATCTCATCGTTGGGACGGTACTACAGAACAGTACGGGGAGAGAAACGAACCACTAGATCGGAGTCGTGATGATCTTCCAAGTCAAAAAAAAAGGCAAAAAAAAAGAAAAGAAAAAGAGGAAGAATGGACAGGGCGAAAAAGGAAGGACAAAAGGTTTGTGTAATGTGGAGCTCGCGCAGTCGATAAGCTGTCGACGAACCGGAATGGGAGGAAGTGATGTGGGAGAGTGTGTGCACAAAAGGATAAAAGGGCGGGAACGGGGTGTGGGAGGGTCAAGAGTATGCATGCAAAGAAGCAAAAGAAGATGGAAGGAGGTGAAACGAAGACCTTTTTTTTTAGGTTGAGATTTTTGGTTCAGGGTAGGGGTGGAAGCGAGAGGCGGCTCAAAGGCAAAGGGCATGGTGGGAACGGTCACAGGGTGAAGAGACCGCCATATACCGTGTCATCGAATTTTGAACAGTGAGAGAAGTTGTCGAGCTTGACAGGACGTCGGTACCGTACGCGAACCGAATCGGTGGTACGCAACGACAATCGCGCTGATGATGCTTGGAGGGTTCCGGAAGGTGTAGTGCAGGAGCTCTCGACGTAAAAGCAATCGGGGTTTCTGCTTCGGCTGTTGCGTTCGATGGAACCGGAATATAGGCGTGCATCGTAGAAAAACAAGACATTGTGGAGTAATGGATAGATGACGAAACTGCTAGGCGGGTCAAACAAGTCGAGGGTCAGTGTCTGTGAGGGTAGGGTGAAGTACCTCATAGGAGGGTGCTCACACTTGGGCAGCCGAGACAAGTGACCATAGACGTTTAGGCTGGATAGAGACGGCGCTCAGACAACATATTGATGACGTGAAGGCATCGCGACGGTGAGCGTGGGCGATTGGTCGAGCCAGGTCGAGCGACGAGCAGCGGCAGGACGGCAAGGTCCAGAAGCGTCCATGTCGAGTTCGAGCAAGGCGGCGTTGCGGGACTGCATCAGGGGCGTTGCCATGGGCGGGAGGAACTTGAACGAATCGGCCGTGCGAGGGCTCTGAGCCGCATTGACGACCATGGGAACACCGACGAGAGGCGACGACGGCGTCGAGGACGTGTCGGAGCCACGAGCGATGGCGCGTTGCAGTCGCTGGATGGCCGCATTGACTTCGACTGAGTTGCCAATGTTGCCGCGACCGAGCGAAGCGCGACGCGACATCTCGTTGAGCCAAGCCGTCCATACGGCGCCATCGATCGAGGCATCGAAGCCGAGAGAGCCAAAGACGTGAATCTCGAGATCGTTAACGTCCTTGAGCGGGATGCCCGAGACGGCGGCGAACGTTTCGTTGCGGTACGAGTTGTCTTGCAGCGTCTTGTTCGCCAGCATTAAGGCACCAAGCAGGATCTTGTACGGTGCCGACTTGAGCGCATTCGTGCAGCCCTCTGCGCCATCTTCGGCTTTGGCAGGCGGGATGATCGACGATCGAGGGATGCGCGAGACAAAGTACAAGGCGAGCGCAATGTCCTCGGGTGCGACGAGCGTCGTCGTCAAGAGCTGCCTCACGAACTGACGGAAGGCGGGGGTCGGGTCCGCAGGGAACGCAAGTGGCATCGGCCTGTTATTGTTGCTAAGGCGGCGACCGTTCGTGCGGATAACGTCGACGGGGTTGTGGAACATGTCCTCGTCCGACGACGTCGCCATCTTGGCGTTCTGACGAGTCTGGAGCTGTTCGCCCACGAAGCCGTGCGCAAAACTGAGGCTGGCTAAGCGAACGTTTTCCGGCGTTCCAGGAGCGGAGCTGCCTGGACTCGACTCGTCGCTGACGTAGCCACCGTCCAAGGACAGGTCCGAGATCTTGCGGGGCGCGCGGCCATCTCCGATCGCACCAAAGAAGAGTTCGGGCGTCTGCGGGAACGAGCGCGACCCACTACGGGCCGCAGGGAGAGCGACGTCGTCTTGCGAGTCGTTGAGCAACGACGCACGCGAACGTCCTTGGCGAAGGATTTGACGACTAGCCCTCGCAGGTGAACCATTGGCGCCACGCGCGCACGCGTCCCACACCATCTCGACCGCAAGATCAGCTAAGGGGACGGCCGAGCGCTCGATAGGGGGCGGGGGAGGTACGGCGGACATGGGTACGATGAGGTCATAATCGATGGGTGCCGAAGGGTCCGCGTTGGGGATGACGATGGGCTCGTGCTGGTCGACGCTGACAACCTCTTCAAAGTCCATCACCGCGTCTTCAGCCGCGGGTCCGTTGACCGGGATGAAGCTCTCACCAGACTCCTCTCGACTCCAGATGGAGCGCACAAAGGATTCCGGGTGTTCGCGCGCGCGGGTCTGCCTCGACTGCTCGGTCCAGCGATCACGAGCGGCGGTGGCGGGGTGCATGTGCTGTACCCACGATTCCGACCCGGGTTGCGACACGACCGAGGACAACGAATCATGGCATCCCCAGTGCGAGCGAGTGTCGCGATTGACTTCGGCGGCCTTCCTTGACCACGCATGATGGTTTGCAGGCGAAGATTCGGCGAACGCATGGCGGCTGTGGGACACGAATGGGGCGTGCGCCTGGGGGGGCAGCGGGTAGTAAGCCGCCGAGGGGGCGGCGAAGTAAGCCGAGACCGAGTTGAATGGGAGAGGGCGCCATTCGGGTTGTTGGGGTGCGTGCGACGGCACTGCGACACACGCCGTGCCCATAGGCGGCATGACGATCGGCGCGTTCGCGGGAGGCATCGACACGGGGTACTGGGGCTGGTGGTGGTAGTAGCAAGGCGGGTGCTGAGGGTGCAACGGAGCGGTTTGATGCACCTGAGGCGCCATTTGCGCACCATAGTGGTAATGGCCGTCCAGAGGCGGACCAAAGTAGTTGGAGGTCATGGTGAGGCGGAGGAGTGTGGACAGGGACTTAGACGGAGATTTACCCGATGACAGGTAGATCTTCGAATGGCCCGGTCGGTTGTGCTATGAAGCTCGTGGGGAGCTAGCACTTTTGGGGGAGGGGTTGCAGGATTTGGCTGGAGGTTCTTGAACGCTTATCGATCGGAACCGAAAGATGGAGCGAGGTGAAGGACACGCCGGCGCCGCCTGACGAGGGGCCCGAAAAGAGGCGAGGCAGAGCCCCGAAGCGGTTGCTAAAAGCGAGAACCGATTCGTCGAAACCTGCCGTCCACTGTTCTTTTCTTATAAAGGCCGAGAGGGTGATAAGGATATGATGTGTCGCGAGCGAGCGGCTTGCTCTGATCGCCGGAGCTTGTCGTTTTTCCGGTCTCTGGACGAAGGCAGAAACAAGGGGGGCTCGGTGGAAAGGAGAGCGAGCGCAGGCTTTCGCCGAGTAGGGGGGGCGCGCGAGGATGTATTGGTATCTGACCGGTGCGTCTATCAAAGAGAACGAGCTGTGTGTGTATGATGTACAAAGTCGTGTCAGTGGCAGGATTCGGTTGAAAGAAGGAGCGTATTAGATGCGAGGGGTCTTACCTCGGGGACAGGGGTCGGGTGCAAAGTGCGGGAGAAAAGGCGGAGGTCCAATGAAGGCCTGTCTGAATCGAGCGACTGAGCCGGGGTTTAGGGGGGTGGGCTAGACTGGTGTGCCGGGATGGATCACTAGAGGGGCGTGTCCGGATTGGGTCCTCTGTGGCTGGGTCCGAAACCAAGAGCCCGTATACCGGAGGGATGCCGTGAAGACCTACGCACGTTCGCATGGTGAGAGCCGAGTCAGTGCTCGGCGCTCTGCGGCGTTGGGCCCCGCGGGCACAGGCGCGCGTGGGCCGATTCAGCGCGGGAAGTGACTCACCACAAGCGAAACTCCAGAGACGGGGGGCGGAACGCGCACACACGAGGTCGGAGTGGCTTGGGGTTGGGATTGGGGAGGATTGGGCCAAGGGTCGTACAAGCTGGACTGTAGGGGGTAGATGAGATGCGGCTGGGGTGAGCTCGCACGTTCTCGAATCGAAGGCTGCGTGCGCTGTGCGCCGTGGGCCTGCTGGCGCTTGGCTGACTTGGGGGTCAGGCTGCTGGACTGACCTGAGCCTGAGCTGCTTGGGGGGCCAGAAAAAGGGAAGAGCGAACCAGCTGACGACGACTAGCGATTGCGCTACCACCCTTCCCGCTCGACTTGCTGTACGACTACGACTGGGTCACCTCTCGGTCTCCTCTACTACTTCTTCTCGGCACAGTTGTCGCGCGCGAACCGATACGACCGGCTGACGATGGACAAGGGTTGCTGAGACGGGGCGTGCTCGCGACCGTGCGTGACGCCTGGGATTCGGGTTGCGACAACGACGACCAACCACGAGAGCGACGACAGCGATGGCGACGGACGGACGACGATCGAACGACGACTGGCCCAGTGACCTCTGGTGAAGGAGGCCAAGGAGAGAGAGAGACGGTGGAGGGACGAAGAAGGGCGCTTTGACCTAACCCTGTCGAAACAGAGAGGATGCAGGTCGGAAAGGGGTAAACCACTCGGGCACGCTGACTCACTGCGCCGGCGCCAGAGCTCCAGAGTGCGCGAGAGTGCGCGAGTAGTGCGCGTACAACAACACACTTTTGACGTCCTTGCCCCAGCGCGCGCCGTCGTTCAGTCTGGCTCACCGCTGGCCGGCCCGCCTCTTCAACGCCGAAACTTTCTGACGGTGGCGTAACCTTGAAAGGAAGTCAGCAGGAGGGACCAATCATCTGTCCGGTCTCAGTTACAGTCTCTTCACATTGCTTCGTTCCCGACTCGCCTACGATATCGACCCGTCAGTCCCTGAAGGAGTCGGAGTCGATCATTGGGCAAGGAAAAGAAGGAAGAATTTGTGTTTGCCATTCTAACCTCGCGCATCGCTCTGCCCTGACCGATCTCGTCAAACTTCATCAATCAAGCATGGTGTTTACTCCCCTTACTGTTTGCGTGGCTGATTGTAGGTCATTGAGCCGTTCAAAGCTGGGGCAGTGACTCGCTCTGTCGATCGCCGTAATCGTAATTTCGAAATTCGTTGCTCAAAAGATTTGTACACTTTAGGTCCATCCTTAATGGCATTTACCATAATAGGCTTAACCTTAGTTTGTGCATAATCTCCAAATAGTTCAGTCAATCAAGAGGCGAACTCTTGACGATGCTGTCCAACTGAAAATTCTAGACGAGAATTACTTTTCAAGGATTTAGTTGCGTAGCAGATTATAAAAATGTTTGGATATAACCGAGTGAATTGCAAGAAAAACTGGCTGATCTTGTAATCCTGCGCCCGAAGATTAGCGCTCGAATTCAAGTTCAGGCAGGCTGCATGCACGCCCTGAGCTTCCGAGGCCGCCTCGCTTCTCACACTCTCCGGTCGCATCCCTATCGCCGCAAGATACAGGAAGCCATCTCGACTGTGGCCAACGCATCGTCCCAGGGTTCCCGTCGCAGCGATAGCATGTCGTCTGGCTCGGTATCGCCTTCGCTGTCGTCGCCGTCCGGGATGCTCCAGCAGTTTCCGGTCGTGGCGCAGGCCCCACCGCCGCCTTCGGTCGCGATGGACCAGGAACACGGCGTCGGGCACGTCAGGATGAGATCGGTCAACGGCGACTCGCCTCTGCTCGGAAGTGAGAAGGAGTTCTACGATATCCCCAGTGCGAATGGGAACGGGAACGGGAACGCGAGTCCAAACGCCAACACCAACGCCCATGCGGCCAGTTCTAGCGCGAGTACGAGTGCGAACCGTCCGAGTCCCTCGCCTAGGTCGGTTCCGGCATGGCTCATTGTTGGGGGTTGGATCTGTCTCTCGACTGCAGTGAGTGCTGCGACACGACGCGAAAGGTGGTGTAGTATCACCGTCTTTGCAAAAACTGATGCTCTCGACGCGTCGACCCTTTGGGTGGCTAGGTGATCCTGTACAAGTAAGTCAACAAATTGGCGGCCGCGACGCGTGATCTCAATCCGGATCTAGGCCACGTCGGCCGAGGCCACCATTGCGGCTCGGCACTATTTTCGGGTCCCGCCCGTCGCCGAACGCCCAGAAAATGTTCGCGCTTGCTGACCCCGTGACATCCTGAACTTCTCACCAGCCGCGAGATCATGATGGGCTCAAAACAATTCAAATACCCCATCACCCTCACCTCGATCCATCTGCTCTACCAAACCATCGGTCCGTTCACCCTGGCCGTGGCTCTGATTTCGTATTCCTGCTGACCAACAGACTGTGCCCTCGATCGATTCAGCGACAAGATTGCTGCACAAGTACACCAACCTGATCGCCGGAGTACGAACATCAGACTACACCGCTGTCAGCATGGACGAGCTCGAAACAGGCAGCAAATCGGAAACAACTGCGACCTACGCGACGACGTCGGCTCCCGATGCGCGTCAGCTGCAGACCGCCAAAGACTCGGCCGTATTTGTTCCGTGGGGTGAATACAAGAGGCTGATGTGAGTAGCCGAGAACAAGCGGTTTGATTCTAAAACTTGGGTTACTACGCGGGTATGCTTACCCCGAGCGTATCGCATCAACCTCGACAGCATCCCGCCCGCCGTCATGTTCTCTCTTTCGCTCGTGCTCTCCAATTGGGCCTACCTCTACCTCACCACCGCTTTCATCCATATGCTTAAAGCTGTCTCACCCGTCGCGATCTTGCTCGCTGCTTTCGCGTTCGGGACCAAGACGTTCTCCGTCAAGTTGCTCCTGATCGTCATCGTCATCTCGTTCGGTGTCGGCATCGCTTCGTATGGT
The DNA here is from genome assembly GCA_022506055.1 of Microbotryum violaceum. NCBI lineage: Eukaryota > Fungi > Basidiomycota > Microbotryomycetes > Microbotryales > Microbotryaceae > Microbotryum > Microbotryum violaceum. The sequence goes on from JAKMXP010000002.1 coordinate 2,481,219, forward strand.
GAAACATCGTTCAACATGACAGGTTTCATGATCCAGGTTCGTTTGACTCTCCTTAGGAACGACTGTCAACATTACCATGTTCGATCTGACGTGCCCCATCCCCCACTAGATGACTGCGATTGCGATCGAAGCGACTCGAGTGACCTTGATCCAGATCCTCCTCGCGGGCAAGGACATGTCGCCATTGAAATCGCTCTACCTCTTCGCACCCATTTGTCTCGCCATCAACGTATCCCTCATCCTCCCCGTCGAAGGGTTCGCCGCACTCGCTGCGGTCCCTAAGCTCGGGTTCTGGGTCATCTTCTCGAATGCGTCGCTGACGATGGCGCTCAACCTCAGTGCGATCTACCTCATCGGCATCAGTTCAATGGTGCTCAGTCTGTCCAAGGTCGTCAAAGATGTCATCATGGTCGGAGGGAGTGCCTTGTTGCTTGGCGACAACCTGACGGCTCTACAGGCCGTTGGCTATACGTGAGCTTAACTTCGGAACTAGACGCTGCCGCCCTCGAGGAGTGCATACACTGACGCTGTCGACTACTGTTGCCTTTCCTGCAGAATCGCGACCGTTGGCATGTTGTACGTTTTCTAATCGTTCCGAGGGACCGGAACACCGGAACATCTGAAAGCATTAAACTGATATCTTGTGCTCGTACAAAACAGGTACTACAAAGCACAATAGAGAGTGGCGTTCTGCGATTAGGACCCAAGCTCTGTACCTTCTTCCTGCATTATCAGGCCCCTTTCGTTCTTCTTGGCTCATTTGTACCACCATCATTCACTTTGTCCTCTGCCTGTCCCCGGTCGCTTCCTCCGAACCCCTCCCTTGCCTGTTGTGGGGGTCCATAATGTGGGGCTTCTCAGGCTTTTATTTATTTATTCGCTTCGCTCTAGAGTTCGAACTTCGTCTACCATGTTTTGTAGTCTTTCGCTTTACCTATACACCCCGGTTTGTAATGGGGTCATACGACGCCCTCCCTATTAGTGCCAGCGAGGCGTTCCAGATTTAGCAGCAGTGAGCGCCATGCGTTATCCTGCCGGCCGCGACTCGTGCGGTACTCGGTGGGGTCACGATTGGTCACGAGGTCCGCACTCTCATTCTCCACCCGTGCCCAGCGATCGAGAGCGGCTGGACCTCGTACAGTGTACATGTTCCTTAGAAGGCTGTCTCTGAGATCGCCTTATCCGGTCCTGGTGGTTTCCGCTGTTTCGACTCGTCTCGTACCGCGAGGTTGCTTCCCTCTTTCCAGCGTCGTCGGCTCCTCCTCGCCGTTCCCACCCCCACACGCGGTCGCCATGTCCACGTCAACAGCCACGTCGAGTCCGCCTTCCATCCCCAGCGCATGGGTTCCGGGCAAGTTCCCGCCCGCCCGTCGCGACGAGGATTTTACCGAGACGTTCAAGTCAAAAACCCATGGCGAAGTCAAAGTCGCCGATCCGTACCATTGGTTGCACGACCCCGATTCCGAGGAGACGAAAGCCTTCGTCAAGGCGCAGGGCGAGTTCGCGTCGCAGTACCTCGCCAAGTTTGAGGATGCCGACAAGTTCAAAAAAGTGCTGACCACCAACTGGGACTATCCAAAGTGTACGTGCTCCTCTCCCCGCTTCTCCTGTCGGGGTTGCGCATGCGTTCGTCGTCCGTGGGTGCGCTCGTCAGCTAATACGTCCCCTTGTTCTGCCGATCGGCTTCCTCCACTCACCCCGGATAGTCTCATGCCCCGCCCTCAAAGGCGACGGAAATTACTACTTCTCCTACAATCAAGGCCTTCAGCCGCAAGCGAGCGTGTACCGCTTCTCCAAGGCCGATGCCAGCAAGCCCATCGAGGAGGGCAAGCCCGGAGGCGAACTCTTTTTCGATGTGAGCACTGCTGCTGCCGCTTTGGGACCGTTCCAAAGAAGCTGATAGGCTGACTCGTCGGATCGTATCTTGCAGGTGTCCCTGCTGAGCGAAGATGGCTCCGTCTCCAGGGCAACCTCTTCCTTCTCGGACGATGGCAAGTACTGGGCCTACGCCTTGTCCCGTTCCGGATCCGATTGGACTACGTGCTACGTTCGCCCGACCTCGGCTCCCCACTCTCCCAACCAGCCCGTCGGCACCGACCCAGGGCGTCTGGAGACCGACATTCTGCGCTACCTCAAGTTCTCGTCGATCGGTTGGACCCATGACTCCAAGGGCTTCTTCTACCAGCGATTGCCCGCCCGATCAGAGCATGGCAAGGACACCGACGACAAAGCAGGGACAGAGACGGACAAGGACCTGAACGCGATGCTATACTACCACCGCGTCGGCACCACTCAGGAACAAGATGTGCTGGTGCACAAGGATGATGAGCACCCCGAATGGATGTTCAGCGCGGGCAACACCGATGACGGTCGCTACGTCGTGCTCAGTGCCTCCAAGGATACAGCTCGGTCCAACCTGCTCTGGGTTGCGGATTTGCAAGAATCCGAGATTGGCTCCAATATGAAGTGGAACAAGGTCATCAACGAATGGGGCACATACTGGACCGATCTTGGCAACGACGGCTCGCTCTTCTATTTTTACACCAACGCCGGCGACTCTCCCAACTACAAGATCGTGACGTACGATCTGGAGAAGCCTGAACAAGGCTTCAAGGACCTGATCCCGCACCGCCAAAATGCGCCCCTTTCGAACGCCCAGATTGTGGCCGAAGACAAGCTATTGCTGCTCTATTCGATCGATGTCAAGGACGAGTTGTGGTTGCACGAACTCAAAGCCGGCACCAAACTGAAGCGCATCGGCGAAGGACTGATCGGCTCGATCGACCAAATTACCGGTCGAAGAGAGGATCGCGAATTCTGGTTCTCGATGACGTCGTTCACCAGCCCTGGCACAGTCTATCGCTACGAGTTCGATGCCAAAGAAGGCGAGGAGCAAAGCGTCTACCGTGCCGCTACGGTTAAGGGAATCAACCCCGATGACTTCATCTCAGAGCAAGGTACACCCCAGAGACCAGCGATATACCGTGGCTTCTTCCAGTGCTGACCCCGTTGCGTGTGCTCCAGTGTTCTACAAATCCAAGGACGGGACCAGAATCCCGATGTTTGTGACTCGCCCCGCTGATGTCAAGCAGGATGGCACGGCTCCCGCCATTCTCTGTGAGTTCTCCGCCGAGCTCTCCGCATCAACCCGTTCTCGCTGAACTCGGGCGTTTTGAATAGACGGCTATGGCGGATTCTCCATCTCGTTGGGCCCCTTCTTCTCTCCCTCCCTGCTCACGTGGATCTCGCACTATGGCGGTGTCTTGGCCGTGGCCAACATTCGTGGTGGTGGAGAATACGGCGAGGATTGGCATATCGCGGGCACAAAGGAACAAAAGCAAAACGTCTTTGACGATTTCCAGTACGCCGCCAAGTACCTCACTTCAGAGAAGTACGTCGCCAAAGACAAGGTCGCCATCTCTGGTGGATCGAACGGTGGTCTGCTCGTAGCCGCATGTGTCAACCAAGCACCGGAGCTATTCGGAGCCGCTGTCGCCGACGTGGGCGTGCTGGACATGCTGCGCTTCCATCGCTTCACGATTGGTCGGGCTTGGACAAGCGACTATGGATGCGCGGATGAACCCGAGGATTTTGACTACCTGATCAAGTGAGCAATGGCTATCCTCTACGCGTCTGCTTACTAGAGCTTCTCGACTAATAATCCACTTTCTTGGACAAATTGACAGGTACTCGCCTCTGCACACGGTCGATGCGACCAAGACATACCCGCCGCTAATGCTTCTCACCGCGGACCATGATGACCGGGTCGTCCCCTTGCATTCCTTCAAGCTCGCGGCTGAGCTTCAGCACTCGCTTCCTAACAATCCTCACCCTTTGCTCCTCCGAGTCGATACCAAGTCGGGTCACGGTGCGGGCAAATCGACCGACAAGAAGATCATCGAAGCGGTGGATCGATATGGATTCGTCTCGCAGGCAATGGGCCTCAAGTGGAGGGAGTAACCCGTCGGTCTCTTCTCGGATGATATTGAAGTCATAATTCTGGTCATAGGGTTAAACCCTCTTGGGATATGGCTTTAGTGCAATGTGGATGTGTGCTTTGCGAGGTGACAGATCTACAGCAAGTAATCACATGGGAGAGACCACATTGAATGCTACGAAAGGACGAAGGGGCCGTCGAACATTTCAAGCCGGAGGGAGTTTGGCAATGTCTACGAACGACGAACGTCGGGGAGCGTCAGTCTCGGCATTCTTCCAGGCAGGAAACCAGTTGTTTCCGTAGTGAGCACGCGACACTCACAGTACGTCAACAGATTCTTCCGATCCTGAGGCATGTCCCCGATCACATCCCACAGCCGATTCTCATCGCGATAGACCTTGTACACGCTCGTCAAGGCATTGATGCTCGACCTCCTAACTTCCCCCGAAGGATCCTCCAATGCCTTCTTGATTAAGGGGAGGGACGCGGGTACAACGTCATCAAGGACTTCTGGGGGAAGGCGTTCGAAGAGCGTTCCCAAGCATCGAAGACCGAGGGAGAAGCCCAGGGATTTGTCCAGTGCGGTGTTGGGCGTTGAAGATGAGGAAAGGAAGTGTTCCAACGCCTGATTGAGGGACGAGAGAGAGAAGAGAGGCTCGCTCGTCGTGCAGAAGCAAGAGGCGATTCCTTCGATCGCACCGATCGTTGACCGCGTCGGATCACTCGATCGTACGTGGAGCAAGGTCGAAAAGACGTCTTGTTCGGATCCGGCAAAGGAAGCGAGCTGGTGTTCGACGAGTGACTTGAACAAGACCAACATCACCTCCTTTGTTTTCGTAGCTTGCTCAGAAGTTGGAGGTCGCGAAAGCTGGAATGTTAGAGCCTCCCAGATCAGGGCGAAGCGATTTGTCCAAAACGTGCTGGACGAAGTTGTTGTTGAAGGAGACGGTCGATGGGACGGGGAAGAAAAGGGCGAGTCACCACTCGAATCCATCTCGACGACGGGACGCTCCTTGGATACCTGAACGAGTTTGAGCAGGTCCGACGTCGATGCTTGATCAGATGTGAAGCTCGAGATGAGCGAGTCGATCTCCTGGATCTTTTGCGGTGTGTCGGCCGGCGTGGAAGTTGCTTTGGGCGGTGCCGGTTCTGTGCGTCAGATACAAGAAAGTGATTCGACTACGTTCTGAACAGATCTAGTTGACACCCATGACTCACGATCGACCTTCTTCATCCACCAATTCTTGAGCCCATTCGTCGCACTCGCCACCGCTCCATCCCCATTCCTCAGATCCGGACTATCAGCAAACACGTCGACCTGCCGAGGCACATGAGTCTTCTTGTCGTCCTTGGGGGGCGCATGTTCCCCCTGAATCTGCGGTTCATCCTCATCCGCCAACTCCAACAAGCGTTCGGCCGCCTGCTCGGCCTGAAAAGCTTGGTCCCTCAAGGCATCGTCGACGATTGGTTCCGGCACAGGCAAGACTAGACTTCCATTCGTCCCCTTCTTCCCGACCGCCGCAGGCGTCACCGGTAACGATTCGGATCCACCACCACCACTGGCCTTAACGACCTCGTCGATGTTGTAGGTTTTATTCGTCGCTTCAGAGCCGTCAGCGCTGGTCATCTTGCGTCGACTCGGTGGTGATCGCGAGCCTTGATCGACGGGGGGACGGGTCGGCGAACCGAGAGGAGAGTGGACGGGGATCCAGGAATGCCGTCTGGACCCCGTCGAGGAAGGTGCGAGGACCGGTGGAGGTCTAGAAGGCGTTGTCGCGACCAAAGGTGGCGTTGAAAGTGGCGGAGCCGCGGGAACCGCCGAAGGCGTGCTCGGTAAAGAGGTCGACTTAGTCTTCGTCGTCTCGAGCGACGTTGAAGAAACGGGGAGGCAATCGACGGGATCACCGTCCGCTAGCGCCTTCTTCGCCAATTTGGCTTGCTTGACCATATCCCTGATACTGGGCCGCTCCGCCGCCCTTCCCAAAGCCGGCACACTGACCGACCTCGCTCCTGCACTCGCACCCGTCGTCGTGACCTTACTCGGATCGCTCTTCTCCAGCTGCTTCCTTGTTGTCCCGTCAAGTCCAGCCAAGATCTTGTCCCCTAGTCGCGGCCAAATCTCCTTGACTTTCCAGAACACATTGCGCATCGTCTCCTTGACGACCAAACTCGAATCCTGCAAGCCCTTCTTGACACACTTTTCCAACTCGTCCAGTCCATTCGTATGTTCGATCGCATGCTTCGACCGTACAGCATGCAATTCGACGAAGGTCATGACGTGAGCGGCGGTAAAGTTGCGGGCCGAGACGATTTTGTCGTTCATCGCGATCCAGAGGAGTTGCAGCATCTTGTGGTGGTAGGCCAAATGCGTGAGAAGTGAGGTAACCGAGGCTTGGGATGCCGAAGCGACGAGCTTCTTCGTGCCTCCGGCCATAGACAGGCAGTGCGACATGAGATGATCGAGAAAATAGACGTCGAGCGAATGTCTCAGCGTCGAAGCCAGTTCCGAGATCAAGGAAAGCGCCGAAACCGCAACAGTCGTCCTCAAAGACGAAGCCGTCTTCATGATCCCCTCCAAAACAACCTTGAGACCGACAAGCAAGCTCTCAAGGTAGTCCCTCGGAGCGTTCCCTTTGATCATCCCTCGGATCCGAGCGACCGACTTGTCCCGCTCGATCCAATTGGACTCTGTCTCTTTCCCTTCGAAGCAACCCTTCATCCCTTCAAGTTCGTGCAGGACGTCTCGATCACTCGCCATGTAGACCGGGTGGATCTCGGCCGGCGAAGCGTGTACAGAGGAAGGATCAGAAGGGAAGGCCGCGGATGGTAACGACGCAACGAGGGAAGCGCCTGTAGGAGGTCCTCCACTTGGTCTTCGCAATGCCCCCGGAGGCATTGTCGAGGCCGAAGTCGAAGGCGATCTGCACGCTCCGGAAAGGGCCGAGCCCGATCGTTCGCTCTTGGCTCCCTCGCTCGGGCCCGACGGTCGAGCCTGGCCCAGATTTGTCCCACTCGACCTCCTCTCCATCTCGGCGGCAGATGTTCCACCCAGCACAGCCGCCAAAATGGTCTCTTGTGTCTTCTTCCCCACGTCCAACTTGATCATGGCCTTTTTAAGGTCAGCGCGAGCGGCGGGCGTGACCGAGTCGGAGGCGAAGATTTTGATCGTCGTCGACAGCGCCAACGTCCGGACGGTCGGATCCGAGTCAGACAACAGGGGCAAGAGGAAGGTTGTGAAAGGTCTCAGAGGTGCCAGAGGAGGATGTGCTGGGTCTCGCAGAGCAGTAAGCGCGTGTAGGGCCTGCGATCGGGGGACGAGAGATTAAGTCTGCGAACCCGGTCTGCGTGGACGACGCAGAGACGCGCTTACCTGTTCACGAGCTTTGGGGCTTTTGGAATGGAACCCCAATTCTTGTATCCTCGCCTCCCACAGCTGCCACGGTCCCTCCTTGTCCTTACTCGGCCCTGTGCCGGCATTGACACCCAGCTTCAGAGAGGTCCTAGCGGCGCTGACGATCGCCGCCTTGGCCAGGTCGCGCACCTGGACCTTCGAGTCGGCGAGCTTGTCGAGGGGCAGCAGATTGAGAAAGGCTTGTTTGAGTACATGGGCGAGGTGATTGGTCATAGAAGCGCTCGGAGTCGAGGTCGAGATCGACGTGGAGGGATGCTGGTCCGAGGCGACGTCGTCGAAACGAGCAAAGTAGTCGGGCAGACATGTCAGTGCCGCGGTCGAGAGGAACGAGTTGGCATGCTTGAGCGACGCTTTAATAGACGGTATCAGGCGTTCAAGGTCATCGATCGAGATGGAATGGGATGTCTGAGATGGGGGCAGAGTGACAGGTCAGTGCTCTCTGGGGCTCGATCACTCCCAGAGGTTTGAATGCTCTCACCTCGTCGTCCTGCCTTTGCAAGCATTGATACAACTGGTGAAACCCTTGTATCCGCTTGTCAGGGTCTATGACGCGCAAGTCCAAGATTGCGGAGCGACGCGTGGCGCGAGCATTCGACGAGGGAGAGGAGACGAGTGGGGCAACATCGCACAGGAGATCAACCCAGTCAGCACATGCCCTGGAGCCAGGTCAAAAGTGAACGGTATAACTAACCTGCCAGCTCGAGCAAAGGCTCGATCTCCGACAGAGCCATGGCCTCGTCGAGCGATAATTGATTGCCTAGTGTCGCTGTGGTGGTGGTGATGTTGAGCCGGCCAAACAGGGGGCCCATCGCGCTGATGACGCGCGCCGCGGCCAGCCGTGGCAGGCCGTGGCCTAGCTTCCACGCGCTGAGTAATCACCTAAGCCGCCGACGCGCCGACCGCCCCGGTCCGTAATTGCGAATGGAGCGCCTGGCTGGCCCGGCTGGCCCGTGTCACCCGCTCCGTTGATCGATTCGCCCGAGGGCTAGAGAACTCCGCTGCTCCTTCCGCGGGCACAAGCGCGCGGTCGGCGTGGGGTGCTGTCTGCGAAAGTCGATTCGGGGTTTCAACTCTGCCCCTCCCGCCCTCTGTCCCCGTGTGTGCTGGCGTTCCAATTCGTCTACAAACTCGGCTTGTCAAATAAGAATTTCCCCTCTTCAACCTACATCTCCCCCTTGTCAGCACCACACCCACTACCATGCTCTGCCGTTCGTCCGCCGCCGCTTCCGCCTCGTCGGTCCGACGCGCTTTGACCCAACGAGTCATCGCCTCGTCCTCGTCCTCGTCCTCCGCGACGACATCGGTCCTCTCGACGTGCACCTCGACGTGCACCTCGATCCGCTCCTACTCGGCCTCGAACCCGGTGCCCAAAGCGAACGTCGACTACCTCAAACCGACCCATTCGGACGAGACCCCTTCGAAGGAGGTGCAGTCCCGCCTGGCCAAGTACGCCTCCGTGACGTTGGCGACGTACTCCCGTCCGCCTTTCATCCTCTCCAAAGGTGACAAGTGCACGCTCTGGGACTCGGAGGGGCGAGAATACCTCGATCTTTCCGGTGGGATCGCCGTCAACGCTTTGGGTCATGCCGATAAGGGCGTGCAGAAAATCTTGACCAAGCAATCCGGGTTGCTCGTGCACAACTCCAACTTGTACCACAACGAATGGGCGGGCGAACTCGCGTACCTCTTGGTCGAACAGACGAAGCGACATGGTGGGATGGGGTTCACTCCCGGATCGCACGAAGGCATGAAACCGACCGACAAGACCTCGGGCCTCAAAGTCTTCTTCTCCAACTCGGGCACCGAGGCCAACGAAGGCGCGCTCAAATTCGTGCGCAAGTACGGCAAAGGCTCGACGGGCAACCTCAAGGCCGTCACCGACTCGAAAGGACAGAAGCAAGCCAAGGTCACCGGGCACACCGACAAGGTTGAGATCGTCTCGTTCCGCGATGGCTTCCACGGTCGATCCTTGGGTGCGCTCTCCGCTACCTGGCAGGAGAAGTACCAGGCCCCTTTCGCCCCTCTTGTCCCAGGGATCGTACCCGCCGATTTGAATGACATCGAGGCTCTTCAAACCGTGATCAACGAAAAGACATGCGGTGTCATCGTCGAGCCCATCCAGGTCAGTTTGCGCTGCGAGCGAGGGCTTTTGACTCGGGATTCCCCATTTTGACTCATCCGCATGCAACAGGGAGAAGGCGGTATCTTGGAAGCCACATCTGAGTTCTTGAAGGCATTGAGGAAGCGATGCGATGAGGTTGGAGCGTTGCTCATCTTTGACGAGATTCAGGTATGTGTGTGTGCCTTGAGCTGTGCTCGCTAGAACTCTCGGCTGACAGCCTCTTCCTTTCCGGCATCAATGCAGTGCGGTCTCGGTCGAACGGGATCACTCTGGGCCCATGGATCGTTGCCGGTCGATTGCCACCCCGATATTGTCACTATGGCCAAGCCTTTGGCTAATGTGAGTCGGCACCTCTTAATACGTCGCTTTCTGGCTACCAGACTGACCAGACATTTCCTCCACTTTGACCTTAGGGTGTACCTATCGGAGCCATCCTGATGAAGGACAAGGTTGCGGACGTGATCAAGATCGGTGATCACGGCACGACCTTCGGTGGCGGACCATTGCAAACCCGAGTCGCGCACCACGTCCTCGGACGAATCAGTGAACCCGCTTTCCTTGAGAACGTCACCTCGACGTCCAAAGTCCTCCGAGAACGACTGGCGACCCTACCTGGCCTATTCCCTCGTTTGATCGCTGGTCCTCCGAGGGGACGTGGGTTAATCATGGGTATACCGTTCACGAGGGACGAATATGTTCAACGCGTGCTCAAGCTAGCTAGGGAGAGGGGTGTCTTGTTGCTCGGGTGCGGGAAGAGCACCGTTCGATTCGTACCGAGTCTCATCATCACAACGGAGGAGATTGAGAAGGCCTTGGATGTGTTGGAGAGTTGTTTGGTCGTGGTCAACCGTCAGGCTGAAGGCGTATAAGGCGAGGTAGTCATGAGGATCCTAGCTTACATCCTTTGGCTTCGCCCCTGTTTCCCCTTTTTTTTTTGTGTCGTTCACCACCTTAGATGTCGTTTCACATTTAGTGATTTACTCTGTTATGCTTCCTGTTCTTTCTTGTAGTGCCCGTCATCTTACATATGCTATACAGTGATTCCGTCGTACCCTATCGAGCACCTCTTGCAGCTTACTACGCCAGAGAAACCTCCGATTGAGAGAGCCTCGACGCGGTCACGTGTCCTCGGTACTCAAGTAATCAACCATGCTAGTCCCCTCGGTGCCGGTCCTCTTGGGACCAGTATAAACGATTGCGGTGGACTTTCAGGGGCCACTTGTAGCGGCAAAGTGCGAGAGAAGTCGGTTGGATTGGGCTACTATGGGGCATCTTGACTGACCAAGGGCGATGCATGTGTGGAATACGATGCATGTGTGGAATACGACTGGTGGAGCGGATAGTGGGGCAAAAATGTTTGGTGGCAATTCGTTATTCGGGTGGCTTTAAAAGTTGATCAACTCGGGTTCACGACCGCGCGCGTCAATTTTACGTCAACGCCACGACGTGGAGGAGCGTGGAGGCGGCGCTGAAGCTTTGAAGGGCGCTGAAGGAAGTCTGCAGGACGGGCTAGGACGGGCTAGGACGGGCGCGTCGGCGCGAGGGTCTCGGTCCGATTGTGCTCTTGCCTCGTCTCGTTCTCGTGCTCTACGCTTAGCTCTTGACCGCTCGCCGCAAGGGTTGGACCGCTCGTGGCTGACCCACTCGTTCACACTCTCCCTTTGTGGACGATCCGCCCACACGCGCTACGGCGGCCATGCACACGCGCACTCGGTCGCGGTCGAGCTCCGTCTCTGACTCGCCCTCCAAGCCCCATCACGGCGCCGGATCCAGTCTCCGCTCGCCGACGACGGGGGTCAGTTCGAGCTCCGTCTCGACCTCGCAGCAACATTCGTACCGGATCCCGATCATCGGGCATAGCAATTCGCACATCACCTCTCCCGTGCTCAATGGCTCGGGCGCATCGGGCAGCAACAGCCACAGCCATGCCCACGGCAACGGCAACAATAGCAATGGAAGTCGATCCTCTTCCCTGACCCCTCGTCTCTCGATCCGTACCCCAGCCATGATGCTCCATTCCCACCCGACCTCGTTCGACCTCTATTTCCGATCGCCTTTCTCCTCCTTCGTCGCCAAACGAGCCCGTTCCTCGCGTCGCACGTTGCTCTATCTGCTCCTGCTCCTCCTGACGAGCTGGTTCCTCCTCTCGCGACCTTCGACGACCGAGCTCGTCAAACTGAAGGCACTCGAAACGGCATGTCGCATCTTTCCTTGGAAGAGGGATTGTCTAGGCGTACATTCACCCTTCGACTATCTCCATTTCGAAAGGGAATTGGGCTATCTGATGTACCCGGCTCACGAGGCGAGGAAATCGACCGAGGGAACTTCGGACGATTCGGGCTCTGGAGCCGAGGCGAGGTATTTGGGGTCGAGGAAGAAGGTTACAGCGAACAGGGCAGAGAACGTTGCTGCACCTTCCCAACCTCATCCGATTCATCTGTTGATGGATTCGGCAAAGCGGATGTGGACGAGAAAGGTCGAACGACAGAGCAAGACCCTGAGGGAGGCCGTCGAGGTGAGTTCTTTCTCTTGGAGGTACCAGAGCTTGAGCGGAACGCAATCCAGAAATCTGACGAAGCTCTCACGACTTGGCAGGAATATGAAAGACGCTACAACCGACGGCCACCGAAAGGGTTCGCCGACTGGTGGTGGTACGCCAAAGGGCACAACTTTCTTCTCGTCGACGAATTTGATTCCCTCGATGACCAGATACTACCCCTCCTCGCGATACCTTCGAGCGTCATGCGAAAACGAGCCGAAAAGATTCAACACGATGCAGACTTTTGGATCCAGGACAAGACGTTTACGTTGCAATTGTCTGGAGGGGGCAAGGGCGTGGATGCTTCGGGTCCGATGTCGATCCAAGTCGATCGACCGAATCAGATGAAGCAGCTTATTCAACCGATTGCAAAGTACTTGCCGGATATGAATCTGACGTTTACGGGCCATGATAATCCTTGTGAGTCTCTGTGGCTGGTTCGTTTGAGCACAAAGGGGCTGATCGAGTTGACGTGAATTTACTCTCAAAGGGATCGTGATGAGTGGGGAAGCAAGAGAACAGCACATACGGAGTGCGAAGGCGGGACAATGTGAGTGGACGCTTATCCCAAGACATAAGTCGGTCAAGGACTGACTTGTTCATTGCGCCTCTCCTTAGACGTACCCGAAAAGTTCTTGACGGACCCTATCGACGACTGGAAGTACGACGGGTGGGCGCAAAGCTGTCCCCCAAACTCACCCATGCGCAAAGCCGCTCGCTTCTCGGACCGACTCAAAGACCAAGCCAAAATGAAAGCGCCGACCCAGAAAAGCCTCATCCACGATCACGTCCAAGCGATGGACATATGCTCCCACCCCGAACGGCAAACCCTTCACGGCTTTACGTTGTGGGACGGTCCTCGCTGCGGTTTGGTCTACCCCTTGTTCGCGATGACGTCGACGTCAATGCATTCCGATTTGTTGGTCCCTCCTATCGATCAGTACGATCGACCTGTGGGCAATGATCCGAGGTGGGAGGAGAAGAAGAGGGATAAAGTTGTGTGGAGGGGGTCTACGACGGGCGCGGATTTGAATCTGGCCTGGATGAGGGATTACTCGCAAAGACCGAGGTTGTGTCGCTGTGAGTTATGGGGAGATCGGCGAAACGATTTTTGAGGATGCTGAACCCAACTTCCCATCTTATCCTCGCGTAGTACCCGCCCAGACAGGCCCGATCACCCTGACCTACGCCCCGAATGACAAATTCGGTCAACTCGGTCCCACGCAAGAATTCACTGCGGACAAGCGCACCCTCGCGAAAGAATGGTTCGACTTTCAATTTCTCGGCAAACCTGAACAATGCGGCGATTCGGTCGCGTGCGCCGAATTCGCCAAGGAGTTCACCTGGTCTGAATATATGGGCCAGGACGAACAGAACGAGTACAAGTATGTGATGGATGTGGATGGGAATGGGGTGAGTTTGACTGGTCGACATCTATAGATGGCGGTGCGCGAGGGTCTGATGTCTGGTTCCTGAGCGTTTCCACAGTGGTCGGGACGTTTCCATCGCTTGCTTTCGACCAACTCGCTCGTGTTCAAGAGTACGATCTTTCCCGAGTGGTATCGCGACCATATCCAACCTTGGCTACAGTACGCTAAATGTGTTTCTACCGCACCTTCCAAGGCATCTCAACTGACCCGCCTTTCACTTTTCGTCATAGCTACGTACCCATCTCACCAGACTATAACGACCTATGGGAAGTGATGGCCTTCTTCAAAGGCGATGAAAACGGTAGGGGCGAACACGATGCGTTGGCGAAGGAGATTGCGATGGCCGGTAAAGAGTTTGCCAAGACGTGTTGGAGGATGGAGGATATGAGGATATGTGAGTTGGTAGAACGAGTGTGCGTGTGGGAAAGGATTGTGCTGATATTCTGTGCGCAGATACCTATCGATTGTTGCTCGAGGTGAGTGCTGCGTTGTTGCGACGATCTTTCTGCCGTGAGGAAGGAAGGCTGACCTTGCTCAATTGAAATCTGTGCCTCGTAACAGTACGCTCGTGTTTTGTACCGCGACGACGATAACCCGACTTCGATGGACATGTAATATGAGAGAGGAAGAGGGGGGATCGTGTGTGGGGAACTTGGGCTTTTCCTGAGGGAGGTGTCGAGTTGGAAGTTCCGAGGTGGCGCGGGAGCCCTATTTATTAGTGCAAGTGTGTGGGTGTTGTACAGGATTTTGGTTCTCATCTTGCCGTTCATCTTGCATTTAGCTGTGTTGCAATTACTCTGTTTCATGTTGCGTTGAGACCTCTGTCGGCGCATTGTGGTCCCACTCCGAGTTTACCGAGGCATTAGGAATTCATCGGGCCTTTCGAATCCTTTGATTAGCCCCTCGCAGCGCCGGCCACCGCAGTCGCTCGGTCGCACCGCGCGCCGGGACCTGAGGCCTCCTTCCCACCCACTCACCACGAACCACCCCTCTCATCATCGCTGACCTCCACGATGGCCACCCCCTCCGCCACCCCCGCCTTCTCTGCCCCCTTCCCCCTCGAACCCGAACTCTCTTCGTACGCCTCGAGCTTCCCCAGTTTCCTCGCGCCCGTCGGCGGCTTGTTGGATCGGTTCAACAGTGCCCGCGATGCGCTCAAGTTGCCCGATCCTGGCATGGCCGAGGATTTGGCGCGTGAAGTCAAGAGTGAGTTGGAGCGAGGAGCGATCGTCCATAGAGACGGCCTTGAGATTGGTCGATGGACGACGGGCTAACTGGAAGGGGGAGAAGGACGCTTGCGAATGAGCATTCTAAGCTCTAAGCGCCCGCCATCCACCGCGTCCCCCCACCCCACAAGTACAACTCTGCTGACCTTTCTGCACTTGTCCTCCCGACCAGACGTGCACTACACCAACTTTGCCTTTGACGGCGCCCGCGCGGACCTGTCCAAGACGCTGTCCCAGATGCCCGCGTTCCAGGTCACGCACTCGTTCACGGCCGGAGCAGGAGCACAGGGGCAGATGGGGCCTTCGCCTGGAACGTACTCGTTCAGGGCCGTGTATGCGACCAATCAGGTGCGTTCGGGGAGTGGAGCTTTCGGGACCGCCGCCTGAGCGAGGAGCAGCGCCAGCAGCAGCAGCGGGACGGAGCGAGCTCCCCCCCCCCCCCTTCACGAGGAATCAGTACACTGATCACACACACGAACGGCCACCACAGAACCTGATGCAAGGCTCGATCGACAACGAAGGCTCCGTCAACGGCCGACTGAACCACACCTGGTCACCTGCCGCACTCACAAAAATTGGCATCAACGTCAGTTTTTCATACCCCGTTCATCATTGGCACGCCAGTACCGAGTGCCTGACCCGCACCCGAACCCCACTTTGTACAACAGCTTCAACGATCGCCGACGACGCCATCCATGTTCACGATCGAGCACGACCACACCGGCAAAGACTTCACCCTCGGCCTCAAGGCCTACAACCCTTCGCCCGCCGATCTGACGGGCACCTACATCGCGCAGTACCTGCAGTCCCTCACACCCCATTTCGCGCTCGGTGCCGAAGCGCTGTACCAACGACCGACACCCCAGATCGAAGAGGTCGCGCTCGGGTACATGGTCAAATTGCATGACGTCAAGAAGGACCTCTCCGGACAACCTCTCGCCGGATCATGGATCGCCTCAGCGCAATTGATGAGCCAAGGCGTCTTGCAAGCGACCTATTGGAAACAGTTGGCCGAACGCGTCGACGCCGCCGTCGATCTGACCGTCCTTCCTGCCGTGGACCCGTCGCAGAGGAAAGCGATTGCTACGGCCGGTGTCAAGTACGATTTCAGAATGTCGACGTTCCGAGGGCAGGTCGATTCGGATGGCAAGGTCGGGGCCTTGCTGGAGCAGAGGCTCAGTCCGTTGTTTGCTTTCTTGATTTCGGGAGAGATGGGTAAGTACTCCTCGCCATATTCGACCCCCCGTTCCTTTCGGCTCGAGTTTCTTCTCTCCTGGTCGGAGCTGGTCCCAGATTGGGACGTTGTGGCTGACTACTTCATCTTCCCACGTGGTTCGCCTTTTAGATCACAAGACGAACAAGTCCAAGTTTGGTCTCGGTATCATGGTCGAGTCCGCATCGGAGGAGACGATCGCCGCGGCCGAAGCCGCCGCACAGGCCGCAGCCCAAGCTCAGGGTCGACCCATGTAAACAAAACGAAAACGACAAGACACGTGTTTCTGAAGCATCGAGAATGGAGGAAAGAAAGAGGGCACGTTGGACGTTGGTGAGGAGCGAGAGGGACGAGAGGAGCGCCTTCAGCTCGTCCGCGGGATGTCTATTCAACACCTTTTATGTCACAATTATGCTCGTGCGTGTCGTTTCTTCTTTCACTGTCATTCTGCCCGCTGCTCCTCCTAGACGCTTTGTATGCTCTTTCCTCTCTCGTGTCAGAATGAAATCCCACCAACCTATCACAACTCGCGTCTCTCTCTCTCTCTCTCTCTCTCGGCTGCCGTCAGTAATCCACTTGTGGTGTGAAAAAAAAAACTGGTAATGCTATGTCTCCCCCTACCAAAAAATTCGCTGGCACACACACAAACAGTAAAACCCATCCCTCTTCGTTTCGAGTCCTCCCTCCTACGACGCGCAAACGTTTTTTTGGCAGTGGTTCGAGGTGAACAAAAGAAGTGATAAGGACCGAATGTTTGCGAGGGCGTTTATTGCTGGTACGACCAAGTTTGCTTCAAGAGACCGTCCCCCGTTGCGAGCCTGAACGACGCCATGAACGAATCGAACGGGATCAGCCCCCACAATCCCCTCTCCACCACAAGCCAGAAGACCCAATGTCGGACGTACCTGTTGAGCGCATCATCGGAATCGCCCGTCTCGCGCAACGAACCCTGGAACGCGTAGGTGACGTTCGAACCGGTCATCTTGCCCTCGTCGTCGACTTCGGCGATGGCGATTTGGACCGAGGCGTGGTCCTTGGCGGTGATGAGACGGTTCGTCGCGCTGCACTTGCGCGGGACGTAGAGGTCGACGACATGGCCCTGTAGGAGGTGAGAGGATGCGGGGTGAGTGCTTGTTGGGTGTAGATTTTTTCAGGTGTAGTGGGTGTGAGGACGTACAAGATCGTTTTGCATGATGAAGGAATCTGTGGAGGGGGGGCGGGGCAAGCAAGGGAGGTGTATGGTGTGGTCAGTACACAGCAGTGATTTCGGCATATCGGTGGTCGGTATGTAGGCGCTGCACATGATCCAAGTGCCGACCCAGCACGACGCAGATTCGTCCCGCCCAGCGCCCCGGCCCGGGCCTGACTTCGCAATTCGGCCCAGCCCGCCGGGCTCGCACGCCCAGCCAGGCCGACGCATTCCTACACTCTACGGACCATCCCCATTCCCTCCTGGCAAGTCCACCACCATCCCAATCACAACGAGAACGGGGATGCCTTCCCTCGCATGAGCCTGGCCTCGCCAAGTATGCCGTTCCGGCTGCACCGCCCCACGGTCCGATCCGTCCACGCCGCCCAACGCTTTTTTACCGGGGCCCAAAACGGCGGAGGCCCATCATCGAACGAACGCTCCCTCCCCCCCCCTCCATTCATTCAGCCCGCGGCAACGCTCTAGTCCATAGTCGAGGGTGCTGTAGAAGGGAGAGGAATGGCTTACACGAGGTGGTGTCGAAGGTGGTGGAGGGATGTGCGTGGAGGGGTGTAGGCAGGAGACGGTTTAGTAAGAGCGCGCGGTGGTCCGGCGTACAGGCGCGCGCGCGGGTCGGCGCTGCAATTCGCGCTTGGTATATGCTCATTTTCGGGTTGGCAATGCCCGCCCTGGTCAATTCATACTATGGCCGATCTTGGGCGAAAAAAGGGCTGGAGGGCCGGGTGGTCAACCTGGCCTAGAATGGACGTAGTCTTTGGTTTTGAGATGATACAAAACAGGTGGGGCTCACGTAATCCAGTGAGGTGTTCAAAGTGGACGTTCCTGCCGCGGCCCCCCTGTCTCGACGCGCGGGCGACGGTGTGGGGAGAAAGCCGGTCAGTCGCGGGCGCGTCCAGAGGTGTTTCGGTCCCTTGTTCTCTCCTCCTTGTCAGCCCACCCGTCTACCCCAGTCGAATGGCCGTGGATACGACACCACAAGATGCATCGAACCTGTCCACGCCCATCCACGTCAACAACGTGACTGAACTGGTCGAGCAAGCTGAAGGGGACAAGCCGGTGCTGCCTTTTGACAAGCCGACGACGAGCGTCGTGCCGCAAGACGAGGCACCGATCGCTGTGGACCATGAAGATGTCAAGATGGGTTCCGTAGCGAACGAGGAAGGTGGAGAAGAACTGGCTCCGGCGGTGATCGCACCAACGCCTACACCACCCCCTCCACCACCGCCGCCTCGCGAACCGACCCCGATCGACCTCGGCCCCCCGGACTCTGCCTACCTCGAGCAGATCCACAAACGCCGACGACACTATACCGCCACCCCTTCCTCCTCGATCTCCGACAACAAATCCTACACGATCGAACCCCTGCTCTACGTACCTCACTCTACGCCGATCCACGCCTTTTCGTCCTCGCTAGATGGTTCGCACCTCTACACCGGTTCAGCCGATGGCTACATCCGACGCTATTCCCTCCCTGCTTCGTTGAACGCTTCCCAAGCAGCCCATCTAGGTCCCAACTATACGTCTTCTTCGTCAAGCTCGTTTCCGGCTCATGCGTTGTCGTCGGTGTTGCATTCCACGTTGGGAGGTCGGGTTGGCTCGTCTGTGGCTGTGGCTGTGGCGGTGGACGGAATGGGAGTAGGTTTAGGCGCGGCGCATACACCGCTGTTGAATACGATGGGGAGGTATCCCGTCCTCAGAGGTTATTGGGAGAACGAAGCCCCCCCTTCTTTTTCCTCCTCCTCCTCCTCCGTAGTAGCACCTCCACCCGCACCGCCGAATCCGTCTACCTCCTCGGCGGCACCCGACCCAGCATCCCCACCGAATTGGATCCAAGACCGTCTCTGGTCCAGTCGAACCCAAGGCGGTCAACCGAGACAGATCGAATTCGGTCCCAAAACTAAAGCATGGAACAAAGCTTCGGTCGTGTATAGTTTACAAGTCAACAAGGAGGATTTATTCGGTCTTTCAGGCACGGCGGTCAGTTGAAGATATTTTTTTTTGTTCTAGTTTCGGAGCTCGGTGTCGAGGCTGACTTTGTGGGCGGGGGGGGGCTTTGGGTTTTAGTTCGGCACCATCAACCTCTTCACGATTCGACATGATCAAGGGCAGATACGACATGTGTTCCCTTCTTCCACCTTAGCTTCGACACTAGGTCACTCCCCTTCCTCACCCATCTCTGTCCTCTATCTAACTGAGGACGAAAGGAGGTTATGGAGTGGGGGATGGGATGGCCAACTTTTGGAATGGGATATGGATACGGGCAAGGCGGTGAGGAGGTTCGGGCAGGGACATGATGCACAGGTTAGTTCGGTGCAGGCGAGACCGGTGGAGAGTGCGGGAGGGGGAGGGAAAAGGGGCAAGGATGAGGATGAGGGGGCTATGCAGGTGGATGATAGTGAAGGTGATGATGAGGAGAGTGAGGAGGAGAGCGAGAGGAAGAAGAGAAAATTAGGGAATGGAGATCAGGCGAAAACGAATGGGAATAGCAATGGCAATGGGACGAAAGAGACCTCCACGACCGATGGAAAGGAAGAAGAAGAGGATAAGGCGACAACGACAACACAAGCGAAGGAGGAATCCACAGCCAACAAAGCAAAGGACGACGTCGATGCTGAAGGTGACGTCGATGCCGATGGGGAGGAATTCGACGAAGAAGCTTTATTGGGCGTATCCAGTAACGTCAATACAACCTCGGCGACGAACGTTTCCTCGTCTACTTCAACCAAGATCACCATCCCCATCAAGCCCAAATCCACAGGATCCTCCTTGCTCGTCCCTAAAATCAAGAAGACAACCTCGATTCCCATCTGGGGAACACAACCTGATGCTTCACGGTCCATGCGGGGCAAGAAGAGTGACGATGTGTTCATGTCGACGAGTTTGGATGGTCAGGTGTTGATTTGGGATACGAGGGTCAAGGACGCGAATGTGGTGAGGTTGCCGAGTAGTGGGAGGTATGGGATGTGGTGCGCTTCGGTAAGTCGATCGGGTTCGTATGAGGCGAGTGAACGGTACTGACTTGCCGTATCTTCTAAACCTTTAGGCGACTTGGTCCCCCGACGGTAACCAAATCTACGTCGGACGCCACGACCCCCTAGTAGACATCTACGATCTACGCCAATGTTCCCCGCGTTCTCCGACGCTCCAAACTCTTCGTTTACCCCTCGCTTCGGGACCCGTCACGGCTATCAAGGCTTTGGGGACATCGGGAAGGAAGTTGATCACGGCGAGTTTTGATAATGTGAGGATGTGGGATTTGGGAGAGGAAGGGGGGGAGGGTAAGGCGAAGAGTCGGCTTGTATTGGGGCATTATGGGGGTGTCGTGTCGAACCTTTGTACGTTCAGGTGCTTTATGTCCGGGATTCAGAGGTGGCTTACTGGTGTTTGCCCACGCCGTTCGTTCGGATAGGGATCGACCCTTTGGAACGATATATGATCACCACGTCGGGCAATCGAGGCTGGGACGGCACGAGCACGGACTTGATGATCGTGCATGAGATCAAGTAATAAACGATGATAGAGGTGATTATTATTGTGGAAAGCTTGGGGCAAAGTTTACTTTTCAGAAGTTTTGCTTTTGATCTTTATAGGCAGATGGGGCTGGTCTTTGTTGTACGAACGGAATCAACGGACGAAAGTAAAAGTCTATTTGCTGGGTCAGGTCCGGTCGATGATGAACGGGATGAATTATGTGCTCCGAGTCGAGATGTGTCCAAAAATCTCATCTTGAGGCTTGCGGTGTCAAGTGTCTTTAGTGACATTGCCGATCAAGTCGAGTCCCTTCTCAGACTGGCAGTTGTACATAATGATGCAACCGTCCATGCAACCGGCCAGGGTCGTGCCACTGCGAGACAGCGGGAGCGAGTGATCAGAACATGAGCTATGCTCAGAGGAGGGGTGTGTGGGTGCAATGGCAGAGCGGACTTGCGCCTCGATGTCCGTGGATCCGTGGATCCGGCCGATTGGTTCTTTTGGTTTCACGTGATGACGCATGAACTGAGGAAGAGGAGGTCGGGGATCAGAAATATATTATGGGCGAGAAAGGGGTTGCTCGGGAGGTATGGACCGATAGCCGATCGCCGGCGAGGCGACTTACTTGCACGACATTCTGCGATGTGATGGGGGCAGGGAGGTCATCAGTCCTGAGGTAGCTACCGATAAAGCGTGTCTCGGAGAACGTACCCTTGAGTGAAATCAGTCGAATCGGCAGCTTTAGGGGCAGCAAAGACGAACTTTTTGGGTCAAGCTCGAAGCGAGCAAAGTGCCGAGGGCAAGACAAGCGAGCAAGTGCGCATGATGATGAGTGCATTGAAGTGCGGCGAGATGGTGAAAAACGGGTAAGGAAGAAAAGAGACAGAAGTGCAAACTACTCCAGATCAAGAGTGACCACCGATCATGCTCTTTTCCAGCCAACTCGAGGCTTCGGCTGCCCCGGCCGAACCGGCCGACATTCGTTTTGAAGTACCTCCTGTTTACCCGCTCGCAGGCGCGAACTCGACCGCCGTCCTTCCAGCCGGCGGTCGGCCGATCAAAGCTGCTGATGCTGGGGTCTGGTGTGTAAGCATCGATCAGTGAGTCATTCTCGCCTATCTGACCAGTGATCGAGAACAGATGAACAGCATTCAATCCCGTGCATTGCACTAGTTTTGGCGCGATCTCCAGCTGGCGAATTCTTCTGGACTCTGAGCGAGCGCAAGTCAATTTTTTCGTGAGAGGGTAAGCAAAGTCCCACTTGCAGTCACATGTGGATAACTAAGCTCTGGCTCAGAGTCTCATCACCTCCAGATCTTGTCACACTGGAACTGAGAGCGTCGCACCACTTCCGAGTGATTGGCTACCGCGCGTCGGAGAGGTCATGCTCATCCTGACCGAGAACGTTTACCCATCTTCCTCTGATTACAGGGAATATCATATCTACACGGGCACGATACGCCCATCGCTGAACATGTCAGTCTCGTCTTTTAAACTTCTTGCGGCGGTGATGTCTTTAACTAAAAACAAGGACGAGCGAGTCGACTCATCAGCTTCAAGCACGAGCAGTGCAGAGCCGATCAAATTCCTCGGGAATGCGACTCGGGTCGAAGAGACCTACCTGCAGCCCATGCATCCCCTTGATCTCATCCGCCAATAGGTCATTGACGATACGGTGTTGCTTGATCGTTGACAGGCCTTTGAAGGAGGCGTGTTGTATCGAGATGGCGTAAAAGGTGCCGCAGCCCCCTGTTTGCAACGACGCCGATCGCGACCGGGGGGCGCGAGTGCCGCGTAGTGAGTGAGTGGGTGCGAGTGCGGTCGCAGGTGATAGGGAGTGGGGTTGAAGCCAATCCAATCAGCAAGTTCAATCTCGTTCACCAATACAGAACCAAAACGTCCCAGCTGACTTACCCGACACATCCTGTACTTGCACTGTCGACCCCTGCAGTGCCTGCTGTAGCTTGCTCTTGAGCGCCAGTTCACCTTCGCTTGTCTCCGTCGATTCGGACGAGGTCGAGTAAGGCCGTGTTGCGGGCGATACGAAGCGCGTTGCAGGTGTTGATCGAGCGAGGAAACTGAGTCGGAAGGATTGGGAGATTGCTGTGGCGAGTCGAGACATGGTGGTGTGTGAACGCTGCTGGGTGGTGATGAGGTGAACGATGACCCGAGGACCGACCCGAAATGGGTGCGAATCGTGAGCCTTTCATAACGATGGATCCGATAACTAATGACCCATTTCCCAACCGTGGCGTGCGGGCGCTCGCTCGCCTGTGCTCGCAGCGTGGGACTGCGCTCTGGCCGACGCCAGGATCGTCGTCGTTCGTACCCATCCCCGGTCCATCATGTGGTCATGCTTGTGTTGTTGCAGAGAGAAGGCGGTCCCACAGGGCGAAGAGTCGATACCGTATCAAAGACTAGGCTCACAGCATCCTTCACCGGTGATGACGATGACATGCACCCCCACAAGCTCCACCTCGGCGTCGGCTTCGGCCTCGATAACCGCAGCCGCCCCCCGCACGACAACTACTACGAGCCTCCCCTTTGGCCATGAATTATTCGTCAACGCGAGCAATGACAAGCATCTCGTCAACCTTGTCATACATGATACTGTCGAGGGTGGGGCAGCGCCTGGCGGAGGTTATCTCAGTGTCGTGCAGACGAGAACCGGTACGCCGCGTGGCGCGAACTCGCGACGCGACGCGCAGACGAGAAAAACATCACTGAGCCACGTTGTCCGGCGTCCTACTCTGTACAGGACCAACCAGCACCTTCTCCTCTTTGGATATACTCAAAAGTAAGTTTTGCTTTGTTTCAATGTGAGCCGCTTGGATCTCGCACAAATTGACGGAGCCTCGGCGAACCGGCAATCTTTTAAACCCCCCGACAGCATCCTCGAGCACGACCCTCAGAATCCCCTTCCTCCACATCCTCAGCGTCGAGATCACGCCTTCTTCCACCACACAGATCAAGACGCTGACGATAAAGGCGATCCACAATCCGAAGCCACAGCAGAAGGGGAGCAAGTTCGTGCTTTGGTCTTTCCAAGGGACCGTGCACGACTCGTTCAGTGACGACGACGATCTTGAACGAGGCTTGGGGACCCAGAAATCCCTCGAGGCTTTCCAGAACGAACTCATCAAGAAGGCTTATCCAGGTGAGCATCCGAAGTATCTGGTACCATGTGCAATCTGAAGGCTGAAGAGGTCTGCTTTGCCTCACAGAGGGCACCAAGCGTCATCGCCGATTCAGAGTCATCGTCAATCCTCATGGGGGCAAAGCCAAGGCCAAGACGATCTGCCATGAGCAGGTCTTGCCTGTACTGGAAGCAGCGAGCGCTCACGTCGATGTTGAATGTCAGTCAAGATCGTAAACCTTGTTGAGCTCTCATGGATCGAGACTCAGCGGATCCTTCTCTTCCAACTTAGACACCGGACCTCCAGGATCACCTACGGATGCCACTGTCCTGGGCCAGAACCACGACTACAGAGCCTACGACGCCCTCATCACCGTTTCCGGCGACGGCATACCTTACCAAATCCTAAACGGACTTTCAACTCGCGATGACGCCCGGACAGCTCTCGAATCCACGACCCTCGTCACCGTGCCTGCTGGATCAGGCAACGCATTAAATATCAATGTTGTAGGCAAGGACCACGTCGAAGATCCAGTTTGGTCGAGTTTGGTCGCGATCAAGGGGAGAAGCACCAAGATGGATCTGTGTTCGTATGTCTCTGGCGGAAAGAGGAGTATTAGCTTCCTGACACAGGCGGTGGGGTTGATGGCTGATCTCGGTAAGGCTTTGGCACCTCCCCTCAAGCGTCCTCTAGACTGGTGCTGACGTTGGGGGCCCGGAGCCTTTCGTAGATTTGGGAACGGAGCATCTGAGATGGATCGGCGACGCTCGGTTCACGCTCGGCTACATCCAGGGCTGCGTACAAAGGAAGAAGTACGCCTTTGAGCTCAGCTTTGAGATTGCTGAATCACTGGACAAGGTCGACCTGGTCCAAAGGTACAACGAGCTTCAAGCTGCGTCGACTAGTTCCGCGACGGCAACGGCAACGACGAAAGAGGAAGATGGAGGAGATCAGAGTTTACCGCCACTTGCGTATGGGACGGATCTGGATCCTCTGCCCGCTCAAGCACAGGCAAGGGTGCATAACGAGATCCCTTCGGCCACGACGACGTTGGGAAAGGGGTGGCACACGATCCGTTCCGACTGCATGTGGATCTACGGTGGCAAATGGCCGTTCATCTCGGCAGACGTGAGTTTTCCACGGACGTGATTCGGTTCCACAGTCACTGATCAAAACTCCATCGTTCAGGTCAAACTTCTATCCGTCGCCGAACCCTTCTCGACCTCGGGCACCGTCGACTTGGTGATCGTGCCCCCTCTAAGCGCTCTTCAGGGTCTCCAATTTATGGACGAGGCCTCGACCGGTGGGGTCTATTGGAACCCCGAGTTGAGGTACTACAAGGTCAAAGCATACAGATTGACGATGTTGAACCCTCAAGGATCCATATCGGTCGATGGGGAGAAGGCGGAGTATAGGACTTTCCAGGTCGAGTGTCATCAGGGTTTGGGGAGCGTGATGACACTGCATGGGACGTTCGAGGGGGTGGATAAGGAGTTGAGTCTGGGTAAGCGCAAGTAGAGTTGGTATGACGTAGGGCGTTAGTAAACTTCACTCTCCTTGGAAATCGTTCTGGGGTTCCGATGATACGGCGTTTTCCACCGGCCCTCTTTGTAGTTGTACGGAAACCGTTCACGAAGTCGAGCCGAACGTCTGAAGCGTCGAATAGGAAGTCCAAGAAAGAGCGGGGAGCAGATGGGTGCAGTTGAATAGAGCACCACACGTGAACGGCCGCTTAGTTCCCTTACCATCTGAAGACCGGCCACCTCCACCGTATCCTTGCGCTTATGAGTGCCGCGAATTTGACAGCCCATCAGCGGAGCGAAATCGTAGAACATAGCTGACCGATGAAGTCACTTGTTGCTGGATACCCTGGGGATGAGATTGTTTAGCCACTGGCCACTGCTGAGCCAGAGTGGAGCCCGAACAGCTCGAACGAACACTTTACCACAGGGGTCGATCTCGCGCCGGCAGCTCTCCCCTCCTCCGTTAAGCACTTTCTGTCCGTTCAAGCGATGTAGAATCACAACATGTTGGTTTCCTTCACTAGAAAATACGACTGACAAACGACACCACCTCTCCACCAAACCCTAACCTCCTTCCACCCGAGGACAACTTCAACGTGCCAAGTGGTGCGACGACTTCGTCTCGAGCTCGGACCTCATCTTGTTGTACCTCAATCTCCACCAATCACGTTCCGCTCGTTCGGAAGCCAAATCAACGCGTTCATCCAAAGGCTCGATCCGCGCGGTGTAACCTTCACCAGGGCTCTTGAGGAGCGAGGCGGCGAGGGTTCGCTCGTCCGTCGTTACGGGAATGTCGAGGGTCCTCGAGGGACCGAGGATGTTCGATAATTTTGCGGACTTGATCCGACTGCGCTCGAAAGCACTGTTCCATCGTGCGTGGATCTTGGACGTGGAGGAAGGCAGATTCGAAGATCCGGAGGACCCGGAGGAGGTCTCGGGTGAAACGGTCAAGAAGACGGTCACTGGTTGCGAGGCGAGGGGGGTCAACGCCACTGCCAACAGATGGTCATGCTCCGTCTGCCCGGAGAGATCCATGACGCGGTCGACTTTGGAAACTCCGAGCGACTCGATGATCTCATACGTGGTTCCAGGTCGATCCGGACCGAGCGAGGCTCCTTTTGAGCTCATCTTGCTTCCGCGTTCGGTCATCCGTTGCGCGAGGACCACAAGGTCGGAGAAGATGAAGACCTGCACGTATGTCTCCTTTGCTCGCAGCTTGAGAGGCTTCGTACGTCGACCCGAGATCGAGTCAAACGACCTTGATGAGCTCGGCCTCTTTGGGAGAGACAGCGCGAACACGTTTGGCGAGTCGCCTCCCGTTATCCCTGCGTCGAACCCCATCGATACTGGCGACGATGAAAAGAGACCCGGCTCTTCGTTCGGCAGCTCAGGCAACGTCTTTGGAAGGAGCGAAGATGACTTCGGGGACGAGGCCGAAGTATCGAGCGTGGCGTACTGGGTAGGCCAGCTTGTTCGATCATGCTCTGTCAGAATGGAAGGGTCATCGGATCCAGAGTCTGATGTCCCGGAAGGAGATCGCCTCGATTCGACAAGTAAAGGCAGCTTGACGGGCAGTGACGAGGCGACGAGAGGTTTCTCGGGTGTCGCTGGAATCGAGGGCCTACGTCTGACACCTGACCCCTCGGCTTCAAGCAACGCTCTTCGGCCCTTCTCGCTGGCATGGATCCGTTTCATCGACCCATGGGCGAGGAGAAGGCGATCTCGCTGAGCAAGCCGGAACCCCTTGGGCAAGCCTCTCATCTTCGCCTCAATCCGCTTGAGCTCCTCGTACTCGTCTTCACGCGACTTGACCTCTTGCATGACACAAATGATGAGATCTGTGTCTCGGAGAAGCAAGGTCGTAGCCCGATAGTCCACGTGGTCTTTGGGCGTCAGCTCGCAGAGTTGCTACAGTGCACGGAAGAAATCGTCAATACTCGTGTCTCGCTAAAATGGACGCCGGTTTCAGATCATGCTCACCTTGAAAAACAGCGGATATTTCATCAGCCTCTGAACAGGCTTGAGCAAAAAACTCGACAACGTCATGCCACCCAAGAACGACCGAGTCTGCATGCGAATGAAGGCGCCGAAGTCGGAGTTCTGATCCGCCGCCATCCTTTCGATGAGGCGCGTCACAATCTCGAAGCGAACAAGGTAAGGTTGATGGACCTCGAGCTGAGGAACGAAGGGCATAAAGACGTTGGCAATCCGAGTGACCATGTCTTGCGCTTTCCGGCCACGTGCGTACAGCAGTGCCTCAGCAATTTGGGTGTGGAGCTGAAAACCAAGTGCAAATGTCAGCGAGACGATCCTCCCAGAGGTCCTAAGTTAACGGTCCTACCCGACTCACATAGATGATATCAGCAGCCCAATCAAACAACCGGGCAACGACAGTCGGTACCCCCCTAATCCATCCCCCTTGACGATCCTGCAACGGCGACGCAAACACCTCCATAACGCCCTTGAGCGCTTCGACGAACGACCGCTCCGTCTCGCACAATTCGAAAATGACTTCTTGGCGCTTCATCTCAAGCATACCATGCCGAGCGATCGCATCGTCGTAATCCTGAGCACTCATGATCAACCTCAGAGTTCGACTTGGCCCGGGTGATGAGTCGAAAACTTTGTTCGATTCGGATGAAGCTGCGGCGGATGGGTCGGTGATAGCCGGGCCCAGCACGGAAATGCTGCCACGAATTGTGCTCTTCTTTATTAGCGTCGAGGACGGCGTGGAGCTCTGCGAGTTTTGGTGGATCGATGCGGGCGGTCTCAAAGTCGCTGGACTCGAAAGCGTAGAATACGAGCCGGTCCGATTTCGACTGCTTCCGCCGTCTTCGATCGGCGAGCCATTCCGCGTAGGCGTAGTCGGACGTGAAAGACTCGCCGACGATGAGGAAGGCGTTAGCTTGGAGAAGAGATTGGAGAGTCGTCGTGAAATCTTTGAGGTGGGCGTGTCCGAACCACTTGATGTCTGGCACGATCGACCCGTGCCGCGCTGAGAGGTCTGGTCCATCCAGGGTGTGGTCCGCACAGCCAGTGGAGGTCTCGTCGTGGCAGTCTTCTCCAAGGGCGCCAGAGCTTCGGGAGCCGAGAAACTCGCATCGGGGCTGGGCAAAGCATACTCATCACGAGAAGCAAACATAGGTACAACGCCTGCCAACGTATCGACCTGAGGTGCGCTCGACGTCCTCCGATTCGGTGGACTGGCAGGCAGCATTGGACTCTCTGTCGTTCGAGCAAGGAAGAACTGCGGCGACTCGGCTGACGAGCTGGTGGTGGACCGGACTGGACGGGCGGAACAGTAGGAGGAAGTTGACAAGACGGGCGAGTCATAGGTGGCGAGGAAAACCGGCGAGAGCCTCTCGGTATTAGAGCTTGTACTCGTAGCAGATCGAGGTGACGGGTCGAGACCATCGGCAAGGGTCGGAAAATTGCACTCTGGATCGAACTGGTCAGACTGGTCGACGCTAGGGGTCCGAGGACGCGAAACGTTGACACTCGGGACGGGGCCGGCAGTCGGCAAGTGCGAGTCTTGTGCTATGTCAAACATTTCAACGTTCAGCCCGAGTCCGTCGTGGGCGCGATCTATACTGCGAACTGAGGAGCGCTTTTCGTCGGCGGCGGTGAACTCGCGAACGGCGGGTTTGGATGATCGTCTTGTTTGCAGCACGAGTTGCTTCACAGATGTGACAGTAGCTTGATCGTCCTTGGTTTCCTTGGGTGACAGCGATGGCGAAGTGCTAAGCTTCTCGGACGAATCCTCGACGTGCGCGAGCAGGTACTTCTGCCTCCATGTCGGGGTGATCGCGTCGCTCGTTGAGGGGCGTCGCGAGGAAGTAGTACGTGTCGATCGGGCAGGAGATTTGCCAAAAACGGATACTTCGTGCAACAAAGCAGAAGGCGGTGACTGATCTGGTGTCCATGAGCTGACGTTGGTGCTCGACGGGACCTCTCGCAACGATGACGGCAAGTTCCAATCCTGTGATGCCGAACGACTGAGTCGCCCGATGACGCTTGTGCTGCGACTTTTCCGCCCTCGGCCTCTCCACACACTCTCGTCCTCTCCTTTGGCCGACAAAAATCGACTGTCTCCACTCTCAAACCCATCATGGTCGAACGGCTCGTCCATCAGTATCGGTGACCGTCCATGAGGAGGAAGCCCGATCGGTCGCGTCGTCTGCACATCGTGCCCTTGAGCTTCAACAACCGTACCCCCGACTACAGCCAGCCCCAATGTGCCAGTCACGAGTAGACCATAGCTTCCTTCTGCTGAATCTCCTGCACCATGTTCCCCGGAACCTTCGTGGTATTGCTGGTCGGACCCGTGCGAAACAGCCGAGGCGAGCGACGACGACCTTGTGGATGTCATAATCGAGTCCAAGCGCGGTACGATCTCGAGAGCTACGTATTCGTGAGACAATGTCCAATTCTCAGCCGCCGCATAGGGTCTGTTGTCGATATCGGTGCGTGAGCGCTGTCTTGGGGTGCGCGATGGATCCTCGACCGGGCTGGCGCTTCTGAGGGCCTGCGAGGTCGAGGTGGCCTGCGGAGTGAGGCAAGTTGTTGGCATATAAGAACGCATTCTGGACGGCTCAGCGGGGTCAGAACGCCGACTCACCCGAGCCCGAGTTGTGACTTCCACCTCGGGTTGAGAGGGACTCGGTCCCAGACAGGATGGGGACGTGTCGGCCATCGCTCGGCGGGCGCGCGACATCTGGACCGTCGCCGGCGCTAACAGCAGGCGAGCGTTCCGAGTGGCCGACTCGACCGCGGAGCTTGATCTTGGATTCAGATACGAGGCTGAGATGCGTGACCGGGGAGTGGGAGAACGTTTCAGATGGAGGAGGGAAGGAGCGGAAGAGGGAAGGAGCGGAAGAGGGAAAGAGCGAAAGATTGAAAGTGGTGAGCGTCAATTCAGCATCAGCTTAGCCCCCACGCGCGGCGGCCCAGAGGGGGCTTTCGGAATCAAGAGTCGTGCGCATGTATCGACGCCGATCACAGACCGGGCGCGAGAGTGAGACACCACTGCTAGTGCCAGGGCTGGTATGCATGAAACACTCTCGCTGCACCGGAGTCCGCTGTACACGTTCTGGCATGCTTCTGACCCGCGCTCGACCTGCTCTCACACCAGATGCCACCAGTATGTTATCCGAAATGACCGGGTAACTAGAGCAAGCGCAGTGCTGACCCTGGCTGCGCAGCTGGATGTATGCCCAGACCGACCCCCTGACTTATCCCCGAGGCGCGACCTCCCGGGGGCGAACAAGCCTCCTATGCGAACCTATGCAGGTCATTTCGGGGGGATCCCAGCTGCGGAGCATCGATATGGCAGCGTGTATGATACTGGCTCTGCTGCGCAATCCAGACACTCGAGGCCAGCACCGATCATAGTGTGTCGCAGTCGCAGTTGCCCGAAGTTGCAGCGCCGCTCGTGATCCACTCCCCCGTGGCCGCCAAGTCACCGTCCACGCAGTCACCGTCGGCGTCGAAGTTTGAAGCGCAATCAAGTAGGATAAAACAACTCACCTGCATAAGAACATCCAAGTGAAGCCCTCCGAACAGTGCGCGAGGCCGGCTGGCTGCCCGAACCTGTGAGCTCTCGACGGACGGAACGACCATGCGCGACGACGACGACTCTCGCAGTCGCAGTGCCGGTGTGCAGCAGCGGTGGGTTCGGCGATGAGAGGGATGCTGCGACGACTGCATTGAGCCGGAGGGAAGCCATCACAAAACCTCCTTACGAGGTTTACTTTACGCCCAGAGAAGAGACCAGTATCGATCGTGGGGTGTAGCGGAACAAAAGAAACCCGATGAGAGTCCGACAGAGCGTTCCTCTGAGTTCGGGGTTCTCACACAAGCGTGAGGCCTCACTAGCCTAATACTTAGCCTCACTGCCGTCAACCAGGCGCCGAATATGACCGACCACACAACTCGTGCCCGATCCCGATCCCGATGCCGAACATGCTCAGAACCACAGCATCTCCAAATCTTCACACTTTGACAAATCAAACCCACATCATGACTCCCACTCGTCCCTGACAAGGACCCGGGTATTTTTCCGGTTCTATCAAACTGTCGTCATTGTGGGTTCGCGAGGAGCTTGCTTCCCAATCGAGCAAAGTCGGTTCGACGGGTTCCTACTACGAGTGTGGCGTCCAGGGGCGAGGTCGCTGACCGACATTAAAAGGTAAAGGCACTTGAATGGGTCCTATCTTGCAAAAAGTTGGGTCCTGCATCGCCAATGTTGAGGGGGGCCTCACATCCGCTCGCGCTTCGTCGTCAACCTCATCCCAGTCGGGGGCCGAGCTTTTCATGGGTCGGTGTACCACAGGCCATGTTGCATCGTAGAAAGGTACAAAGAAAAGAAAATCTTACAAATGGTCGTCGAGAAATCCATATCCTACGCCTGTTCCAGCCCCAGCGGTCGTCTCCGTGCTTTCGCTCGAGTCTCCGAATTGACGCGTGACGAGGCTGTTAGATTAGATGCTAGTGCCGGGCGTAGTATTGTAGGTCGATCGTTCACCGTGCCTCGAATTGCACCTGTAGTGTGGATGGTACGGTCGGATGGTCAGCTGATTGACTCTGGATGCCGATAGCTAACACGCCAGCGGCTTACCACTGAGAACCCAGCCGATACAGGGTGGAGGCAAGACACATTACGGAGATGCAACGAAGAAGCAACATCGTCAGTCCAGTCCTATCGCAGTAGCACACCTCTCACACCTGCACCACCCCACGCGCCCCCAGGGATGCCTTTCGCAACCGCGCCCAATCACTCGGTACTCACTTCGCTTGATCCTCTTCTTGTACATCATCCTGCAGCCACACTCACGACACCGAATAGGCTCCCTCGCCTTGATCTCGTTCGTCGAAGCGCAATCTGTCACGAACGTGTCCCGCGCACTAGCCCAGTCAGCCTCATCCCTCGCCCCGCGTTGCCTCTGCTGTAGAGCGTGATAGAGGGAGGTGACTCAACCTGCACAGAGATACTCGACTGCTACGGGACCACCTTGCGCGTAAGGCCTGTAGCCTGGTCCGCCTTGAGGAGCACCTTGTTGACCGGCGTTCATGGTTGGCTCGAGTGGTCGTTGGTCGAGGTCAGCAGTCGGTGCGAAACATACGCGCAGGGGGCGGCGGCGGCGGTGATTCGGACCGACCAGTAGGCTGGCGTGACGGAGCTTGACCGGGCAAACCGGGCCTCTACTCAATTTTCGTGTGAGAATCGGGTCGCCATTACCAAATTGAGATCATCGAAGACGAGTAAATCTGTAACCTTCAAAAATCCTGCTCATCAATCCATGGCGAATACCATTGCAGCAGGCGTCTACTTTATCACCGGCCTTCAAAATCTGCGCCGAAGATACCCTCCACACCAAGAGGCTCACAAGAGGCTCACTGTGCTACGACTTGCCCATGAACTGCGATGTATCTCTACCTAAATCAAAGTCTGCCCAGCCTTCTTCCCGCTATACAGCCCATTTGCCCTGTGCCTCAACATCAACTGCGACTTTCTCGCTTTATTGAACCTCGTCCAGCCTAACGCAAAAATGACCGACATGGTCGCGCAAATGCTCGTCGTCACCGTCCTAAACATCACTGGATCCTGTTCCCACCCGTTCTCGAGATTCATCCCGAATAGACCGGCCACTACCGCTCCTGCTGTTAGGGCGGACATGAAAATCGCGGTTTGGACGTCCAATTCGCCCATCCTCAGACGTGAAGAAGCGAGGGATAGGGCTATACCGGAATCGATATCGACGAGCATCTTGGATAATCGCGAGACAGCTTCGTTCGTCTCGTCCAGTCGTCGTTCGTAGTATTCCAACAATAGCTCAGCGCTTTGATGATCCTCGATCGCCCGGGTATGACCTTCGATCTTATCGGTGATGTACATGGCCGCCAAATCCTCGTCCTCGGACAAAACGGTTGAGATCGCCGTTTGTAATGCTCGACCGGCGAAAAGAGTATCTTCGCACATCCGCTTGGCTTCCAAGAGATCGTGGAGTTGTAATGCGTCGACGCTGAAGCGTAGCTGGGGGATCGTTGAGTAGACGCGTGCGTGGAGCTCGGACGCGATAGTTTTGAACCCTCGTTCGGTCATCAAGAGGATCGCCTCGAGAGCTCTGTGGGGGGGATTACGGTCAATATACAGTCCTCTGATCAAGTCGGGTGAAAGTGGTCATGTCACTTGACAGCTCACCGAAGTTCAAAGGGCGAGTCCCGAGGTGATCGCGGGTCATTCCCGTCAAGATTTGCGGTCGCCTCCATTTCCAAGTAACGCATCACATCCACGATCGTAGAAATCATCTTTGGATGCAAGAACCGTGGATAAACAAATTAAATCCTTGAACTATTTCCCTCGTGAATTCGGGTTTGCGACGCACCTCGTCCATTCCCTCGTCCGAGCAAGTCGGATTTGTCCGATCCGCGGTAACTACGACCATTCTGTCGTGGGTGATGACGGCCCTAGCTATAGGTGTACATAGGACGATGCTTCTCCGTCCAACTAATAGTGAGGGCCGAATGTCCAGGATATGGGAATCGAGAGCCTTGAGATCGCGTGGAAGACTGTTCGAACGTGGGCATGAGAATTTCACTTCAGCTCCCCGCGCCGAGCAATATCCTGGTGAGTGAGAAAAGACGCACAGTCCATATCGAGAGATGAGGTCGTTCTTCCGCAGCTTCTGTGCAGGCTTTTCAACCTTGAGCTCTTGGGTGATGATGATATCTGCAGGGCCGAGCCTAAGCGTCCACGTCATCATCGCCACAAGCCATTTCTTCCTTCCAGACTCCCAAACTCACTGAAGGTCACTTACACTTTGCATCAATCTCATCCCTTCCTTCGTACCTCAGGTCAGCAGGTGAAACCTCCCTCGAAGCCTTGTGCCAATATGCCATGAACTCATGTCGAGAGTACGGACTCGCAGTCGGAGCAAGGGAGGTTTGAGCACCCGATTGAGCATGAAATGCCCTCGGCGCATGTAGGGAGGAATGCTCGTAGCTGCGCGCTCGGAGGATGAGTCCGATCGTGGTTGGTGGTGATACTGTCCAGGTGTGGGGCCAACATGTCGGCTGTAGGGCTCGAAGGCGGAGTCGAGGAGGCATCGAACTCGCTGCGAAGGCGATACGTCACTCAACAGGCCTGAGCTCTTGGTCGGGTGAGGTCTAGATGATTGATAGGGGTGCGCAGGTTTCTTGATAAATTCAGATCCAGCTGCTGGCGTAGCGAACAGATCCAAGATGCAGCGGCGCAATGGGTACGCAGGGGAAGGTCAAAGTGGGGTTGGGCCACGGGCACCTCGGGTGGGGAAACGTCTAGGTCGGAAACGCGACTGGGCCGACGTTTGATTTATCGTCAGGGCCGAGACTCCGATTCACAGCAGAATCGAGTTTCCGTTGTGTTTTTTGAATACATTTTTGGAGAGACTACAAACATGCCATGGTGTCGCCAAGCGCGGTTACGCATCGCTGGACTCGAGAGCTTGAGCGGAGTCCGTGAACTTCCGTGAAAGCGAGACCGGCCCCTTCGGCGCTCTCGGTGTGTCTAGACATTGGTTTACCTTCGCCTTCTCATCCGCCTCCCTCTCGCAGCTAGCTCACTCGGAGTGCGCAGGGACACAACACTGTAAGAGGTTCACCGTCATCACCACCTCACCACCTCACCACCTTACCCAACCAATCGCCCTTGGCACATAGTGATTCGGGAACCCATCCGCCGCAAGCTGTGAGTCAGCCTCTCCGACGCTGTCGAGAGCTGAGGTCGTCCAACGATCCCTACACGTCGATCTCGAGTGCAAGATGTCTGCGCCACCACCTTCGACTCCTCCTCGAAGGGCATACAACATCCCGCCACGCTCTCCAGGCCTCTCCCCGGGGTTCAACATCCGCTCGAGCCCTTCAAGCCCAGCGCGACACCTGAGGCCCGATCACTCGACCCTCGTTCTCCCCTCAACGACGACCCCGCTCGTCTCACCGCCATCCTCACCTCGTCCACTCTCATCGCGGACACCCAGTCCGCTCCCCGAATTCACCGATAAATATGGTGGCTACGGTCTTCCCCGGTCCGACAGTTATAGATCATTAGGGTCGGAGGAGGATCTGCTCTTGTCGACTTCCGCATCGCCGAAGAAGAAGCGCAGTCCGCCCAGGATGATGTCGTCATCCGATCGGGATGCCGCAGGACCTTCAACTCTCGTGCTACTCGTCATAGTCTTATTGGGCATGATCGCCTTCTTCCTCTTACTTTCCGCGATGGGCACCCGAGTTTCGGCGCCGACCAGAAGAGTCGCCGCCAAACTCAAGCCCCTCATGCCGAGCGTGATCACACGACTGTTACGGACTTCCCCGACCGCGGCCGTCGGACTACACCCAATCCTTACCCTTCTCACGTCCTCACGACTCGCATGGTCCAAAAAACTGGGTGCACAGTCGACGACGTTTGACAAGTTCTCGAAGACCTACACCGCTCGCTACAACCGACCGGTCCCACCAGGGATGGACAAGTGGTTCGCCTTCGCCACTCAAGGGCGTAATCATTCGCTCGTCAACGAGTACGACACATTGATGCAAGATCTTCTACCCTACCGCTCTCTGACACCGCAAGAGCTGCGTCGTCGTACCGCCGAACTCGCTTCCGTCCCAGGGATCAGTATCGTCTCGATCCGAAATGGTGTCGCTCAGGTGCACTCCAAGAGTGGCAAGTGGGCACCGGCGTCGGCGTTTCAGCAGATGCTCAGTCCGTATGTCAAGGAATTACCTGATATGGATATTGCGATCAATGAAAGGCCTGAGGGCAGGGTGCTGCCTCGGCGACGGAAGGAGATCTCTTGGGCAGATTTCGGTCTCGAAGAACAGCTCGCTTTGGGTGGTACGTCCATAGTGCTCGAGACCACAACAGGTACCGTGTGGGTAATGAAGCTGATATGCTCTTTCTTGGACCAGCAGGGGCTCTGGATCCATCGTTGAAGCCGAGTCTGAAAAATTTCACCAACGAGTGGAAACGGGACGGATCCGTATGGGACGCGTACCGAGAATCGTGCCCGGACGGATCGGCATCTCGTCGCTCGTTCGAGTCCCTTCGATCCGCTGAATCAGGCTTGCAGATCCAAGGACGACCCAGCGCGGGCGAGGTGACGGTCTCCCGTCGACGAGGTGGCGGCCAGGCGGTCCCTGCCGGACGGGAGTTATCCTTCGCAGCCGACATTGATGCTCAAGCCGAGATTTGCTCGATGCCTTCCATGCACACCTTGCATTCCGCGTTCTACTCCGACCAGCGTTCAATTGAGCAGCTCTTCCCTGTCTTCTCTGCGTCCAAGCCTTCGGGATACGGCGACATCTTGATCCCTTCGCATCATTACTGGCAACCGTCGAGCGAGTTTACGTACGAATGGGAGCTCAAACGAGGTCGAACCAAGGTGCCCACCGATTTGGATTGGGAGGAAAAGACGCCGAATGCGTATTGGAGGGGCAAAGTGACCAAAGGGGCTGATACGCCACCTGGCCATAGCGCCTCGTTCCAAAAACAGCGTCTCGTCAAACTCGCGAATCAACCCATATCGTTGGGGCAAGAAATGGTCCTGGTTCAATTCAACATGACGAATGGTGCACTTTCATCCATTTGGGCGACCGTCGCCGAATCGAACAAGCAGATGACCGACATCGCCATGGCCTGCGACCCCAACTTGGGCGAATGCGCCGCCCTCCGCGACTTGGGCTACCGAGTCGAAGCCCCCGCCCCGCTCAGTCAGACGTGGAAACACAAATACGTCCTTGATCTAGATGAGATTGGATTCTCGCCCAAATTCTTGGCGTTGATGGAGTCCAAGTCCGCGGTGGTCAAGAATTCGATTCAGCGAGAGTTTTGGCGAGGGTGGATCCAACCTTGGTCAGTCTTCTGACCATGCAGACCTAGGCTCCTTTGTCGCTGACGATGAAGCCCTTTCGCACACCAGGTACCACTATATCCCCCTCTCTTCATCCTACTCGGAGTTGTACAACATCCAATCCTTCTTCTCTGGGATACCCGAGCCCCTCTTAATGACCAAACTTGAGAACGACACACTAGTCCCTCGACCCATGACACCCCTAACCAAACCCTCCTCCAAGCCTGCCATCTCTCCCTTGTCAAGTGGAGCGCCTTTTGAAGGCGATGCCGCGCTGAAGGAGATCGCGATGCAGGGGGCCCAATGGCGGACTCGACATGTGAGGAAGGAGGATATGGAGTGTTATGTCTATCGCTTGATGGTGGAATGGGCCAATATACTGGCGGGGGATAAAGAGCGGGCTAAGGTTGAGGAGGTCGCCAAGATTGCCAAGAGGTGAAGCTCGAATAGAATAACTCAATCGTTATAACGGTCCAGGACCCTTTACGGCGAGGGTGTGGGTCAGTCTTGGAGAGTAGCGCCCGAAGACATGGATACATAATTCTCAAGATGTGGCTACATGTCAAAGGGTATGGTGGTATGAGCTATACAAAGATCTGGTATCAAAGTTGGCGCGCCAACGCTCAAGGCGAGGCCAATGCTGCGCATTTGCCCGAGAGGTCGCACGTGTTGCTAGTACCGAGCACAGCGTTGTTGATGCAATCCTCCAACGTCTGAACACAAAGTGACGAACTTGGGGCCCAACAGAGCGGTCTTGAACAAAGCCTCAAAAACTTGATCGACTCCTTCGGGGTTATCGTCCCCCTTCGCGATGGCAGGGGCCAGTTCTTGTTCGAGTTGAACACGAGTGTTGGCGGGAGATACCCGAATGCTTGTTGTATGATGGAATCGACCAAGACTTGGAGGGTGAAGATGGGTCCACCTTTTTTGACGAGGCAGCCTTTCAAGTTGGACGGATCGGGGGGTATGATTAGATCCGAGAGGCAGTTGGACGCTTGCACGAGGAGCGCCGCGGAGTTGCTCGAGGTCGAAGCGGCAATCGACTTGAGCGCTGCATGCATGCTTCGTTGGAGCGACAGACCGGCTGTGACACCAGCTTGCGAAAGGTAGTAGTTGTTGACTGTGAGAGCTCGCGATGGTTGGTTTAATGCATCGGCGATGGCTAATCTTTTCAGATGCTCGGCTTACTGTTGATGAGGTCGTTGACAAGGTTCGAGGGAAGGTAGCCCATGAAGTAATGCGTACTGTCGGAACCAACGATCCAGGGTCAGAATTCCGGTCGACGGGGTAGAGAGCTTGGAAATACTCACACTCCGGAAAGAAGGGTGAAGAGAGATGTGACACCCGACCGAGAACCCGTCAAGCAGCGCCTCGTCGTCTGCAGATTCTTATCCTTCGTCGCCTGTGCGAAGCAGTCCTCAAAGCGCTCGATCGCGATCACGGTCTCGCCCGAGGTGCTGACTACGACCGAGGCAATTGCATTGTTGATGTGATCATTGAGATCATCTGCGGGAGGGATGAGTGTAAGGTTGCCGAATATCGTCTTCTCTGCAGATCAAAAAAAGAGTTGGGATAGAGTCATGTCAAGAAAAAGTTCGTGGCGGCCCAGGAACTTACGATTCTGAATTGCAGTTACGACGTCGGGAGGTACAATGCCGACGAAATTTTCGAGGTAGGTGTTGAACGCCGTTCGGTAGATGGCGAGGGTGTTCTTGGCTTGGAGGAAACGGCAAGCAATGGAAGGAGTCAGCCGAGCGCTACCACTCGGGGCTGTGTCAGAGTCAGACTCATCTCAGTCATTTAATTAAGTCTGGGGCTCTAGCCACATAGGCCACCAAAAGGGAACAGTGATCAAGATGTAACTTGATTACAAACTGAGCTTTTAGCTGTCATAGGCCCCTGACTATGACACTCCCCGCTCTTTTGGCAGAAGCGCAAAGAAGGAGAGAGAGAGAGAGAAAGGCTACGAAGAGAGACTAAATACTCCGGCCAACGGATCTTCTATTTTCCGAGCTCGCATGTGCGCTTTGCGTTGAAGGGTTTGTTCACACCTTGTTCACATCCGGGTGGGAGCTGCAATGTCTCGGACAAGTAGTTCGCATCCGGAGAGAGAACCGGCCACAATGTCGCGGACGAGGAGTTCGGATGAGAGGTGGCATCCGGAGAGGGAACCGTGATGTCTCGGATGAGAGGTGGCATCCGGAGAGGGTGCCGTGATGTCTCGGAGGAGGAGTTCGGGTGAGAGGTGGTTGCTTAAAGATCTTGACTACGACACTCCCCTTCCTTTTACCTCAAACGTCCTCGGTTGAGTCCAGATGGAAGGCCAGTTGTTGCAAGATGCACTGAACAGGGAAGTGGGTCGAAATCCAACAAAGTGACGGCGCGTCAAAGTGTTGGCTATTCCGCCGAGGCGACCATGTCGCTCCGTACGCGTATCAAGTTATTGCGGGAGAAGGGCGTGGTCCTTGGCATGTTTTGGATCCACTCGGTTTGGGTCACTGGATCACAAGCGATGAACTGGAGCGTAGAGGGGTTGGTGACCTGATATACACAGGAAACCAGGTACACAGGCGCCCTGCTGTTTGCTCGGCTCCCACTTTGCCCGTCTTCCTGCTCTACGCTCCGCTCTCATGGCTTTCATTGCCTTCCTCCTCAATCTCGCTTGAGCCTGCGCCCACTTGCGACTCTCCGCCTCGTGGAACCTTCGTGCTGTGGAATCTTCGTGCTTCCCCAGGGCAAGAGGCGGAGAGTCGCAAGTGGGCGCAGGCTCAAGCGAGATTGAGGAGGAAGGCAATGAAAGCCATGAGAGCGGAGCGTAGAGCAGGAAGACGGGCAAAGTGGGAGCCGAGCAAACAGCAGGGCGCCTGTGTACCTCGTGCCTCGAGCCTCACTGGTTCGAAATCCAAACTGAAAAGATAAGGATCAAACGGTGTAATTCGCAGGCAAAGAAAGACTACTAAAAGGACTAAGGTCAAGAGACGCTGTGGCGCCGCGCGCAAGGGCAAGCGTGAGGCCGCTGAGGTTGGCTCGAGGTCGTCGTGGGTCGTAGGCGGAGCGACGCCTTCCATGCCGTCGCACCAAAAATTGACTAAGTGGCCAAAATTAAGTTTGCGGAGCGCATCGTCGGCTGCTGAAGCACAAGAACAGAGAACAACAATCGAGAGAAGCGGCTTTGAGGGTAGAAGAGGAAGCAAGAGGGGCGGGGCTTGTGAAGTGGCTGAAATACCTGCCGAGCTGGCCACTGGGACATTGTGGGCCGGGAACACGGCCAAATTGGCCTAAAAGAGTAACTAGGGTCACGTTTTCGAAGGGTATACCGAATGGGGGAGTTTGTATAAGTTATCTTCTACCCGACTGCCTCTATATAGTTGAAGGAGAATTTGTACTGTCTGCGACTCGGGAGGCTCCTACAGTGCAGGGAACTACCTCGGATGAGAGTGAGCTCACAGGCGGCGAACTTCTCGCTACTCCGACTCCGAAGCGATTTGCCCTGGGCAGCAGCCCATACTTGCCTCGTTGGGACGGTAAGAAGCGCGCTATCTCCTCGGTTCGTCATGAGCTGCGTGGCGACAGACAGGCGGTGGCGATCGGACATTCCGAATTGGAGCGATTCGGATTAAGTCATGGCCGAAGCCGAGCTCAGAGTCGCCGACGCTGCGCAGGGCGCCGGCGCCGAAAGCCATCCGTGTTTCATAATTTCATCACTGAATCACGCAGGGAGGTGGGCGCAGCGGAAGCGATCGTGCCGGACACCGCGTTAATTACAAGAAGTTCCGTTGGCAGGACGTGACGATGAAACAATTTCCTCAGCTTCTTGCCGAGACGACCAAGCGAATAAATACTCTCTGGGAGTGTTTCCTGGAGTGAGAAGATCACCCCGTAATACTGTATCTTCGTGGCGCGCAAGTGAAGTGCACTCCAAGGCGCTGCTCGCACTGAGATGGCGTGAGGTGCGAGTGTTATGATCTGAGTATCCGCTGCCGGGCATTCGTTCGGCATTCCAGTACGGCGATTCATCGGACTCAGTTCTACCCAAACAAAGAGAAAACAGAGAACAGACACCAGTCGTGGGTGATATGAAGAGTCAGCAACGGAATGAGAATCCCTGCGGGAGACATGCAATGCAGATTATAGAGTCAGTCAAGGTGAGTCTACGGCTTGTGGAGTACCATCTTATAAAAAGAAATGAGATGCGGTGTCCTTTATTTCATTGTTTTTCTCACCTTTGGGTGAGTGGGATGAAGATAGTTTGCACGCTTGACTAACGGGTCTTTAACTTGAATCCCTAAATGCAGCAAGAAAGTTCGCACGCTCTACTCGCTTCGTTTGGGGTGAGTCTTTCGTTGGCTGGGCCCGTATAACCAAAGGAGCTAGCCGAACCCCCAATCGATGGAACGCCGCAAGTGCCGCGAACAAGGATATGGCCTGCTCGGAAGAGATGTGATATTTGTGAGTTCGCCGCCTCATTAATTTACATGCCATTTCGGGTTAACAAATTTGCCGTGTACTGTAACATCAGATCAACTCAGCCCGCGAAATCCGGGAAGAAGCACTCTACGTTGCCTCTCCGCGCGGAATGCGCTCTGAAGGATCGAATCCTGGACTTTGAACAAGTCAGGGGCCCCGACAATCGTCGCCCAGATCGACCCAATGGCGCGCCTAGCCGACCAGGGGTGCCTCGTGACAGCCCATGGACGGACTCGGAGGAAGAATGCCTTTTTCAATTTTTTTCATCCGTCCGAGCGGAGACAAGAAAAAACGGCAGCTTTTACAGGCGTCGTACCCAACAACCCAAAGGCGCCAAAAGTTGCGCCGTCACCGAGCTCGTCGCCAGCAGATCCTATACCTTCCACAGGTCCTCTGCAAACGCATCGTGCTGGCTCTGTGTCGACGTCAGCGATGCAGATAGCTCGGGGAAAGTGGCGAGATTTTGTAAAACTGATCGTAGTGCAAGATAGTTGTGTAGAAGTGGAAGTCTACCCGCGGCAGCTGCGCTTAGCTTCCCGACCCAGATGGTGGAAGGGGGTTCTTTTTTGGGGGATGCAGATCGATCAGGGATACTATAGGAGCCATGGGGATGAAAGAGCATCTAACGCCAAGCTGAGAGGCTCATTCACTTTCTCTCCAGGAGATATCGAAGTAGGCTCAGCAAGTTTTGTCCCCATTTAGTCAGGTTCCAGGAGTTTCTGTTGAATTTTGTCCTATTTTGTGAGCCTTGCCCGGCTCTCCTCTCCGACCCATCCGACCGATCGCCGAGTTGACCGAGCGGAGAATACGGGCCTCCTGCGACGGCCGATGGTGGCCTCGCAAAATGGCTACGACCATGGTGGTAGCATCGCCGACTCGTCACAAACGACTTCGACCTCGTCTCTTACGGGACCGTTTCCCATGGTGACGCGTCAACAACACGCGATCCTCGAACGCGTCGTCGCGGCAGTCTCTCCTCCCGAAGCGAGCGACTTCAACTCGCTGCAACAAGCCTACGCCAGATTAGGTCTACCGGAGAATGACGACGAGACTTACAACTTGCTGCTGAGGCTGATGTGGGAGAAAGGGTTAAACTGGGCGGAGAAGTGGAGCAGCGCGAACTCGTCGTTGAAGGATCGCGGCTTCGCGTTTGCTTCGGTGTTGCACCGGCAACAGGACCCACGGACTCCGTCGAACGCCCAGAAGGGGAGGAGGGCAGGGGTAGGGAACATCGATGTACTCAAGGCCAAGCTCGACCAAGTCACGCCCTCGAATATACCCGCCCGATCGTCCTCGACCCAGCTCCGACGTGATCCCCGCCGTCAATCTCAAAGCGACGCCGATCTCACGCCTGTCAACCATCGCGAGACCGGAATCACGCCCAAAGCAAGCCGTGTCTTTCTCAAGCGACGCGGTGAGGGTGGTCACTCGTCTTCAGACGACTACGTCGGCGTGCCATCGCCGCCGAATCACCGATCTGGCGGATCGGCCGCTTTGCCGCGATCGGCGTTTAGCTCTCCTTCGCTCGTCAAGCTT
This sequence comes from Microbotryum violaceum, assembly GCA_022506055.1. Taxonomy (NCBI): domain Eukaryota; kingdom Fungi; phylum Basidiomycota; class Microbotryomycetes; order Microbotryales; family Microbotryaceae; genus Microbotryum; species Microbotryum violaceum. The sequence continues at coordinate 2,524,324 of JAKMXP010000002.1, forward strand.
GCTCAAGCCGCAGAAGAGGCACCGACCACTTCGAAACATGTCAAGAGGGCGTCGACATTAGACAGTCCGACCATTGTGTCCTTCCCAGGTCAGCCGCTTATGTCGAATAGGACCCGTTCCCACTCGAGCTCGGCCCATCCGATCTTGTCGTCCCGAATTGCCTCAGCCCTCTCATCGAATGCCGACGTCGCCACGAAATCCTATCTCGATCGAGAGGACCCCGAGATGACCGCAACAGGTGTAGCCTTTGATCGATTGCGTGCCCTCAATCCGCTCTTCTCACACTGGCGTGCCAAAACTGCATGGCTTTTAGATCGCGCTCACGGCATCGAAGTGGCGCGCCAAGCGAATATCATGTCGTGGGCCCTCGACAGGTGGAAGCACAACTTTGTGGAGGCCATGGTCCGGCGAGCCGATTTGAAGCGCGCTGAAGTCCAGTGGCGCGTGCGACAGGACATGAGGCTGCAACGAGACGTTTTGGGCCGGTGGCAAAATCGGAAGAGGTATAAGCAAAGGGCTGAGTGGGAGGGTCGGCTGCGTTTGGCCTGGGAGGAGGTCGTCCACAACCGGAAGCAGCGGCTCGTAAAGAGCGTTATCAAGGTGAGTGGAAGCTGATACTGTGATATGTGTGGCCACCGCGATTGCTGACAACCCTGACTCGCTGTTCAGTTTTGGCATCGAACGATCCTCGAGCGTCGCGCGCGTCGATTTCAAGAAAGCAAACTCGTGGACCTCGCGTTCACGATCTGGCGCTGGCGTTACGAAAGACTGCGATCGATGCACGATATGGCGGACAATGCGCTGGAGCAGATCGATACATCGACGATGTCGTCAGCCATGCACATCTGGCGCGAACGATTGCGGTTAAGGTCATCCGAGGTGGCGGTATCCGAAGCTCGGGACCTTGACCTGGTTGCAAAAGTGTGGGACTATTGGAGGATGAATACGTAAGTCAGCATCAAACCTTCCTTTGTTTGTGGGGCTTAGCTGACCTTTCACGCTGACTGCCACAGAAATCAGAGACAGTATGTCAAGGAACTCGAGGAGGTCGCCAAGGACTTTCAACGAAAGAAGCGTAGCCACGAGCTGCTGTCGATCTGGCGCGAGCAAGTTCACCGTCGCCAGCAGCGCGCAGCTCTCGCACGGAGACACTACCAAACCCGATTGGTAAATCGAATCTATACGTTATGGCTGGTCGAATACGCCGGGCGCAAGTACCTTGCGGATCGGAACACCGTTCTTGGCCACGCCTCGCTTGTCAGATGGTACACACGCGCGCGCTTCGTTTGCATCGAACTCGAAGCCAAAGCCGACACGGTGCTCGCTCAGTCAGGTCAGAATTTACTCAGCGGTGCATGGCAACAGTGGTGCGAGGTGATTAAGCAACGACGAGAGGCTTCCGAGTTCGCTGTTTGCATTCATGAAGGGTCTCTCGTCAAGCGAGCGATGACCACATGGAGGCAACAACTCGGAAAGTCCGTCGTAAAAGAGAGGCAAGCCGACGTCGCGAGGGATTTTTTGCTGCAGCGCATGGCGTGGAATCGGTGGTGGGACGCGATTGCAGAGCGGGAAAGGGAACGAGCGGTTGCAAGGATTGCACAGTTTTTGACCACCCGAGATATCAACCTCAAGCGTGCAGCTCTCAGGGGTACGATCCGTGCGGTGCGCCGTTGCGTTGCACCCTCGTCTGACCCTCCCTCTGTTTCTACCAATAGGCTGGATCGATATGACTTTGCGCGCTCAGTCCGACCGACTGAAAGTGGCGACCATCGGCAAGATCTCTAACCACGTGTTGTTAAAGCGGTGCATGGAAACATTCATTGGTCGAGTCGTGGACCTGCGCGACCGAGAAGACCGAGCAGGTCAAGACTTTGAGCTCAAGATGAAATGGTGAGCAGGGGACCCGATCCGGACGCCCTTCCGATTGATTTCTAACGATGGACGTATAAAATGCGCAAAGTTTGGTCCTTTCTCGTTGGCGCGAGCGGTCGAGCAAGGTTCGTCAATTTGAGGAACTGGCTACGACTCATCGAGAGATGAAGGAAAGAGGTGGGTCTACGAGGTCAACTACGGAGCTGCAATGCTCGACATGACCTAATAACCCATTTCCGGCTTCTGTGATCTCAGAAAAGAGCAAGGTGGCCTTGGTCAAATGGTCCAACCGTACTAGGTCATCGCAAGCGCTGCACATCGCACTCGCCAAAAGACGATCTTCGATGCTCGAGTCGTGTTTCGATCATTGGCGCGAAAAATCGATGCGCTCGCGCGAGATGCACGTCGTTCACTCAATCGGGGACCGCCTTCTCGTCGATGCCTGGAGTCGATGGGTCGAACGGACCATGGCTCTGCGAGTGATCAGCAACCGTCGAGCCCGAACGCGCGCTCAGGTGCTCGAGATCTGGCGGGCCAAGACTACTCCTGTCGAGCTTGTCGCGATGGCCGTCGAGTTGGACCAGGTGGGTACACAGTCTCGAGCCTTCCAGATATGGCAGATTAAAGCGATGGCCAAGAAGAAGCTCCGCTCCATCAGGTGAGACGAAGAGCCTGGTTCCCGCGCCTGTTGCCGAGGGACAAGTGCTGACCCACCTTGCATGTCTTCCAGCAGCCGCAATCGCATCCTTGGGTCATCGACCACTTCCTCGTCGGCGTACGCCTCTTTCGTTTCCTTCCGATCGTCTCCTTCGCCCTCCCCCATCCGTGCCCATTTCGGGCTGACGTCCTCACCTGAAACTACGCCGACGCGACCTCAGCCCTTGAGCTATGATGTCGTCGAAAGGTCGCCCGAGCCTGAGTCATCCTCACGAGCGTCGCCAACGCCCTCGCCTCCACCGTATCTGAATCGGACAAATGAATCTCGCGCTCAATCCGAAAGTTCTGAGCAAGGCTCGAGGTCTGCGACCGATGGAGGTGGTGCGAGAGCGAGGTTACGCGCCGCTGCTGCGGCCGCTCGGGCCCAGACTTTGGGCGGCTCTTAGACCGTTCCTCATTCCGTCGAGGAAAGTAGTTGCTTGTTGTTGTAATTTTGATTGATGTGGACCACCACAGCCCAATGTGATTGAGTCCCTTAGAAAGGAATAGCGCTGTCAAGCCACACGTGACTTGACCCTGCGGATCAGCCGCGGCCGTGCGCAAGTGTCTCCTTTCCGTCGTCGCAATGTCTCTCCGGTCAGGCGAACAATTGACCCCAGATCTACCTACGGAGCGCATGTTTCGTACCGTATTTCCGAACCCACCTATCCACCATTGCCACGATTACGACTCCCCGCAAAGTCTCCTTTCTGCAGGCCGTCTTTGCCAACATCCGAGCGGTGACTCGTCGTTGGACCTCCTGTCTGAAATGCAAACGGCCGCGCGTTCGATCGACGCGAACGACGTCTCTGGCGCAGGAAAGCCCGGCTCTCGCTCCCACCTTACCCGGACCAAATTTCGAGACTACCCTTTCCGAACCTACCGACATGAGCGAGCCTTCAGTGCATTCACCCGTGACTGCGATTCCTGGTCAGAAGAGTGAGTGGTGACTCCTTCCTCGCCCTTGTGCTCTGCCGCGGCTTCGTCGTCATCGCTGCGCTACCTCACTGGAGGTTCTTGCACCCGGTTGAATGGACAGACGTGCTACGTTGCGCTGACCGGGTGACAGATGCATCGGATCGCTGACACTGCTGTGCACTCCCCTGGCTGGCAACGCCTCGGTTGATCCCTCTGTCGCCGTCAATCGCGCGATCGCCCACTCCCTGCTCCGTGACGTTTCCACTTTTCTACCCGAGTGCAGTCGATCCAACCCGTGTCTATACCATCGAAGCAACAAGTGTACAAACAGGACAAAAGACGCGGTTACAGTACACTGAGTGCAAGATCTCGGGTCATGGTTCGTTCGGCGTTGTCGTGGCGGCTCAGTTGATAGACGGCGACGTGGGCCGAGTTGCGCTCAAGCGGACCAAGCAGGTGGGCAGGACGGTGGAATGCATTCAGTCATCGTCGAGTAATTCAGGCTCACTGCTTGGTTCCCATCCGACAGGATCGGAGATTCAAGGTGGGTCACCAAATCCTACCTCTCGTCTAACGCCGACGCTGGACCCTTGTCACTGACACGGGCTTCATCATACACAGAATCGAGAACTTCAAATTATGAAAATCACTCGACACCCCAACATCATCCGCCTGCGTTATTGGTACTACGAGCCATCGGGCAAGCCCGAAGAGGTGTACCTCAACCTCGTGCTGGACTATGAGGTCAGCACTACGGCACGCCTGGACATGGGTCTCTCAATGCAGCTCGGTGAATCTGAGCATCCGCTTGATTGCTGTTTCATCAGCCCGAAACAATATTTCGGACGTACCGCATTTGGACCAAACAGCAACTCCGGTTCCCCGAGTTTCTCATCAAAGTGCACAGTGAGTCTGCATCGTTCTAGGTAAACCTAGGCTGATGATATAGCGACCGCGCGCTTACGAGACGGAGTGCGCACGGCGCTGGCCTCACAGTGTTTCAGGTACATTGAGGATGGGTCATTCCTCAGCCAATCATACTTGACTCAACTACTCTTGGCCATTCACAGCTCTGTCGAGCGGTGTCGTACCTGCACTCGATGGGAATTTGTCATCGAGACCTTAAGCCTCATAACATTCTCGTCGAGTGAGCAGTAGCTGGGTTCGTGGCTCTCACCCACTGCAAAAGTGTATTGACTGGCTTAAAATTGGTACTGCCTAGTCCTCGAACATGCAAGACCACCCTGATCGTGAGTCAGGACCGAGGTAGGAAATCGAACTCGGTCCGGATGAGCGCTGACGCCTCAAGGATTTGCCTCGACAGGATTTTGGCAGTGCCAAAGTGTTGAGGGAAGGGGAAACCAACGTATCTTATACATGTAGTCGCTACTATCGAGCTGCGGAGTTGATCTTTGGGGCTACGATGTACACGCGTGAGTACTTTCTACATTTCGCTGATCGTGGAGGTGTCCTTCCCTTTCTTCGTACCACTGACCAGCTCGGATCGAGATCTTACCTAGATACCATTGATATGTGGTCGATTGGATGCATCTTTGCGGAGCTTCTTCAAGGTTCCGTCTTCTTTCCGGGCTCGTCCGGTGCGTCCTCTGAGCGTGCTACGAGCGGTTTTCCTTTGAAGCTAACCTGTTCGACGGTGGAGAAGCATAGGTGTTGATCAGCTCGTCGAGATCATCAAGGTCCTCGGGACCCCGTCACCCGAACAAATTAAAGCCATGGTCCCCAACTACCACGATCGAGGGTTGCCCCACATCAAGCCTACACCATTCAGCAAGGTGAGCGCGAGTTCGCGCGCGCGTCGCTATTGGTACCTGCGCCCCCTGTCAATCACAGGTTGCTGACGGCTCTCTGCTTTGCCACCCTTCTCCCCAGCTCCTACCCCGAGCTTCACCAGAAGCAATCGATTTGTTGCAGAACCTGATTGTGTTCGATCCGTCCCAGCGACTGAGCGCTGCAGAACTACTGGCACACGCCTTCTTCGACGAGATTAAGCACCCGGGTCCGAGCGGCACAGGTCCCGTGCTTCCAGGGGGCGAACGCATGCCGCCTATGTTTAACTTTTCCCTTCACGGTGAGTGCTCCTCTTCTGTCCAGGTACGCGAGAGGGACCGAACCGGCTTTCTTCAGGTCGTAATGATGTGGAGCACGATGACGGGGCGCCGGTGATCGATCTTTCTTTCCCTTCAAATCGATGTGGGGTAAACGGCTCGATGTCTCACTCGCGCGGCGCGGCGTCACATGACCGTCCCATCACGACCGCTCGGAAGCGCTAGAGCGAGATGGCAATTAGGCGCCACTGCTCGTGGCCTTCGGACGACCAATTCGCGGAATCGTTTTCGTGAACGAAATACCTGACTCGCTCTTTGGTAACCCCGCTTCCATCCTTCACATCTTTCACCTCAACCTCGACATCGATCGCATCATCTGGCACCGTTTCCCTACTACCCCTGGCTTTCCTACTGGCGCAGAACTTTCCATCCGGCCCGACCTCGTCGATCGCATCATCCCTGCCCATGCAAGACGAGAAATCTACGTCCAACACGGGATCGACCTGTCCAAATCTTGGCAACCCATCGACTTGCGCACCGTACGAGTCGACGATATTATCGATTAGACTCGCTGCAATGGAACACGACGACTTTTCTTGATCTCGACCGCCGCGGGGTGTCGTGTGGGGAGGATTTCTTGGGGCGAAGATGGGTACTTAGGTTCGGAAAGAGGAGATCAATATACCTGGATGACGAGTGTAATACTTCGCACCGAGCTTGATCATCCCGGCGATACCACGACGATCACTAGCTTGCGGCAGCTTTATCGCCGTGCACCGGCACCAGTTGCTTTTGAGCTTACCAAAGGGGAGCTGATTCCGTTTCGCCAAAGGGAAGGTCAGAATATCCCCTCGAAAACTCCTCACGAAGAGGATAGCGGTTCCCGGTCGGAGGGATTTGCCACGGGTTGTTTTCGGTGCACGTCAGCTGCCATACGCCGTGTTAACCCCGAATGATTCTCTCACCTGACGCGGGGGTACAACAGCATGAAAGGGAAAAATAATATCGCTGGATCGCTCGGGATCAGGTCCGTTAGCTTGGGTTTCAATTCGCTGTAGTCTGATGTAAGTGTTTTCAAAAAACATGCTGACGCCGTGAACTGAGCCGCCCACGTCGGTTCGATCACCTGCTGCCGCTCAGGCTGACGCTGGCAAGTGGGGTCGTCGATTTCGTTCGGCTCGACAGAAAATGAAAGTTGAGCGTCCATTTTCAAAGACTTTTTCAAAGAAACGGACTGAAAGAAAGGATCATACATGCCATTGGTGTACATGGATGGGATCATACCAGTGGTTCTGGACCGGAAAGCGGGATGACGGCGGCACGGGCGGCACAGATCAGGTGAGCAGCCGTCGAGAAAAAGGCTCAGGTCCAGACGTAAAGATCGGGGGGTGTCCACAAGCCAGGCACTCCCAACTCTGGCGTGCAGCTCTTTCCTCTCGACACCTCACGCTCGCCCTTCGAACACTCGTCTGCTAGCCAGACTTGAACCGTGTTTCATTTTCCCTGTTTGGACGAACGCTCGAAGCAACGACCCTGCTACGTCAAAGTGCACGAAACCCAGCCCTCACATTCCCCCATCGTAACACCCTGCCGGTGCCGTGCAACCCACCACCCCTCCCACCGCCGCCAGCTGTACTCGACGGGCCCCTTGTTCCCTCTCGCCGCCATTCGCTGGGAATCAAGCTCCTTTCTCTTTCCTCTTTACGAAACCATCTGTATGTTGTCCCCCTCCTGAGCTTGGGACGCGCACACCACCTCGCCGCGGCACCAGCAAGTACGGCTACGCTGCAGAGTGAGAGTGGGGTTCACGCTGGTCGTCAAACAGCTGACGGTTGGCGGTCGGCTCCGCTGGCGCTGGCAAACTGGCTGCAGTGCTAGCGTCGGCCTGTGGCTGGCTGGCGTGGAGGTCGAGGTCAGCTGAGACGGAGCCCTCAGACGACCGAGAGAGCGCGCGCGCGTGTGCCAGCCCGAAAGCCCAAAGGCCCAAACCCAAGCGCAGCCTCGGCTGACACCCACTTCAAGCTTGAGCCTCCAACAGCAGTTGGACACCCTTAGCATCGCAAACTTGTCGGACTAGACGGGATTCATCGACTTCCTATATCATGAACGGCGTTCGCATCTCACGTGAGTTGGCTCGGCTCAGCTGCTAGTCCTTTTCCTCCATCCACTCTCCGTCCCCCGCTCGACGACTCGACTCGATTCGGTTTCCGGGCCCAGCGCAGCAATGGGAAGCGGTGAAGATCGCATATGCGAGGTAGCGAGTAGGACCTGGGGCTGGATCGACATGCGCTTGCCGACGCGTTGCAGCAATTCCAAGCCCGACGTGATGGCTGTCGCCTCTTCCGCCCGCCCCACTCGTTCTCGAGATGGTCGACCGCCGCCTACCTTCAGCCTCACTCGGCGGAGCGAATCTCCAAACGGGCCCATCGTCGAGTACTCTACGACGTTGTGATGAGCCGCCGCGTTCGCATGTGGGGCGGATTCGCGCTTCGGGAGAGCTCAGCTCTGTGTTTGGGCGCGCCTTTGAGGGTGCAGGTCAGGTGGTCAGCGACACAGGCTGCTGGCTGGCGCACGGCGGCTGATGTGGGGAGCAAACTGGTGGCGCGTTCTCTAGTCGGGCGTCGAGGGGACGGCGACACGAGCTGCTATGGGGTGACGATGGCCGTCATCTGTGTGACGATGCGTGACGATGAGATCTCATCTTCGCTGCACTGCTGCCGATCTCGCATTGGGAACTCCCGACGCTGGCTGCTCCTGCGCGCGTGTACTCTTTCTTCTCAGGCGGCCGTCGTACGGGTTCAGACCGTCAGCCGGCTGGTCGCCATACAGGCTGGTCATGGGCCACCCTTTTGATCGACGGTTGTGACGGTCTGGGGCGGCTTGAGCGCCACGCATCATCTCCGCGGACACGGGATCCTCTGGCGCGGTGACGCGCTCCCGACGGGTGCTTGCTGCCTCCAGCCTCCAGCCGTCCGCCTGGCGCTGGCTGGGACTGGCGGGCTGGGGTCGATGATCCCGTCGGGGCTGGCTTGCCTCCCGTCTGTCCCCCCACTACACTCGCGCGGCTGTTCGCTATAGCTGTCCAGCCATGCTCTGATCCCACTTGCGAGTGATTCGAGTGTAACTGACCATGTACTATCCTCCCCTCCCTCCCCTCATCGACTACCCCCTCAACCTCAATCCTTCGTCGTCGGCGTCGTGTCCGTCTCGGATATCACTCGATCCGCCATCTGCACCTCTGCCCGCGCTCGACTCGATTGCGCTTGTTGGGCTCGAAACCGCTCCGGCGACTCCGATTCCCGTGGACCGCGACGTTGTGCTGCCCACACCATGTTGCTTCTCCGCGGCGTCTTCGACATCGACGTCGGCGTCTTCCCTTTTTGATGCCGTACGACGACGACACTCTTCCTCGTCCGGTGACACCTCGCCCGATGACGCATGCTACGACTTCTCCGCTCACGACGGTGCGCTTCTGCGCTATGCGGCCACGTTCGACAACGACGACGACGACAACGACGATGTCGATGACGACGATGTTACATCACTGTATCCGATACCAACAGCCGACGACTCACAAAAGGTCGTCAAAGTTATCGCTTCGAACGGCAAGACGGGTGAACAGTGCGAGCTGACCTACACCAACTGCAAGGTCGTCGGCAATGGCTCGTTCGGCGTTGTCTTTCAGGCGAAACTCGTCAACGGCTCGCTCGAGGGCGACGGCGGCGACGATGATGTCGCCATCAAGAAGGTGTTGCAGGACAAGCGGTTCAAGGTCAGTTTTCTTTGTTATCACCTCGAACAGAGTTTTCCGAGTTGCATGCCCCTGTGCCAAGACATGGGTCGCGAGCCGGCATCTGGCTGGGCGCGATGTCCCACATTGCCAATGCGGGATCTCGCCCGGGCGCGCAAGTCACACGCGGCGGTCCCGTGAAGAGGGGCGGAGGGTCACATGAGCGCGCCGACGGACGGGCACCACGTGGGGCTCCGAGAGGGCTCGAACCCACCACCAATTTCGAGCGCAATCTCATAGAACCGACTTCCGAAAGCCGATATTGACGAAATGCTTGGTGCTTCACAGAACCGAGAGTTGCAAATTATGAGACTGGTCAAGCACCCGAACGTTGTTGACCTGCGTGCCTTTTTCTACTCGAATGGCGACAAGGTGCGTGCTAATGTCTGACGGGGCCACCAGGACACGGTCGTCACTCTTTGGACGCTGAAGGGATATGTCACCTTTGCTTGCTCTACACAGCCAAAGAAGGATGAAGTCTACCTGAACCTCGTGCTCGAATACGTCCCCGAGACCGTCTACCGCGCTTCGCGTCACTACGCCAAGCTGAAGCAAACGATGCCGATGCATTACATCAAGCTGTACATGTACCAACTCTTGCGGTCGCTCGCGTACATCCATTCGGTGGGCATCTGCCACCGCGACATCAAACCTCAAAACCTGTTGTTGAACCCACCAACGGGTGTACTCAAGCTGTGCGACTTTGGCTCGGCAAAGATCTTGATCGAGGGCGAGCCCAACGTGTCTTACATTTGCTCGCGGTACTACCGAGCACCCGAGCTCATTTTCGGGGCAACGAACTACACCACCAACATCGGTTAGTCATCAGAAGTTTCGCGACGTTGGAGTGGCGTCTCTCGGACTGATTCATCTGTCGACTTGCGTGCAGATGTGTGGTCCTCGGGTTGCGTTATGGCCGAGTTGATGCTGGGCCAGCCGTTGTTCCCAGGAGAATCGGGGTACGTTCCGAGCTCAATGCCTGATCTGGTTCTACAATAACCAGTAACTGATGAATCCTATTCCTCACTCACAGTATCGATCAATTGGTTGAAATCATCAAAGTGCTCGGCACACCGAGCCGTGAGCAGATCAAGACGATGAACCCCAACTACATGGAACACAAGTTCCCGCAGATCAAGCCGCACCCGTTCGTGAAGGTGTTCCGACCCCGCACGCCGCCTGAAGCGATCGACCTCATTTCCAAGTTGCTCGAATATACCCCTTCGGCGCGTTTAACCGCGGTCGAGGCCATGTGCCACCCCTTCTTTGACGATTTGAGACAGCCCGACTGTAAGATGGCCACGGGCAAGGACATGCCGCCCTTGTTCAACTTTACACGCGAGGAGCTGTCGATTCGACCGGATCTGATCCACCGACTCGTGCCACCGCACTGTGAAGCCGAGCTGCAGTCGCGAGGTATCGATATCAACACCTTTGAGCCGATCCCCCTCGCCGACATGCGCATCACGTTGGATGTGAGTGTACTGACTGTACAGGTTTTGTGATTTGAATGTTAGATCTGACCCTTCCTCTTGTCGTTTCAGTGATCGCGAAACTCTTGGGCTCCAACCCCCGTCGATCCAGCCTGCCAGCCTGCCAGCCTTCGCTTTTGACATTTATCGATCATATGTGTGTATCTTGTCGAGTATCAGGATCCCGATCTGTTGCGCGTCTCTCCCTCCCTCGTGTTTGATTTTTCCTGTCAACAACGTTTCCCCATCCCCCGTCGTGTCGCCTTCTCTCGCCTTCCGTCGTTAGCATCTTCTCTCAAGCAAGGCCTCCTCTTCCTCTTCTACCGCTCGGCCGCCCGCTCTCGACCTTCTTCCTGATCCTCTCTCGATGACCTCGTCGGAGGATACCCCGGCTGAAGCGATTGTACATGTGCGGCTGAGTGTGTTTTCGTCCCTATCCCGAATCACCGTTCTAAACCCCCCGTTTTTTCTTCTACTGCCCTAATGGACTTCAAAAATGCGTCCGACCTTCCTACTCCAAACGTCCAATCATGTGTAACTGAAGCAAAACAGACATGTTGAAGCTGACTTGCAGTGTGGGCTGTTCGCGCATTAATAGTGACCGCCGAGTGAGAGGTGCGCACTGGCGCGCGTTTTGAGAAAAGGCTTGGCTCGAACGCGGACAAACGTCATTTGATATTGATCGCGATGGCTGGCCTTGGCTGGCTTCATTTGGATGGGCTCCAGACGCGCTCATTCATTTCACTCGTCTTTGGATCGCGCCCATCACCCATTCGGCATCGTTTCGGGCATTCGCACCTCCGCTCTTGGATCGACGCAGCGCTGCTCCCTTCATAAACACACCCACAGACCCCTCAGAAGCTACCACCAACGATGTGGGGTATGACTACATCCAAGCAGGGCAACGATGATCAGGCTCAGGGCGGTGCCACCGCCGCCACCGCCTCGACGAGCACAACATCCTCGTCGTCATCCGCCACCAACTCTCGCTCCCGACCTGCGCACCATGCCAACGACAGCAAGTCCTCCTTCAAGAACCCCTGGCCATCCGCCAGTGGCCCCTCGTTCTCCGAAATGGTCTCGGGCGGATTACCGATCGGACTTCCTCACCGGCATCTCCACAAGCACCCCAAAGCACGGGCCTTGCAAGTCCTCAAACCCGACTGGGGCGCCGCGAAACTATCCCACGATTCGTCCCAGACCCATACACCGTGCGAGGGCATCAACAAGCAAGGCAAGCTGCTCGGCACATGGTTGGGCCATGCTTCGGCATGGTGCGAAGTGCCTTTGGTCGATGGGGAAAGGGGAAAAGCCGAACCGAGGAGTGTCAAGTTGTTGTTCGATCCGATCTTCTCGGGTAGGGCGGGGCCGACGGCTTATATGGGTCCGACAAGGCTGAAGGATAGTCCTTGTCAGGTCGACGAGCTGCCGGGTTGCGATGCCGTGTTCATCTCGCATAACCAGTCAGTCCGAGCGGCCGATGACATGCTTATTTGCGACTCGGGGATGTCAGCTGATGCTCGTTTCATTCTGGTTCTGGTTCCGACCCACGCTGGCAGTTATGATCATTTGGATTTAGCGTCTATTCAAGCGGTTATTGAGCAATACCCCAAATCCCATTACTTTGTACCCCTGGGTCAGTCCACCCTCCCATCAACTCGGAAGACCCTGCTCCTAATCCCGATTCAACTGCAGGTAATCGCCAATGGTTCCTGGACACGGGCGCACCGCAAGACAGAATCCACGAGATGGATTGGTGGGACAAGAAGGAGTTCTGCCCCGAAGAGATTGGGTACGAAGCCGATCCTTCTGGCGCCAAGGAGACGTCGAGGTTGAGGTTCACCTGCGTCCCGAGTCAGCACAATTCGGGTCAGTCCTGTGTTGCTGAGGGGGCTAGTATGAACGAGAGCTTAGGCAGATGCTCATACGGGGCACGGGTTCATATCAGGCCGAGCCGCATTGGATCAAGGCTCTTCGCTGTGGTGCGGGTGGGTTGTGGAGCATTTCGTCCATTCGGTGGCTACCAAAGATGGGGACAAGTCGACGGAGCGTATCACGAGGAAAGGCGCCATCTATCATGCTGGGTGAGTCGGGTCTCTGGTTGTGTGATCGGCGACCGTCCCTTCACAGACTTATTCAATGTTATCCGAGCCTTGCAGCGATACGGGGTACCGACGGCATAAGAAATCCAAGGTCATCTGTCCCGCGTTCGAGGGTGAGTAGAGTCTTCGTGATACCTGTCAACGCGCTTCGACGAATATGAGCTGAGTCCGATTCTACAACGCAGAAATTGGCCAGAAGTACGGCCCGTTCGACCTCTCCTTCATTCCGATCTGGCGAGGTGGATCACTGGGATTTGTTTCTTGGATTGGACTACGCGTGAGTACGGGATCTACCGATTAACGCGAGGATAAGCGAGCTGATGGAAAGTTCCCCTTGACCGCACAGCTTGCGCACGAGAACATCCCCGCTGCTTTGCATGGTTCCCCCACCGACGCCGTGGCGATTCACTTGGACGTTCGGTCGCGTACTTCGATCGGCGTTCATTTCGGTACCTTTATCGGCACGGAGGAGGAATCGCTCGAAGCCATCATCGAATTGCAAGATGCGTGTGACGAGCAAGGCGTTGCGTTCGAGTCGAATTTGGGTGGGGGGGTCGAGCATGACAAGGGCAAGTTTGGGATCGTCGATTTGGGCGAGACGGTCGTCGTGGATGTGGCGAATTTGGTGATTGTTTGAGGGCGGATGTGTTGTGAGATGTCAGTTGTGGGCAGACAGTATTGCCTGGGTTATACATATATCATTTCATGGAATGCGCATGCGCATGCAACCGCACAGGTGTCGGGGCTTCTTGAGACGTGCATACACTCAGCCTATGGCTCCGCTCGACTCGGATTGGCGGTGCACGCGAGACTACGCGAGAGCGCTCGGGCTGTGGAAGCGCGCGACGCGCTGAGGATGTGCCTCTGTTTCGCTCTCACCATCCACCTGCAAACTCGACACGACTAATCTCCCGCGACTGTCTTCACGGCTTGGCTTTCGTCTGCCCACTCGAGCCCCTCGGTAGCTTCTAGTCGGCACGAGCGACCTGTCCTCTGTCTCGACTGGAGGCTGTTCCCCCCTGTCCGTGCACGAGTAGTCTCGCCCTGTTCCCCATTCTCCTTCTCTATCAACCATGGTCCCCTCCATCCGCTCCTTCCGCTCCTCCACCCACCAAGCCACGCATCAATCCAACCGAAGAGGCGATGCCTCCCCAACTCTAACAGCAACAACGTCCGCTTCGTTCCTCGACCTCGGCGCCGAAGGACCCGCGCTGATCATCAATCGAGCTGATTTGAGGGCTTCGGTCGCGGCGTATGAGAATCTGTTGGCTGCTGCCAAGGCGTATAGGAATGCCATGTTGGCGCTTAGTGCGGGTCAGTTGCCAAGCGACTCAGACGCGCTGTTGGTTCCGTGTATCGCCGAGCTGAATTCGACGGTCGTTCGTGGAATCGGCAACGTGGGACATGACAATTCATGCAGCCTCGACCGGTTTCGCACATGCTTTGGAGGAATGCGCACGCGTCAAAGGGGCTGGGACGAGTGGCGAACAACTCCTTGCTGCGAGTGGGATGCAATACCTCGTCGCTAGTTCGGGACAGATTCTCGTCAGTCTCGGTTCTCTCGATCGGAGCGACCGCGTGCGCAACTCTGGCTTCCCGAAAGTCGAGTTAATGCTCACTGGGGGGGCTGTGTTACAGAGCGACACCTTGTATCGATCGTTCGAGATCCCATTGCTCCACGCGTACGACACGTACGTCGCTACCGTCTCGGCGCGGCACAGCGAATACGAAGCCCTCTTGGCCGAAAAGACCGCCGCGATCCGCCAGACCGAGATGGAGAACATGAAGCAGGGGAGGAAAAAGGTGGGGAGGCAGATCTTTCCAGCCATTCTCTCCGGAGAGGCACACTGATAGCTTCTACGAACACCTCCCACAGAATCGCGATCTGGCGCAATTCCGGAAAGCGCTCGAGAGGTTGCAAGAACAAGTGATGCAAGTCGAGGTGTGCAAACGGAGTTATTACGGCGAAGTTTTGGACCACGAAACGGAGACGTGGCATTCCATCTCAGGCAAGATTGCGCTCGTCCTACGTTCGACCGTCGATCTTTCGGATCGGCTCGCGACGAAGGGCACGAGTGATCCGGTGCTTGAGGCGATGATGAATGAACATCCGGATCCTTTCAATGTCTACAAAGCGCACGATGAACCACCCAGGGATATCTTTACCGTCTTGCCACCATTGGGCATGAACCTTGGTTTGGGAGGGAGCAAAAGAAGTAGCATCTCAATCGATGACGAGGATGACAACCGAACGCAAAACGATCTTACGAAACCCGGGCCAAGTCGAGCGACGTCAAGGGAGGATAATACGACGACGCCCAAGGCGGGCAGTAGGAAGACGACTACTTCAACGAGCGTTTCGGTTGCTGATGCGTTGGGTTTGGTAGAAACGCCGACCAAGCCATCTCCGAGGGGTGGGAGGAGGGGGGAGGATTCGTCGGAGGGACAACGGGAGAAGAACTCGACGCCTCGACGAGGGGCGATCCGAAGGATCGAGTCGTCGCATTCGAGGGATTCGAGTGATGGGGCCTCGCCTAGGGCTTCGTCGTCGTTGAGACCCGTTCCTAGTAGGCGGGAGAACGACGAGGAGGAAGACAATGACGGGGAGGAGGATCCCGACTCTTCACCTCACGACTCGTCACCACCACCAGGCGCATCGAACGACATCTCTTCGACGCACCATCACCAACGAACGAGTTCCCAAAGCTCTTCCTCCACAACAAGAGGAGGCCCAAACAAATCCAAGAACACCACCCACAAAAACACCACCCACACACCCCTAACATCCCCTCGCAAAGCGCGCCACTCGAACCACCAAGCAGGAAGAAGGCAAGGTGAACTTTCCTGCGTCACCGAAGCAGATGCCCCTCCTGATCCGATGTCCGGTGATTGGGGGGCACCAGTTTATGGGGAGAGTTTGAGCCCGGTGATGAATGGGACGGGAGGGGGTTATGACTCGGGGGAGGAGGAGACCGTTTGGGGCGGGCTGAGGTCCGGGGTTTGAGTGGGTGGTCGAGGATGTATGGTGTGTTTTCGATAATTCTCATCCGTGTTGCTCTCTTGAATGTTATGCAAACTTTTGCTTCGTTCTTTGTCGAGAGGGTAATCTCCCTGCTCGAACGTAATATTGCACAACACGGTCCATCATCCTCTACTTGCTCGGCTCCTCGTCATCATCAAAGTTGTCGAATCCTTTGTCCATGTCCTCCCTGCGCAAGTGAAAGGGGAACACATAGTAAGCGAGCGTCAGAACCCTGCAAAAATATGTGAGACCTACCTAAGCAATTCTCGCATCCCTTTCGGCAAGATCGGCTCGCCTTGAGCATCGGCAACGTAGCGGAAGGGCATCTGCGATCAAGAGAGACGGAAGTCAGCTGCGCAAGGTATGATCGGGATGCTTCAGAGTCGAAGCCCTGGGACTGACCTCTACCGATTCAATCTCGTCGAATCGGATTGTAGGGTGGTCGACGAAAGGGATCTTATCCAATGGGACTGGTGAGATCGAAAGAGAAAAGTGTCAATCCTTCGACGCGTTTTGAAAAGAAACCATTCGGAACTGACTTTGATCCTGCACGACGATCTTGGTAACTCCGAGCGCGGTGTCGGTCGTCATTTGTACGGGACCGAGATGGCGGGTTGGGAAGCCGAGTTTACGGAGTTCACCTGTTCGGTCTGGGGAAGGAAGAGCGGAAGGGTAAGATTGGCATTCGCCGAGCCGAGAACGTAGTCTTCCGAGGCCGGGAGGCTCACCTCGAGGCGGATCGTCTCCCAAGATACCGCCGAACCTTTCACATCAAAAGAGGCCTCCTTGTCAGTTCTGTCTCTCCCACGCCAGCCAGCCATCATTCCTCCTTTCCGACCCACAAGAACCACTCAAACTCTTCCCGATCCTCGACCGAGACCTCCTTCTGCGCCTTGGGATCCAACAAGCACACCTTGCTCAAATCCACCCCTTCTGCCTGCATCAATTCGAGAATGCTGCTCGTTTCAGCCCGGTACGAAGCTTTCGACGCCCCTCGCGATTCGAGCAGACCTCCGAGGGAAGAGACGGACTGCGAGGAGAGGGACGAGAATATCACTTGGGAGGGAGACGCGAGGTGCAGCATTTGCGAGTATTCGAGCGAGACCCAGGGTGGGAAGGATCCGTCGGATTCGTCGGATTCCATGTGTTCTGTGCAGGCGACAGGGAAGGAGAAAGGATACCGGCGGTGAGAATACATACGAGTGACTGACGATGTAGAGCCTCTGACTAGACTCGAGGAGGTACTGACCGATCACATAGGTAGGCATGGTGTCGAGAGGTTGTGAGGGTTGAAAGGCAAGAGCTGAGGAGCAGACGCGGAGGCTGAGCGCTGGGCTAATGACGCAGCGTGCGAAGGGTGGCCTGAGCGGCCTGAAATGCGCGGTAGCGGCCAAGTCGGCTTTCTGTGGTGTCAATACCTATCTTGATGAGGCCATTTTTGTGAACGCCGTAAAAGTGAGAAGAAAGCCACAACTCGAACCCGGCAGCGAAAGAAATAGTATGACGCGAACGCCTGCGGAGGTCACGTGACCGGTCAGCGAAATGAGCAACAAACAATCGAGCCGGCGCGCCCTTGCCTTTTCGGCTCTCCTTTCCCCTCTCATTCACGCAACGAGTGCATACGAGACCCTGTTCGACAGCTGTCTACCTAGCACCTACTTTCAAGTAGACACTAGCACGCCTCTTGGTTCTTGGAGATCACTCCGCGCCGCCGTGACAGCTGCCTGGGCTCGCGTGCGCACCCATCCGGAACGAGTTGAACGATCCGTCCCCCGCCTCGGCTCGACTTGGACTCGACCCTCATCGCACGAGTAGTTCTTTCGTCGTCCAGACGCACACCACACACGTGCGACACAAGTAGGCCCACATACGCCTTGCATTGTTTTTCATGTCGGTCGCTCAAACGCCGTCGCAGATGCGTCAGCAACGCTACCCGCTCGACACTCCCACCCCGGCGTCCTCCTCGGGTCATCACTCGACCCTCATCACCTCGCTCAAGCCATCCAGGTCCCGCTCCAACCTCTCGTCCGAGATCAAGCGTGCCATATCACAGCATGCCCAACCACCCGTGAATCGCACCGCTTTCGGCAACCTCAACGGTCGATTCGCCGCTGCGCCGCCCCCTTCGTCCAGTCCGGCCTACGCCTCGGTCCCTCGTGTGATCGAGGAAGAGGGCGGCATCCTCACCGACAACACCGAGCGCGAACGTCTCGACCTCGAGAACGAGATCAGGCTCGGTATGGGTGAGCTTAACCGTCAGGCTGGTGGTCTCCGATCCGGTGCATCCTCATCGGGCGATTCGATCGGCTACGGTGATCTCTCGGATGATCTCGAGCAAGCCCATGGCGGGCTCCGACAGCAAACGTCGACTTTGCCGCGTCAACGTTACCACAAACAGCACCAAGGGCTCCGAGCGCGGATCGAGGACGAATCGTCCGGCGCAGAAGACAACGGCGAGTCGTCCGATCCTACCATCGGCGACGATTTTTCGCTCAGGATCGGACTGGCGGGCAATCGAGCTAGCTCAGCAGCGGCTCATTCTGCGATGCCAACCGGGTCTGCCATCCGTGCAGCGGCCCGCGCACTCGATCAGGATGATCTTACCTTCACGGGAATGCAGAGGTCACCTGCTGCTTCACCTCCTTACGCTCGAGCGGCCGCCGCTGCACGCCCTCCTCCGGCCGATGAGAACCGACCCCCTGTCACCGCTGCTAGGCCTTCTTCCTCTTTCATGCCCGCTGCGTCCAAGACTTTCCCGATGCGGTCACCTTCCAATATCAACAACGCCGCATCTCGAGTCAGTGCGATCCACTCCTTCTCGCCCAAAATGGGTCCGACCTACGGCAATCGCTCGAGAGTTCCTTCTTCGACGCCTCACGTTGGCGAGCCATCGCATCGCTTGCCTGATGTGACGGGTCTGACTGATGGTCTGACGAGCCCGGCTAGGTCGAGGAATCAGCATATGGCTGCTCCTGTTCCGAGAAGGCCAAACTCTGCTCAAGCTGTCGGAAGTGAAGGTGAGAGAGCGTCGGAGCCTTGCTGGCAGTTTACATGTGTTCAGTCACTAATCTCGCCGTCGTCGATACGGTGATCCTGCGCCCTACAGCCACCGCCGTCGCAAACGCCATCGACGATTTGCGTTCTCGATTGCAAGCCGCCGAAACGGCGAACGCTCAACTCATGCGAGCCTTGGCGGAGAAAGACCAACCCCCCGCCGTCGAAGTCCGACGCGCCTCGCCCGCTTTCGTCCAAGCACCAACGCAAAGTTCGCCCGGATTGACTCGCCGAGAAGTCGAGGACATGTTCCTCCGCCGTGATGAGGGATCGACCCTTCGAGCCCGTTTGACCCAACTCGAACGCCAAGTCGCTTCTCATGAGATCGCGATCGCTCAACTTCGTGCTCTTCCCCGTGTCAATGAGCATGATCGACAACGCGTGAGCGAGTTGAACGAAAGGCTCAAGACGATGTTGACCGAGACGAACGTGGTCAAGAATGCCGTAGAAGAGCTGTTGCACGACAAGTTGGTCAAGGAACAATGGGAACGGGAGGAGATGAGTCGGAAGAGAGAGATGGAGGGACATCGTATGAGGACTGGAGGATCTACGCCTCCGCCGGGTCAGATGGCGGCTGCGGCCCATGTCGACCCGGATCGTACCCCTCGTGCTCAGAGGACGACGCATCGATGGTCCGCTGAACCGACGACGATCCCACCACCGCAACCCATCATCCGACCCGCGACGGCGCCCCCACGTCAACCCGTTCATGCATGTGCCGCACCCGCTCCTGCCCCAGCCCCCAACGCGGCTCCCCAACCCACGCACAACGACGCAGCATACGACGAGTCCTACGTTTCTACAGCGGATTCCTCAATCGCCGCCAATGATTCCGCTTCCACCGTTGCTTTCTCCCCGATGCCCGAGCCCGAGCCCGACTTCCGCCGCGCCGAAGCTTTGTTCGAATCCATGTCGATGCAAGACCCGTCCAAGAGGAGGAAGAACATTTGCAAGCTCTGTGGGAATGGGTTGAAGAGGAGAAAGGCACAGGGACCGAGGAGGCCGGGGAATTTGGTTGTTGGTGGGAATGCGAATGAGAAGGAATTGGGAGATGCGGGTCCAAACATGCAAAATGCTGCTCCTGCAGCACCACTGGCGGTCGACCATAAGCAGGAGTTGAGGTATACGTTGGAAAAAATGGAACAGGCGTTCGCGGTGCAGAAACAGTAAGCGTTTCTCCAAAAACTCGTTTCATCAATTCAGACATCTTACCCTGCCAATTCTTTCGCATCCTTCAGATTGTACATCGAGTTGTCGGAGCAATATCGAGCCATGGATTCACGCGTCTCGGACGGGCGTCGAAGGATCTTGGCGACCCACCTCAAGGACAGCATCGACGTGCTCGAGACCATGGCCGAGGAGATTCAGAAATTTGATGCTTGCTTTCAGTGAGTGATCTCTCCATTCCCAGGAGTCGAGTATTGTTCGGTGGTTCCTGATCGTCGTGGCGACGTTCTTCTTTCTCAGTCGATTCACCACGAGCCAAGGGCACGGCAGGATGAGGGAAGGTGTCATCTAAACCAACTTAAAAAAAGGGTCTGCCCGCAATTTTACGCCCTTATGTCTTGATTTACCGCCGTACAGCACATTGTTATACCCCCTTGTCACCTGGCTTCGTGTCACCCTTATACTTTCGGATTTAGTTCCTCTCGCTGATGCCCTCACTACGGATCGGATGAAGTCTTCCTTCTTCGTGGCCTCTTGAAGTTTCTCTTGCTTTGCTTGTAATTGTCATTACTTCGGTTTATAAACAAACATGAACAGAGTCGTTATGAAGAGGTACACAGTTAGTTGAGTAAAGTGACATTATAGTTAGGTCACGGAGAGGCGGAAGAGTAGGATCTGGGCCTAATCAAGCTTAAGCGTCAACAGCTACGGCAGGTGAATGACTCCTCCTCATCGGCGAGGGCGGGTTGACGGGAGGACCAAAACTCTTCCTGCGAACTGTCGGGGTCTCGGGTGACGCGGAGAAACTCGATCCCCTAAGCGGCGATGGGATTGGACGAGGTGGAGGCGTCGTCGAAGATGAGTGACGACGGATCGCAGCGATGTCGACCGAGAGGCTTGAAGCGCGACGAGCGATGGGGGCTACCAACAGACCCTCGCCGTCGTCGGCATCATCGTCATCGTAGGAGACGGAGGGGATGCTACTTGTGGATGCGGGAATCGGGGTGGGAGGGATGATGATGGGCGAGCTGAAGAGAGGCTGCGAAGTCACCGTAGCCGATGGCGGCGCCAAGGTCTTGGGACCGATGTTGTCCTTTGGGCCACTCTCGGTCGGCTGCGCAGTCGGAGCCGCCGCAAACGAGGCATTGAACGTCATGAGCGATCCACCCGAGTCACCGAGCGGCGGCGAGTTGTGGGCCGTCGAATACTCGTCCGAGTTATCCATACCAGAAAGCCGACGCTCTGGTGTGCCCAACGACACGGAGCTCAGCCTGGAGACAGAGGTCAATCGTCTCTCACGCAGACGATCGCTCGAGGCCAGCGTGTCGTGGTCGATGGGCGCCAGTTTCTTTTGCGGTTGGAAAGGCACCGAGGGTTGGTACAGCGGATTGAAGACGCTCACGGGCCGCGCTCGAACGTAGGGTCGCGGTTCGCTCCAGGAGAGAGACTCGGAAGGCAAAGACCCACGCTTCCAGTTGCTAGCCATGGACGATCGTATGTCCTGAGACGCATACATTGAGGTGGCTCGAGTCGAGCGCAACGAATGTCGGGCTGCGGGAATCGGCACCTCGTCGTCCTTCTCAGCAGAGCTGGTGTGCTCGGCTTGACTTTGGGTGGGACGAGGCTCCGCGCTGGATGATGGCTTCACGTTCGGGGCGACTGTCGCGGGCGACGCGAGCCGGGCAGAAGACATGAGCGATGGCGAGTGAAGAGTCGGCGAGTTTGAGCTTGTCGACGTCCGGCGCGACATGTTGCGTGGGTTCGATGACTGGACAGGTTGGGGCTCGGGCTCGTACTGTAGCGTCAACGAGTTCCACGCTTCGATGGGAAGTCGCGGTAAGGGTGGTGACGCGGCGGTGTCAGCGATTGAGTAGAGGCTTGGGGAAGGGAACGCCTCGGGGTTGGCAGGCGTGGCGAGCAATGCGAGATCGCTGATGGGGAAAGATGAATAAGCTTGTGGAGGGGTGTTGCTCCACTTGTGCACTGCACTCCTGGGCATCGAAGATGTGGAGGGAACCGTATTGTCCATGTTAACAGACTTGGCGGAGCTCGAGGCCGAGGGGGCATACGTTGATGATGGCCACCAAGAGGGAGTCTGGGTCGCAGTTGACACGCTCGGTCGAATACAATAGCCCAACGGAGCGCCGCGCGAAGAAGGTGCATACATGGTGGGCTTGCTTGGTAGAGGCTTGTACAGAGACTCGCGCAGGGTAGCTCGATTCATACTCGACCTCGATGATCGTGGGTCGCCAGCAATCGTTCTTCGCCTCTCAGCAGCGAACGCCGGGCCCATGGCCCCGACTCGCGAAGTTGGGTTGAGCTGGTTGGTTTCTCTTCGTCGATATTCTGCGACCTTGGACTGCAAATTCGGTACCGATGTTTTGCTAGGAGGAGCAGACTCGGCGAGCGGTTGCGAGGCAGCTAGTGCTGCCGCATTGGCTGCGGATAGCCTAAAGCTTGCGGATGCTAGCTTGATCTCGAGCGTATGCACTGACGATGAGCTGATCCGATCTGCACGCGGTCGGGGGAGTCCAGCTACGTTCTTTGGCTCAGAATTGACGGACTTATTGCTGAGGTTGTCATCTTGCTGAGCCGGGGTGCTGGCGGAGGAAGATCTTGCCATGCGTGCTGTGTTCGCCTGCGCGGTGGTGTTCGACATGACGATGTCCTCCTCTCCGAAGCCGACCAATCCAAGTCCATCGAGCGCGGGTACCGTGAACGAGGGTCCAAGTGATGTTCGGGGCAGATAGAGTTCCTTGTACCGCGATTGGCGGGTCACAGGTACGCCTTCACCCGGGGTCTGAGCCCGTGCAACAGTGTCATGCAAGCCTGGACCCGGCGCATAGTTCTCGAGGCCCTGAATCCGAAGCACGTTAACGACAGGCTCGGGTATGGGTGGGGAAGGAGGGATACCATTTCCCGCGATCGCTAATCGGAACGCAGCCGAATTGGCCTTCGCCCCACGAAGGCTGTTCTGCCTTGCTTCATCATTCGGTCGTGGAGAGGCTCGAGGCGACTTGGGCGTCACCGTCGAGGTCATGCCCGCGAGCGCCGAGCGTGCCTTGCGGAAGGCCAGACCGGCGGGGCTTTCGGGCGAGGTCGTGTATGAAGGCGGGGTGTCATGCGATTTGGATCTTGACTGCTCGGGTATGGAGGTGGTCACGCGTTGTTGCGACAGCTTGCGAACGGCCTGCGCCGCTTTGGTGACCTGCATACAACGTGTACCGGAGAAGCCGGAGACCAAAGGAGGTCAGCGCAGCTCCTCCCGGAGATTCCGAGAGCGGGCTAAGGCCTTTTAATCACAGCGACCGTATGAGCACTGACCTTGCTTTTGAACATGGAAGTGCGACTCGTCGAACCAATGGCCGTGGAAGAATTTGCGGTAACCGCCATGGTGGTGGTTGGGAGTCTGTCCTAGGTTGAAACGTCACGGAGGCCGACGAGTCGAAAGTGGCTTGTGGGCCGGGGGATCGAGTTGAGCCGCGCGCGATGAAACCACCGGGGTCTCGATCACAGATTTGCAGTCCGACTCTGAACTCGGAGTGTCTCAGACAGCTAAAACGGCTGAGAACCTCTCGCGGGATGTCCTAGACCTTGCTCGACAGGAGGGAGTACAGCACGAAATCGTGACGTCGGTTTCGATCCGAGGTTGAAGAAAGGAAGAGCAAGTCCTTTGCATACAACGCTCAGATGATCAGTTCCCGAGCGCTAAGATCCGACTTCTTGAAGTGTGATCGCTGCTTCAGCAAGGCCCGAGATTGATTACTCTATGACAAAGGCTTTGGGCCATTTCTATGGAGGCCGCCTTTCAACATCCGGGTTAATAGATGACATTTGAGCAAGGCCTCATCCCCGGGGCCAAGTCCCTTCCGTTAGCCTGAAGCGGCGCCGAAGGTGACTCTTTCCTCTTCCAGCGTATGGCCTGGAGGATCGCCGGCTCGCCCGCGCCGGCTCGCCCGCAGTTCAGCAGCACAAGTGTGACACAGCGATTTGCTCAGCATCCATCACACGCAGGAGTTTGAATGAAAACACGAGAACGAAAAAGTATAACACTACTCCGGATACTCATTTTTCATATCGTGAGCTCGCCGCGGCCGTTGCATTCATACATTCACTCTCATACTCCCAGAAGCTGGGGATCGAGGTTCCGAGACAGGGTCGCCTACGAAGCCAGCGCTATAGTTCCTTCTCCAATCGACTATGTGCCCGAGACTAGTATGGTTGCCCATAAAAGAAAAGAGAAGATCGGCAGGGCGCCGAGGGTAAAAACTTTGAGCCCACCCGAGATTGTTGATGATTGGTCGGCTCCGCAGTCGTGCTCGGGCCCCTCTCTCAGCAAGCACACTCCCCGTCAACATCCCAAGCAGGCTCCCCACTTTTCTCAGCCCTAACACTGCCGAGTGAGATGTCGGCGAAGGGTTCCAGAAATAAACATCAAGATCACGAGTCACATGATGTGCGTGCCGAGGAGACGAAACACGAACCCAGGAAGTCTGCCACCTTGGCAGAGAAAAGCCGTTCCCCACAGTCATCGTCCAAGAGTCGGCCAGCGAGACCAATATCGCACAAAGAAGAGAGAGAGAGGGAGAGAGGGAGAGATAGAGAGAGAGAGGGAGAGGGAGAGAGAGAGAAAGAGAGAGAGAGAGAGAGAGAAAAAAAAGTCAATTTGATCCCAGAAACCACACAAGAACATAACAAGACCAGAACGCCGTGCCCAGCGCGACAATTTTTCGCGCTTCAACCTCTTTTCCTCTGCAGATTCCTCGACATCGCCTAGCCCGATCCTTCCACACAGGCAACCACCAGTCATCACAACACCGTCCTCCCGCATCACATCCACGTGCTCATTCCTTTGCAACAACAGGCGCCTCCTTCTCGACTGCAGGTGTCTCCTTCGCAGGCACAGCCGTGGCAGGAGGTGCAGGCGCAGGTGCAGGTGTCAATGCCACCGCAGGCTGCGCGGACACTTCCGCCTCTTTGGCTTTAGCAGGAGCCAGAATCGTCGGAGCCATAGCTTTGTTCTTCTTGCGATACTCGGCAAACATGCCATCGAGCGCCTTGAACTGCATATGGTGGGGCACACCTTTAACGATCTCGCTCACTTGGCGATGAACTTCCTGCGTGTCCAAACCCGCCTTCTCCGCGGTCTGCACACTGAGCCTGAACATGGCCAAGACGGCCAATGAGACCTGCGTTTGAGAATCGGGATAAGGAGCCGAAAGCGAAGCCGCAAGGACGGGGACCGAAGGACCCGAGGACGAGCTGTGGCTGGTGTTGTAATGCGATCGTGTATCGCCTCGAGCCAGACGAAGCAGTATCTCAAGCACGTTGTCAATGTCGGACATGTGACCGGATACGAACGCCTTCCGATCGGCCAATGAGCCGACGCTCGAGCTCGAGGTCCAAGCATCGAGCGCATCCTGGATCGTCGGCGGCGGTTCAGGGTCATGCACGACGATCTTGCCCTTCCATGCGGAGAGCTTGTCGTCCTTCTTCTCCAGCGCCAGACCCGTGATCCATTGATCGATCTCACCGGTTTTAACCCAGCGCGCTTCGGTCAAAGGGTTCGATCGGTCAAAGCGTGCAATCACGGTGATTCGGTCGCGAGTAAAGCCGGGCGCGACGCTCAGAGCCGTGGCACCCGTCTCATCAGACAACGACGAGGCCAAAAGGTGGTGCAGAGGAGGTAACAAAGGATCCAACTCCGGGTCCTCGGTCTCTCCTTCCTTCGCCTCTTCAGTCGTATCCTTGGTTTCGTTGTTTGCTGCACGCGTACGCCACGCCGCCTCGAGAGACAGGCGATCGATGACGAGGTAGTCGTCGTGTTCGCGATCCAATGCCTCGATCTGATCATTAAAGGTGCGATGAGCTCATGCTCCAGCCTTGGGGAACACGTGTAGGTCGATACCACTCACAAGAATGCCTTGGCAAACCCTAAACTCATCCGGTACAGCATCCTCGCCATCGCCCATATACGCCGGCCGCAACAAAACACCCAGCTCGATCCTCCCCTCTGCTCGGAAGATCTTGACCGATTCAACGACTTCGGCATCAAGAACCATACGACGCGTATTACGAGCGTACGAGATCGAGATTCGATCCGCACTAGGTTCAGGCGGCGTCAAGTGGGATGGTAGGTTAGTTCCAGGGACGACGGAAGACTCGCGTGGCTTGTCCTCGGTTTCGTCACCGCGCGTGGAACCGGCGATGGAAGGCTGTCCTTGAGCGTAAGGGTCGGGAGGGTAGGCGGACGACATGGAAACGTCTCCGGCGAATGAAGCATTGGCGTCAGCGTCGGCGTTGACCTCGGCAGCTTCATCTTGAGTCACAGCCGCCGCCATCACGTCTGATTCAACCGAGGCCTGGACTTCAGTGGCCGGCTCGGTCGTCTCGGCAGTGTTTTCGAGAGGTCCTCCCTCAAACGGTATGGAATCGACAGGCTCGCCATCGACCTCTGCTTCATCGTTCGCCGCAGCCTCAGCCGTCGTTTCAACTTCGCCACTACCACCTTCCGGCTTCACCGCCTCTTCGACCACTGCCTCGACGTTGGCCGAAGCTACCTCCTCTTCGATCGTCGGAGGCGCCATAGAGGTATCTCTAGTCGGCGCTTGAAGCTCCACTGTCGCTCCTCGAACAGACCCGTTGCCCCCCGCGTTGATGTAGGTCGAAACGGAGTCGACGGGGGAAGAGAAGTAGATTCTGAGACGACTGTTCTCGCGATCCGAAGGCGGTCGTTCGGCTGCTGGTCCGGTCGGGGCATTCGCGGGTGGAGCAGAGTTGGCAGCTGAAAGCTTGAAAGGCGGCGGGTTCGATGCCGCAACAGCGGTAGGAGCAGCGACGGGTTTCTCAGGTTCCGTCGCATCTGCGACGGCAGACTTGTCCTCTTCCTCTTCTTTGACTTCGACAGGCTCGCCATCCACGTCCTCTTGAGCAGCCGGACTCGATTCCGCCGCCTCAGCCTCAGCTTCGACCTCTGGCTTAGGCTCTACACTCTCAAGCTTGAGGACCTCCCCCGTATCCGCCTTGACTTTCTTCGGCATCGTCGCATCGACATCCCCCTCACCTCTCGATTCGCTATCCTCATCCTCATCTCGCATATGCTTCGACTTCTTGGTATTCTTGTGCGAAGGCGACAACGATGTCGACACAGGTTCACCATCGACCTCATCATCGCCATCTTCTTGAGTCGATTCGTCTTCGGGATTGAGGCCGGCGGTGGAGGTGGGTTCTTCGACGACGGCAGCGGCTGCTTTGGCCGCTCGTCGACGCTCGGCCTTGCGTTGACTTTTCGTCTTCTTCTTCGTAGGAAGAGTCGCATCATCCTTGGTGGTCCCTTTCACGCCATCCCCATTCTCCTTCTCCGTCGAATCAGCGGCATCGGCCTCAACAAGCGCCTTAACGACCGCCTGAGCCTTGGCCGCCCAGGTCCAGTTCAGCTCCGTGATCTCCAAGCCCGCAATCCTGAAATCGGTCAAGGTCCTCCCATCCCCACTCTTCTCCTTTCCCGAACCTCCCGGACCACCCCCACTCCCCATCGTTCTTGCGCCCCATTTCCTCTCCTTCTTCTGACCATGCGGAGGGATCGCATTGACGCGGGCGTTACGCGGTCCTCGAGGCGCATCGACCGCGGCGAAACGATCACCTCGTTTTGCGGGGCTTGGCACGAATCCTGCACGACCTGCACCGGGAAGGGCGGAGACGGGCCGTCCTCCGCCTCCTCCGCCTCCACCACCACCGGATCGACCGACGCCGCCTCGAGGGGGTCGTGAAGGACCATCACGAGGTGCGAAAGCCGGACCTCGTGGCGCACCCCCACGAGGTCCAGGGGAGCCTTGATCTCTGTACGCAGGTCCAGGAGGAGGAGGCAAGCGTTCATCCCTTCGAAGTGAAGGTGGAGGAGGTCTTCGATCGTCGTAACGTGAAGGCGGTGGGGGGCCGTAACGATCGCTTCGATCGTAGTGACCCGGCGGAGGAGGCGGCAGTCGATCTCGGTGATCGTCTCGGTAAGGGCCGGGAGGGGGAGGTCCGTCGAATCGATCGTCGTAGCGAGAAGGTGGGGGTGGGCCACGATGCGCAGAGGGTGGCGGGGGTCCTCGGTCGTATTGGCCTCGAGGCGGTGGTGGTCCACCTCGGGAGCTCGACCCTCCGACGGGCGGTAAGGCAGGTGGTGGAGGCGCGGGACCAGGGGGTAGTGGTGGTGCTGGTCCGCCTTCGTATCGAGTACGCTTGTAAGGCGGTGCGCCCTGTGGTGAGGGCAGACCGTGCTGAGGCGGAGGGATGGGGTATCCATTGCCCGGAGGGGGAGGAGGGTACGCTCCCGGCGCGCCCGCGTAAGGAGCCGAACCGTTCGGAGCGGGATAGCCGTATGCTGGGGCACCGTACGGCGGTTGAGCACCCTGGGGTTGCTGTGGTTGATGCTGGCCCGGTTGGGCGTAGTAGGTCTGTGGGGTCGGGTAGCCGGGTGGAGGAGGAGGGGGAGGGACCATCCCGCCTGGGTAGGCTGCATACGCTGCTTGCGGTTGCGCGTAGTTGAGGTAAGGTGCTGTGGTTCCTGTCGGGACCTGTGGAATCACAGACGACCGCGACGTTAGGGTGTCGGTCGAACATGGGAAGGAGCATTCTAAGACTGACCTGAGCTGCGGCGCCTCCATAGCCGTAGGCCGCGTATTGAGGATGAGCGCCATGCTGAGCCGCGGCGAAGGCAGCAGGGTAGCCATAGTTGGCGTACGGATTGGGTTGTTGCGGACCCGAGGCCGAGGGGGGTTGAGGAGGTGGGCCAGGTGGCAAGGGAGGAGGGGCCTGGGAGGGCTGAGGTGTGCTCGCGGGCGCTGGCGACGGTTGCGGACCGGACGTGTAGGTCGCTGCTGCACCGGCTTGGGAGGCCGTGGCCGGAGACGAGGTCTGACCGTATGAGCGCTTCACTGCAAGTGGTGGTGGTGGTGAAGAGGTGGGGGTGGGTGGCACGGGCAAGATGAGCGGCGGTCGTACGGGGGGAGAGGAGAGGGGAGAGGGAGAGGGAGGCGACATGAGCGACGTCGAGGGCAGAGAGCAGAAGCGCCATGACTTACTGGCGACTCGATCACGTCGACGGGACCACTCTTGTCAGTCTCGAAAGCAAGCACAACGAGGGAGTCCGGGTCCAACCGAGTCGGTGAGCTGAAGCGAGTCTACAGAGACGCGCAGCCGAGCCTCGCCTGGGCGCGATTTTGCCAGATTTTGCCGAGGTGCCAGTTACTAGTGGCAGGGGAGCGCGCGCTCGGACCAAAAACAAGTCAAACGGCTAAAAAGGATCAACACAGCCCAGTTAGATCAATACAGTGCCACATCTCCTTGACCAAGCGCGGCGTTTCCCTCCTGTTCCTAGAGTGCTCTCACCAGACCGGACGCTACGAGTGGTGCTCTCACGATCGCTTAATTTCTGCCTGGATCAGATCAGGGTGAGGGGGCTTGCTTTGTAGTTTGTGTGGTCACGGGCAGGACCAGAGACGAGCAAAGTCCAAGGACAGTCGCCGTCGTTGATCCGACACAGAATCAGAGAAAACGAGGCAGTGCTCTTTGACGGCTTTCAACGGGGGCAAACGCGTACGATATGATTTGACCCGAGCAGTGGCGTCCGCGCTGAACCGCCGCTCGCTCTCGCCTCGCCCTGCCGCGACTTGTGCTCGTCCTCGCCGGTGAACAAGATGGACGCCCCAGTCGATCTGCCCGTCTCACGTCGAGAGCTGTACGAGCTCGTCAGACTGTGGTACCTCGACCCAACCTCCGCGACGGTGGCGCTGTGAGTACGACCTCCACACACCTCCACACCCGCGCCTATTCAGCTCCGCCTCGCACTTGTTCCCGATCTGACCCATCTACGATGCCCTCTCTGGGCCCAGAACAAACGCACTTGTGACCGTCTTTGCCGCCTCGACACCCCGAGCCTCGACCTCGGATACGGTAGACCTCTTCACGAGCGTCCATTCGCTGCTCGTGCCGCTGTGTTCGATCGAAGCGACCCGTACGACCGTCGACAGCCTGGCCAACTACTTGATCCAGTCACTGCACCCTCAGCTCGCCCCGGAGCACTACCTCCGCTTCAGCGATGTCATCATCGATGTCGCGTGGCAGTTTGAGCAGGCGATCGACAATGGGTCTCTGCCCAGCGCCGTTATCCCCACCTCGGCGTCCCTTGCCGTAGCCGCAGCAGCCGCACCGACGACGAAAGATGACCCGCACAACCAGATGCAGATCGATTCGGATGAGATCAAAGTCGTCGAGGATGCCGCGTCGATGGCCCAGAGTATCGAGCTCAAGCGCGCGAAGCAGGTTCACCAGGCTCGCGAGAACGTCGGAGCCCTGTTGAAGCAGCTCTGTGTGAGTCATCGGCCAAGCCACGCATCGTAGCAGGCAACCACGCCTTACACCACTTTGCATCTCTCTCGACTCAGATCGCCAACATCATCTCGGTCGATGCGGTGGGGGAACGACTCGACCTCATTTCGCTCGTCGTCCCCACCCTGGGCATCATCAGCAACGTGCAGCACTTTCAACGCCACGAGATTCGTGCACGAACAGCCCTCTAGTAAGACTTGCTTTCCATATCACACCACATGCGTATCATCATCGTTGGTCCCGGTCGTACGCTCGTCCGTCGTCGGTCTTCCAAGATGATGCGTCGCCTTCTCCTTCAAAGAACAACCGTCCTCTGACCCACTGTGTGCTCCATCTTTCGCGATCCTCGCCCGTGCCTCGTGACCGATTCTCCCCACCAGTTACAAGCAGCAAAAGTTCAACTTGCTCCGCGAGGAGATGGAGGGATACTCCAAGCTCGCCGTCGAATTGCTCTTGGCCCCCGGGCCGCCGCAATCGACCGAGGACGGCCGCAGCGTCGATACAGAGGAGCAACGCTTCAAGAGGGCCAACGCGGCCATGGATAAAGTCAAGAGCTTGATCGGTCAGTCACACAAGGGTCAAAACATTACGAGTTGGTCAACTCGTGCTCATCTACCGGAGAATACGGCGACATCACAGGCAATTTTGACCTCGATCCGGATCGCACGATCGATCTCATCCTCGACGCCTTTACCGAACAAGTCATCGACCACTACCAGTTCTACCTCGACCTCATCTCTGTCTCACCGTGGGGTTCACCTCGCAAGAAGAATGGGGCAGCTTTACCGGAAAAGGGCAAAGCGAAGCAGACGGAGATCGACATTGGGCTCGAGGACGACCAAGGCAATCGAGTATTAGCCCAAATATTGGGCTTCAAGTTCAAGTTCTATCAAATTGAAGGCGTCAGCGAAACACCGAGACAGCTCTACCTCATGACCGCTCTCTTGATTTGGCACGGCCTCGTCAAGCTTTCCGATCTGTGGCCCCACCTTTCCCCCGACGACTCGGTGCTCGCCAAGGTCGAGTCCCAGTATCGCGAGGACCAGGAAAAGGCCGCGGCTTCGGTCGGCGGTGGTAATGCATTGGCTATGGCGGGCGCGTTGGTAGATGACGACGCTCCCAAGACCAAGTCTACCGCCTCGACGGCTTCCAACGCCAACGGTGACGCCGCCGCAGCCGCTGCCAAACCCGATCGAGTCTTACCGAATCAGCGACTGGAGCTGGTCAAAGCGATGCTCTTGCTCGGTGACCTCTCGCATGCCCTCTTTGTCCTGTCTCAATACCCGACTCTTGTCTTTGCCAACGCTCCGGTCGCCGCTCTCCTCAATCGATTGCTCGTCGTCTCACTCACCCCAGCGTTCGAGACCATCGATTCGCTAGCCCTCAAGACCGACGCGTCCCGTCGGGCCGAGCTCAAGGCACCTCGGAGGGTTTTTGAATCGTCCACTAAAACGCTCGTTCCTCCTCCTCCCAAAGCACGACAGTTGACGAGTCGAGCGATCCCATACCCGATCCCAAACAAGGAGCAAGTGTTCTTCTTCCCCGATTGGCAAACGCGATTACCGAGATGTGGCGATGTCGAGGAAGCCTTGGGCGTGCTCGAAAAGATCTTCGCTCCATTGCTCGGTCCGTTTCTCGCCTTGGACTTGCGAGCTTACAGTCGCATTTGTCGGATCATCAAGCAAGACCTCACCGCGCTCGCCCCGGCTGAGAACCCACGCTTCGCTCGATGGCTCGTGCTCATACGTCAGGTATTGCTTCCCGGCGCAGCGCTCCTCAAGGACAACTCTCCCGTAGCTCTCCTGATTTGGGACATTTTGCGTCTCTTGACGATCGAGCAACGCTATCAGTTATACGGTGAATGGAAGGACGCGGCGTATCGTCGGATCCCCGTTCTCGGCGTTCGCAAAGCCGAGACCGAGCGTGAAGTTAAGATGATCCTTCGACGACTTTCGACGGAGAACGTCAAGCGTTTGGGCAAGAACCTCGCCAAAGCGGCTCACAACAACCCCATCATCACCTTTGCCGTCGTGCTCAACCAAGTGCAAAGCTACGATAACCTCATCCTCCCCGTCGTCGAGGCTGCACGATATTTGAGTGACCTCAGTTACGACGTCCTCACTTACACCGTATTGGATGCGCTGAGTTCGAGCAAGAGCAAGACAAAGGAAGATGGAACCAGTACCGCGCTGTGGCTCCAGAGTCTGGCAACCTTCACCGGCCACCTCTATCGTCGATGGTTGGCCCTCGAACCATCCCTAGCGATGATCCTACAATACCTCGTGAACCAACTCGTCAGCGGCAACTCAAAGGACCTCATCATCCTCCGCGAGATTATTTCCAAAATGACCGGCATCGAACCTTTCGCCGATCTATCCGACGCCCAAGTTTTTGCCCTCGCAGGTGGAAAAGTGCTCCGCAGCGAAGTCTTTTTCCAAACCGAGATCGGACAAGCCGCAAAATCCAAGGAGATGGCCTTGACGAACAGCTCGCGTGAGCGATTGGGAAGGGTATTGGAACGTACTCGATTGTCGATGCCTTTGTTGGTCAATATCGCTTTACAACGCCAAGCGTGCGTCGCGATGGATACGCATCTCAAATCGCTCGGAGCATTGTTCGATTCCAACCATGCGATATTATTCCAATTCACCGAACTACTCCTCGCTTTAATGGACGTAACCGAACTAGCCAAGGAACTCCCTACGATTGAGGAATTGACGAGGGATCACGGCATCGAACCTGCTGTGGCGTTCGAGATCGGTCGACCTAAAATGAGGATTGCGATGAAGGCGTTTGATGAGACGGATGTGCAGAGAAATTTGGAGTTGGAGAAGAGGAAGGCGGATTTGAGGGCCAAGTTGGCCAAGGAGAAATTGAATAAGGTCGCGGAGGAGGAGAGGGCCAAGACCACGTCAACGACGGGTGATGCGGCAGTTGAAGCTGGCGAGGCGAATGTGAGAAGTGAGGCTGAGACAGTTGGAGAGACTGAGCGGGGGACTGAGGATGCAAAGATGGAAGACGCCACGATCAAATCGGTCGAGGAGATCAAGGTTATTGTAGCCGATACAGCGATGGACGTGTCGATGATCGATGGGACGCCGAGCGCCTTACCCGACTCTCCAGTCATCAAAGCACCGGTAGGTCGGCAAAGGCTGTGCGCGTGCTTGTTAACCTTTGCTTATGTAAACAGCATCATCTCCTACCAGATATGGCATCCGGGGTTGGTGGACGTCATCCGTGCAACGGAGGCGACGCTTCCTTATGAGGTTCAAGAAGTGATGGGGTACGTGAGAACGGACCAGACGGCCATGCAGAGACAGGGAGGCTGACTTTTGCCTCTTCTCTCGTCCAGTGCGCCCTTCTACGTCACCTTTTGGCAACTCACCCTCTACGACATCATGTACCCCAAAGAACGCTACGACGCCGAACTCGACCGACTCAACAAGATGCAACGCGACATCAGTGGATCTGAGATTGCCCAGACTCTGACCAAAGATGCGACGAGTCGTTTCGTGCAGAACATCGTTTCGCTCGCCAACAAATTGCTGAAAGAGGCTGAGGAACATCGATCGGCGAGGGCGGTGGTCAGTCGGCGTTTGACGAGGGAGGCAAAGTCGTGGTTCATAGGTTAGTGAGCTTAGTGGTCCTGCATATGCAGTGTTATTGCTGATTTGCTGCGTGCTCCTTGTGCAGGTGTTACGACCAACTCGCAACGCAAGGTGCTCGTCGACCAGATCGTGCAGCACTGCATTCACCCACGAGTCAAGCTTTCTCTGCCGGATGCCGTGTTCTCGTACCAGTTCGTCAAGCGCTTGCATTCGATGAACACGACTGGTTTCCATAGCATTCTAATCTACGATAGGGTACGCAGGGTTGTATAATAAGTACCTTCGGCGAATAATACTGACATCCTGGTTGCGTACAGGTTCTCAACCGTCACTTGGTACCCGTCATCTACTCGTGCAGCGAAAACGAGGCACGCAACTACGCTCGCTTCCTCCACGACATGCTCCAAGACGTCAACAACTGGTACCGCAGCGAGGAGAAGTTCAAAAGCGAGGCGATTGGTTCCGGTCTCAATGGTTTTGCGCGGCGACCTGCAGCCCAGTTCTCGTCCTCGATCAAGTTGGAGGAGTGCTTCTCCTACAAGGATTTCCAACACGTCACGGAGAAATGGACGAACCGAACCGTCTCGAGCTTCAGCGAAGGTTTCGAGTCTGGCGAATACATGCACATCAAGAACTCGATCCTCGTCTTGACCAAGATTGCACCCCACTTCCCGATCGAGTACAAGTCGGGAGTCCGACTTGAAGCGGCGGTCGAGGCGTTGCTCAAAACTGAACAGAGGGAGGATCTCAAGATCTTGGCTCAAGGTTACAAGGCCGTGATTACGAAACGCAAGAAGCATTGGGCGAACCAACCTGCTCCACCTGCTGCTGCGCCAGCTCCCCTGGTCGAGATCAAGTCGATTGCATCATCTTCGTCCGCCCCGTCCTCGTCTCGCCCTTCACCTGCGCCCCCACGCGTGTCGGTCAGAACGCAAGCGAGTGATGGACCTCCCACTGCACCAGCTGCTCTACGGGCAACCGCTACCCCGTTCCCTGGATTGCCGATGCGACCCTCCCTGAGCTCGGGAGGTTCACGAGAACCCCTGCGACCTGCCCCAACTGGACCCGCTCGCGACACCGCACCCCGAGATGATCGTTTCGCAGACCTAAACAGGCCGCGAAGCGATCTTATCAGTAGGCTCAACCCGAGTAGTGGAGGTCGCCCAGACGCTCCTGCTGCCCAAGGCCCGCCTGCATCCCCCTGGGCCGACGCGGCCAATCGGTCACAGCCTGCTCCTCGCTCGGACAAGGCCCCCGCTTCGAACGCGCCACAGTCGGTGGCCACATCGAATGGAAACGAGAATGCGAATGGGAACGCCAACGGTCTACCGACGAGGTCAGGAACTTCTTCCGAAATGGAGCTTCGCGCGAAAGCCTTGGCCTCGAGTCGCAATTCGGCGCTGATGAACCCTCCAGCATCGACTTCCTCTCCCGCCGGGACGCCCCCAGTTCGTTCGCCCGCTCCAACTGGGCCCGCTTCATCGATAGCCCAGCCATCGTCGCTTCCTGCAAAGGATGCACCTCGTCCTCCTTCGAGAACCGCAACGTCTCGCGAGCAGGACCGCGGCCGGGAGCGCGACGATCATTCGAAACGCCGCCGATCAAGTCGAGAACGAAGTGTCGAATCGACTCGGTCGTCCACTTCGAAGCGCGAAACGAGATCCTCAGCAAGAGAGGAGCCTTCCTCCAGGTCTTTGAGGAGCGATCACGATCGCCATGACGAGTCGCGGAGCACGCGGGATGGCGGCCGGGATAAGAAGACGGATAGTGATCGCGAGAGTAGTACGCGCGATCGGGATCATAGAGATCGAGAGAGGGAGAGGGAGCGTATCGCAAGGCGCGAACGAGAACGCGAGAGAGATGGGGATAAGCCTCGTTCGCATGAGGTCTCTTCGAGGAGTTCGAGACGGTCCGGGGGTGAGATTAGCGCGGCGGAGGAGGATCGGAGGAGGAGTGAGAGGAAGGAGGAGAGCCGCAAGACGGAGAGTCGGCGTGTTGATGAGAAGAAGGATGAGGATGACAAGACGCGCGGTGAGGATAAGAAGCGAGAGTCGGATGGAAGGCGGGGAGCGCACGGTCGTGAGGAAAGGGAGACCAGACGTCGGGGTGAGGATCGGGAGAAAGAGGTTAGTCCGCCGTGATTTGAGTGCTCTGATGTTGTGCTTGATGGCTGACGAGGGATACAATCGACTTGACAGCGACCTGCACGTGAATCGGGCTCGACCTCACGGCAACCGTCGCCCGGTCGATCACTAGCTGACCGCCTCAAGCCCGTATCGGCATCGGTCTTGGCCTCGATCGACGACTCGAAGCGAGCACCTGCACAAGGTCGCAACGAGCGTGAAGATGATCGGGAAAAGGGCCAACGTGACGCCGAGCGCACCACCCGCGATGACCCCCCTTCAACCGAGCCGACGCGGATGTCCGTCCGCTCGACGGCGTCGCGAGAATCATCGAAACCGCCGACGGCACCCTTCAGCATTCGCGGCAGCAGTGGTGGTGTATCGAGACTCATGAGCAGTGCTGGATTGACGAGTCGTTCCGAGCCGGCTTCGTCGAGGCGTTCATCGAAGGGACCGACACAAGACGGCAAGACAAACGAGAAACGGGATGAGAAGAGGGACGAGTTCGTGGATTCAAGGAAACGTGCAGGCGGCGAGAGGGTCGAGGAGCTCGAAGTCAAGCGAGCCAGAACTTCAGCACTTGTCGCACCACCCGTCGCTCCCGCTGCTGATCGGGAGCGCGAACGAGGTGGCAGAGATACTCGAAGCTTAAGGGACCCGAGGGATGGCTGGGACACCAGCAATATCAATAGCAACAATAGGGGACCACGAGGCCCCCGAGGCAGCGGATCAGCCGACACGCGCTACGCCTCACAGTTTACGCCCCAGGGAGGAAGGAGATAACTTATACCCTGTTTGTGTTTTTTTGTGTGTGGGATGATTGAATTATTGTGCAATGTTGGGATGCAAACTGGATGGAGTCTTCCTTTATTCGTGACGAGGCCCCTTTTCGGGCGTAGGAGTGCTGTTGGGTTGACAATTGTTTCCTGGGCGGGGTTCGGCCTCCGATCCCTATAACGGGGTAAACTTACAAACCCGTGCGGAAGGCTGCTCGGGGGCCCACCGGTACTGTCTACGACAAAAAAGAACTATGGACAAAAAGAAGTGCGCGCCTATTGCTTCGGTCAGGTCTGGACAAAACAAAACAAAACAAAAATCACAAATGTCCCAGACGCGTGAGCCGGGGGTTGGGATGCACGGTCAGCGCCCGGTCGAGCCTCACAGAGACCTTTGAGCGATCATCGAGCTCAAGGAGTCAGAGTACTCACTGTAAAAGATTCCCTGCACGATCCACCCAGGATTCAAAGAAGGCTCGAGAGATGACCTGATGAGGAACAACAGAGTAATGCAAAGAGTCAACACGATGAATCATGGTGATGCATGATGATGGAGCGAGCCTGGTCGAGTCCGAGGCCGAGGCCGAGGGAGTGAACCCCCCTGTGCGACCGACCGACGAGCGAGAGGTGAACGTCGCACGAGCTGACTCACCATACTTCGACATCTTGTGAGCTGCATAGGCAATGAAGTGCATACGGGTACACCATGTATACTCCTCTCTGGCTCGCTCAAACACCTCTGCACGACATTGCACAGCTATGCACCCTCATGCATGCTTGGATCAGATCGGCCTCGCGCGACCTTCGGTTCGCAGCGACTCGAGGTGGAAGCGAGGTCATCCCAGCTCGAGCAAAGCTGATGAAGCAACAGCCACTGCATCAGTTTCGGCCATATTCTCTCTGGGGTGAAACTCAGAGATTTCTACTTGCCAAAATGCGAATGGGCTTGATCGACGAGGCACTCGGTCTTTCCGAGGGGTGGCTCTTTGACCTCGAAGTGGGGTGCACGGTCGGTCCCCTGTCCGCGATTTCGCTTCAGCGCCGCGCCGCACTCGGAGCTCGGCAGAGGTGGAAAAGATCGGAAGTGGTGGCATCATCGATATACTGTGCCGGCAACCACAGGTTAGCAACACCTTGCACACCTCTCTCTCTTTTCTTTTTTCTTCTCCATCGCCCTGGCTCAGCACTTTGGGTCCTGCAAACGCTACTTGCTCCCCCTTGGACACGCGTGAACGCGTTCGGTTCATACCAGCATCTTTTCGAACCGTAAGTGTTTTCCTTCTCACTCGCTGTTCTTGCTCGTGCTCGTCGTCGTCGATCGGGTGAGGCCGATTTCCCCACTTCGAGCCGTCTCTGATCCGCGTAGGTTGCTCGGATTTATACTGACCCCAAGCCCACCACTACATGATCACCCTGACCGTCCAGAGGCCCGCTGTAGGTTGATTGACTTCAACCTGACTTGTACAACCTACTGCTCGAGAACAATGACTCAGCACGTCGTGCGACGTTGCTGCCCGCACCAGTCGATCCTTCGCAAAGCACGAGGTCGCACAGAGGATGTCGCCTCGAGCTCACTCGATCTAATGGCGCTCACCTTGCCACTCAGCAACCCTGGTGACAGAAAAGCCACCTGTTCGTTACGCCATACTAGATCGAGCTTGACCCATCTCCCATCGAGATCGGCCACGCTCCAACCCGTCGTTGTACGGGACTCTGAACGTGGTTGGGAAGAAGTATGTGCAGTGATAGATCTGACAAGCCTTCCAAGCCTTGGCTGACCCACGTGTTTAAATTTGGAAGAGGGGGAGATGGGCTTTGGAGTGTCAGTTAGGAAAGTCCCGCGTGTAGGATATCTTGCTGGTGAAGCTCACAAGACGTCGAAGTATGTTGAGTCAGCTCGTGCGACGTTCACCTTCACCCTCGGCCGGTCACACAGGGGGGGGGGGGGGTCCCGGCGATCGAATCGACTCGAACTCGCTACCCAGCCTAGTGAGTCGGTCGATTATCGTCATAATCATTCAGCATTCAGAACCATGCATCATCGCGCCGAGAATTGCATCCTTTCTGTTTGCTTACCAGTTCATCTCTCGACCTTCTTTGAAAACTTGATGGATCATCATGTGAGTTCACGGTCACGAGTTGTGTGTGCTCAATCACTCGAAGGTCTGTCCGACCATCCTCACGCGCGCGCCCGCGCCTGGGACATTGTTTTGGTTATTTTGGCCAGACCTGGCAGAAGCAACTAACGCGCTTGTCTCTTTATTGTCCAATATTTTGTCGTAGACTTTTGAGCCACGCGCCTCCGTTTGGCCCCCGAGCAGCGGCATCGCCTCCACCAGACCCAAACTATGACGTAAGTGCAAGAGCGCCGCCAAAGTCGACGTAACCACGCCCGGCTACCGCTTTTCTTTCCCTCCTCCCCCTTCCTCCCATCCAAACGACATCAACTTCTCGCCCGATCAATAATGTCTCGCCTACTGCAGAACAAGCATGTCGGCATCAAGAAGCCGACCCATGGCCACCAGCTCCCCAAAGAAGGTCAGTCGCCGCTCTCCGCTCAGGCTCAGCCTGAGCGCCCCCACCCGACGACGACCCCGGTCGGCCTGGTTGCGGATGTGACGACGACCGAAGTGACGAGGCGGCGATGCTGCGCTCTCGTTCGCCACGCTCTCAGCCTTTTGGAGCACCTAGATTGACCACATCCGTTTATCTCCCTGGACTCGTAGGAGGATCTCTCCGACTCGACCACACCTTGATCGACCGATGCCAGCAATGGAAGCACGTCGACAAGTCGCTGCTGCACTACTTTGAGGGCCTCGCCGCGATCCAGCACACCACCGCGAAGGCGACCCTTGCGCTCCAGGAGACCATCCAGGTTCCTTTCCATGAGGGTGAGTGTGCCACCTGAAAATGATTTTTGGACCGCTTGCGTGGTGTGTGGCGGGGTATGCCGATCATCCGGCGAGATCGATCGTCACCTTTGGGTGGCGCCATGCCCTCCGGCGTCACCAGCCCGAGACCCTTCCGTAGTCCCTCGAGACCCGCGGGGGCTTGGAGAATGAAGCAATTCTGTAACACTTTCAACTCTCAGCTGCAATTGTTCTGACACCCTTTAACTCGCCGTTTACCAACACAGGCCACCAGTTCCTCGGTGAAGGCGGATGGCAAGAGATCTTGTACTCGGTCCGCGACCAGACCAAACTTCTGGCCGAGGCCCACTCCAACTTTGGCGAGACCATCGAGAAGACGGTCGTCAAGGAGCTTCAGGGCGTCCGAGCCGAAATCAAGGCTCACATTGCCGCCCTCGAGAAGGAGGCGTCCCTCCTCGCCGATGACGTCGAGAAAGAGGTTAGCCGTTGCTCTGTTTGTGCGAGCACGGTGGCGCTATGAATCTCGGCATTGACCCCGTTAACGTTTTATGCCACAGCGCGCCAACTCGACTCAGCTTTTGACTCAACTGCAAACCGGCATTGAAACCTACGAGTCCTCGGACTCGCCCATGTTGCCCCAACACGACCCGTAAGTTTTGGAGGACACAGCTTCACGTATTTGTGACCGTTGCTCAAGCGCTCTCCTGTTCCTCGCACCGCAGTTACCTCACGCACTCGCTGGTGCAGACCCAACTGAAGAAGCAGATCCACAAAGAGAGTGAGTAGGACCGGTGCGATACCTCTAGCCTCCACCATTTGGCTGACTCGGACTAAATTGGCTTAAATAGACGACCTCCAAGCTGCTCTTATCCGCTTCCAGCAGCAACAGCCCGCGTTCGAGGAGGGCATCGCGAAGTCGATCCAGTCCGCCTGCAAGCTGTTCGAGGAGGCCAAGGCCACAAAGGATGACGAGTTTGCCAAGTTGACAAAGGCTATTGGCGAATCGCTCCAAAAAGTCTCCCCTACGGCCGAGTACGAATTTGTGGGTCTCCATGGGCATCTTCTCCCTAGCACGCGTCTTTTCAAGCATACTGAGCCGTGTCTTTTTCTCGTCCGTCAGTGGTCTGCCAAGGAGGGCGCCCTCCTCGACATCAACGCGCCAACGCGCAGCGTTGACGCCATTGTCTTCCCCGGTCTCAACCACGCCGCGTCGCAATCGATCAAGGAAGGCCACCTCGAGCGCAAGAAACGCTTTACCAAGTCTTACGCGGAGTCGTACTACATCCTCACTCCTTCCGGCTACTTGCACGAGCGCAAGACGAGCAGCAGGTCCGACGCCTCCGC
The DNA here is from genome assembly GCA_022506055.1 of Microbotryum violaceum. Lineage (NCBI taxonomy): Eukaryota > Fungi > Basidiomycota > Microbotryomycetes > Microbotryales > Microbotryaceae > Microbotryum > Microbotryum violaceum. The sequence continues at coordinate 2,565,578 of JAKMXP010000002.1, forward strand.
TCCTGGTTTCTCGCTCTTCTTGCCCGAGTGCGTTTTGGGCCCTCCCAGCGGCGAGAGCGACAAGTCGCACAAGTTTCACGTCGAGGGCAACAAGGCTGTCAAGTCGTCGTTCGAGTCCAAGGTCAAAAATTCGCTCCGCTTCGGCGGCAAGGAGATCGCATACACGTTCCGCGCTCGCACTCACGCCGAGATGATGGGATGGTGGAAAGAAATGGACCAGCTCACACGCGAGACCAAAACGCAGGTTCCCAGGGCCAAGCTCGCCCTCGTCACGCCCGTCGACGTCGCCGTGGCTCAAGTCGGTCTGCCCGTCGACGGCGGTCAAGACTTGACCACGCCCGTCCCTACCGCGGCGCTCCACCCAGAGGATGACGAAGAGGAGTCCGGAGGATCGAGCGCCGAAGAGGAGGATGATGAGGCCCGAGCTATCCGAACCGCACCCACCACTCCAGCTGTCGGTTCCGACGCCACCTCGCCCTTGGACCACGCCGGCGCCGAGCATGCTATCACGGAGTCGGAGTCGGAGTCGGGTCAAGGCAAGGCCGAGACGTTACCTACGTACGCCGGTAACACCAACAACGTCGCCGTTGCTGAGAAAGATGGCGTCAAGAGCGGTCCTCCTGCCCTCGCTGAGCCGACCGAGAATCACGCGTCGACGTCGACCTCGTCGTAATGCCGTCGTCGCCATCTTGTCAACCCGCTCCCCTCGTCACTTTGATCACGGCAATCCTGTTATCGTGTTGTTTATAATTTTTGCCTTCGCCTTGATTTTAAAATATCCGACAGCCGTGGGCTTCTCTCTACTCCCGTCTCGCTCCCCCCCCCTTGTGCCTCGCTGGGTCGCTGTCGTCGATTACACTGTTCCTTATCTCTACGATAGTTCCTGTCTTAGCGTGCCTCTATATCCTCATTCTAATTTTAAGTTGCGCGTACTCTCATTCACACAACCATCCATCCATGACGAGCCAGCTGAAAGCGAGACCGGATGAGCGTTCTCCGGCCCAGCCGGTCGCGCGCCTCGCTCGCCTTCAGATCGGCGCCCCTGTTGGCCTGGCGCCGGCTTCTCTCTTGTCAACAAAAGGCAAAATGAAAAAAAAAAAATCATCGACCAGACTCGAGATTGGCCCCGCAACGGGGTTGACTCTTGACCACCTCGCCACCCACTTTGCTTGTCCCGCCGCTACCCATTTCGTCGTTGCACGAATTGTAGTCCGTGTCAAGCAGAATGGTGATGATGATGAACCGCTGCAACCTCAAGGCGGGCCAGTCGCTCCGCATGGCCGCTACCGCCGGTCTGGGTGGTGCCTCGAGGCGATCACCGGCCGCGACGACGGCGTGGCTGCACTCGGCGGCCGCCCGCTCCGGTCCCTTAGGCCCCGCATCCGCTGCATCCGAAGTAAGAACAGCAGGATCGTACCGTACGTTGGTGACCGAGTCGTCGTCCAAGCCGCCTACCCGCAAGGTCAACGCGGTCGCCTCGCGGGGCTCCGTCTTCGCACCGCTCGACACGTTCACGCGTCGACATGTTGGGCCCCAGCCGGCGTCGATCGAAAAGATGCTCGACACCCTCGGCTACACGTCGATGGACGCCTTCATCAACGACTGCGTCCCTTCGTCGATCCGTATCAGCGATCAAGAAGTTTCCGAGACGGGAGGTCGCGCGATCGTTGCGCTCAGCGAGCAGGAACTCTTGCGCCGTGCGACTGAGCTCGCCAAGAAGAATCGAGTGTACCGATCTTTCATTGGGTTGGGCTACCACCAAGCTGTACGTCACTCTTAATTCATTTGCCCATCGAAGGGCTTATCGCCTTGCCGCCCGACGCGATCGGATTCCCCGAGCTATCGTGCCCCAGCCCAGATGTGTGCTCTTATCACAGGCGTGGGCGGGGAAGGAGCGATTTTCGGAGATCGAGTCTGCTGCGGCCCCGGAGGAAACAAAAGTGAACCGGATAGGAACGAGGCTGATCCCCGGGTTCGGCGACTTTATTTACACAGGTTGTGCCTCCTGTCATTCTCAGAAATGTTCTGTGAGTTGCAACTCGGTATCTACATGCCTCCAAGAGCTGCTTCTCACCGTAGCGATCTACTCGTACCCCTCGTAGCGAGAACCATGGATGGTTTTCTCAGTATTCTCCCTATCAGGCCGAGATCTCCCAAGGTAGGTTACAAAGGTGCACTAGAACCGAGACAATCGTTGAATTTAATTAACATGCGCAACCCGTGCTCTAGGTCGTCTGGAGTCGCTCATCAACTTCCAGACCATGACGACTTCGCTTACCGGGATGGATATTGCCAACGCTTCCCTCCTCGATGAGGGTACTGCTGCTGCTGAAGCCATGATCATGACTTTCGGTCAATTGCGCGAGAAGCGCCGCACCTTCCTCGTCGACCGAGGTGTCAACCCCCAGACCATCGCGGTCGTCAAGACCCGCGCCGAGCCCTTCGGGATCAAGATTCGCGTTGGCAACGTCAACAAGCTGCTCCAGCAAGCCGAGGAGGACCCGTCACGCGCCAAAGACGTGATGGGTATCTTGTTACAGTACCCCGAGATGCGTGGTGAGGTCGTAGACTGGAAGGACATTGCCGACCGAACCCACGAGATCGGCGGTCTCGTCAGTTGCGCGACCGACTTTTTGGCCTTGACGATGCTCAAGCCCCCCGGCGAATGGGGTTGCGATATGGTTTTCGGCAACAGCGCTCGTTTTGGTGTGCCCATGGGCTTCGGAGGTCCCCACGCCGCCTTCTTCGCTTGCACCGATGCGCTCAAGCGCCGCATGCCCGGTCGTCTCATCGGTCTGTCCAAGGATGCCGAGGGCCGTCCCGCCTACCGACTCGCATTGCAGACGCGTGAGCAACACATTCGCCGCGAGAAGGCGACAAGTAACATCTGCACTGCCCAAGCTCTCCTTGCCAATATCTCGGCCATGTACGCAGTCTACCACGGACCCGAGGGTCTGCGCCAAATCGCCGAGAAAGTTCATGGTATCACGCGAGTCGTTGCCGCCGGAATCGAGGCCCTCGGTCACAGCGTCGTGAACGAGACATACTTTGACACGCTCACGATCCGACTCAATGGTCTCGCTGCCTCGTTGGTTCACGAAGCTGCCGAGCGCGAGCACATCAACTTGCGACGCGTTGACTCTGACCACGTCTCCCTCACGTTCGACGAGAGCAACTCGCTCGAGGACATCGTCGACTTGATGAACGTGTTCGTCAGCGTCCGTGGTCGCACCAAGGACGTCCCCTACACGCTCGAGACGCTCGTCGCTTACGCTGATAAGCTCGGCATCCGAGCTCCCGGCCGAATGTCGTCAGCAGAGGGCAAGGCCTCGTCGGGACACAACATCCCGGCTTACAAATCCCCCGCCATCCCTGCCGATCTTGCCCGAACATCGCCTTTCTTGACCCAATCCGTTTGGAACTCGTACCATTCCGAGACCGACATCTTGCGCTACATGCATCACCTCCAGGACAAGGATCTCTCGCTCGTCCACTCGATGATCCCGTTGGGCTCGTGCACCATGAAGCTCAACTCGACCACGTCGATGACCCCCTTGACCTGGGCCGAGTTCAGCAAGATGCACCCCTTCGCCCCGCCGGAACAGACGATTGGCTACCTCGAGATGATGGAAGACCTCGCTCGAGATCTTTCGACCATGACTGGCTTGCCAGGGTGCTCTCTCCAGCCCAACTCTGGTGCACAAGGAGAGTACGCCGGGCTGTCCGTCATCAGGGCGTACCATCACGCCCGAGGCGACCAACACCGAGATATCTGCCTTGTGCCTGTCTCGGCTCACGGAACGAACCCTGCTTCGGCAATCATGTCTGGTATGAAGGTCGTGCCCGTCAAGGTCTTGTCGACCGGCTACCTCGACCTTGAGGATCTCAAGCTCAAGGCCGATCAGCACCGTGACAATCTTTCCGCCTTCATGATCACTTACCCCTCGACCTACGGTGTGTTCGAAAGCCGTGTTGAAGAGGCGTGCAAGATCATCCACGAGGCTGGCGGTCAAGTCTACCTCGACGGTGCCAACTTCAACGCCATGATCGGTCTCACCTCGCCCGGTCGCGTCGGTGGTGATGTGTGCCATCTCAACTTGCACAAGACGTTTGGTATCCCGCACGGTGGAGGAGGACCCGGTATGGGCCCCATCTGCTGCGCCGAACACCTCACTCCTTACCTCCCGTCCCACCCCGTCGTCCCGACCGGTGGCTCCGAGCCGATCGGTCCCATCTCCGCCGCCCCCTTCGGGTCGGCTTCGATTTTGTCCATCTCCTGGGCTTACATCAAGATGTTGGGAGGTGACGGTCTCACCCATGCCACCAAGGTTGCTTTGCTCAACGCCAACTATGCCATGAAGCGCCTAGAGCCTTACTACCGTGTAAAGTTCGTCAACGAGCAAGGTCGCTGCGCCCACGAGTTCATTATCGACTTGGCCGAATTCGACGAAAGTGCTGGATTGAAGGTCATGGATTTCGCCAAGCGTCTCCAGGTGTGTGCATACAGTGTCTTTTTCCGCAATGACCTGCAACTGCTGACATGCACCGCTTCATCAACCCCTACAGGACTTTGGTATCCACCCTCCTACTTGCTCGTGGCCGCTAAACACTGCGATGTTGATCGAGCCTACCGAGTCCGAGGGTCTTAGGGACATAGACATGTTCTGCGACGCCATGATTAAGATCCGCCAAGAGGCCGACGAGATCGCCGCGGGCAAGCAACCTCGCGACAACAACGTCATCAAGAACGCCCCCCACACGCAACAAGTCGTTATGGCGAACGAGTGGAACCGACCGTACTCTCGCGAGGAGGCTGCTTACCCCGACAAGCGCTTGAGACAGAGGAAGTTCTGGCCTTCTGTTTCGAGAGTCGATGATTCCTACGGTGACCGAAACCTCGTCTGCGAGTGCGGTACCGTTGATGAGTACGCGTCGTAAAACACCATATTTTTTTCCGTCCCTTTCAGTTCTCTCTCTCTTCCTTCGGGACGTTTCTTTTTCGCAAGGGGCTCAACTCCCCGTTTTTGGATGTTTATTTCCTCTCTCGTACCGCAAACCTAGCCCGTGTTTTCCTTCCGTATCTTCCAGCATTGTCGTAACATCGAGATTCCTCTCTCTGCAAAACCCTATTAGGTCCCGTGCGATGTTGTTCGTGAGATTGTGATACGACTGAACAGAGGCATGCGTCATGAATGAATACAGGATACAGACGTGGAGATACGACCGATTTGTCTACCGATTTGTTTGTAGGATTGGACCATGTGAACCCCGCACAGCGACGGGAACCCATCCCCAACAAGTGATGATGACACCTGAGAATAAGTCCCCCGCTTGGAGACCCTCTCAATGCATGCTCAAATCACCGAGATACCCGATCGAGCCCTGATCTCGAGACAGAAGGGTCTGTCTCATTGAAAGGACCAGCATCATAACCAACTGGCTATTTCAACCAAAAGGCGAGGACTTCTGACAGTGGGGGTCAGAGCATCCTAGAACCGAAATCGGGAGGCGGTACATCGCCCAAGCCTTCTCCCCAGCAGGGGCCGTGTGAATCCTTACACTCCTCGTGCCAATGTTCGATTCGTCCCCAGCACTATGACGTTTCCTCGACTTGCGCGACCGTTGCTTCGACAACGGTTTGAATTCCCTCAAGGAACATCTTCGATCTAACGTCGGTCGAAAGAATTAGGGTGCGCGAAGCCGCAGTAGTCCGAGGCGGATAGTTTGGTGGGCCGGTTTAGGTCGAGTACATCGAGGAGTTGGGGGGTGGTGAAGCTTGAAGCTGTAGATCTGTGGCGGGGTAAGAGAGATGGGAGATGTCAGCACGGGAATCCTCGAGTAACTCATCGTGTGGAAAACACACATTCAGCTGACGTATCAATGAAGAAGTGGTCGTGTACTTGAAATTTTGGGACAAGGCCTTGAGTAAGTCGGGATGATGTGATGCGAGGATGATGCTCTTGCCCTAATAGTCAAACATAATCGAGCCCAAGTTAGTTCTATGCAGGGGCCATGGTCCATGTTGACTCGACGAACTACAACTTACATCACGACTCCATCTAATGTACTCCCTATGCTCGGTCAATTCGAGAATGTGTGAAAGCTTGGAGATAAAAGGCGTCGGTTCGACGGGCGGGGGCTCGGGAGCGGACGCCGAGAGCTCCTGAATGTCGGTGACCGCGCTCGAAGGCGGGTCGCTTTTGCGTCGCCTCGACAATGCGACACCAGCGGAGCACGATTGCGAAGAAGACGCTCTTGAGTGTTCCCCGATGAAACGAGGTCCATTCTCTAGGGGCAATGGACCAAGCTCGAAGTGATGTTTCGGCACGTTCGGTAGCAAATACTGTTGAGCAGCGGCGGTGTCCCATTCGGCACAAGAACTCCGAACAGTCGACGCGGCGACGGCGGCGGCCGGGGCTTTTGGATTCGAGACCATCGGTCCGGGCTCGCGGGAGTTTGCTGGCGAGGCTCCTTGAAGTGCCTCGGCGAGGCCGGTTCCGTGAGGTGCCAGTGCAGGCGGGCAAGGGTCGCGCTGGTAATTGGAATAAGGTCTTGAGGTGACGGATGCAATCGATTCGTGGAAGCGCGGAGAAAAGTCGTGCTGCGTCGTCCCGGGGAGGGTGCCGTTCAGGGCGTGACTTGGTGTGACTCGCGCTGCACCGGTGGCGGTCACTGCATTCGAACAGTGAGGGGGTTGGATCGTAGGGCTTATGAAGGCGTACTTGTAGTAGTTTAGAGTGGGCGGATGGGGCGGTATGGGTCGGTATGCTGGCGCATCGCCGACGTAGTAGGTGCTCATCGGAAAGATCTCGCCTTCGAGATCAGATTGCGCATCGAGGGAAGAGTAGCTCGGACGGGCGGTCGCGCCGAACATGATCAGGGTCGTGTACTGCTATAATCTCGATGTTGATGTTGGTGAGTGGTTCGTATCTTATGGACGACAGGTGGGGGGAAGGGCACTGGAAGCAGTGCAGGACTTTGTCATGACTCGAGTTAAGCCGAGGCGAGCAAAAACCTACTGAAGTCTGGGCTTTGGGCACAGGAGGCTTGGAGCCACCACCCGAGGCGCAGAGGCTAAGCGCAGAGATCGTCCAGCGATGCGCAGGAAAAGCCATCTTGGGGGACCGAAAAGGCTCCACTGTGCGTCAGTCGGTAATCTAGATCCGCCCTCCCGCGTTGCACGCGTAGTTTTAAAGAGCTCCATGTGGAGCAAGCGTGAAATCTGGCTCAAGCCCCATTGACCTTGAAAGCTCGGTTTTCCGGGTTTCAAGGCGAATCTACGTCCTGTTACATTTTTCGGGTCTATTACTACAAGATTCCTCACGTTCGAGCTCTTGACGGCGGACGCAAGCATGTCACGGAAGGGGCCTCCGGTATGCCTCGGACACGAAAACTCGGCGAGTGCGAGCGGGCGTGGCCAGGCCGCAGCACCTTCGAGCGTACCTGGTTCTCGGCCCGGTAACAGCCGACGAGTATCTCACGAAAATTGTCAACTAACGAGTAAAGCCTTGCAATGCAGTAGATTGGAATAAAGAGAAGACCTTGCGGAAAATATAGCTTCTAACGGAGACTAGGGAAAACGAAGATAGGTCAATCGACAAGTAGGTAGGTAGGCGCGGCGTGTCCATTGATGGGCAAGACCCGGAGGATTGCCCGTGAGTTCGTGTTTTTGTGTGTCGAGAATACGTAGCAAGGAGATGGAGCTACCAATCCTTCTTGAGTTCGAATTGCCAAGTCGCGTCGACTGTGAGCAAAGTGTCGAGGCCGAGAGTCAGCCAACGCTCCCAGTTCGAGTTTCGGACAGAGCTTGGCCCCAAGGAACCCTCTTCCGCAAACTCACGATAGACAGCCCCATCATCATCGATGACGCGTGACCTGACGACATACTTGCCCCTCGCCAGCATCCCACTCGGTGCTTCCTCGGTCGGCAACTTAGCGACGACGGGGTCGGGGGAAGGACCTCGCGATCCGATCATGTGTTCGAGTTTGTCCGAGAGACCCATGCGTTTGGCGACATGGATGTATTTGAGGCCTGCGACGAGAGATCTGGTGGGATGGAGAGGAAGTCGTGAGCGGCCTGAAGAGATGCACAGCGAGGACACCAAAAAGCATCGGGCCCGGGAAATGACTGACTTGACGAGGAGTTTGATCTCGACCGTGTACTCGGACCCTTCCTTGATCACGACGGCTACAAAGAGTTCACGCGCGAAGGCATCTCATCAGCTTTCCGCTTCAAGTGAATTCCCCTCGTCAGCAACAGCATTCCTCCGCCGACTTACGAGCCGCGCCAGCCAAGAGTTTAGGGTCCTTCAAGTCGAGCACGATCGGTCCTGCCGGTCGGTTAGACACGAGTGTGAGGGAGATCATCTCCACTTTGGGCCCGGCGGCTGCTTAAATGAATTCAGGAAACATTCTTTCAGCATCGTCATCTTCTCCCTCAACACGCGTCCAGGGGCTTCCGAATCGACTCGGCAACGCGTGTCAAGGCGATGCCGACGGCGAGGATGACGTGCAATCGTGGCGTGAGTGAGATGGATGACTGAACGGACCTGCTGAACCACTAGCTACGGCATTCGCATCCAGCCCCAACGACGCCTTCCACTTGGCCAATGATTCGTCCTCCTTGTCCAACTGCACCGTACACAGGCCAACAACGGGGAAAGGGTCAGCTACATCATACGCGGTGTCGAGCGCGTAGATCGCTCAGGCGCGACCGTCGGTGCTAGCCACGTCGACCGCCCCCACACGCCGGAGAGGCAGCGGAGGGCTGCGGAGGGTGGCTCCCCAAGCTCCCCCACGACAACGTGACGCCTGTCCCGGGCACTTTGAAAGGCGACGCGTAGCAACTTACCTCCGCTAATTCAGCCAAAGACCTTTCCGCTCCGACCTGGAACGCGAACGTAACCATCATCAGCTTTCAATACCAAATGCCAGCTGGACTGCCGTGAAGCACGGCGCACCTTGTAGCCGGCGGTTTGAGTCGCCGCGAGCTCGGACGCATCGATCGCGGGAACGGTGGAGCTGGGGAGAGTGTTGGGGACGAAGTCAGGAGCATGCGTATATGGCTTTTTGCATGACCAACAAACTCACGACATAATGTAGCTGTATAGAGCGAGCGATAAATGCGGTGATGGGGAGCTTGAGGCTTGAGCTTGTAAGAGGAGACGACGATGAGATGAGCGCCAACCGCCTATGCACGCTCGAGATCTCAAAGGGAAGCAGCCACTGGCGGAGTACCGGCGGCGAGACCTGGCGAGAATTACTTTCAGGAGCACGGGCCTCGTGACAAAGGGGCCGCGTTTTAGAGACCTTCACGAACGTCCACGTGGGCTTGTCTCTGATCTCGAGGCCCACAAGAATGAGAATGGAATACGAGAGTTCAGAAACGAGCATGCATCGAGTGCGAGTGACGAAGACCAGCATTTCAACGCCAAGAGAAAAAAAAAGGAGAAGGAAGAGACAGCGGAGTTTACACGTACATCGAAACAGCAAGAAAGTGGAAAACGAGCGAAGGCTGAAGGCGTACGAGACCTCGGCGAAAAAAGATACACATCTCGAACAATATAGCATTGGAGCGGCTCTGATCAGGCGGTGATGCCCGGGGTCTGACCACGCGACTCGCCCAACGTGGCCGAGAACGAGTCGTGTTGCGAGTGTTGGTTCGACGACGCTCCAGGTCCGTACGAGTGTTCGGCCTTGCGTTGCAGGATGTCGAGCACGGGGCCGAGCAAACGGGTGAAAGCCTTTTCTCCGAGCGTCGCGACGCGTAATCGACCTTGACCGGCCATCGCTCGGACAGTGGCGGCACGAGGAGCAGAGTTGAGCAGAGCAAGTTCTGATGGAGGCGATCGATTGATGTCAGCATCCCAGAGGTCAAAGGTGTGCGACGGCCAGTACGGTTCCCGACTCACCTCCAAAGTAATCGCCCTTGCTCAACGTACCAAGCACATCATCGTTGAACGTGCCCGAACTGGGTGACTTCCGTCGCTTGGTCACCTCTGCTTTACCGCTCTCGATGATGTAAAAGTTCTTCCCGACCTCGCCCTCGACGACGACCGATTGGCCTTCCTCGTAGACCTTCTCCTCGAGCGCGTCGGCGATCTTGGCTCGTTCCTTGGGGTTCAACGACAAGAGAATAGGGACTTCGGCGAGGAAGCTTTCGTACATCTTGCGCTTGCGCGACGTGTGTTCCATCAGGATCGAGCGGAAGGTCACGCGGTCCAAGGCCCAGACGACCGCATCTGACGTCGCCACGACCGAGGCCGCACGAGGGGCGTTGTACATCAACGCCAACTCACCGAACGCACCTCCCGGACCGTAGCTGGCGACCTTTTTGTCCTCGCCCTGGGTCATGGTTGAGCTACCGGGTCCGTTGTAGCTGTGCGTCGGCGGGGAACGAACCCAAGCTTCGAAGCTACCTTCCTCAACGACGTAGAAGAAATCGCCGACGGCGCCTTGGACGATGACCGAGGTCTTATCTTGCACCTTGACCTCCTTCATTGCATTGAGCACGTCGTTGTGTTGGTCCTCGTCGAGGTTGCGGAAAAGTAAGTTGTTCGAGATGGACGCCTCGATGCGCTGGCGCTGCGACTCGGACTTGGGGATCACGGTCTTGGGCATGGGTGCCGCCGGATCGGGGTTGAGCGACTCTGCCGAGACGGAAGTACGACGGCCAAGGTTGTAGTTGACGGGAATGCCGAGCGTGCCTTGGCCGGATCCGGACGAGGTGTCGCGGGGGTCGTAGACGTCATCGTCGTCCGAGTCGTTCGAGCCGACGCTGCCACGCTTGGCGGTCATGCTCGACGACAGCGCGGATCCACCGAATGTCAAAAGAGCGGGGTGGAACGTCGATGGGGTCGACGACGATGCCGTCGACGAGTTGAGTCCGCGATCGCCGACCTTACTGAAGGGAGAAGGCGGGTTCGAGCCGGGACGGTTGAAATGAGACGAGCCACCTGCGCCGCGCACGGCGGGAGGAATCTCGGAGAAGGGCGATGGCTTATAATCGCCGTCGAGGTCCATACCCCGCGAACCACCAAAGGTGTAGCCTTGACCGACAAGCGAAGGCGGGGTGACTTGACGGTTACGCAGAGAGGGTGAAGGGGCGAGCGGACCGGACAGACGATTGGACGGCACAGCACCACTCGAAGCACCCGAAGGCAGATTCGCAGCAGCGGTCGAAGAAGCGGAAAAAGAAGCGGTAGATCTAGCCGAGCTACGTTCTTGCTCGAGTCGGGTCTGGAACCAGTTGGCGCAGAATTGGAGGGCGTCGGTCGGTTGGGCTCGGAGTACGTCCCGGTTCAGGTCCGAGAGGATCGACGAGTAGGATGCCGGCAACGACATTGATGGGTGATCACTCAAGATAATGCTGTCGTTCAGAATGCTGCAGTTGAGTGCGATCCACGAAATGCTTGAAGGAAAACCCCTTGGAGTGGATAGCCGGGATCAAGGCGACGTTCGATGGACGGAGGACGTGGTTGGCCGTTGCCGCGGGGAGGCGGGCTCTCGGCTCGGCTCGGACCGTCGGTGGGGGCGGCTGGGGCGGCTGAGGCGGAGGCTGATCTGATCAGCGTTGGTGGTCGCACCAGACACGTACGCGAGATGCGAGGGTCAGCGGATCAGGTGTATGTTTAATCTCACAGTTGTTTGAAGTGACTAACCTATTTGCTTGTGAGAGAGACTGAAGAAGGGGAACAAAGGGCCAGTACGTCCGAAGGTCAGCGTCACCAAGTCAGGCCACGCTCAAGCCTCGTCCGTGTCAGCCAGCAATCAGCCGAGCAGCCAGCCGTACGACGTACAAGCACCAGTGAGTCCCAGGGCCGATCGAATCAAATGAAGATGTTGAGGTTTGTCAGCGGGAACCAAGTGGTTGGATTGGTGGCAGGGAGGAGATAAGCCGGCACGGTAGGGGGAAGGGAGGCTGAAGGCAGGTCAGGAGCGAGCGGCGTGCCCGACGTAGCATGCGCGTGGCGGGCAAGGCCGACAGAGGCCGACGAGTGACGACCGCCGGGACACGCTCGCAGGCGCCAGGCCCGGCGGCACCTTCTAGCACAAGCTCGGGCTCCCGCTTCAGGCGATCACAAATGCGCGATTTTGTCGATCACTTTGAACTGAGAGCGTCGCTTGCGAGTCTGACTCCGTCGTACCTATCTACACCCGAGCAACAGCACTAGCATCGGCCTAGATGATCGTTTTGAAGATCCAGTAGAAAATTTTTCTCACAAATCTGCGGTACTCTCAGAACAACTCCGAACTTTTCAGAACCCGTGATTACTCTGGGCCCGCCACCGTCAAGCCCAGCCTACAAACTCGTAGCCCACCTTACTCCGTCATCTGTGCTCCTTTCGTTACTAGAGCCGTACAAACCCACCTGGGAAGCTGGGTTCCCTTTCGCCGTGCACGCGGGCCGCTCTGGGCGCGAATCCAGATTCCAGACCGATGCGCTGATGAAATCCGGTGTGGCTTGCAGATCCGACGTTCGACCCCTCACACCTTAATGGTTCCGGACGAGGATCCTCGTCTTCATCATTAACCTAAGGCTGAGCTAGAGTTAGATTGGGATCCTCATTTGCTGAGCATACTGGCTGCCAAGTCATGCTGTATTGTATCAGGATCAGTTCCGAGTTTTAGGCTCCCTCGCAGCAGCGCAGCCTCAATTTTACCCTGACCATAACTTCCACTCGTTAGACCACGGATAATTCTGGGTACGCAAGAAATGACGCAGAGAAGTTCAACGATTGCAAACCGTATCGATACAAGCAAAGGCGTCGGACATGAACGTCGGGCGAAAAGGAAGGCAGACTGCACGACTTGGTGAGAAAAGGAAAAGGAAAAGGCAGCCAACCTGGTCTTATACTGTCTAATCCGTGTCGAGGTACCGCTGTGAGACCGTACGAGACTCGAAATCAGGACTGGATTTGTAGTGAAGTACGATGGATCCTCAAAGGACGTGTCACTCACATAATCAAATCGGAAGTCGCCCTTCCTGCGCTGACACCACGAGCCCTCCCAGTCGACTGTTCGGAAACAAGCACCACACATCAGTTTAGCTCAAACACCTTCCACTCACCACAACTCCCAGACTCACAGTACAAGTAAACACCCTGCTCATACTCATCCGTGATCTGCTGCGGCTCATTCGCACGCTGGAACCAGGTGAGGTACTGCTTGTGGAAGCGCCAACTCTGCTTCTTCAACTCGGCCGCGGCGAGAAATTGCAGGTATGTCCCCTGGCAGTAATAGAAGATGTAGAAGAGCGTGTCGACGTCGAGCTTGGCAAACAGGGCCGGGTTCGCGAATTGCGGGAGAGGCTCTTGAGGGTAGTAGTTGGGAGTTGCGTACGGCTGTCGGGGTACGTAGTACTTGGGCCTGTGATGAAAAAGTAGTCAGTCTCTGCAAGATGTTTGCCTCTCAGGATGGCAAACTCAAACTCACTTCTCAGCATCGAGAGGCTGCGGCACGTTGGAGAAGCCAGCATCGAGGATCTTGTGGATCGCTCCCAAGTCGTTGTCCCTTCGGATCGACTTTTGCTTCGCGCTCTCAAAGCTCGTCACGAGATCAGCCAAACTGCTCGGCAAACGAGGCTCGTTCGCTGATCGAGTCGGCTGCGAAGACGCTTCTTGTGAGGCGGCGCTCGAGACAACACCCTTGTCGGAGGGGACGGCAGATTGGGATGCGTCGGTCGACGAGTTGGCCAAGGCCTGGTGCAGCGACGAGATCGAAGGAGCGGGCGAAGCCGAAGCCGCCGCGAGCGAGGGGGCTGCTGAGGTACCGTTGGCACCGTTGAAGGAAGCCGAACTCGGCGCGGGACTCGAGAGGGAAGCATTGCCCGGTGCCAGCCCAGGCGCCAACATCGGCGATGGTCCCGCTAAGGAAAGTTTGCTCGCATCGGCTCCCGTAGATCGGGCCACTTCAGAGCTCGCTGTTGGTTCGTTGGAAGCATCTTGACCACTCGTCGGCGACGGAGCAGCCGAAGCCAGGCCTGGCGGTGGTGCAGGGACACTGGTCACGCTCGGTGTCGAGGTAACCGAAGGCGTCGGTGCAAGTGCACTCGTGGGAGCAGGTGCCGATGCTGCCGTGGTGGACACTGTTGTTGTTGCTGTCGATGTACTCGACGCATTGGCGGCGGCGGCGGCGGCGGCGTAACGAATCGGGGGCAGGGCTGCAGGGACTGGCCGCGGTGTCGGTACGGGGCCCGAAGTCGATCGTGTCGGCGGCGATACGACGACAGGTCTCGGAGTGCTAGAGTCGAGTGTCGGTTTGCGAGTTGTTGCTGCAGCGGGTGCGGGTGGACTCGTGATGGCGGGTGCGGCGGCAGCTTTGCTCGGCTTGGCCGGGCTCTTGGCGGCCTCCTCGACGACGGATTTCTTCGCCGGCGGTGGCGGTGCTGGTGCCGGTGATGGCTCGTCGGCGATCGAACTCGTGTCATGGGACGACTGTAGATCGTCTCCCCCAATCTGGAACATTTCTTCCTCTTCCTCCAGATTCAGTCCATCATACACGCCTTCGTCCTCGTCAAAGTCCTCCTCCTGTGTGCGTGTGCCAGACAGCAGTTTAGTGATCGCATGCCGAGGAGAGCGAAACAAAGCATCTCCAACGCACCGTATTGCTCTCGACAAAGTAAGCAATGTCCTCCTTGATGTCATTGACGGCATCGGTCTGCAAATTGCCATTCTCGAGCAGGCGCAAGATCAATTCGAGCCGATTGACGTGCCACTGCCGCCGCTCGTTGAGCGTCTCGAGCTGCTCCAAGCGCTCGCGGTCGCTGTCCTTCTTCTTCTTGAGCGCCTGCAACGTCTCGACCTCGGCTTCAGAGGCCTCGACCTGGCGCGAGAGCTCATCGACCATGCTCGTGATCCAATTGCACAGCTCAAGCTTGAGCTGTTCTTTCGGGTCGAGCTTGGCTGCGGCGGACAGTCCTTCCTTTGAGAATGCCTTGGTCTTCATTTCCTTCTCGCATGCCTTGAACCGTTCCATTTGCTGTGAAAGCCCGCACTCGCGTGAGCGTCCGTCCATTGAAGAGACCCTCCCCACGCGCCCAAAGCCAGAACTGACCGTCTCGATGAGCTTGCGATTATCGATGAGCGGCTGCTTGTCCTTGATGTCGTTCGAGGTCATCCATGTCTTGATCTGGTCGCGCAGACGTTGAAGCTTCTTGATCTGGGACTTGAGGTCGACCTCGAGCTTCTCCTTTTGGGTCTGATTCGTACTCGTTTGGATCTTGTCAAAGATCTGCGGTTGGTCAGGAGAAAGCGGCATGGTTCAGCTGCGGCACCCATGGAACCACTAGCTCTGGCGCATCATAACGTACGCCTTCGAATATTTCCACCTGTGAGTTGAGGATTGGTGTGATGAGGTCAGCAGCGGGGAGGGAGGGAGCGTGCCCTATGCGCGCATGAGCTAGGCCAGACCGCCGACTTACACCTTCGGACACCTTTTTCAGTGTCCGCTCAATTTCGGCTGTGGAGTGGTGATGATCGAAGAGGTCAGTCCATGTGTCCTGGGCGGGGATGGTCGGGGGCGAATGAGCGGTGGGGGTGGCACGACAGAGGACCGGGGCGGTGGCGCGCGTCGCATGACAGGTGCAGTCGACAGAAGGGAGGTACGTGCTGCAACTCGACGCCATCACAGCTACAGTGGAACAGTTTCGTAGTCGACACAGTTCAGGTGCCCGCTATGCCACCTCGTTGTCGTCAACCAGCTGAGCGTCGACTAGGAGACCTCCCCTCTCTACGCCTCCCGTCCCGGCTGGGCAACCCATGCAGTCACGGTGTCGAACTCACTCTGCAGCTTTCTTGCTGCCATCTTGGTAGGTCGTTCCCTCCTGGGGTCGGTGTAGGCTGGGGTGCCGACGGGGGTTGGTGAGTGCCAGACGGCTGGTGGTGGTGGTGGTCGGAGTCAGCTCAGACAGACGCCGCGTTGTCTTGCCAACTGCCAAGTGGAGCACCTGAGCGACAATTCGACGGGTTCCTAATTCGTCTGGCGCTCGCGTTGGTGATGACCCCTCCTACCCCCGTGCTGCCCATTTCGCTTCGTGTACTCGTGTGTGATGTCCAATGCAGGTCATACTTTGCCTTCCATTTCTCCTATGGTTGTAGGCTACAGTTGAACAACTCCACTTCAATACCAATCGTAATGCACAAGCCCCTTCCGTATCATTGAGCCCCCAATTCATTACGACCGGATTCTCAACTTTATCGATCCTCAGATCGTACTCTGACCAAATCTTCGAGTGATCATCTCCTCGTCCGAATCTTCATCGGCGTCGTCCAGGTCCGAATCATCATCGGCGTCGTCGCCGAGGGAAAGGAGGCGATCGTTGATCCACAAAGCTCGTGCGACACGTTCCGATTTGAGTTGTACGACCTCGGGTGTATCGTTGTCGAGCTGCAGATAGAGTTCCTGGTCAGCTCAGAAGCAGCAGGGAATATCGACCCGCTTCAAGACCATTGGCTCACCTCTTCCAGATCACAGTACGTCGCCTCCAGCCTCCGCAACAGACGTTGTTCCTCCTTCTTGTTCTGGCGCACCTTGGTCGGCGTCCTCAAGAACGAAGCATACGCGTTCTCGAAAAGGCCCGAAGCTAGGAATGCCAGAATAATTAGCATCAGCACAGGGAGCTCACGACTTCCAGACTCTGGCAACGGTGATACTCACCTCGAATAAAGACCTGTCTCGTCTCCCTGACCAAATCATTCTCCGGCACCTCGACCCTCTCCACCTCCGCCAATTCCGGCTCCTTCCCCTCTTGCAAGACCGCATCCTCCATCTTCCTCCTCTGAACCGAGAACGCCTCATCCCTGCCCAAATACATCGACCCGACAGCTTCCAACATGACCCTCCCCAACGTTAACAACGCCGTACCTTGCTTCTTCTCGAATGGCACCAAGCGTTGAATCGTGTGTTCCAAAACATGACGAACATCGTTTCTCCTTTCATTGGTCGTTTTAGGATCTTGGAGGATCGCTGCTGCGGCTGAGGCGGCATCGACGAGTCGGTTCGCCGACATGGACGCTTCGATGAAGGTGATGTCTGCGACGTGTGTGGCCCACGCTATCCGGCGGTTCCACAGTGAAGCGGACGAGGTGAAAGGGAGCAGGGTCGACATGTCCCGGATTAGTCGAGCATTTCCAATGACAGTTCCGGCCGAGGATGAGGACTCTTCGGGTGCGGAATCCGGGTCGACCGGGGTGAACAAGGCTGAGGTGGGCAATCGCGTGTGGGGAGAGGCGAGTGAGGAATTTGCGGGAGGGGTAGCAACGGATTTGGAGAGGTATACCGAGATCAGCACAAGTGTATATAGTAAATATCCTCTTCTCTACTCAACTCACCTTGCGCATTTCTCCTGCACGCCATATCCAACAAATCGGCCAACTTGTCCTCCTCGACAACCTCGTTCCCCCCAGGCCTCAACAAGCTCGAGAAGCACAATGTCGTCTGCGTCCTCGCCCATTCGGCCAACATCTCCCCGACCCACCCAGGAACGGTCCCCAACTCTAAGGGCAACACGCCCTGTTTCGGCCTCGTCACGGAAGGGACTTGATCCAACGTCGGAGGATTGGGTAATCGGAGCAACTCGCCCGCGCGGCTGAAGCCTTGCAAACTCCTCTCCAATTGAATCGGCAACTCCTCCGGTAAGGACGAGTCGTACTCTCCAATTCTGGAACGACACCATGCCTCAACGAACTCGCCCCTTGCTTCTTCCTCATTCGATCGTTTCGATGTCCTCCCCGTGGTGTCCTTAAGCCTGGCGCGCCACGTCGCAGCACCTTCGAGCGTCGCTTGTAATGACTCCAACACGATCGCGGAATGCGGACCGAGAACGCCATTCTCGAGTTCTTGTTCGAGTGCGGGGTGGTTCAACGCCGAGTCGGCTTTGATTCGCAGGTTAACGAGGGCGCGTAAAGGTTCGGGGAGGGGCGAGGTGGACGAGTGCGAGACTTGCGAGATGGCGATGGGCGCAGCGCTCGAACCAGCGTTACTGCCATTACCACTCGCGGTCGACATCGTAAAGATACAGGGCTATGACCAATCCCGACACACGCAACTGCGACGACGCAGGGGAGACTCAAGGGGACAACGACGGACCGCAGAGACAAGGGCAAATCTAACGAGGTCCACTGGTCCGCGGGATCCCGAGACGGAGTGACGGCCGGGGTTTCCAGACCTCGTCAAGGTCCCTAAAGCCAATTTCAAACGCGGCGATTACAAACTATCGGCGCCGCGCTGCGTCTATCGATCGAGCGGGGCGCGTCCACCGCGTTGATTAAGGCGCGATCACTGTACGTTTGCTGATGGGCGGTGCGTTGACCTCGCAGGAGTGGTGCGTTTACCGATGAAGGACGGCGCGTTGACTTCGGAACCCGGTGACTCGCTGTTGCTCGTATAGGATGCAATTTATGGAACCAAAGAATTCAACTACTCATCAAGTATTAGGGCGGGTAGAGATACTTGCAGTTGGTGAATATGCTCCTGAAAAACCCAGACCGCCAAGCGACCCCTGTCGGCACTCCAAGTATAAGTCCCGCCCGCCGGATGCCCGCGCTTTCGATGCAAGCGGGTCCGACCGATTTGGTCTGTCGCTCCAACCACTTGGGTCTCTTGCGTCATCTGCGAGCTGATAGGAGACCAGAAGTCGAATTCAGCCTGCTGCATTACCCGTGGCAAGAGGGTGGGTCGAGGAAGCACTTACGAATGCCCACAGTGTCTGATAAGTTTGGCATCGATACAGACCTATACAAGTAAGGCAACGCTTTGTCGTCCTCATAAACCCGGGTTCATTCGACCGAAGATCGACTCCAGACAGAGGCTGATCTCCCTAGGTCTCTGCCGAGACGAAACTTCGCATGCAGCTGCGTGTTTTGGACCGAAAGGGAAGAAACTTCGTTTCGAAGTGGTCCGCCTGGATTTATCACCTATGGGATGAAATGTGAAGCCATCGATATTCACCAGGGCTTATACTCAATCCCCGGCCTTTCCCGAACAGCTGACAGATTCCAGTGCATAATCGCGATACCACTTGATACAAGAAAGCACAAACTCCGTCCAGCAAGAATACATCCAAGATACTAAGAGTTCTTATCCCCTCTCAAAAGTGACTAGAGGCCACACTCCCCGCATCCTCGCCAGCAACATTCTTCGCCGGTCGTCCCTGCCAGAGCGGATACAACTCTCTGTTCCTCCGTTCCCTCGATCCGAAATTGACCCAACCCAACCTAGCCAAGAGCAACAAGATCAGGGCACCCAATACAGCCGTTACTGCGAATCCGATGAAGCCTGCTCCGACGGGGGAGAAGTGGGATTCGCTTGATGATCGTTGGAATAGTTTCTCGTACTTGTCTGCTAGCGCCACGGTCGCGCACCCTGAGTCGAGGGTATTGGAACAGGCGTGACACCATGCGGTCGTGTTGGGGATAATGGAAGAGGCGAGTTGGGTTTCGAATGACGCTAGAGGGATGTCGACGGACGACGAACCGAACAAGGGGTAGTAGTCAAACTGGTCATTGGGAAACAAACATGTTCAGTCTACAGGCCACACAAGGCAACGAGCTAGATAGGCACACTCACGGGAATTGTGCCATCGAAAGAACCATTACGGAACCCAAACCGAACGTCGAATCCGGTCGAGTTTGTCATGGACTTGCGAAGCTCGAACGTTGTGACCGAACCGTAGTCGACTATGGCCGTGGCTCCGGCAAATCCGGTGGCGGACAGGTTGGTCATGTTGAAGATGGACAAGAAGGCTGCGCATAACCAGGGATGAACAGTCAGGGTCCTACCGAATAGACCCCAAAAGTAAATCCAGAGGCTTCACTCACGCTTGTAAGACATCTGATAATGCGCGATCTTGACCTCTGTCCCATTGGCGAACTGGCCGAACGAGGCCAGAACCCTCGGCAAGAACGTGCGGCCAGCGATGTTCCCAATCCCACTATCCGTCGAATCGGTGAAGGAGCCATACTCGTGAAAGTCTGCCAATTCCCTCATCGCGTTAAGGGTGTAAATCCCATTGGCGTCGAGCAAAGCCGAGTACGTCGCGTTGTGTATGCGTTGCACGTTGATAAAGTCGTAGAGATTGTACGCGTTGACGAGCGAGACATTGCGGCCGCCGACGAGTCCGGCCGTTTGGAGACTTTTGAGGAAGGGGGCTGATTCGGCGGTCTTGGCGAGGAAGACGGTCGAGTTGTAGAACTCGTTGGTTCGATTCGTCCATGTACCGCAGTTGACCCACGCTGGCGAGAGCAAGCAGATTCAGACTGTCAGCAACAATGCCGAGGGGGCCCGTCGGCAGGATGGAACTGACATTCAAAGTCGACATCGTCGGCTGGAAGGACCGTATTGATTTGCAGGGTTTGATAGCCGTTCAAAGGCGACGTAACGTTGGTCCCGTTGGCGAGGGTCTCGGATGAAACGCTGCATTTCAGGTCAAAGTCGGTCGAATTCTTCCCATGCAATCCGAGGCGCCTCCTCCAAGACTCACGTTGCGTTGGGGGGATATAATCCTTGCCAAAGAGCGACCTGTTGTAAGTGAATCATATCCCCTCACACTTGTGAGCCCTGGGACCTGGCCCCCAGCGCAAAAAAAGTTCCGAGACTTACCGCCGAGTCAAAAATCACGCCTGTTTCCGAGCCAAGCGCCAAACAATCCTTCGTCAGGAACACCCTACCACCGACACACCACCCCTCTCAAGACCGAACTCACCTCCTTCTCCCCCTACATCAGCTGTCGAACTGATCTGCGCTGCATTGAGCGTCGAATTGCTCAAACCTTGAATCGCTCGGTCCGAGGATGCGTCGGCGTAGATCGTTCGGAGCATGTTGCCGACTTGGTAGAGTTGTTGTTCGCCTAGGGGGGTGATGGAGGTCTTGGAGGCTGCGTAGGTGTTGGGGTTCTGTAGGAGGGAGCAATGGGTTAGTTGGGCTTGATGCGATTGCGTGCGTAGGCGTTGCGATAGGGTGAGGTGGTGCTGCTCACTTGATAGAAGCCTGAGAAGTGACAAGATCGTCAAGTCAGCTCCGAGCCAAACGACGGGCAAAGCACCTGTGTATCCTCGGCTCACCTGCTCGATCACCATGTCGAGCCAGCAAGACCACACCGACTACGGGGTTGGTATTTGCCATTGCTTGGGATCGAGTTGCAAGGATGGAGCGAACGTGATCCCGAGAGACTGAGATGAGATCCCGTTTCGACGGCGCTCGCACTTCGCCCGACGCGGAGATGCTACCCTCGGCCGGGCGTCGGCGAAGCAGCCGGCCGCCCTCGGTCATCCGCAGCCATGTCAGAGTGAGGCGCACCACTCATCCGCTGCCCGGCCCAGCCGATCCACCCAAATCAAGTTGGAACAGATTCGTGATTGAACAATCTTCCTGCGTCAAACTACACAAAGCCAGACAGAGGAGAACATAAAGCAAGGAAATCGTACACTGGGTACCTAGCGGTACTGCTTCGGATCCGTCATTCCATTTTGTTCACTCTCACCTCAATCTCCTCGACTGTTCGACGCTTGATGCCCATCTTGCAACCCAAAGGCTGAAGGAAAAGAATCGCACGAGTAAGCTTATTGCTCGCGGATAGCAGGGTTCTGAAGTGCTGTCCTAACTCACCTTCCTCAAGAAGCCCTCGCCAACTTCCATCTGCTGGTTCTCCCCCTCAGCGAGCTTGAAATCATATCGGTAGATCAACGTCGCAACAAAAATCAACAACTCCATCATTGCCACATTCCTGCCAACGCACGACCTTGGACCAAAGGAGAAGATGTTCAGGCACTTGGTCTCGAGGTCCTTGCCGCCTTGCTCGAGCCATCGCTCGGGGCGATACTCCCATGGGTCGCCCCAGACTTCGTTGAGGTGGTGGATCGTGTACGAGGGGACCGAGAGGATCGTGCCGGCTTTGAAAACTTCGCCGCACACTTCGGTCTCTTGCGTCATCAGACGAGCTAATGAGAAGGACCTGGCAGGTTAGCATCTTTGCAACCCCCAACAAGGCCAATTACGAAGAATGCAAACTCACGAAGACCCATTCCAGACGTCGAATGCCTTCGAAGCGCCTCGTTGATGCAAGCTTGCAAGTACGGAAGCGCCTTGACATCGGCATAGTCCAAGACACCATCCATGCCGCGCACACCGAACGCCTCATCAAGTTCGGCTTGCAGCTTCTTGTGGACGTGGGGGTTCTTGACGATGTAGTACATGATAGCGCAGGATGAGTTCGAGGTCGTGTCTGAGCCGGCAATCAGTTGAGTCAGAGCTGCGAGTGGGATGGAAGCTTTAGCATGCCGACCGTTAAACATGTAGGCGGGAGAAGAAATGGGCACTCACCTTCTGCTGTCAGTTCATCACGGGGCATCTGCTTGCCTTCACTATCTCGAGCAGCCAACAAGTGCGCGAGAATGTCCTTGCGATCACCACTGCCTTCCTCAAGGCGCTTTCCGACGCGGTGACGAGCGATCTGTAGGTAGCATCGTCTGAAATGAGCTTGATGCCGATACAAACTTTGCCTCAAGTGAAGAATTACTTACACCGCTGAGATTGTTAACGGATGCAAGACCTCGTGCGAACCAGGGGTCAAAGTATCTGGTATAAGGACGGATGAAGGGAGGGAGGGCACCTTGCGTCGCCGAGAATTCACCGCGCTCGTTGAGGATCTTGACGGCGGGGGCATGGAAGACGCTGCCGTCCTCGCGGGTGATGGCGACGATGTCGGCGGCATCTCGTTCGAGCATGCCAAAGGGTGAGCCGAAAGCGAGGTCGCCGATGATGCTGGGGCAGACCATAGTTCGTAGGGCTTGGTCAGCATTGGTATTGCCGAACTCTTTCCCAAAACAACTCACTCAAAGGCAAGAGCGTTGTACCAGTCAAGGGTCTCGATTCTGGCGGGTTGTTGTCTCGGTTAGTCGGACATATATCTCTGACTCGCAGTAAATGAATCAACATACACGGCGTAGCCCTTAAGGGCGCCTCCACTCGCTCCGTTCTTGGCCTTATCGCACAGCTCGTCCCACTTCTTGAGCAAGAGACGAACGGTCTCGGCGATGTAAGGCTCGAACTCTTGGACGCTCTTTTGACTGAAGGTGTGGGCGACGATCTATAAGAGATGCGAGGTTGCCGAAAAGTCAGCTGGGTGAAAACTGGGAGAGCATCCTGTGAAAGGAGCTCAATCATCAAAGGGTTTTCACCTTGCGCTTGCGAGTGTGCTCATGTCGATCACGGGTGTTGAAGAGACCGGTTCGGAGAGCGACGAAAGCCTGTACAAGAGAGCGAACGTGTCAGCCAAGACGATCTCGATCGAACGTACGCTGCTGCTCCAGACACGTGACATGACCAGTCCGACCGAATAATCCCGTCCGTCGAATCGGTACTCATGCGCATACGCGGACACACGGCATACCGTCAGGGCGGCGGGCTCCTTTGGCCTCATCAGAGCCAGTTTCGTCGAAACGGAGGAGACGGGCGCGGATTACAAACACTCACGGAGTAAAAGTCACTCTTGAGGGATCCAGTGCCATGTCCGTAGACGATGGGGAGTGCCGCGGGGTCGGCGATCGAGACTCTGTAAGTAAGTGCAGGGGTGAGGAGCACCGACGGCGTCAGCACAGTCAGAGTGTCAGCGTGGAGGGGTGAGTGGAGGCCGATGACGATGGAGTGCCGTCGCGACCTGCGGCAAACGATATCCCCGCTTTCGAAAAAGGGACAGGACGATCACATTACTTGGGGGCCATCTCAACATGAAGTCAGGTCGAAGAGGTATCATCGCGTACTCGCAAATCGTGTACGAAACTAACGTTCTCCGGGAAGGGGCAAAAAAAGCGAAGAAGCAACTCACTCATTCGGGCCGATTCTGACAAACTTGCCATGCTTCATATGCAACTCATGCACCGACACACTCCTCACGCCGAACCTCGACTTGATCGCCAGCCATGACCTCGAGAACTTGGCGAGGACAGGGCCGGGGTACTTGGCTAGACTCGCGTGGACGGTCAGGAAGGGGATCGCGTAGACAAGAGCGACGAGCACCAAGGGGGCCAAGGCGAGCACTTGGAGTGTATTTCCGTCAAAGTACTTTTGGAACGAGTCCATGATGAAAGTGTGGATTGATGTGACTTGAGGGGAGCAAGGCGGGGTACCGAAAGCGCGAGGGAGGAGGGAGAGAGTGAGAAGAGCAAGGGAGTGATCATGATCGGGGGAGCGCGGGGGGGCAAAAGTGGGGTTCGGCTCGGCGTGGTGGTAGGCTAGGGGCAGCTCGGATACGAAATTCGCGGTCCGCTACAACTTTGACGCGAGCCCGAGAGGAGGTTCTTTTTCCTTGCAACTAGGCCTAAGCTTCGAAGCCGCACGAAAAGCTGCCGAGATCACGGCACACCCTCTAAATTGGGCGGTAACTCAAAGGTTACCAACTCCCCGCGGCCTTCCATTCGGCCACCCCTCATCGTGCAGGGGAGCCAGCACCGGGAACCAGTTTCCGGGCGTGCGCGATGCTGCGACGGCGGCCGCACCCGCCTACGCGCCTGCACCAATCCCGCGGCTGCCGTATCGATCGCGGCCGGTTGCCTTCGATTTGTATGATACGAAGAGTTTTTTTTACAACAATGAACGAATTCCAAGTAATTCCAACTGTAAACACGAGTATATTTATCACGCCAAGCTACTACGACCCCTTCTCCGAACCGCTTCCAATTCCTCGGCCACCCGCGCTTTGACGATCATCGGACGGGCCTCACGTTTGACGTACAACCAATCCTGTCGATCGACGGCTTTGATGGTCGAAAAGTCGGGGAAGAGATTGCAGAGCATGTGCAAGGATTCCATCGCTTCGTCTGTGGGGATTGGGTCCGGCATAAAGTCAGCACTCGCAAAAGAAACTTGACGAGTGAGGGGTTGTGGGGGAGCAGCGATGCACCTTCTCCGATCTTGACCAGGGGACTATTCGCAACGGCCAAGGCAACATCATAGACCAAACTCGGTCGACCACCGCATTTACTACAAAGCGGATCCTCAGACCGGTCAGTAAGACGACTTGAAGTTCCGAGGACTAAACCTTGGAGCCGACTCACTTGGAAAACATGGCGACCACGTCAGCGACGTTACCCAGTCGACTGATGATGGCGTTGCGTTTATAGATGTCCTTCTTGACCGACCATGCTTCCTCAGCTTCACCCTTGCGTTGCCGCTTGAGGCTCTTGGACGGCGACGCGGCTTCGGCGATCGAGGACAGAAAAGCCTGATTCGTCGAGGGCAGCAAGGACTCGGCGTGTTTTGCAGCGAGCTGCGGGTGAGTAACAAACGTCAGATGTCAGCATACATCCAGATTGCTGTCGCAGGTGACTGACCCTCTCGCGCATCATTCGGTTCCTCTCGCTCGCCTTCACCTTGGCGGCCGACGGAACATGCTTGACCGCCGATTCTTCAAGCAGCATCAGCACCGAGCGATTCGGGCCCGCAATAGGTACGGCGGGACCAAAGACGTCGTTCAGAGGTGCGCGCGGTTTCTTCGGACTCGGCGACAATGTGCCAGGGACGGCGATCGCTGCTGCTTCAAGAGAGGGGAGGGCCGCCCACGGGATCTCAGGGAGCTCGGATGGGAAAGGTGGCAACGAAGGGTTGTAGATGGGGCTGATCCGCACCTGCTCGGCTCGAGAGCATCGCTTGCCCCATGCGCGGAGGCGTCTTTCGAGCTCTGTTCGTCGAGCGTTCTTGCCCTGTGTCCAAAGAGCAACGACGCTCATCCCGTCGCGACCTCGACCCAGACTACTAGGAGTCGGAGGAGCCTCGGCGGCCTTGTTGGAGCGCTGGGAGGGCGACGTCGGAGGCAAGAGCTCGAACTTGGGCAGCTGAGGGTTCGACTTGAGCGAGACCGAAATGCCGACGCCGTACGTGTTCTCAATTTTGCCTGCTCGTCCAACGCGTGTCTTGGAGACGATGAAGCCTAGTCCACCGGCCTCGCCTTCTCGGCGGTGCTCGACCTTGAGCTCATCATCGCTCACTTCGCCGTCACTGCTCGATCCCTCCGACATGTCACACCCCTGCCACGCCCAGACCAGCCGAGCAAGTTCACGCTGCCCGAACCGCCGTGCCCCGCTCTGCAGCATCTTGGTCAAATCATCGAGATCAATCAAGTTAGGAATACGTATTGTCGAGCTACCATCCGGATGGTGCTCTGTCACTGCTGATGATGCGACTGCCCACCCTGACGTGCCGAGGTGCATGATCAAGGCGCCTTCGAGTGCGGCATGCAATGCGACGAGGTCGGCGAGTGGCGGAGGAAGAGAGCTTTGTTTTGACAACGATGTTTCGAGAGCAAAGGCCTGGCTTAGTGCGGCAGAGGATGTAGGTAGCGCCCGTGCCAAGAAGGGCGCTGGGGGAGGAGACGGTGTTCGCGCGGCCTCGTGTCGACTTCGACCTGATCGTCGTCTTGTCGGTGTCTCGGCCTTGAGGGGAGATGTCGTCGGGGACGAAGCAGAGAGTGAGGACAGCGACTCGTGACGACTGAGCAATGTCCGAGCCCGCTTCGATGGTTCGGCACCTTTGACCGGGTCCTGAGTGCCGCGTCGTCTCTTGTCCGTCGTCTCGGGAGCTTCGACGAGCATCGCTCGCTCGAGTCGCTTCCGCCGTTCGTCAGCCCGTTCGCGTTCAAGGTCGCCGACTTGCTCGTCCGGTTCGCCAAAAAAGTTGGCTTCGCGCGAATATTCTACACCTTGTAGCTTGGTGTCGAGGGTGCGGAAGATCTTGCCCGCGAACTTGACGGCGATGGTCGGTGACGAGTGAGGGGAGGCGGCTCCGTTCAGGACCGATGAAGGGGAAGAAGTCGGAGGTGTCGATGCACGTCTGTCCAATCAGATGTGGCCACAATGTCAGTGTATATTCCGAAGCAAGGTTCTGGAAGTGTATTGCGTGCGGTACTCGACGTGATCGTCTCACATTCGAGCTTCGGAGAGCTCGCCCCGAGGTGCCGGAATGGGTGCGAGAAAGAACTCACTGTAGCCCACGACGCTTGGTACCATTCGACTTGCTCGGCGAAGAAGACAATCCGGCTTCACGAGGTGTGATGCGCGAGGCTGAAGCCGGTGAAGACGGGGTCGCTGGTGAGGACGACGAGGACGGCGACGAGCACCAAGTCGAGCCGGCACGACGTGACATCACACGCGTCGGACGGCTGTGACGACAGCAACTGAGTGGGGGCGCGAGAACGCGAATAAAGAGGCGGGAAGAACCAAGAGTCCAGCTGGGCTGACGAAAGATGCAAGAAGTACACCAAGAAGGAAGTAGTGGGGAGTATGCGACTCTGACGAAAGAGTGACGAACAGAGCTGAGAGCAAGTCGGCCAGCGAGCACGGTGGAGCACACGCGCGCCGCGCGAGGGCGCGAGAGGGCGCGCGCGCCAGCTCCATGAATGCCACTCCGAGTCGAACTCGCACGCCGCAGCAACAGCCAACAGGGGCGCTGATGCCCAGATCGAGGATGTGGACCGGTAGCATGTTGATTTGCGTTAGGTGGTTCCCCATGGCCAAAAAGGGTGGGAGTTCGATCTCGTACCCGGCACAGTCAGTCTGCTCCGCATGGCGCGAACGGCGGCCCGCCGCCAGCTTGTTCACGGAAAAGGCTTCAGGCCGAATCGGAACGATGATGACGCTGCACAGGCTGCAGCTCAGGCTGAAGCAAAGGCAAATTCACTGCACCTGTTCACGACAACCTAAGCACAACGAAATACAGACTCGAAAGTCTGCTTTGGCAAGGAGTGGAAGATGTTACAACACTGGCACCAAAGCAGATCGCAAGAATGCCCGAAACGGCAGCAAACGGCGCGCTGCTAAAGTTCGGTTTCACTGAGCACGTCGTCAGGCAGGCTGAGGAGGGCTGAGGCGACGTGCTAGCCCAAGGCTTCGGAAGATTTCGACATGCAAAAATTCTTGCGCGCGCGCTGATGTCTCGCACCTGTGCTCCTTGTTTTTCTTCCACTACCGGCCTGCCACGTGTGACTTTGCTGACCGAAGACACTCGTTGAGTTCGGCCTTGTTCCCATCCTGTGACTCCTCCTCGGTCGCTACTATATCGTGTCGCAACAGCATGGCGGACCTCGCGACTCGCCCAGGCTCCGATGGGAGCCCTGCCTTGGCCGCCGGCGTCGCCCCGAGCGTGAGTGCGATGTTGGCGGATCCGTCTCGACCGCTGCTTCCGTTCGAGCGCTATGATTCTGCGGGCGATCCCGTCTCAAACGAGCGCACGTCCGAAGATGGCATCGAGGTCGTACCAGCACCGGAGAACCTTTTGCTCAACAAGGCATCAATGTGAGTGCGAGCTGGGATCCTCTACCTCCTGGCCACCCACTCACCGCGGTACACCGCCGCTTCTCGTGCTTTCGGCACGGCACAGATCCACGTCGGTTCGACCTCGTTCTGCCGGTTTGGGCCAGCCGTCATTTTCGTCGCTGCTCGCACCGTACGGCGTAGATCTGAGGAAAAATCGCTCGCCCGAGGTCAAACTCGTGCCCGCACCACTGCATCCTCGTTCGTCCAGCCACACTGGATTCATGAGTGAGTCGGGCTTCTCAAGTGGATGCATGCCTTGTACCTCGTCGTGACCCCAGACCTGGACTTACTTGCGTCGGCGTGACCGGATCTCCCAGCACCAAGACCGGCTCAACCGTACCCCGAGACCGAGCACGAGCGCGCTCGCCAAGGTGAGCTTGCACTCATGCCTCTTTCCTTTCTTTGGGAAATTGGACATTACTGATAAGGTCTCTCGATACCGTAGGACCGCACTATGTCTACGTTCCCAGGGCGCCACCACCACCGTTCCGACGGCCGGGCGCCCCTGCACCACCACCCCGTCCCGTCCCTTCTGGTCCGATGCAAGATGGACCTTATTACCGAAATGGTGGTCTTGCTCCTTCTCCTGCTACGTCCGCTCCGTACTACAACGGACAGGGCAAGCTCTTGACGCCTAGCTCGATCCGACCCCAAGCGATGATCAAGCAGCAGAATTCTGCCGGCGCCGGCTCGAGACCGAACCACGCTGCCGAACCAGCCTACTCGGCTCGCGTGGCCTCTTCGCTACCGGCTCATAACCAACCTGTCCCCGATGTATCGTACCGTGTCGTCGCTGCGTCGTCTCGAATGCCCGCCGCACCAGCAGGGAACCGAGCTCCCGTCCGAGAAAGTGGACCGATGCGCAAAGCCCCCTCGCGTGATCGACCTCTGCCGGATGTTGCCACACCCAAGAGTGGAAGTCGTGAGCCAGTATACCTACAACGCAGGGCAAACACTAACGCTGGAATCGAGCGCGAACGCGCCGCGTCGCCTCGCTTGGTCTACTTCAGCGAGCCGATACCGGCTGCTGCCCAGGTCGGACCGGACGGAACCGTGCTCGCGCCTGTTCCGCTCCCACCTCTCATCGGAGGGCCATCACCAGAGGGAGGACAGAAGTTGAAACTTGCAGGTCGGTGGGCCGATCTTGCGGACGGGACGATTGCGGGCGAGCATGGGGAATACTACGACGAAGCAGGAGCGTATCTCGAGGAGTACTATGCCCAGGAGTACGATGAGTATGGACAGCCTATCCCGAAGCGACAACGGCTTGGGTGGGATCCGAACAACCCTGAGGGATACGGTTTGGACATGTGGGATGACGACGGCGAGATCATGATGGATAGCGATGATGAGGAGTTTGGAGTCCGGCAGCGTGGTGGAGGTGGAACGAGAGGTGGCCGAGGTCGGGGCAAGGCTGGTAAGCAACTCTTTCTAGGGGGATTTGCTAAGGGAGATTACCAAGGGAGACATTGAGTCGCTGATGAAGAGCTCACACGTTTTCCTCAGCTCGCTCTCGACCGATACCTGCCAATGCGGCAGACGTGGGCGAACGCTCGCTCGCCGGAACGTACTGGACTCCGCCATCCCTCAAACCTTTTGCGTGCCCGAATCCCGAATGCGACAAACGCTTCAAGAACGCCAATGGTGTTAAGTACCACACGCTCCACGGTACATGTCACACCGCGGCGGTCGCGCCCGACGGATCCATGGAACTCGACGAGTCCAAGCCCCACGTCTGCTGGTCCCCTGATTGTGACCGATCCTACAAGAAGTGAGCCGCAGCTCTCCCTTTACGTAGTCAAACTTCCCTAAGATATGATCATCCTTCACAGCGCGAATGGATTACGATATCACTACGCTCACTCGGGTGCCCACGGTGCCCGAGGTGCCGAGATGCTCCGCTTGGGCACACACCCGAAGCCGCTCAAGACGGACAAGCGCAAGCGCCCTGGCCGGCCCGTTGGATCAGGAGATGAAGGATCACTTACCCCTTCCGAAAGTAATGTCGGCACCCCTCGCGTCAGCTCGGGCCTCGGTCGTCATTCCTATTCGGCTACGGTTTCGGACGAGGAAGACAGCTCGGCTGCGAATTACCGTCGCAGGGCTCGAGCCTCAGGGACATCGATCAAGCTCTCGGCCACTGCTCCTGCGATCGCGGCTCTGCTCGGGTTAACCCCTGGCTCTGCCGGCAAGGAGCCAAAACCCAAGCATCGATCTTCGAGCTTTGTCCCACCCGCGGCGTCGAACGAACAGCCTGATTTGAAGTACTCGAGCTTCGCAGCCCCTCGCGATCGCGCCATCACTGGGTCCACCGATGCCGACTCCAACGACTGGTACGGATCGGAAGCCTCGTTCGCCGACTCCCCTGCGGGACCCACGGCTGGCTCGGGTGGTGGACGAGGAGCGAGCAAGAAGAAGAAAAAAGCCGTCAAGAACCGCTCGGCGCACAAGTTCACATCGTGGAAGAATAATTTCCCCAACGCTGGGACGGGCGAAGGATCGGCTTTGGGCTTTGATGTGGGGACGGATACAATGGGTGATATTGATGCCGAGGGGGAAGTCGATGAGGGTTATGCAGATGACTACGGGAGGCAAGGAGTCGTTCACGTTTGAACGACGCGTGGATGGTGCATTTTCTTACTCTTCTTTCGACAAAGCATCGGAGCAATTGACAACAAAGCTTGCAGGATCTTTTTCTTCTCTTTAAGCTCCGCATGGATACATTTCGTTTGAAGGTAGCAACGGTAGATGTTTGTTTGCATTTTGTTTTGGCATCTGTCTGTTGGGACTGCTTTCCTGGACAAACACCACGGAGAGCGGTCGAGCCCATTTCTCAACTCAGAGCCATGTCGATCTACCCAAGACTCAGCAGTCCGTGAGAAGAAGAGCCTAAGGACTGAGCTGTATGGGTGTCAGACTATCAGTATGTCTTGGTCTGCTCCAGTCGCGAACCGGATCTGCCGGTCCGTTCGGTCTAGTCATCACCACTGCTTCCCAGCAGTTCGATGGTCTGAGCGCTACGAATACCGTCTCCTACTCGAAATCGTTTCTTTCCCCTATCTACACCACTCGCAATTCCACATCCCCGAAGCACACCCACGCATTCCTCGTCGGATTTCCTCCTCGTCGGCAATTCGATAGGGGTCATCTTGGCCGCGCCAGCCGCCCTTGGTGAATCGTCTTTTCGTTGATATTCGCAAGACCGCGATCACTTTGATAAACCGAGCCATTTCTCCCGCCCACGGACCATCATTCCTCCACCCTCCCAAGCCGCGCGTTCTCATTCTCCCTCCTCCGTTCTTCCTCCTCCTTGAACGTATCCGGTAACGGGAATTCTTTAAGCGGCAAGCAGCTAAGGAAGCTGATCCCAGCGACGATCGCATTGAGGATGTAAACGGCTCTTAGAGCGTCGAGGTAGGACGACCGAGCCAAAGGTTGAATCGAAGGTGGTAAGGACGGGATCGAAATGCTGACGTGGCGGATTTGGTCGATGTACTGCGAGTCAAAGGATGCCAAGAAGCTCAGCTTGCGCGACAAGCGGGGAGACTGAATATTGGGTTTATTGCGCCTCACCTTTTCGGCATCGGGGCCTATGATCCGTCGATGCAGCGTTACGTTCAAGACGGCTTGGAGCAGACTGGATGAGATGGCCACGCCCACGACTTGGCCGATGTAGCGCGCTAGATAAGTGATGCCTGTCGCTGTAGCCATATCGGAGCGATCGACAGAGGCGATCAAAGCGACCAACGTCGCCGTGATGAGGGATGCGAAACCTAGCAGAACAAAGACACGTCAGTTCAGCGTGCCGGTTGACTTCGGAGTGGTGATGAACTCACCAAAGCCAGCAGGAATGATGCCGAACCACTCGTGGAATGGTGACCGGTGCTCGTTGAGGGTGATTGTGGACACCAACGCCAGGATGGGCAGAAACGACGTGACCGCGATAAGGTTGTAGTAGCGGCCCGTGTGACGTATGTACTGTGAACGTGGTCGACATGTGAGGGGATAGTCGCAGAGCGCTATCTTCTTTTTGACTTAGGACTAACCCATCCAGCAAATAGAGATCCGCATGATAACGCAATCGAGTTGGGGAGCAGATGAGCTCCTGACTGCGATGCCGACAAGCCTTTGATGACTGCAAAACCAAACTTGAGATTAATGACATGCTGCTCACGACTGGGAGAGGTCAAAGATCGCTCACCTTCGAAAAAGGCGGGATACTGCAGAATAGCTTCGGAAAAGTCAGTATCGCCCTCGAGCACAAGCGGGGTCCGGGGCAAACTGACAAAGTAAAGTATTGAGAAGGTGACGAAGCTCATGCAGAAGTTGGCAAAGGCAACCGAGAGTCCATTTCTCGTCATCAAAATCCTATCACATCACGAATGAATCCGCTCGTTAGTGTGAAATGTACGCGGTGAATCCTAAAGACGAAAGGGCTGCACCTCAAAGGCATGACCGGTTCAAAGGCCCAGTACTTCTCGACGAGGACGAAAAGCACCGCAAAGACGATTGCGACGGTCAGCAGGGACCAGACGAGAGGATGAGACCACGGTAGGGCTTGGTTGTTCTTGTAAGATAAGGAGAAGAGCAATGATCCAAGCTGGTAGAATTGAAGGACATAGTCGGCATCAGTATGATAACCTGCCGGCAGAGCCCGGTTAACGCACAGCGATGATGAGGGTGATTGAACCCATGTAGTCTATCCGGCGCAGCATCTCCCTCTTGCTTTTACCCTGCCCAGGTACCCGGTATTGCACTTTCCAGAAGACCATCGCCAGCGAGGCCATCAGCAAGGGCACTTGAGCTGTCCGATCGAAAGAGCTGTCGTCAGGTCCTTTGCAAAGGCTTCACTCGTCAGCTCGAGCTCACCCAAGAAAGCGACCCTCCACCCTGCCCAATCGGAAATGAAGCCGCCCATCGGTCCACCCAGGCCTGACCCTGCCCCAAAGAACAAGTTGGCGATACCTTGGACCAGTGCGCGTTTCTTGAGTGGGACCAAGTCCGAGGCGACGATGGAAGAGATGGCCATGAGCCCGCCTCCACCCATTCCGGCAATCAATCGGCCTACGATTACTGTGAAGGTGGACAATGGAATGTGTCAGCTGGAGACCTATAACCACGATAGTGTCAGGTTATCTTACGAAGATTCATTGTCGGCGCCAGTCCACAGAGTGCGGTGCCAACGAGGAAGAGTGACAGAGCCAGCAGTGCCGAATATCTGACGGACGTCAGAGTTTTGCGATGCTGTTGATCAGCAAGAGGTTCTCTGAATGAAGGCGACAACATCAAGTGAGTCTCACTGCGCGTGAGATGTTCACCTTCTGCCAATGATATCCGCCAGTCTCCCATAGAGAGGGGTGAAGCACGCGGTGCTGAGGAGATAACTGGTGCCGAGCCAGCTCGCTTGATTCGACGATTCGAACGAGGCCGAGATGTCGGTAACGAGCGAGGCCACGACGGTTGTATCGACTGCTCCAAGAAAGACGCCCTGGATGCAAGTGGACGAGTGTCAGCCAACTGCCCTGGAGGACGTGCATATAGTCACCTGAGAAAGTAGAAGCGAGTCGATGACCAGATTCCGAGAGGTGGGTGAGCTGGTACCTGAACCTGAAGCTATGTACTGCACTCACACACCATACAGAGACCAGGACAAGGTTCCTGGTGCGCGGTCTGAGCGCCTGGGGGTCGGACAAATCTTCTGGTACGACGTTGCCAAGGACGTCATCCTCGCTAGCAGCGTCGGCGGGAGGGGCTGGACCCTTCGATGGGGGTGAAGACAGCAATGGAGTGCGTTCCGATGCACCTGTAGAAGGCCTTGAAATGGACGGCATCGTCCCCGCGTCGATTCTACGATCAGGCTCGCGACCAAAAAGGAGACAGGAGCCGGGGAGAGCGCGCAAGCGTGACCGGTGATCGGGTGATCGGGTGATCGGGTGATCGGTCGATGATCGTTCGCGCTCGCGCTCCTTGCGAAACGGCGCGATTGCGATTGATCACAACCTTCAAGGCGCCACCCCCCGCACACGATGATCGACCCACTGATTGGGATGACGTTTGACGTGTCGTCAATGCTGGCCAGCTCAGGTCGTCGAGGTGACGATGGCTCAGCTCCTCGAGGAGGCAACGGTTCCCAAGTACTGCCCGTCGCCGACCTGCCCGACGACTTTGACGGCGTGCCCGAGGATGGCATGCAGTACCTTTTCACCGTCAGGTACGTCCGAGCGATCAAAATCAGAGTGGGTTTCCTAGCTGACTGACTCATGCTCCTCGTGACGCAGACAAGAGGCTCAGAAACGACCGAGCGTCAACCGAGTCCCCAATCCGTACCGAGTCATCGAGCAAACACCCTCCCCGGCTCAGGTCACACCTCGAGCACGACGGGTCGGTCGACCCACGGAGGCTTGGAGATCCTCATTCGTCACCCAGTTCCTGCAACTGCGTCAGGTCAGTCTCTGCTCATCGCGTGATCGCCTCCCTGCCTGTCCCAGCACGTGTGCTGATTCTCCTCCCCACATGACGACTATCCCAGAGGATCGCAACTGCTCCTGCTCTCTCTTCGTTCCCACCCATGACCCACAACACATTACCTCAACCTCAAGACCAAGGTGCTTGGCATCTTTTCATCCACGGACGCAAAATCGCGCAGACGAGCGATGCAGCCAAGAAATATTCCTCCTCGTCGACCGCTTCTCTTTCGACTCGGATACCAACCGCATTACCACCGGCCGCCACGGCGCAGAGCACAACGACGGATGTCGACATGACTCTAGCCGAGTCAGAAGTCGCCGAGTCTCTCCAGGCAGCGAAATCACAACTTCTCGCCTCGCTCGAACTCGACGCTCCCTCAGCCTCGGAAGTACCCGACCCCGAAGAAGATCCCACCGAGGTCCCCTCCCACCCGCCTCATTACCCAACTCCGTCCCTCCTCCTCTCCATTCCAGCATACTACATCCCCCGCCTCTTGTTCCACTTCCAATACTGGCTCGCGACCAAACAAGAAGACTACGAGATGACGATCAATTACACAACTTCGACCATCTTTGCTCCTTCCTCTCTACGACGAAAGCCCTCCACCACGTCGACCCAATCCATGACAGCTGTACCGGTCAAAACCATCCCTCGACCACCATTGATGACGGCACATGAACTACACTGGCTCTTATCCCTCTTGACACGCCTCGACACCCTCTTGGACGGTGAAGACATATCCACCCTCCGGTCCCTCGTCCGAACCATCAAGCTCTCGAACGAGGAATCCGAGCTCGCCCGACTGAAGAGGGAAGAGGTGAGGAAGGCACCTCGACGTATGGAGGAAAAGAGGGAGGATGAGGATGAGGCCGAACGACGTGGGTTGGGATGGATGATCGTGGCGGTGGTTTGTGGGGAGGTTTGGGGGCAGAGAGATTTGTGGGATGAGTGAAAGGGTGGACTTTTTCTCTCACTTGAGATTGGGAACTTGATAAGGGTTGGATTGAGGTGCTCGTATTTAGACCGGTTAATCGAGGGTATAAAGAGATACAACACAACACTCTACTGTAGGATAGGAACAAAGTGATACACAGTGGGTGAGGCTCCACTCAGACCACCATCCCGCGAGCCTTGAGCCTCTCCTCGGCCCTCATCTTGAGCAACTTTTCGATCGAGCGACTCGAAGGCGCGCCGCCGCCGCCACCGCTGCTCCTATACCTCCCGTTCGACGAAGTCAAGCCGTACTTCTCCGAGCGATCCGAACGGTCCGAATTCGACCTCGAGCAAGGTGCCGGCCTCGGTGAATCCTTGGGAGGAACTTGAAGCACGGGTTGCTCGGACCTTTGAGGTAAGAACTGATTCGCCCCGACCTGATGAGGTTGAACAGAATACCTCCTACACCCTTGCCTCCTCCTCAGCTCATCCTCGTCAATCAACCACTCAGGAACGTCCTCGATCGTCTCGGCTCGATTGATGTGATAATCCCTAATCACTCTCGAAAGACGACTTTCACCTTGCGCGTCGGGGATCGAGTTTTCTTCGGTGGGCTCGGAGCCGTAGTCAGAAAGTTTGAGGGAGTCTTTGGATACGGTCGTGGCGTGCATAACGGTGGATTTGATGTTCGTGGTCAGGCGGTTCCAGAGACCTGAACCGGCTACGAAGTTCGGTCCTCGAGGAAGGGGTGGCAAGGGTTGCTCTTCGTAATCGACGGGGACTGCAAAGCAGGAACGGTGGGGGATAAGCAACTGAAACAATGGCAAATCGAAAACTCCGCATCACACTCACTCGGCAGCTCCTTTTCCTTGGCTTGAGGCCTGGGTGAATGACTTGCAAGCGGTGGTGACCAACTATCATGCCTGATTAAAATAGTGGCCGGCACTTCGTTCGGGCTCGTACTACAGTACGAATCATGACTGCCCCCATAGCCCGAATCGATCGAGGGGTGCGATTGGTGCGATTGGATCCTTGGGCGTCGGACGTGCGATGAGGGGTCCAAGCCGGGTACGAAGATAGGTGTAGAGCTTTCTCGCTGAACGCAGGCGTAGGTTCGTTCGAAGGTAGGGACCGGTCGATCAGTCTCCTTGTACTTGAGAAAAGTCGTCTCGCGCTCGTAGGATCGCTCGGCGCACGATGCGGCCGATGAGGAAGGCACATCGTCGTGTGGGTAGTCGAATTGATTGACGTTCAAACGACCATGGTATGAAGCTGGTGCACGTTTTAATGTTAGTCGGGCGTTGGTCGAAGACGATCGATAGGCGTCAGCGCGCGGCGATTCAGAGGCGCTCTTGGTGCCGGCTCCAAGATTCGAAAGCCCCTGGTCGGCAGTCGCGAAGGTGCTGTGACCGCTGTTGCTGCCGGGAGCACACAACGATACCCCTGATGACGATTTGGGTCGGATGAAGTTGCCTCGAGATAAGGTCGTCATTCGAGGGGAAAGATCTTGCATTATTGATTCGTTGGGCGAGTGCACGGACAAGGGATAGGCCGAGGTCGAGGTCGAGGCAGAAGGCCCAGGGCCCGAGCCGACGAAATGGTAGGCCGAGGCGAACGAGGTTCGGTCGTGCAGAGGAGTCGCCGTGCTCGACGTCCGAGGACCTCGATCGGAACGGAACGACCGGATCGAAAGGGCACGTTGGTTTTCTGACATCTCTGTCTCGAGGACGATGGGATGATGGGCTTAAGGGGAGGGGTGGGAGGGGGAAGAGGAGGGGTGGGAGGGGGAAGAGGAGGGGTGGGGAGGAACTACGAGAAGACGTCAGGATGGGGGTGATTCGCAGGCCGGGTCTTTCGTGGGGGCAGAACTGTCTTGCAGATCGGCGCACAGAGGAGGCCACCCAACAGCTATCTGCGACGATGATCACAAACAAAGCTATGGGCCTGGGGTTGCAAAAGGCTCGAGACTTCTTGATCGACCCTCTCGCCTAGCCAGCAAGAGCACTTACATTTTGGCTGTGTCCGATGGACGAGAAACGTGTTCCATTGCGGGCCCAGACACAAGTATTGGGACCCCACGCCAGCGATCCCGTGCGCGTCCCATCCGCTTTGGGCAAGAAGTCAAATCCGATCGCGACCGTACCTTGCCCGCACCCCACCTGGGTTCCGCGCCGTTACCAGGCACACAGTAGGTTAAGTCATTTGCTTATTTTGTGGGTTAATGCTAAGAGTTGGGCACGGTCGATGCGAGATCGGACCGAATATGAAGCGCCTGGGTTGAATTCCTAACGTCCGACCGCTGGCCAGGCCTTGCCATTGGCGACCGTCGGCCGGCCTCGGCCTCTCAAGGCTTGCGCGTTGCTCGATTTACGAACTCTACATGGCCTAAATACAAGATAATTCGGCAAGTATTCTTACGGAACAGTATAAGCCCGTTCTATGGATGTCCGAAGCCCGAGTAAGTCGGTTGGATTGGGCTTCGGCAGGCAAGTACGAGGTTTTGCCGCTGGCCGCAGCCGGCCGTCGGCGTTGGTTCAGCGCGATCGACGTGCAGTCCATCTGCTAACACGCCAGCAGGGCTTGTACTGCCGTATGGTCGACGTTAGCAACCTGATGAGGGAGCGTTGTGAGACTTGTCCGACGGTCGGCGTCGCACCTCGTAGTCTTGATTGGAATGTCTCAGCGATGTGCAAAGCGGAAAAGCATAAATACGGGCATTAGACCGTCTCGTACGGAGCACGATATTGATGGTACATGAAGCATGATGAACTGCACCAACGATGACACCGACTCAAGATGAGATCTGCGGGCGCCGGGTTGCGATCAGGGCCGACGACGACATCCGAGGCGCTCTCCGGAAGACATGGTACATATTTGCAGTAGGGCTGGGTCACTAATTGTTTTGGCCCCGTCACTAATAGGTGACAAAAGTTGGACCCTCGGTCACTTATTATTGTCACTGTCACTTATGTCACCAAATTTTCGCCTGTCACCTGTGTCACCAGCACTCAAATGCTGTCACTAATGTCACTAAGTCCAATAATTGGTCACTAATGTCACCAAGTCGAATATTTGGTCACTAATGTAACTGAATGGAAACGATGTACATTGCACTGTCGGAGGCAAGCTCTAGCACTCAATATAACAAGTGCGCTAGAGAGACTATCATTACATCGTCATCTCGTCATCAGGTGACCACTGACCAAAGATCCATCGCTTCGTCTTCCTCGTCGTCTGGCAACACCACTGCTGGGAGCGGACTCAGCGATGTTTGTTCGCTCCTCAGATGCTTGGTCAGGATCTGGGAATCGACCCACTCGAAGCTCTCCAGCTTCTTAATACAAGCAAGTAGACCGGGTCTAGACCGGTATCTAGTACCTAACTAGGTACTTAGTGACATTAGTGACAACGATTTCTGGGACCCCCTTGTCACTAATCCGTCACTAATGTCACGTCACTAATGTCACCTGTTAGTGACCCAGCCCTAATTTGCAGCTAGGCATGCCTATAGGTGTGTAGGCATAGTTTTTAGGCCCCATAACTTGACAGAACTCTGATTGTGGCGTATCTTTTGAGGACAATGGACCCAAACGGATGCATGCACAAGCTCCCCCAAAGCAGCGCGGCGCCGAAAGGGCTAGGCGCTGGGCCCCGAGCAAGGTCCTTCAGGTGCGCTTTCAAAAGGGGGTGAAGGATTGGCCGGGCCAGATCGCACCGCCGGAATAGCTGCCGACTGAAAGGGAAGATCGGTTTAACGCTAGGATAGGTCGTGGAGGAGGATACTTGCTTATCGGCGTAGGATTGAGCCAAGCGTTTCGAAAGAACTTGCCTTGGTTGGTGCTTATAGGTGTGCTTAGAATCTTTATCCACCGTGCCATTGTGTTGGTGTCCCCCACGTCTTCACGGCCCGAGTTTTTGAGCAGCTCCTTCGGCGGACCGCCTGGTCTTGACTTAGGTACCTTCAATGCCCCGACCGTTGGTGTATTCTGAAGCCACACCCTTCTAGACTCGGTGGTAGTTTGTACATGCTAAGGGAAGATAGATGACCATTCGGAAGGCAATGCCGCGCTGCATGAAATGTCGGTAAGAAAACACGAGAGACGTCTCGTTGCGGGCGGATAGTTCGCCCCTGTAGATCGATAGTGTCGAGCCTTGGCGATCTCTGATGGATCGAAAAATCATCGGTGATAATGATCGGTAGTGACTGAGAAACTCGCTTTGTGAACACTGATTCTTGAAACCCTTGAGAGCTTGGACCTGTTCTAGGAGCCAGTGGGAGCGTGTACGAACCGCGGTGAAGAGCATCTCTACCTACCTAAACTAACAGCTGAATTATTATGCCAAAAGAATAAGAATAAAAAGCATAGCTTAGATGCCTGGCCTGCTAGGGGCATGCACCCTCCTAGGCTGCAGGCTGTTGTAGTACTTGCAAGTTATGTTGAACACAGCAATTTTTTTGAGTATTTCAGCGAGATTATGTCTCACTTCAAGGGAATTCACGAACGCTGTAGAGCGGCGTGATGCGCACTTCAAGGGATTAGACCGAAGCAACCTTTGCTACTAATCCATCCATCAGTGTCGAGACCGACAGCCGAGGACTCGGGGCGGGGGGGGGGAGGGCATCCTGCTTCCCGGCTTGTCTGTGTCCACCCTTCGCATCGTTTACAAGCACATCAGCAGCATTTGTTCCACCTCCATTTTGATCCATATGGCGTCAACAGATCCGGCTGCATGTCATGCTGCACATCAAGAACCCCAAATGCTACAAGACCTCGATCCGCATACACGATCCTGATAACCCGCGTCTATGGCGCCCTGCCGTCAAAACGACGCATACCGACCTCCGATACAGCTTTAGTGCTTCCACAACAAGACGTTTGATGCAGCAGGGCGATCAGGCAAGGGGTCCGGTGTAGGCCCTATGCGTCGTTTTGACGGCAGGGCGCCATAGTCGCGGGTTATCAGGATCGTGTATGCGGATCGAGGTCTTGTAGCATTTGGGGTTCTTGATGTGCAGCATGACATGCAGCCGGATCTGTTGACGCCATATGGATCAAAATGGAGGTGGAACAAGTGCTGCTGATGTGCTTGTAAACGATGCGAAGGGTGGACACAGACAAGCCGGGAAGCAGGATGCCCTCCCCCCCCCCCGCCCCGAGTCCTCGGCTGTCGGTCTCGACACTGATGGATGAATTAGTAGCAAAGGTTAGTATAGGTGGTGAAGAGCGTGACACATTCTAGCGCCGGGCCTTAGGAGAACAAGTGTATTTTCCGATGTGGGACCAAGGGTCAATTCGGAGACTTTTTTTCTGATCCTTGAAGCGACCAGCGGTCTACATAATGTGTCTCCGAAGTAGCGAACGACCTGGCCTTCTTGTCCACGAGCGCCTCGATCTCGCCTTCGCGGCGTCGAAGGTGGTCTTGATCCCAGCCTGTCGCTTCCTCCTTTTTCGAGGAAGATGGAATGCGAGCCCCCACGATCCTAAACATGGTCACTGTTCCCGACTTTCGTAGTCGTAGAGAAGGTAGTTTGAAAGGGATCGAACCGTTCCTCAACGAAGACTGCGGATCCTTGTGTGCCAAGTCATCAGCGCCGACCGGAACAAGCGTGAGGCTGTGAACATCCAGAGTAGCACCGATCACCTCAAACACACTCTTTATCTAGCCGAGGTGAAGAAGCTGTTCTAGCTCATTGTCAGGGGTACTTGGGTAGGCCAGCCGGCTCGCGCCGGAAAGATCGACTGCTGTGTCCACGAGAATGTTTCAACGGACTCGTTTCCGACTGCTCTTGCGGCGACAGATAAGCAAGAGCAAAGGTATACGAGGAGTATGACTCTGGGCTCTAATCGTAGTGGCATTGGAGCACACATAGCGGTGAATTGGGTTTTCCCGAGATCTGTGGCTTCGCGCTCAGCTGAGCCTCGCGTCTGCAAAATTTGCATCCCTTCTCGGCGTACTAAACGCGAAGGAAGCCGAGGAGCGACCCAAGTCGAAGTAGAAGTTGTAGGTATGAGTGCTGTGAAATACCTCGCCTAAAGTGCACTCAATACGGTGCTCGCCGCGCCTTGGAGCTATGACTCAGCTATCGTAGACCGTTTTGCAGTGGCTCTTTCAGTAGCGGACTGGCCGATGGCGCTTCCCTATAGACGGACGCCATGGCCTGCCGCGCCTGCTGGGCACGGAATCTCTGCGAGGATGCGCCTGCGTGGTGAGGCCGGTGGTGTGACTGGTGAGCTGTGGTGTGGCGCGTGGTGGCGCCTCTTCATTCGGGCCAGCAGCTGACAAGTCTCTTTCCCCACCCGCCTCCTACATCAACTTATACCAGCAGCAACTTGCCCCGCTCCGTACGTTAACGCCCAACTCCACTCACCTGTACGGACACGCCTCAACGCCGTGCTCGTCAATCTCCCTGCCCACTGCACCGAGAGATACATCTCTCCTTTCCTTACCCCATCGATCGCGTCTGCAGAAGCTCCCATCATGTCTGCTGCACCCATCACCGAGGCTATCCAAGCCGAAACCGCCCAAGAAGTAGGACACAAGGTCAGTTCGCAGTTAGTGAGGTGTTGGTGCTAGGGGTGTTTCGCTGGCGGGGTCGCTCGCTGCGAGCTCAACGCCGACACGACCACGACGTGGCGGCCGTCCACCCCTACGCCGCTCGCACCGTCCCATCCACGCCCGCCGCTTGACGACACGGTCTAACCTCCGCGGGAGCACATACGGCCTCCACTCTCTCCGCGTTGTCACGTACCCAAGCAAATGCTGAGCCCGTCCCGTCGTTCCCCTTCGCCAGGTCTTTGCTGGCAACTTGTCGTTCCAAACCAAAGACGCCGATCTCGAACAGGCCTTTGCAGTCCATGGCAAGGTGTAAGTTGAGCATGATGGGAGCGTGTGAAAAGCATGATGACCTCTCTCTGGTGATGATGACTGTTTGCGATCTGACTTCATTCCACTCTTACCCACAGCACCGAGGCCCAAGTCATCATGAGGGGGCAGAGGTCCCGAGGGTCAGTTACCCATACCCCGTTTCCACCTCATCACCGCACCCTACTCCCGAAACTGACCCCCCTCCCCCGCGTACTCCGGCCCCCTACCAGCTACGGTTTCGTCACCTTCGCGTCCGAGAGCGAAGCCACCGCCGCCGTCGCCGCCTTGGACAAGTCCGATCTCCAAGGCCGTCAGATCAACGTCGAGTTGGCCAAACCCCCGACCGAATCCACCGCCGGTCGGGCGATCCGAGAGGCCGCTCAGAAAGCCGCTGATAAGGGCCTTGGAGAGGGTGAGGACGCTGGTGAGGCACAAGAGGGGCAGACCAAGCCCAAGAAGAGGAACGCTAGGGTAAGGGTCAAGCGTACCCCACGATGGTCAGCGAGTCGCGCTTGGCTGACGTGGGAATCTTGCGATCAATCTCTTGCAGTCCAAGAAGGGAGCACGTCGCCCACGTACCGACGCCGAGACCGAAGAGGCCGGTGACGCCCCTCTCGAAGGTGCAACGGGCGAGAACGGTGAGCTCGTCGCC
The DNA here is from genome assembly GCA_022506055.1 of Microbotryum violaceum. Taxonomy (NCBI): domain Eukaryota; kingdom Fungi; phylum Basidiomycota; class Microbotryomycetes; order Microbotryales; family Microbotryaceae; genus Microbotryum; species Microbotryum violaceum. The sequence continues at coordinate 2,608,799 of JAKMXP010000002.1, forward strand.
GGGACCGATGACGCCGCGGCTTCGGGTGAACGCAAGCGAGCTTCGCGCGCGCGCAAGTCCAAGAAGAAGACGACCACGACCACGACCACGACCGATGGTGAGGCTACCCCCGGTGCGACGAACGAGGAGGGCGCTGGAACGAACGAAGCCGATTCGACGCGTCCCGCTCGAACGCCTCGCCGCCGAGGTCCCCCGCAAGGGAACCCTTCCAAGACGTTGTTGTTCTTCTCGAACCTCAGCTTCTCGACGACCGACGAATCGCTCAAAGAGGCACTCAAGGACTATGATGTCGTTTCGGCTGTGGTGATCAAAAGACCCTACGGGCCTACCGCGGGGCGTTCGAAGGGTTTCGCTTTTGTTGACTTTAAGGACGAGCAGAGTCAACAGAGAGCTTTGGAGGAAGTGCAGGGCAGGGATATCGAGGGGAGGAACGTGAGTGTCAAGGTCGCGATTCAGGAAGAGAAGAAGGAGGAAGAAGCTCAGGCGGTGCCGACGGAGGAAGGCGCGGCGCCGGCTCAGGAGCAGGAGGCTTGAGAGGTGTGTTTCTTGGGGGAGCATGGATGTTCAAAAATTGGAGGGGAGGATGCGGACCCCTTTTGAGGAGTGAAAGGAGAATGGGGGTTTAGGATGGTGGTGATGAGAGGTTGTTCCTTTTTGCAAAAAAGATTTCCTTGTCTTTGCACACTTGGGCTCACAGGCTCTCGCAGAGCAGAGAGGAATTGCAACAAGCGCTTAAAGGGTATAAAGACGGGATATCAGCTCTTCGAAGCCGGCTCGTCCCCCTTCGTCTCGTCAAGTACAACCCCACCCCCATCTCTGTTTGGATCTGAACTTGCTCTCGACCTCACCCTTCCGTCCTCCGGATCCACTCCGTCTTCACGCTCTTCTATCCCCCTATCAGCAACAGATTCGATGTCCACCACCCCAGCCTTCCCCGTCCCATCAACTCTGGAAGGACTGACCTGCCTCGAACTCGTCGTCGACGACGTTCCGGTCAAGGTCCTCTTTCTCCTTTCTCTCGATTCCTTCTCCCCACCACTTGTCGGAGCAGCACCACCGAGTATACTCCCCGTCCTTTCCCCCTCCCCCTCTTTCTCCCTCTCGACCCCACCCAGTCCGCGGGAGCAACCGCGTTCCTTCTGCCGGGGCCCCAACCCCAGCCCCAGCCCCAGCCCACTCGCACTCGAAAGCCATGCCGACGACGTTGACCACCAGGCCATCGGACTTGCAGCTCCCGTCAAAGCCTGCGCCTCGACCCTACGCCTCTCCCACTCGTGGCGGTACTTTTCGTAGCCCTCCCTAAAGACGGGCGAGACCCTCGACGAGAAGATCAGTTCCCCCCTTGGGTTCTGTGCGGGGGGGATAGGGGGCAGAGGTATGCCTATGGACGGAGACCGGCCCGAAGAGGATCTTTTGAGGGTTGTTGAAGGTAGGCTGCGGCTGACGGGATCTGGAAATGAGGATGAGGATGAGGATGAGGATGAGCTGGTTGGGGTCGGCGGGGAGGGCGATCGGGAACGAGGTGCAGGTCTTGAAGAGCGGATCGTGGTTGCTGCGCTTGAAGTGGACCCGATCAAGGTCCTTCTTGAGGCGCCTCTCGGTGTTTTGTTCAAAGTGTTGGGAGGAGAGGACTCGTTGTCCGAGGTCACGGGCGAGATGGACAAAGGGGAAGGGGACGATTTGGGCGTGGTAGGCAGAGAAGGGGGTGGGGCTACGGGTGGGGACGCGGCGATGCGGAAGAGGGAGAGGTACGAGAACCACGATCGCTTGCGCGTGTTGAGGTAGATATTGAGAGGTCGCAGGGCTCGGTTCGCTTGAGGGACAAAGCTGTGGGGGGGCAGGATGGGATGGGGTAAGTCGGGAGGGGAGGAGCGGGCGGAATCGGCGTGGAGCAGAGTACGTGCCGATATGCGTAGGCAATCTTTTCAGAATACATGCCCGTGGCGAAGAAGAGGACGACGGTGACGAGGGAGACGAGGAGGAGTGCGACGTTCAAGTAGTGTACGAGCGAGTACTGTCGACGGTGGGGCAGAGAGAGAGAGCGAGAGCTCAGCTGGCGTCTACGGGTCCAGAGGAGGCGATCACGTACGATCGAGGGCAGCACGAATACGTGGTAGGCAAAGTGGATGATCAAGAGCGCGAGTGAGATGAGGAAGGCTGCGGGGGGCATTCACAGAGTGATTGAGTGCTGCTGTCGGACCCCACCCCAACTTGGACTTGAAGGGATCACCCCCTGTGACCGACCTTGGTACTTGCGGCGTTGCTTTTGTAGTCTGTGCGAGGTCGTGCTGCGGTCAGCGCAGACCTGCAGCTTGGCAGTAGACGGACCACGCACCGTTGTGCATTCTGCTTGAGCCTCTCCTCGAAGATGAGCACGTCCTTGAAGGTCTCCCTCGTCGGCGCGGGCGACCACACGTCCGTCTCCCTCCGGTTCCAAGTCGGGCTGCTCGAGTGGCGGTGGTGGTGGTGGTGGCGGTGAGGAGGAGGATGACCGCTCGGTGCAAGCGCGGTCATCTTGTCTCGGTTGGTGACGATCAGAGTCGGGGCGGATCGTGTGCGCGCACGGTCGACACGTGAGAGCCGCTCGAGCTGGTGCCGTTCCGGTCCAACAAGTCGCAAGTGGGGCGCGCCCGATTCCGATTAGCCCGCGGATACTAATCACCAATTCGCCCCAACCACCCCGCGCGCTAATAATAACGAACTCCTTCTTGGGTGCATAATCTCATAGCGAATTCCTTTTCTACAGACGATGTGCTCACCCGACTTTGGCCGGTGCTGTCCCACTGGGCTTGTGAGCTCCACCATCGCTGCCCGATCGCCCGGCCACCGTCCAGGCGTGTCACACAAAAAGTCATGGGTCAGTCGCTCCAAGTGCTACTCTGCCAACCGTTCGGAGGTCTGACGCTCGCCCGCTCGCAGAACGATGGACCGCGCTCCTCCCCGATCGGACCCCCGCACGAGCGAGCGTCCACGGCTCGTCCCACAGCCATCGCCCCAAAATCAAACTCCTCGGTCGACTGCCCGAAGAAGCCTACCTCTCGATACTGCCGCACTTGGCTTTGGCCGACTTGGCCTCCTGTGCCAGCACGTGTAGGAGCTTGGCACGCTTGGCGAAGGATGATCGGGTCTGGCTCCTCAAGCTCGACTGGTTGAATTATAAAGGACCGGGCCAGATCCAGTATGCAAACCAAAACGGAGACGAATCCCACCATAATCTGCAGCCGCCCTCAGCTCCGAACGGCGACAAGGACAACCAGCGACCACCGCAGCAGCCGTACCGCGATGACGACGACGACGACGACCACGACAACGACAACGACAACGACAACGACGAGCAGCCCAGCAAAGAGCAGCACCACCACCACCACCACCACCACCACGACGACCACGACGACGACTTTGGCGATTTCTTCCGAGGCAAGCAACCGTCCGTCCCAACGACCGCACCATCGACGCTCGCTGCGCCGACCACCACCGCCGACGAGGGCTTTGGCGACTTTCAGGATGCCGCCCAGCTCGACGATCCCTTCAACGACGACTTTGCCCACGTCGACCTCAATGCGCCCTCCAACACGCTCCCCAAAACAGCCGACCCAGCTGATCTTATGCTCATATTCGACGACGACGACCAACACCGCGCCGTCGTCCCACCCGCTGCCCCCTCGGCCACCCCCACCTCCTCCTCACCGAACCGACCACGCTCCGTCTCGTCCCCAACCGCAGGCGAGGCCCTCGACCTCTACCACGTCTTCAAGACGCACCACTCGCTCCTGCTCCCGTACTACTCGTCCCTGTTGACCCATACGACCTCCTCCCTCGTCTTCACCTCCAACCTCCAACCCATGTGGCGCGCGCGCATACTCGCCTCCCTCGTGCGCTTCTGCCAACCCCTCGTCGCGCCTACGCGCTCCGTCCCTCAACGCATGACCGTCTTGCGCAACACCCAGTCCGCGATGGATTTCTTTGAATCCGCTCTCTTGGCCGAATTCGAGAGGGCCGATACGAAAGCCGACGAAAACGCGATGAAGGAGAAGGCCTATGTGCTTTGGGAACTCAACCAGAGCCCGAGCGTGATTCAGGTCTTTATACAAAAGAGGGAGATCTTTTACGATCAGTCGCATAACCCGCTCAAAAATTTGGCGCAAGTCTGATTTCAGATTCTGTTGGCATGATCATCAGTGAAAGCTGACCAACGGCCGTTCGCCCATCACAGCAAATTGACCAGTCCTGAAGGGCATGTCAGTGACGGGATTGACTTTACGGCGATGGACTCCTACATGCGTTACGTCCTCAACACTGTCGAGAGGGACGGTAGTCTCCTCGCGCGCGCTTTCCCTCCCGAGGCCGACGTGCTCATCTTTTACATCGAGAGGATAGCGAATGATGTACGTCCCACTCGTCAGATCGCCTTCCTGGCTGGCTCACTGATGGTCCTATGCTCTCAGGTCATCTCGGACTACATCACCACTTTACTATCATCTGCTCAAGACCTACCCCACCCTCTCTTCCTCCTCGCCACAGCCGCAACCTTTGGCCAAGTCTACCGCCTCGTCGAAATGACGCTCTCGATCGAACCCAAGAGTCCTCTTGTGACGAGATCGAGGGCCGAGGACGTCATTTTCAAAATGTTTGAACCCTTGATGGACGATTACCTCACGGAGGAAGGGGAATGGATCAGGGAGGTGTTGGAAGGAATCTGTTCAGAATGGGATGCCAAGGTGCGTCTAAGGTGACGTTTCATCGGTCTGGGAGATAGACTGAACCTGAGGTTGTCGTGTTATTCCCACAGACCGCATCCAGTCTCGCCATCTCGGATCCGACTTTCCTCGCTTCGGCCAACCCAGCTCAGGTTAAGAAAAACGTGCTCGCTGGATTCGCCAAGGTGCTTCTGCTCCCCGTGACGATCATTCCTAAAACAGCCGAATACGGTTTCCAGGCCATCACGATCGGTGCGACCGGCGCATTCAACACTTTTGCCAGTTTGGGCAGTCAATTGGGGTCCGGGTCGGGCGGGAATAAATCAGGGACGCGGATGCCAAGTGGTTCGAGCTTTGCGGCGAATTCCGCTACGCCTGTGCTCATGGGTGATCCGAATGTCGTTGTACCACCTCCTTTGTCCAACACCACTGCTGCACTCGAGTCGACCACCTCGGCATGGGGTGGCGACGACCCCAATTCGACCCCGCCTCCGTCCAACCCTTCTCTCAAACCCTCCTTCGACCGCAACGGCTCCCTAGGCCCGGACTCTCGCCGCTCCTCAACGACGACGCTCCCCCATTCGCGCTCCACAACCGAACCTTCCTCCTCCCGCTACGACCGAATGCAACTCCTCCTCTCCCTCGACACAGCCCTCCAACTGATCCAAGCCGATCGGGACTGCCTGAAACGCATTCAAACCTTCGCCAAATACCCCGGTATATACGGTCGTAAAGTCCGCGACGCCATCGAAGAAGTCTTTATAGTCCTTCTCCAAACACTAGGAGATAAACACGTCGTTCCTGCCTTTCGACAAGCGACCAAATCGATGGGCTTGTATAGGGCTCAAGATCATGAGGGCGAGGGGAGTGTGGCTCCGTTGGTGCAATTTTTCGAGTTGGTGCATATTGGGGATACCATACAGCAGATGGTCGAGGTGTATTTTGAGAAGGAGATGGTCAGTCCCTTTCGTGGGTGTGGTGGTGGGGTTTCTCTTCATGATTCGCCGATTTGCTGAAGCTGGGTTCTAAACACAACAAGGTGGCCTACATCGACCGAAGAGATTTCCTCAACGTCGTCATCCGCGAAAAAAAGAAATTCGAATCCTCGCTCGACGACGCCGTAGCCCATGGCCTCAACGCCGGCGTCAACATCCTCATGCACCAAGTCGAACACATCATCACGACGCAACAATCCCCTTCCGATTATTGTCCTCCCGGTCAAGCCGAGATGGAATTGAACTCGACCCGGGCGTGCGCGAACGCGATTGAGACGTTGACGACGCATTGCGATATGTTGAGGGGGTCGACGGACAAGCAAATTCTGGAGGTGTTTCATCAGGAAGTCGGAATTAGGTTGCACGGGTGAGGGTTCTATCCTTTGACCTGAGTCTGCCCCGATTGAAACCTCATCCTTGACTCCCCACTTTCACTCCACAGCATCCTCCTCAAACACCTCAAACGCTGCACCGTCTCCATCGACGGCGGTTTCACCCTCATCGCGGACCTCAACGCATTCCACTCCTTCGTACAGTCCCTCCGTCAACCGACCGTAACGGCCTACTTCTCCTCGTTGAAAATGGTAGGCGAGTTGTTCATTGTCGATTCACCGAAGGAGTTGGGCGCTTTAGTGAGGGATGTGAGTCGGTATGAAGGCACCTTGAGCGCGGACGATTTGTACGAGATTGGTCAGTCCGTTCTCTGCTGCGCTTTCCTTCGTTGGAAGGATGAGCTTCTTCCCAACTGATGGGGTGGGTCCTTCTCGTCGTGATGTAGTTCAACGCCGCGCGGATTGGAGGCAGATCGAAAGCCAGGTCGAGAAACAACTCTTTGGGCTCAAGCTCGCAGATGATTGTATCATCTCTTGAGATCAAACAATACTCGAATCTAGGTCCGGAGACGTCGTGTATCACTACTACTCTGTGGAAGTTGCTTCTGTCTTCACGTTGAGGGTGAGATTGAAGTCCAAATGCGAGACGCTGTGTTAATTTAAATTGCGTGGTGGAGAGGGTGTGGGCTTTGTGAGGAAATGATGCTAGGAATAAATCTAATACCTACGAAAGAGGAAGAGAGAGAGAGAGAGAGAGAGAGAGCGGCCTATGTCGTCGACGTGGGAACGGAGAGGAGTGAAACGAAATTTAGATCGATTCTAGCACCTATCTCAAACTCGGCTCGTCCGGCTCGACCAAAAGAGTCGGCTCCTCGACATAATCGACCGCATCCTCCAAATCAAGGGCTAGGATCCTCGAATACTCCAATACAAGACGATACATGTACGCCGCCATATCCGCTTTCCTCCAATGCGTAGCCGCCCATTTCTGACCCGCCGCGCCGATCTTTTGCGCCAAGGCGTCATGAGCACCTTTACCTTGGGGTGTACCGACGAAGAAAGTCATGGTGTCGTAGAGGTCCGAGTAGTCGAGTTTGACGGGAACGTAGTGGACCCACGGCTCGATACGTTCGTGATACCATTCGGGGAAGGCCGTCGCTTTCAGAACGACCGAACGCGTCGACATGAGACGATGGAACCGTCCTGACCAACCGTTACCGTCGACGTCCATCAAGTACTTGTACGTATTCGATTCCTCGATCCCGATAGTAGGCTTGAAGTGGAAATTCTTCCTCAACCATTCACAAGTCTCGGGATCGCATTGCGCCGGTTGACCGGAGAAGAACGTGTCCATGTAGAGATGGTTCATATCCTCGATCGTAAAGTTGGAGCGATGCATCTTGTCGTCGGTGGCCCAAAGGACTTCTTTGCTACCGTCCATGTATTGGCTCATCATGTGTAGCCGAGCGCGTTGCGAATTGCGCCAAGGGGTGTGCCGGTCGAATTCGGCTCCTGTCGTTGAGCCTGTGCGGTGGGAAGCTCGGTCAGTGACAAGTTGACGAGACAAAGCTTCGATCACGGATAGCTCACCTCGCCAAAGCAACTTGTTCTCGCTCTTCCCTTCCCAAGGCGGTTCATACTCCTTGTAAATTTCGGCCCATTGTTCCATTGGCGTCACCAAGATATCCGCCTGCATGCTCGTCTTGGCGAACGTCAACAGCGGCACCAGCGGACCCGGTGGAATACCCTGTTGCATCAGATGACCATGAGCTTTGCGGCCTGCGGGGTGGATGCAGAGGTCGACGGATTTGGGATGGTCCCACACGAACGTCTTACGCGTGTCGGAGGAATAGTCGTGGTAGGGTTCGCCACGCTCGGAGCGCCGGAGAGGAGAGTCAGGCGCGCAGGCTTGGGCGAAGTTGGAGAGGTGGGAATCGTCGGCAGAGACGAACTCGGAAGGGCCCCAGTCTGTTTCCGAGAGGGAAGCGCGTTAAGTAAGTGTTTTCAGAGATGCTCAGTGACCCGTTGAGCATATGCTCACATTCGCCTTGTTCGGCCAGTTCGACCATGCGAGAGCGCTCGCTGTACGGCAGCAAAACCGCGGGGTTGTCGTCGATGATGTACGTCAAGTTGAGATGTCGTGGAACGCGATCGGCGAAGAGGTTGAGCAAGTCCTGAATTTCTCGCGCTCGTCGCGTGTCGGCGTATTCTCCTTTGATGCCCACCATCTTGCGACCGGGCTCGAGGACCATTGTGAATGTGTGTCCTCGTTCTTGCATCACGCCATTGCGATGACGACTGTCGCTCGGCTCTCTGCTCAAACGAGACATGTCTCAGGATCAGTTCAGGGTAGGCAAAAGCATTGCAGAATGCATGCGATAGGGGCCACTCACAGAGCGCGATGGGGGAGCAGATCTTGATCGATCTGGTCGTACTCGTCGCGCAATTGGACATCATTCTCCTCGCAAAACTTCCACCTATCACAGTCGAGTATAGGTCAGCGATATATCACAGTGATGAATCGAGATCGAGGCTATGCCGCCTCACCAGTCATCGAACCCTTTGGGTGGGTTGCGCCGATACCGATTCTTGTACTCGTGCACGGCTTCGCTCAACGTGCGACTCTGCTTGGCGATCTTGTCGCTCCATCGTTGCTCCGCTCTTTCGATCAACGCATAGATCGGATGGCGTCCATTCTCGTTGACAAGCAGAAGACCGTTTGGATGGAAGGTGTGCTGGGACCGCAGCTTGTGCTCTTCCTCGGAGAGCTTTCGGCTCGCTTCTCCTTGGGCTTCGATGGCGGCAATTTGGTTGTCGTGCCACGTCTTAACGCGCGATCCGACGGCTGGAGAGATGCGATGAATAACATTCCCTCCCTCGCGGATGATGGGCAGGAACGCTGTCGGGACCCTCGTCGTGGTCATGCTCCCCTCATCGCGAAGATCGCTCGTGCCCTTGGACGCGGCGAGAAGAAGATACCCTACAGCCAGCACGCATAGAATAGTAAGCGCTCGTCGTTTCCGAGGAAGCTCAACAGCACCAAAAACGCTTCTTCCTCCACCGCGTCCTCCTGCCCCGACGTAGGCCTTGGGATGATCTCCGTTTCGTTCGCTCGCCTCATTCACGCTCGACAAGAGACGTGGCGACTTGTAGTCGTGGACGGAGAAGGGCAACTGGGGCGAAGGCCCGGACGCGACACTTGAAGGTATCCTAGGACTTCTTGATACGGCATGCACTCGGTCATCAATTTCTATCCTCGTCGTAGCGGACGAACGTCGCCGCGCGTTGCTGTCGCTGAACATGATCGATGGTGATCAGATTGCTCCCCTCGGGTCCGGACTCCGAACTTGATCTGGAGGGAAGCGGTACGCCGCTTCGTCCCCGTGACACCGAGTAGGGAGCTTATACCGATCTTGTCGCCTCCGTAGCTGAGTATGGACTGGGAGGAGAGGGGCAGCGGTGTGTGACCTTTTGGAGGGTCGTACGTGCCAACAACCCAAAGGCAAATCGCTCTCGCCGACGACTAAACTCGATCCGAGTTCGTCTGAAAGCCCCGAAGCAGGAGCGCTAGAGCACTCAGATCGCCAGCCACCGACCGCAAAGCCGCTTGATGTCACGGCGATGGGCTCCGGAGTCCGCGCGCACTGGGGGTGCTGGCGCTCCTGGGCCGAAATGCTGCCCAGCGCTCCAATGCCGGGTCGATCGGATCAGTTGCTTAGGGTTCCCCGGATCCGAATATATCTCGGCCTGCTCCGAAGCAGTTTGGTGCCCCGAGCCCGAGCCTCACCTGCCTTTCAATCGATTCACTGCCCGATTGCAACCATGTCTCCCGCAGATATTCTCACTCCGTTACGGATTTTTCATACCGCCTACTGTCCCGCTAATCACTCCTCGTGGATTGTGGTCCTCGCCCCTACACCGCCTCGGCTCGACGCAGCGCACTCGGCGGTAGGCCCAGGAAGGCGTCTCGCAACGAAGCAGGTCTCGCGAGTAGGGGTGGGGTTTGCAAGAGTCGAGACTGAAGCGTCGGCGTGCTTGCTGAATGAAGCCAGGGGAGGGTGGGCACCCCCATCAAAGGGGTTCGGACGATCAAATACGTAGTAAACTAGTTGGGCTTTGATCGATGATCGCCTGGGGCGATGACTCGAGTACCACGCCATGTCCAGCCACCAGCGGCACGAGTTTGGAGAGACGAAACTCACGGAAGACGCCAAGGATGAAGGTCGTGATGTAGATGTCGTTCAGACTCCAATCTTCTCAAACGAGAACCCCAGGCTGCCACTATTCAGATAGAAATGAACACGGCTGCCGAGTCTACAGCCGTGAACATGGCGTCTCTATTCCGACACTGCACGACCAAACTTGACCCTCGGCGGGGCTCAACGTGTAAGGCCGGGATTGGGGCGTTTGAACGGAAGAAAAGGGTTTTTTGATAGAAAGAGGAAGGGAAGGGAAGAGAGTTAGATCCTTAATGACATAGGGTGGTTTCGGACGCACCATTGACGGTGCCCACCAGCGAAACCACCGCCTGCAGTGGCGCATGCCTTGATGGTAGCCCAAAAGGACTTCCCGAACTCTACCGAGTTCTCGGTCGAGTCATTTGTGGCCGTGCGAGATCGTCATGTCTGAGGGTCCAAGTGAGGGATTGAGCCAGACCCTCGAGTCGGAGGGATTGAGACGGTAGTACCTAAGGGAGTTCGTCGTGTCGGACGTGAACAAGTTGAGGGTTTTGGCTCACCAGCTCGATCGAAGCCCTTTGGAATGACTCCGAGCCATGGAGGGGCATGACAAGTCTTGGGTCGTTGGGACTCAGAGTAGTACAGTCAGACGCGTTAGATACGAGTGAAATCTTACAGCCATCAATAATACTGCTTGGTCGGTTGTTACTACTGCAAATCAGTCTGTCGAAGCCGGTTGGCAGAGTGACCTTGGTACCCACAGGGACCTAGTGCGGGTTGCGACGGACATGGGCTGATATTGCTCTCACCTTCATGTCTGCATTCCCTTTTCAAATTAGCTACATCTCCACCTCCATCACATGTCACCTCCACATACGACGAGTCTTCACCTTCACCCTTCACTCCCCTCACATCACCTTCGCTTCCACCTCGAATCATCTCCACCTCCATCCCTTGTCTTCAGCTCTACGTCTATTCCTCGCCCTCACACCTCCACCTTCGACGTACCCTCCTTTCATTCTGCTCTTGTTTGTGTTTGACCTTGCCACTGTCAATCTCGCCTTCACTCCATTGTCCTCCTCTTGCTTACGTCATTCACCTCCACCTCAGCCTCCACCTCGGGACCTTGCGCAACAGGGAGTTTCTTTGCCCGCCAATCGGCAGTGTAAGACGTCATGACGGGTATCTTTGGTGATCAAAAAATAAAAATAAAATACACCAAAATTGAGTCTTAGGCACACCAACTTTGACTACCTGATACCAGTTCTCCTGTCCCCCCTCTGCTAGCTCTGCTCGAACGCCTTGCGAGTCGCTGCTGACATCGTCGTCCGCTGCCAGCAGCTTCTTCACCTTGCAACACGTCGCAACAGGTCAGAGGAGGATGGGAATGATGGAGATAAAGGGGTCGCGTGGGGGCTCGCTGTGTTGACTTTTTCTTTGCTTTTACGTGCACGTTCAGGCCGCGTTGCACAGCGGTTCCGACTGGTCACCGTCTGTTCTCTGTGTTTTCGTTCTTGGGTAGAACAGAGTCCAGTGATCAACCGTGCTAGAATGTCCGGAATGCTCAAATTTCCAGTCGAAAACGAGGGAGCCTTCGGATGCCGGTGCATGGAGCTGTCGGCACAACATTATAGCGACTTCAAAACTCCAAAAAAAGAAGTCCCTGACACGTCATCTGGCCCGAGGTCCGTGCGCAGTGCTGGCACCCTGAGTGCATGTATCCAGCTCGTCGGGCAAAGTCGTGCGATGCATGGTGGGACGGGCTCGTCGGAGGACAACCTAACTGCGATTTGAAGACCAACCGGTGATTGTCACGCCTACATACGCATGAGGTTGGGGTATGTACTCTACTTGTGCGATCGTAGCTTTCCTCGTGTCGAATCGTGACTTCGAAATGGGAGGGTCTGATTAAAAATCCCACCGCGCCGATCACCGGTACCGGGCGGTGGGGCCATCGAGGCTGTGGGCCTGTGAGATGTCTAAGACATCCTGCCGACCGCGGCGGGTCGTCTGCGACATTTTGTAGGCGACCAGGCGCGGCGCGCCGGAGGCCCCAGGGCAGGCGGGGCCTGGCGCTAAGGTCAAGCGGGAGCTTGTTTCGTTTAGGCTGTGTTTCAGAAGTGGGCGCCAGTGTGACGAGGCGGCCGTCACCTTCGCTTGCCCGGCGATACTTCAGCTCACTTCCCCATCAATTTGCCTGCGGTCTCCTCGGCTTGCTGTCCTGCCACATCCCTATCCTCTTGGTTCCGTTCCAGCACATCGTCATCCACACCCATACGGGCCCCCCAACCCCGTCTCCTGCCGTTGCCACGATCATTGATCCCTACAAGCTGCACACCTGTGCGGTCGCGATGCCAGGCTACCGACGCCCCCATGCGACGCTGAACGGCGATGCCGCGAATCCCATCGTGCAGAGCGCCGCCCGGATACGACGAGCACACCCCTCGCCGCTCCCGTCACCGCCGGGGACACCGGATTCGTGTGAGGTCTTCTTTACCAGCGAGCACGAGGAGGGATCGGGATCACCGGCCACCTACTATAGCTTCCCGACCTCGTCCGCGAGCGGGATGAGCCCCTCGATCGCGCGCTCGGTGTCGCCCCGCCCCTCCTTTGCGCTGTCCGAACCCAAGGGCGCGCCACCGCCATACTCGGTCTCGGCTCATCCGTTCAAGAGCGCTGGCCGAGCCAGCATGCTCTCCCCCCAGCTCAAGGATATCGCTGGATCGAATCTGAAGTGGAGGACATCCGGTCAGCAAGATCCCGACTCGAAGAAGCGTCGGCCACCGACCTCGACCTGGTTCGACAACGCGAATGCCCTCAAGCTGGTCGTGATCGTGCTGCTTCTCGCCTGCGCGTACCTCACTATGGCCCCTCGTGGGAGAGGTGCCGAGTTGAGACGTATGATGAGTCCGACCAAACTTGCGAATGCTCCGGTTTTCGCACCCCTTATGAGTGTAAGCCGGCTTTCAACCTCTGAGCTTGGCTTCGGACTCCGAAAGGGACCTACGGAATGCCCGCCGCCACCGAGCTGACTTGCACTTCGTACCTTCGCGACGCTCGAACAGGTCGCCGCAACAATAAAGAAACAATCGTCTTTCCGGGACCCGCTCCGACCAGGGTCCCAACACTTCATCAGCCCGAATGAAGGAGAACTAGGTCAGTGCGCAACATTTATGTCAGACCCCGCGAGACCATTGTCCCACCGGACTGACACCCCCGCCTCGCACCACACACCACACTTTGTTTCTTTCTACAGCACTTCAAGTCATCAACTTGTACCATCTCGCCCATCTCGCGATGTCCTCTTCACGCTCTGTCATCGTCACCCCTTTCAACCTCGCGGCCGGGACCGCCGTTGGGCCGTCGACCGTCCCCTTCTCGAGCGTCTTCGATCTGCAGCGCTTCAAGCAGCTTACGAACGTTGAGGTCATCGATTATGACGAGATCCGGCCCCACGGTGCTGACTCGGTTGAGTCTCTAGGGTGCTGGGTCGCCCCGTCCATCCTCGCCGACGTGAGCTCCAGGGCAAGGTCGATGATGGACAATGGCCTCGCTTCGTCCTTCTTCCCGATCCACTCGGTGGGCCACGTGTTGAACTCGGCCGGTGAGGGAGACTCGATTCCGAGTACGTTCTAACGGGAGGCGAAGACTTCTGTCACATTCATCAAATTTTGTGGCTAATCGCATCCTGATCCTTTTTGAATCGCCTCAGGGATTCACGACTTCCTCAACAAATTCGTCAACGACATCCCCGCTCAGACTGGCTTGTCGCAGCAGGCCATCTTCTCCCAACAAGCACAGACGGTCATGGGATCCAAGCATACGGTTCCCGATGCCCAAGTCATGTGCATCGACCCTTCTTTGTACCGACCCGATCACCCCTCGACGACGATCACGAGCGATGTGATCGAGGCAAAGGATTACACGGCCTTCTTCTCGCACGGACGTCATCTTTACTTTGCTGCCGAGCTACAAGAGACCGCGATGGACATCGCCTCTTTCGTTCTTGGGCACCGCGGCCCGTACATCTCGGTTCACATTTCCGCAGCCGCACAAAAAGCACGTTGCGAGCTCGAACAAAAGCCGGAGGAATGCGAGCCGAGCATCGCAAAGTACGTTGAAGGCGTTGAGGAGGTGCGCAACCTCGCCATAGCCGGCTACAAGTCGGGTAAGAACCGAGAACATCGCCATAGCACCAGGTCGCTCTCGGTCCTTGTCTCGACCGACATCTCCGACCTCGGCTTTCGCGGCGAGTTGGCGTCGCTCGGATGGACCTTGATCGAGTACGAGGATCTCGAGCTCGTTCAACGCTTCGGAGCCTGGTCGCCCGAGATCATGGACGGTGTCATCCAGAGCTCGGCAAAAGGTTTCGTCGGCACCAAAGGAAGTCCTAAGAGTATCCTCGGTGCGTTGAGGACACAGGCCTGGCGCCTAGGTCCGACACGATTCGTTTCGTAAATAGGTTTTCGTCTTTTTCTCCGATGTACCGTGTACGCAGATCCCTACATGTATCCTTGTATCTTTTATGCATACCATACTATAGCCTAGATGAATATACCTGAGCAATTTATTCAAATGTCATTTGAATGAGCATTCGATGTTACCAGTACGACTCACGCGACAGAACGATAGAATCAGTCGCTTTCAGTAGAGGCCTCAAGAGTCGATCTGGTCAGATGATACACCTAGTGGTGATTTCGCGCGTAGTAAGAACGAGCATTTTGTCGAGGTGTTCTCGGACGACTTGGATCGCCTCGTAGATCAGTTGTCGGGCGCACTGGTAGATTGTATCGAACGTCACGGCATCGCGGGTATTCTTGTGAGCTTTCTTATACAAGGCACGGAGTTTGGCTTCCAATTTGGGGTCTGCAATGGCAGGGTCGGTGGTGCTGTCATGTAGAAGGGGAGTCAGAAGCATGGCTTCGACAATGCGCTTGAGATTTTGGTGGCGAAAGCTCACTTCGGCCGCCTTCAGCTCGTAGTCTTGGTTGCGATCCCCGGCGGTGAAGCACACAAAGCCGGCCGAGGCGAAAGCACGAAGGACCGCAGGTACTTGATCCTTCCACCCAAAGAGCTCGACGATCAACATGGTAACGCGGTCCTCCCATCACTCCGCCGATCGATCGAGCTTGGGGAGGAAGATTCTGTGTTTCTTGACCTCCGTCGTGGCTCGCATCACGCTTGTCCAGGCCTGCGAAGTGAGACAGGGGGAAGGCGTGTGCAGTGCAGGGCACGCGTCAGGTCCACACGTCCACCCGCAACGAAACCACGTCACGCGTACCCACATACGAGAAGCGAATGACGTCCTTGCCACCCGAGACGCGACGGAAGAGGTCTCGCTCTTCTTGGCAGGCTTGCGACCCGACAGACGCTCTACAGGGAGAAAAGGAGGGTCGTCGAGGTGGATGCAAGCCTTCCCACCCGTTCCGGTCCCACCGTCCTCGCGCTGCAGGTAGATGATGTGTTGAAGTGAGTAACTCTTCCCTTAAATCCGCACTACGCGCGTCTCTACTTTGTATTAGTCGCGCGCGCTATTCGCGTCTTTGAAGCTCTTCTTCTTCATTTGATTACGAACTCATTGGCTCGTCCATGCGCCAACTCGTTCAGCATGCTGTTCAGTTTCAATATGATGAACATGACTATTATGTGCCTTCGGTTCTGGTTCAGGCCCAATCTTTTCACTGCGCGGGCGTCAAGAGCCCGACTCGGCATCGACCGAGCGCGCATCGGCGACGACGGTCTCGATCTCGCGGTGGGAGACCGCCAGAAGGCGAAGGAACGTTTGGAGAGCCTGTAGGGCAGTGTGGTACTCAGGGTCCCGTCGCGTGCGGCATCGGAAATGAGTCGGAAGTTGTGGTACTTGGGTCACGAGGGCGTTGTGGTACTCGGGGTCCCGTCGCGTGCGGCATCGGAAATGAGTCGGAAGTTGTGGTACTCGGGTCACGCGGGCGTCGGCCAAACTCGGCCTAGCGTCACATGAGCGGATTAAAGTTCAGAGCAAGGGACCGTGCGACAGGAGCAAGGTATGGCGTGATCAGAAGGCCGAGTGTCGGAAAAGAGGAGGAAGCTGGCCCGGAGGGATTGGAGTGTCCTGGCGTGGAGGGAAGACTCGCTTCTTGTTCTTAGATAGACTACTTCTCACGACTCAGACGGCCTTTGGAGGGAGACGACTTTCGGAGAGGGTGGACCACTTAGGGAGAGGACACTTCTGCGAATCTATCAATTTCGGTTTCATTATCTGCGTGTTTCTCGGTTTCGGCATCTCGGTCACGGCGTTTCGATAGTAATCAGCCCCCTGTCTTTGATCGTCCGCTCACGAACACCATAGCAGGTCTGGGGCGATTGGGGGTGTTGGGAGGGTCAGGGAGTATAGTGTGGGACTTGGGACTTGGTGTGTTGAAAGCAGTCGTAGGTGGACGCTTATGGTCAGAAACCGAGAGATGGGTACGGTGCGCGCCCACCCCGCCCAACTTGCGCTGGCGCACCGTCTCCTGTCCGGGAGTGATTTCGGGCGAATTGTGAGATTCTCAAATTACTTAGATCCTCTTCTAGTTCCTTCTAGCCTCATGGCTCCGGTGTCTCTTCCCTTATTCTCCCTTTTGACCCGTCTTGGCCGTCTACGTTCCGCCTTCAAGCTGGCCAGACTCGCGCACTTGCCCTCAGCTAGCTGGTCCCTTGGTCCGTCGATCAGAGACTTACCACTGCTCGAGCAGGTCTGTGCGTTGCTTAAATCTCTCATAGGTTATAAGCCCGACAATCTACGAGCACGGTCGCTTTCGCGTCCGTTTCGAATCGAATTTTTCGCGAACTTCGCACGCTTGCGCCGCCCCCGGCATGCCTCCCAAAGTCCGCGCCCGGCGCTACTTCCAAGCCCGACGTCGCCCTTGAGGCCGCTATCGCCCCTATCGTCGCTCGTTCACCGCAGCAGCCCGCCTCGTTTGCCTTGACGGAGCTCCTCCGCGACTCGGCGGGCTACCAGGATTGAGCGAGGGGGGCCACGAAGCGCATGGTGCACCGCTTTCCAGGTACCGGAGGACATCGGCCTGCAAGCGCGAGCGGACGACGAGGAGCCAATCCTGGTGGCCCGCCGAGTCGCGGCGGAGCTCCGTCGAGGCAAACGAGGCGGGCTGCTGCGGTGAACGAGCGGCGATAGGGGCGATAGCGGCCTCAAGGGCGACGTCGGGCTTGGAAGTAGCGCCGGGCGCGGACTTTGGGAGGCATGTCGGGGGCGGCGCAAGCGTGCGAAGTTCGCGAAAAATTCGATTCGAAACGGACGCGAAAGCGACCGTGCTCGTAGATTGTCGGGCTTATAACCTATGAGAGGTTTAAGCAACGCACAGACCTGCTCGAGCAGTGGTAAGTCTCTGATCGACGGACCAAGGGACCAGCTAGCTGAGGGCAAGTGCGCGAGTCTGGCCAGCTTGAAGGCGGAACGTAGACGGCCAAGACGGGTCAAAAGGGAGAATAAGGGAAGAGACACCGGAGCCATGAGGCTAGAAGGAACTAGAAGAGGATCTAAGTAATTTGAGAATCTCACAATTCGCCCGAAATCACTCCCGGACAGGAGACGGTGCGCCAGTGATCCGGATATGAGTGATTTCATAGGAGGTTCTGATCCCTCCAAGGGACAACCTCGGAATGCGATCAACGATTGGGGGGCTCTCATGTGCGTCAAGCCGCGGATCCCGTCGTCTGATCTCTGGCTGCGAGAAGTTGACGGCTCGGCCATCACATCCCTTCTGCAGGCTCGGACAACCAACAGCTGAAAAACACCTTTACACGCCGGCTTTACCCGGAAGGTACCTCTGGGGCGACATGCTATTGTTCTTGCAAGTCTTGACGTCTGCCCTTCCAATCCTGGTGTGAGCTGATCTGACTTTCTGCTTTTCTGACACCCACAGGCTCGAAAAGGAGTTCGGCAACCACTGACGTGGGTTTCATGTATCAATTGTTTCTCAGGCCTACCGCTATGTAGCTTTTCTGTTATCACCCAGTTCTGCAGTACCAATGTTTCTTTCAAGTGACGTGTCGAACAAAAAGCATAATTACTTCGCATTAGTCACCCTCGTGTATTACGACAATCAGAGGAAGAGTATTAAATCAGACAACCCAAATAAAGATTACGTCCTAAAGCAGAAAAAAACATCGACACTGTGTACTCCGACTCGAGGTTCCACATTAAAGTCCGGTTGGGAGCTCAAGTCACGGCGATCGGTTCGTCGACATTGACGATCCGGGCACCGAGGAATTGAGACGGGGCGATAACGCTCGAGGCCGAACTTGATCTCTCCATTTTGGGTCGGTCGGCTTGCAAGAACTCAGGTCTAGGGAGGTCGAGCAAGATGGCTGACGAAGGAGTTGGTGGTCGAGGGTCGTGCGATGCGTCCTCACTGCTTCCGTTCGAAGAGAGGAGCGAAGGCACAATGCCCGAAGACAAGGAGTCGCTGAGCAGCTCACTCCCACCAACGACCACTTCGAGTTGGGGTCGCTTGAACTCGTAAGGTTTATAATATGTGGGCGAGGTAGGGGACAGGCTTGTCAACGGTCGCAAGTTACCATGCGTGTGGCCATGCGAGTTGGCGCTGGTTGAGCCGGTGGTGGCGAGGTTGCTCGAATGATCGGACGAAGAATGGAACGAATCGTTCCGCGAAGCGACCGTCGAATTGCGACGCGTGGGTGGTCCGATGTTAAACACAGGAAGGCTCGAAAAGGACTTTCGCCTTGAGACTTCCGTCGGCGAGGTAGCGTGGTTGGAGTACGACTGATGCCTCGAGACGACCGAGTCGTGTCGAGACATAGTGGACATGCCATCTTGCGACGCTATTCTTCGATGAGCCACGCGGTGGTCCATCGGCATCTCGTAGTCGCCATTAGGACCTATTGTGTACTCGTACTCGCTGGTGGAGCTCGTTGGCGACCTCGCTCGAGCCTGCTGCTCTTGTTGCTGGTAGAACTCATGTTGAGACATGCGACGCGACTGGTAGTAGGCCGCCGATGTCGGGGACTGCAGATGTGTCGGCGCCGCCGAATAATAGCTCTCGAGACTTTCGTGACCACTCGAGCTCACACCCGAAACGCTTCTCCGCACTCGAGCCGCCGCGGCCGCCGATGCACTGCGCGTCAACTCATTAGCGCGGTTATAGTTCGAGTGGCCTGCGGTCGGGCTCGAGATGCGCCGGATTGTCGGTTGGGCTGGTTCCGACGAGAACGAGGCCGCTCGAGCATGCCAAGATTGTCTTGACCCTTCCATAGCCGCGTCTTCCGCTTCCTTCTCGCTCGTAATTTCCCCCGAGTGCATGCCGACGTCAGCGTCGTCATCGTCGTCGTGGTTGACCGATCGAGCCTTGATGCCAACGACTCCCTGTCCGTGCGCGTCCGGCGACCAGATGTCTTCGTCGAAATGCTCGTCGGACGAACGGAAGCATCCTTTTCTCCTTAGTGCAACCAAGATGAAGATGGCCAGGAGCAGTGCAATGATTCCGCCCACGACACCGCCGGCAACTGTGAGGATCGCGGAGCGCAGCAGTCGATCAGCTAACTCGATCTTTGTCGACACGGCGACGATATGTGGACACTCACTAGCGCCAGTATGAACTCTTTTCGAACCGCTTGTACCCTCTGTCGCCGAGTTAAGCGTTGGTACACCGGAGGAGGTCGTCAGAACTGAGACTTGCCCGTCCGAGCCCGTCATGGTGACGAAGAGGGTCGAGAAGCTGGTGATGGTCAATTCCTCGCCGTCGGTTGTGATGACGACAGGGGTGGACACGACAACGGCCGGTGTCGTTACCGCGGTAGTGGTGGGATTCGTCGCTGTAGGAACAATAACCGTGGTTGTGGATCTAATCCGCGTCGTCGTCGTCGGCGTCGTTGTAGTCGTCGTCGTCGTCCGTTGGGTCGTGGAGGGAGCGATCGTCGGCGTGGTCGTCGGTGGCGCAGTCGTCGGTAAAACTGTGCACGCCGTGCTCACAACGCCGGGGAGTGTGCGGACATTCGAGTACACAGACGTCAAAAAAGTGGTCGAGGTCGCAACATCACCCTGTTGGAGAAGAATTGTGCGCAAAGAGATGCAGATGACGTGCAAACGTTGAAGCATGTAGGTCGGCGAGGGTCGATCGAGGAGCCCAAAGATGCCAAGGCGGCCGAACGCGGGTTGAAAGAGAACGGGGCGGACCAATCGGCGTCGAGAGACGGGAACGAGGGAGTGAATCGTAGTGAGATGAGATTGCATGGTGACAAGAGAAGGGTGTAGCAAACCATTGCGTCAGTACAGTGTATTCGACTGCATAGTCAAGTGATTCTGTCGGAGGAGTGGCGAAAGTGGGTCTGAATTGGCGCGGGAAGTGGGCTCGGAGGCCTCGAAGGCTGAATTTGGCTTCGGGCACATAGTATAAGTCGGACCCATCGAGGCATGATGCGAGCGCACTGGCGCAGCTTGGAAGAGGGCGTCACAGCCAATACAGGAAAGCAACTCACGGGTATAACAGTTTGGCCGGTAAAGTAGGAGGTATAGGTCGAGCACTGCGTGAATGGTAGGGAGACATTGGCGATGGCGATGGGCTGCGAGCAGGTCGAAGTAACGACAGGGGATGAGGTCGTCGACGTCGTCGGAGGAGCGGTGATCTGGAGTCCAGTGCCCAAGATTGCATTTGGAGTCAGCAAGAGATTCACATTCGATACAGCAAACTCGGAAAGCATGGCACGGGTATGCCATCCACAAGGGATAAGCTGCGCCGTCGGAAAGAGGGCCGATTTGAATAGGGATTCTAAGTGGCATGCGCATTTCGCCTGCCCGGCACCCACGGTCGCATTCGGTGATAGATAGACAGGCACCACTCACGAGCTGCTGCGAGGAAATGGTGGAAGTGGCGAAGTCCGTCGTGAGCTGACTGGGGCCGGTGATAACCTGACAGGACGACATGGTCGATCACAAACGTCCCAAGTCGGGATCGAGTCCGGACCGAGTCGGGAGTCCGAGTTGGCCGCGGGGGAGGCGCGGTCGTTCGATGATCGACTGTTGGCGCGGCGCTTTCAGCGCTGGATTGACCGAGGTAGCAGTTACCGCAGGCGGTCGTGCGGAAGGATGAAGGGCTCGACTAGGTACCTATAACCTCGGTCTACGACTACGACCACTCGAGGAAGACGCACACCTCAACGAAGGGGTGTCGTAGGCAATGCCGGAAGGTGGAGCGAAAGGGACAGAGAGGCCAATCTTTTGAAACCGAGGCGGAGCACGAGCTCGAAGTAGCTCGAAGTCTCAGGCAGGCGCGCGCTGTCGACAGGGCAAAGCGAGCCCGAAATCGGTCTCAATCGGTCCAAGCGCCGACTCTGCTACGACCGGATGAATTCTGCAGCAAAAGGTTCCTGACTGCCAGGTCGGAGCCAGGGGGTATAGGAGGAGTCGGAGAGAGCTCGACGGACGTCGAGGAGGAGAGGAGGTCAGGGTAGCAAGAAAAAGAAGAAGGGGCAGAGCAAACCCAAAATGAATCGAAGGAAAGGTGCGGACCTCGATGAAGATGATGATGCTGCTTCATGCCTTTGGTGCTGCACTTCGAAACCAGCAGCCTCTTGCTTAATCGGGAGCCATCAGCCCGACGGCTCGCCGCCCCGTCGCTGCATCAATCTCAATTTCGCGCGCTGCCAGAGCGGACGTCCCCTTCGGCGCGGCGCTGACTCACTGAAGTAGTATTTCTCGTAACACCCAGACGACTTTTTTCCTCGGGATTTCCCAGAAAGAAAACCGTGGTCAATTTTTCGCGTCATGTGCTCCTCCTTTGCTTGACCGCTCCAGCACCCGCTTCAGCAACTACAGCAAGAAATGGATCACACACGATCTCGATGAGACCGTGGCAGATCGGCGGCAATTGTGGGGGTGAACGATTTCCATCGGAGATCACGCACGCTCGCGTTACCCCATACGAGCTCCAGAACTCGGTGATGGTGGGAAGGAAAATCAAGCATCGTTTTACGTGCTTGACCTTCCAAGCTGCGTTGAATCTTACATTCTTGTAAGAGATGTAGCAGTCCACCCCTTACCCGCTCTTTGCGTTTCATGTATTCCGCCACTACAAATTAAAACAGATCTAGAGTCGATCTGCCCCCTCCCCCCCACCCCCCCACCCCCCCACCCCCCCACGAACCTAATGACACTGGTCCATGAGGGAGAAAAGAATTCGAGATATTAATTGTCTGCATTTTCCAAGGTACACGAGGTTCTTCTCATTCGACACCGTGGCCAACGGCCAATCGCAAGACTTAAGTGCAGTCGAGACTTGAGTCTCCGCGCTTGGGTCGAGCCTGCCGGTTAAAAAAAGCCGCGGACTCCGGGCGGCGCGCCGCTGTTCGATTGGTGCATGACGTCATCGACGGACATTCTCTATTTCAAACGGCCGAACCGAGGACACAGCGGGAAGCTCCAAATTGCTCCTGTTGCTCCCGAACGAGGTCGACTCGCATCATCCACTTTCGTCCTGTTCTAAGGACCCACTGGTACCACTGCAGCAGGCTTCCTTTCGACCATGCTAACTACCAACGAAACGTCGATGCATCTGACGTTGACGCACGAGGCATCCCAAAACAAGAACAGCGAAAATCCGTCCTCGCTGCTTATTTACTCTGCTTTCGGGACCTGAAAATAAAATTTTGCCGCCGGACGGCGACAAGCTTTGCAGATGATCTGGAAGTCGAGGACTTCGCCGCCGACTTAGTCTCCTGTTACTTGTTCGCCAAACTTCGTTGAGATTGTACGACGTTACGACTGAGCTTTGACCAATCATGAGCTGCCGATGCGCTGCACTTTACAGTTAAAGAGCATGCACGGCAATAGAAACGCCGGGTTTTGTTTGGTTACCAAGATCAGTTAGCCGATCGAAATTAGCTTCCAAGGGTCAGCAAGCTAATCGTAGATGAACAAGTAGGGACCGCTTTATCGGTTCCCATCAGACTTGGTCTCATCTTCCGTCACCACACCACCACTCGAATTTTTAGGTACTCCTCCATACCCTTGGTAACTCACCACCCTCAGTACTCCGGACCCCGCCGAGCACAAATGCTGTCTATGAATGCCAGAGAAATTGTCCACGATAAGAATGACTACTATTGCGCTAAGATGTACTAAGGAAAGCGCCATCTGACGACGACTAAAGCTACAAGAAAGAAGACCCAAATATAAACTACCGAAAATTCCCCTGTATGCCGAGAACCCAACCATCGAAGGAAAACGAACAATCGAGCAACCTGAAGGCTTCTCAGCAGCACTTCCCACCGAACATCCCTGTCCGCGAAGGTCTCAGATTCGATCCCCAACTCGACACACGTCGTAAGGATCGTTCGCCATACGAGACGCCCGAACCGGTTTTCTCGGGATCGAGTTGCCCCGATTCGATGGCGAGGAGGATCGAACGGGCGAGGAGGATGAAGGGCTGGAATAGTACGACCGAGTAGCCTTGGTCAGTATGACCTAGCTTGTGGTGTACGTTCCCGTCTAGTGATTGATCTACGTACCTGCTCTACGTTCTCGCCCGACAAAGACGACGTTTCCATAAACATAATGCCTGCGAGAGCTCGAAGGATCGTCAGCTCTGCCCGGAAAGGGCTACGGCGCACGACAATCACTGACCATGATCCTGCGCCCACCGACTGGCCTCGAGATACGGCACCTGTCGCCACTCTTCTTGATCCAGCTTGTTACCAACGAGCACGACAGCAAGATCGGGTGAGGCGAGGGCCCTCGCATCCGCTAGCCATTGGCCTAGAGACTCGAATGATATCCGTCTGTACGAGCCCGTCCACGGAATCAGCTCCCGCATCTTGGAACGCTCGAAGGGTGGCACACCGCGAACGGAAGACGCACGATGTGATGTCATAGACGACAATAGCGCCACATGCGCCCCGGTAGTAATTCCGAGTGACCGAACGAAACCTCTCTTGTCCCGCCTGGCGGTTTCAATCAAACGTAAGCGTCAGCGCAAAGTGAGAAAGCAGAAACCTTGCTCAGCGTCCCTTCAGACCAAGACTGACGGTGTCCCATAGTTGTACTTTGAGCGTCTTGGAGTTGTTTGCTCGACTCCCACTTGCCCCCGCTGCGATCGGCGTTGACGACGGTAGGCGCATCAAGGTCGAACTAAATTCGACTCCGATTGTGTGGGGGGATGGATCTCGGACTGTGGGGTGTGATGGGAGAGTAGAAAGGTCAGCCTGTCGCTCGGATCCACGCTGCAAAGAATCGCGAACGCACCGGATTCGTTGAGAAAGTGGTGCATGAGGCAGGATTTGCCGACACCGGAATCGCCTAGATAGCCGAAACCGAGCAAGTACAATGCAAAGTATACCTTCGTGTCAGCAATCGATCTCGTTCGACACGTACGCCACTGCTTGTGGTCAGCCTCCACGCGCTGGTTGATTCGGGCATGTTTGCAGGCATCGACTCATCCCGTCGGGGGTCGGCTTGATTGGCTTGGCGCCATACAGAGCTCGATACTAGAGTGCTTCTACAGTCCTGCCGTATCCTCAGTCCAAGCGAACACCGCCGCACGATAGCTGGTTCTTTGTCGCGCTCCACAACACAGACACACACCCCAATTTCCACGCCCCGTCCCCTCCAACGGCTCGACCAACTCACCTATGATAATGAACTTGAGCAAGAAATCTATTGACCAGAAATGAAAAGGTTCGTGCTCATTCAGTCATACGTCATTGCGTTTGATCATGAACCGCGGTGTGAGAGGGCCCGTGCAAGAATAGGCAGTTGGGTGGGTGGCTTTCGGAGCTATACCCGGCGGACGTGTTGACGCCGAGGCACGAATGGGGAAGGGGGATGTGAACGTACCATACAGTTCGGGGAGGGCCAAGACGTTGGAATCTGTATGGCAAGAGCGGACTGAGTTGGGGTGCGCGATGCTGACTGGCCGACGGAGAGAGGACGTACCGTTCCCACTCATGGCGGCGAGCGTTGGATGTATGCACACGCGGTGAGCCACCGGTCCAGCTCAGCGACGAGGTCCGGGCTTGCAAGTGACGCCGTATGACAAGGTTAGAGGTTCCAGAGATAGCCGAGAGGGGTACGGTCCCAATCAGAACGCTGGACGTGAGCAAGTGAGCTCGATGGATGGTGTGTGGGGGGGTTGCTGTTAGGGCGAAAGCTGAAAGGGCGACGAGGTGAACGCGCGAAATGGTTCAGCGCGCGCCACCCTTTCGAGGGACAGTAATCAGGACCGGTGAGCCAGTGCCAATCGTTGTCAGGATTCCGAAATTGAGGGGCACAGAAATACATGTGCAACCCGGAACCCTATGCTCAAAGGCTAAACATAACGTGCCCGAGGGAACCAGGGATGTCGTACATGTGGTCAATTTCTCCGATTTCAGGGAATGACCATCTCGCCCCTCAGTCGATTCTTTCCTTCTCGCCGAGCTTCAACTTGAACTCCCTAATCACATCCTCCAGCATCACGTCGACCTTGGCGTCCCCGCCCCCACGACAAGTATGACAGGTCCTCGATTTCGATCATCAATTCCGTACATGCAACGCGGGAGAGAGGGCTGTTGAGGGCTCGGATGGCTTGCGTATGCGTGCCCAACAAGAGCTCCCGTTCTCGTCGAAGCGCTGTTGGAGCGTAATTTCCCCGCCTTTGCGTTGGGCCGAATTGTGAGAGTCGACTTGCATCGTTCCGAACGTTCTGCCGAGCCTTTCCGTCGCCTCCAGGATCTTTTCGAGATCGCGGGTTGCTGTCAGCCGCTGCAGTGCCGAGGTCGTAGTAGGAGTGCTGGGGCCAGGTCCTGGTCGGCTGAGTCGAGGACTCGGAGTAGAAATTCGGATTCGAAGGGTGCTGAGCGGGTTGCAAGACGAGAAGACGGATCCGAAACGGAGCGGTGGATGTACATGGTGGTAGTCTTCCCGAATTAGTGGAGAGCTGTACTGAGCTTCCAAAGAAGCATGGCACCCTGGATAAACAAATGACCGAAAGCGATCAGGCCCGATCGTACGGACCCCGGCCCATCCCTAGGTAGTAGGGCGATATAATCGTGCAATACGGTGGAGGAAGCATAGCTTATCTGTAGTATAGTTTCAGCAAATTGGAGCCGCTCTATTTAAGCTCGAAATGACCTGCATGGTAGTCGGGCGATGCGAAATCTCTTGCCAATTGCAAGGCAGGTCAGGCAAGTCGGTCCGAAGTTGAGAGCTTGGACCTACTGGATGGCAGCCAAAGCTTTCATAGTGCTCGAGTCGAGCGATCCGCACTCAGTGCAGCGACACAATCGTCCAACACCATTGGTATACGCTTAAAATTATTTTAACTTGCCCTTTCAGGTTGAATCGGAAAATGACGAGTGTCCTCCACATCCTTTTCATCTCTCGGACTTGTCAATCGCTTGGCGTCGGGTGGCGCACTCGGGCCCCACCCATTCGCACGACCATGATTGCGCACGCTACACCGCCCTCGCCCGCGTCCCTGTGCGACAACCCTTCCCAGCTCGTTTCAACATGGTTCGTTCATAGATCATGGGCGTGAACTCGACGGTGGTGACCATGCCCGCTCAAGGAATGTGCTGACTCGGAAATGGACCCCGAAACAGGATGACGCCGTCGGCTGGCTCGTCGCTCTCTCTTTCGTCTACTTCACCTACCGCTACTTCTTTGGTCAGTCGGACCACAGCTGGGCTGTCTGAACGCACCTTTGTCTTCCCATCACTCACGCTCTCCTCGCTCAATCACCAGGCTCCTCCTCCGGCTCCTCGAATGCTTCCTCCCGGAGGCGCTACGTCGTGCCCCCAGCCTCGATCGATACGGTCGCCAACATGTTCCCCAACATCCCCCGCGCATCGATCAGGTACGAGCTCGAACGAACGAGGAACAACGTCGAGGCGACCGTTGAGAGATGTCTTAGTCAGGGGAGATTACCAGAAGTACGTCTCGGTCACTTTGGGGGAGTGTGTTGGGGGGAGATCGAGCAAAAGCTGATGGATGTATCATTCACATGACCCGGGAGTAGCCACCTGCAAGCTTCTTTGCGGATCTCTCCTCCGAGAACCCACCTACCACACCTCAACGTCCGACCCCACCCGCGCCACGGGCCCCTGCGCCGACGACCCCCTCGACTCAAGCCTCGACCTCCGCGACCCCCAGCCCTTCCCTGATCCAAAGGCTGCGTCTCCAAGATAGGATCGAATCCCCCAGTTCATCTTCAGGAATGTCTGAAGGCAAAGGAAAAGGAAAGGCTGTGGAGGAAGACGACGCGACGTTCTTGGGGGGATCGGCCGAGAAGGTCAAGATTGCGCCTCCGGTATGGGAGACAAGTGCGCAGGCGAGGGAAAAGAGCTTGAAGGAGAGGAAGGAGAGGATGGTCTTGGAGGCGAGGAGGTGAGTCGTAGGAACTTTGACCGGCGACTTGGTCCTATTTCAGGTCTCAAGCTGACTGTTATCGATTCCTTTGGGGTGGCGCTCAAAAGGAAATTGCTCGCCAAGGATCAAGCCAAGAAAGCTTCGGCGGCTTGAACAGCAGAAGATGCTTTGATGAGCTACTCGAGCATCTCTCTGCTCATGGTCGAATCTCCAGTGTAGAACCTTTAATATCATCCCCCAAAAGCATCGCAATGCCTGTCACGAGTTTCCCGTGTACTGTCGATCTGTCTAGCCAGGTTGAGGAGCGCGCTGAAGAAGAGTGGACCGTCTAAGATTGCATATAGAAAGATTAGATTATGTTCTTTGCGACGGCGTACTCGGCCTATGAAGTAGCAGCAGTATGAAATAGCCGTCAGCTTCCGGCTCCGATGCGACGTAACCCCCAGCGCGTCTCGAACAATACACACGTTGATGATCGAACTCGTCGCCGCTCCAATGCTAACATTGTTCACCAACACCACGAACTTGACGTCCAAAACGGGGCAAGGGCGAATACGACCGACGTTGACGCCCGATCCATTCTGGAAGTATCGATCCAACCTCGGTTGAGGACGGTCCGGTTCCTCATGCACGTAGATAGCCTGTTTGGGAGCCGAAGGACACTCGAGCGTTTGGGCTTCACAAGTGAAAGACGAAAGGGCTGCTTTGATCTCTTCGATCGAGGGAGGGGGTTGTTGGACGAATCGAACGGAAGCGCATTCGAGATGGCCGTCCAATACGGGGACTCGGTTACACATGGCCGAAACTTTCATGGGCGAATGGGCGTGCAGGTCGAATGCCTTGCTTTCGGACGAGTAGCCGCCGAGAATTTTGGACAGTTCCCATTCCATCTTCTCTTCTTCCCCACCGATCAAGGGGACGACGTTGTCGAGGATGTCGAGGGAGGAAACGCCGGGGTAACCCGCACCGGAAATGGCTTGCATCGTCGTGACCATGACCGTTTCGAGGGGGCCAAACGCCTTTTCGAGTGCGTGGAGGGGGATCGAGAGACCGGTCGTGGAGCAGTTGGCGTTCGTGACGATGCAGCCTTTTTTGAGAGGAGGGGATTGCAAGGACCGTTGGTAGGGAAGGATTTCGAGGTGCGATGGATTCACGAGAGGGACGCAGAGAGGTACGGTAGGATCCCGTCGGTAGTTGCCGGCGTTGGAGAAGACGGCTAGTTCCGCTGCTCGGAAGGCCTTTTCTGTGACATGAGAGAGGAAGCGGAGGATCAGTCTCGTAGCAAATTTTCGTTCTCTCGGCGGCGGCATTTCCCGAGGAAGACCGAGATATGGTGATCGATCGAGCAAGACGTACCAATCTCTCCCGCCACATCGGAATCTAATCCGGAAAAAACGATGTCACACCCCTCGAACTCGCTGGCCCTGCACTCGCGTACAATGACGTCGCTGACCGAGTCGGGGATAGGCACCGGCTGCTTCCACCGCGTTGCCTCGCGGTACTTTTGGCCCGCCGAGCGCGAAGAGGCCCCAAGGGCGTGGATTTTGAAGTAGGGGTGGGAAGAGAGCAGGACGATGAACCTGTGAGCAGTCGGGGTGAAGCGACACAGCGAGGCATGCACCGTACGGGAAGCGGAAGTCAGTCGTGTGAGTCAACGCCGTGAGACTCGTTCCAGGCTCATCAAAGTGGATCTGGCTTTGGGAATGGGGGTAGACTGACCTCTGCCCAACGGTTCCAGTGGCACCAAGAACACCGACGTTGACTGTGCGAGTCATGTTGAAGCTGCTGTGCGATAACTTTCTGGGGTTTGTCGGAAGCGCGAAGAGTGTTCTTGGTTGCGAGACGTAGGGTTGGCCGCGCGGCCCACGCGTGGAGATAAGTTCAGCCTGTCGCTAGTGAGAATTATATGTCTAATTTTTCCAAGCTCCGATAGGGCCCTGTGATCATCATCCAAATTACTGACCTCTCCTAGATGTTTACTGTAATCGGTTCCAGGGTGACCAGGTCTGCTGGAGATTAGCAGGTTTGAGAACCTCCAGACCTTTCGACTAGGTTTAGAGGTCACTACGCTCCAAAAATGATGGCAGGTTGACAACGCTATCTGAAATAATCATCTAGCTTATGACGATTTTCTTCACTCGTTGCGAATGCGATTCACCGAATCGCGCTCCACCCTGGTTGCATGCCCAGGTTGACCGACCTCGCCAGCCTGCCGGCCTGCCCGCGAACGTCGAACCCAACCACCCCCCCTCGGCTCGAAAAAACCTGCATCATCCTCCGGATCAAGACCGAGCTTTCGCAACCCTGAGCACGTACCCTGCAAGAAGCGGCCGACGTACCAGCTGTCCGAGTTCAATTGCAACCCTTTCGAAGAGCTAGGTCGGCTGGTTGTCAATGTGGCGGATGTCACCG
Source organism: Microbotryum violaceum (assembly GCA_022506055.1). Taxonomy (NCBI): domain Eukaryota; kingdom Fungi; phylum Basidiomycota; class Microbotryomycetes; order Microbotryales; family Microbotryaceae; genus Microbotryum; species Microbotryum violaceum. The sequence continues at coordinate 2,638,748 of JAKMXP010000002.1, forward strand.
CGAACGTATGGGCCCCGGGCCCCTTATGATCGATCCCGCGCGCCTTCAAACTACATGAAGGACCTCTACCGACCCGCGGACGACAACGTACCATTCACGCCCAGAACAGCTTCAGCAATAGAAGAGATCGGAGATGGACCAGGCGCATCCCGACGCTGGCTCCCTTGGCTGGTCGGTCGAACGGTTCTCATCCACGGAGATTCAATCGATCGCTTCCACCTTAAAGATCTCTGCGAGCTTGTGAAAGGCGAACTGACCTTGAGTGGAGGACTCTGCATCATCCTCCGAGGCATAACTACGCTCCTTATAATGTAGGTCCCGATGCGGACCGAAGGAGTGCGGGAGACATGAGAGAACTTGAAGGGGCAACTTGCCTGGCAGATTCATTGGCTTTCTTTGAGTTCGGCTGCACAGCGAGTTTTCGCACTCGATAATCTCGCGAGAAAAGTCGTTCTCGATCCCCAGAACGGTGCCACATCTCGCATGCAAGCGCATCATGGATTCCATGACGTCGATCTGAACCTAGGGGAGAGCTGAGGTTGCGGCTCGACGAGTCGGGTCGCCGGCGGCGGTTGATGTTGGGGCAAGAACAGTGGTTCCGCGATTTGTTGCACCCGCTCGCGATTCCGGGAAGTAATCTTTGGGGAAACATCATGCTTCACGAGTGAGTTGTCTTTCAGTCCCGCGAAGGATTTTGACTCCTGATTCTCGCGCACTTCTCATTTTCAAACGTTGAAATGAGCGGTCAAGGGCATCGGGAGAGACTGGAGCGCCGAGCCGGAAAGTCGGCACGGTTGATCCTGCGACTCGGAAGTGGTAGAAATACCTTGGTGCAAACATCTATTCTTTGTGGTTGTCTCTTTATCTGCAATAGACCATAAATGATCCTACCGTTCGTGACCGTGAAGAGGCCTACACCCTTCACCTCGTACGGCATTAGCAAGCCTTCGACGGGGCACTAATGACGTGATAAATTCGAGGCTCGCTTGCTTAAATATCACGCCCTTGCTCGCGCCGCCTCGGCTTGCTTTTTCGCTCTGCCCGCGCACCCACCACCCACCCCCGACCACCCACCGAGCGAGCGGTCGCAAACCCCGCACGAAACGATCACTCCCAGACGTTGTTGGTGCGACCATGCCTTCAAGCCGCGTGCGACAACCGAGCGCTAAAGCAAGAGCAGCAGCGGGAGAAGCCTCGTGGTCGTCAAGTCCTGTAGTGTCGACTTCCAAGGCTACAGCGTCGACGTCGACCTCGACGGGCTCACGCTCCCGCAAGGCGACGAGTGCGACCTCGTCCTCCTCCGCGGCGGCTGCGACGAGGAAGAGCGCTAGGGGGAGAGGGAAAGGCAGCAACACAGCCGCACCAGAGGACGATGAGCACGCACTCAACAGGGGGCGCGCGGACGATGACGACGACGAGGACCACAAAGACGATGCCGCAAGTGACGACGACGAGCCGCACGGAATGGACGCAGACGCAGACGAGAACGACGAGGACGATGATCAAGACGATGCGTACGATGATCACATGGGAATGTCCAATAGCAAAGAACCCGACTTCACCCTCTGTACGTCTACGCACGAGCGACGGCTGGCTGCTGGCCCCGCCTCTCCTGATTCCGAATGCTGACTCCTTGCTCGGCATTCGACTCATTGCGATGCCACCACACAGACTGTATCTGCTTGGGACTCGCCGGCGAACAGCCCATGATTCAATGCGATCATTGTAGCAACTGGTGCGTTGCCGACGGACCGCCCACCTCGCTCCTTGCTCCTCTTTGTCATACGGTCCGCTTACCTCCTGAATACGTCATGTCCAGGTTTCACTTCTCTTGCGTCGGGATCGACGATGACACGGCGGCCATGATTGAGTCTTATTGTTGTGACATTTGTGCGGGCATGGGCAAAGGTGCGACTTGTGAGTACCGTTTTTCTCTCTTGTGCGGCGCAACTTGGCTTTTCACCCGGACAGCTCGCACCTCGGTCGCGGTCGTCCCGCCTTTTCTATCTGGGCTGGCGGTGGTATCACGTGTGGTGTGGTTCAACTCGCGGTGCCTACCACCAGTCTTCAGCGGCTGTTGGGAGTCTCGTCGGCTTGCGCCGCCCCCCATGTGGATGTCGCACCTGAAGGCTCTTTCTAGTGTTGAGTGGTGCTTCAATGAAACGTTGCCGTGTCGCTCAAGCCTCCCTCGTTATGGTCGTCTGATGGAAGTTCAAGAACCATCGTCTCCCTTGGAGAGACCCCACATCCCGTTCGCAGCCTTGACTGCAGGCTAGATGTACATGGCCAAGACGATGCTGGGGGGAAAGCATGGGAAAGGATGGACTCGAGTACCACACTGTAGCTTTCACCCATCGATAGTCCTGCCCTCATTCTCGTCCACCACCTTCTCGACTGGGAAGCACCGCGCACTCGAGGTGCCGGAGGCCCCGGTGTCCCCCAGTCGCGGGGTGGAGATGCGGCGAGAACGAGGACGCGATGGTGGATGGATGGGGCACGTGCTATACATAGTCATGCGTTTAAAGGACGTTGAGGCTTCATGGACGGGACTGGGGGGATATGTGTGCTGTACATCGCTAAAGAGGAGGGGCGGCCGATGCAGCGTCGCGTCTGCGAAGCCGCACTGGCCCGACACTCGACCGCGTTGGCGCTCTCCAGTAGTAGTTCCCATGCACAAATGCTATAGAGCTCTTTATTTTTCGTTTCGGTTGATCCATGGAAAGCTGATCTCATACTCCATCCTACCTGCTCTTCCCTTCCGCTCTCTCTCTCTCTCTCCGGACGTCCCTCTCGTTTGCGCAGGTTACTCGACCGCGGAGTTGCAAGATCGCGTCGACGCCTCGGGGGCCGCCTCCGATTCCGAAGAGGAGAACGACGACGTGTTCCGCACCAGTGAGACTGCACCTCCTCTCGATCCATCTAAAGGCCTTGAATCGCAGGACGAGGATCAAGAAGAGGGTGGGGATGGGAACGAGGAGGATGAGGAATATGTCGTCTCCGTTGGCAAGAGGATGAAGGTGAGAGAAGTTGCAATGCAAGCTCCGGGGAGTCGGGAGACGAAGAAGCCAAAGTTGGAGGGGACGTCGACACAGGTGAGATTTGAAGGACTTGTTATCTTGATATGTTAGAGTGCCTGCTGACGGTGACCGTATCCCATGTATGTGAACGGCAGACTGCGAAGAAGCGCGCTCCTCGTCGTCGAGTCGAGAAGGATGACGAAGAATTTGTCGTTGGCGACGATGAGGCTATTGGAGGTCACAAGCGCGCCACCGCTTCGTCAGCTACTCGCAAAACTTCGCACAGCAAACCGAAAACCTCTACGACAGCGACGGCCGGGTCCAGCAGCAACACCAAGGACGTCACTCTCGTCGATACGCAAGCCCCTATCGAAGTTCCTGACGCGCCCCCCACCGATCGAGTCCGCGCTCACGTCGTCAAGCAACTACACACCATCTTCCTCTCCATCTTCACCGCTTCGACCGAAGTCCCTCCCGAATACCATTCAAACGAGGATCGCGCCATCTCCTTCGCGACCGACGTCGAAGGCGACTTGTTCCAAGGGTTCGCCGAAGTCGACCTGAAAGCCCACGTCCGCGGTCCCCGAGCCAAATACAGCAGCAAGTTCCGTTCGTTGCACTACAATCTCAAAACTAACGAGAACTTTCGCGAACGGATCGCGGCGAACGAGTTGAGCTCGATGCAGATCATGGCCATGACGAATGAGGATTTGATGAGGCCCGAGTTGAAGAAGATGGCTGAATCGGTGAGGGCCGCGAGTTTGAAGCATTCGGTCAAGGAGGTGATTGGGGTTCCGACGGCCAAGAGGACGCACAAGGGTGAGGAAGAGATTGGGACGGAAACGAGTCAGCGGCTTCTCGAGGAGGAAGAGAACGCTTTCGTCCAACATGAGCGAGCTCGGTCGACGTCGATGTCGGAGAATGTCCCGAGTCGAACAGTGCAAATGAGTCCGAGGGCCATCTCTCCCATCGAAGGTCGCATGTCGCCACCTGCGCACGCCATGTCACCCTTGAGGTATGGGAGTGGATCACCGCCCCCACAGACGCGATCGCCCATCGTTCGCGAGACTTCGCCGATCATCAACCCCGGATCTCCTTCGCGCTCCGGAAAAGACTCGACAGCAGCACTACGACCAGAATCCATGTCGGCCAACTCTGACGAAGGTGTCAGAGGCGCTCAATTACCCGTCTCAGATCGCCGGGACAGCTTCGGTCCAGCCGGCTCACCGCCCTTTGATCGACCACCCTCGGACTCGCCCGTCGTGGATAACTCACCATTCCCAGTCGCTCGAGCGGCACGACAGCGCCAGCGCTCGAGCTTCGACATGGCCAGCATATGGAACAAGGTCAATGCATCCCCCAAGCCTGATGCCGAACAGGTCGAACAGATGCTTGAACAGACTGCAACCGACGATGCGGTCATGTCGGTTCTGGACGAGTTGAAGGCGACCGTCACCCCTGCAGCGAATGCACCCTCTGCCGAACCAGATATGCCCACCTATGCGGATGACGAAGACTTTGAAGACGAGCTCTTTGGTACAACGGCCAAGGGTAAGGCTCGAAGGCGGGCACTGCCTTCGTCCGTGGCCGAAATGGTCGATTCCTCGTCCGCGATTTGGAACAACGATTTTTTCGTACCTGAGGAAGGTGGATTCCCCGCGTACGCGGTCCAAGTCGGAGGACGACCGCTCGGGATCGATCGAAAAGCGTGGGCTCAGATCCTGCCTCAAAAGCCCTGGACGACGGCAGGACGTCTTTCGACGGACCAGGCGTTCAAGTACCTGCTTGATTGCTGGGCCTCTACGAAACGCGAGTTGATCGTCTTGGGTGTCATGCCGGACCTTCGAGGACCCACGCCCGAGTCGCCTCATCGTCCTACGAAGGAGAAGTGCCTCGTCAAGCATCAACACGTCGTTGATTTCCATCTCCGCATTGATCGTGTTGGGGTTGTGCCTCCCAAAGAGGTCAAGAATTTGGTCAAGGATCTGTACATCGTACCGTTGAGGAAGGACACGCCTTTGCCCGACTTTTTACAGGTGTTGGATGAGTGCAACATACCGCAGAGTCGAGAAGCGGATCTTTTATTGGCCGTTTTGGTCATTCAGAAGAACGCTTTGCCCACGGTACTACCTCCTGTTCCGACTCTGGCGGCCCCAAAGACGGCGTCTCCCGTCCCTAGCTCTCGTTCACCCCTGCCGCCTCCTCCTTCTGTGACCGCTTCGACTTTATCAGCACCCGCTCCAACCGTTCCTCTTGGTTCTTCTTCCACTGCACCCGAGCCGGCGCTTCCCGCCTTTGACGCGGCCTCGCTCGCATCACTGAGCTCACTGCTGTCGAACCCCTCCTTGATCCAATCGCTCGCATCTGTCAGCGCCGCACCTCTTTCGTCGAACGTTCCTTCCGGAGTTGCAACTTCCTTCCCGCCTCCACCACCACCCGGTTTTGTCCCTCCGCCTGGATTCTCACCCCTTCCACCTGGGACGAGAGCCACGAATGGTGGTGGTGGTGGTGGTTGGTCACCTACGACTTTGGCTCGTTTAGGATCGGTGTCACCCTATGGAGCGACGACACCTCAATGGAATCGGAACAACAACCAAAGTAGTACTTACAACTCCAGTAGCTATTCCTCTCACGCCATAAGAGATGGGAGAAGCCCGGGGCATCTATCCGCGTCCTCTTCGTCGTCGACAACGGGACAGGGGTCCGGTCCACTTTCGAACACGGGGGGTATTCATCCTTCGCGATTGGCACTGTTGGAAGGGGCTGGAATGGAGGGAGGGGATGGGAGGAGTCACCATCCGTCTTCGAGGGATAGGGAGCAGGGTTCGTATAGGGGTGGACAGAGGGGTTCGGGGTGGGGTGTGCGAGGGAGAGGAGGTCGATGAGTGGTTGAGCTGCAAGTGGAAGGAAACGCTTGGGGTGATGGGGTTGCTGTATTGTTTTTTGAGTTCAAACGAAAATCTAGTTCGGGTTGTGAGCAGTAAATCGCCGTGGGGAAGACCCGAGAGATGGGCCTAATTAATTAGCTTTGATCAAGTCGGGCCGGAATGCGCAATTACTGAATTGACTAGCGTGAACCGAGTCTCGGTCGCTCGCGGCTGCTCTCGACTCCGCACGCCCACATCCACCGCACGGACCACACCATGCCTCCATCAGCAACAGCCCAGGCGGTGACACCGTTCGTACGTAGTTCATACTCGTGCACCTCTCCACGCTGCTCCGGCTCCTGCTCGTGACTGACGCCTGTATGTTGGCTGTGGTCGCACCTGGCACGCTCTCGTCGTTCAGTCCCAAGCGCATCGTCGTTATGTCGCAGTGAGTGATCCATCGTACGTGCGCTGCTATGCGAGAATCGCTACTGATACGACCGTCGCTTCACCCCGAATGTAGCACCTTTACCGACGAGCGTTGAAAGGAGCGCTTGACTGGTACGGCCCCCGAATGCTTCACTCAGCTCAGGCTTCCCTCCCTGCCCCTCCCCTCTCGCTCCGCCCGAGTGCTCACGAACCAATCCACCCACCCCCTCTCCCTCTAGGTGCGTGCGCCGCGACCTGTGGCGAGAGAAGGCGATCGAGATCCGCGTGCAGTTCGAACGCAACCGCAACGTACGTGACCCGCGTGCGGTCGCCGCGTTGTTGCACGAGGCGGAGAAGGAGGTGCAGAGGATGAGTCATCCGGATCCTTATCGAGGTCAGTCTTTTTCGGACGAGGCGTAGTTTGGGTGGACGTGGGAGGTCGGGAGTGGAAGCTGATGCGCGGCGGCGCACCTGATAACAGCGTCGATGTTTCCTGATGGTACAAAATGGTCAGTTGCGCACTTTGGCGATGGCGGACTCGGAAATCCAACTGACTTTGTTCAACCTCGAATACATCTCCAAGGGAGCGCAACATGCCCGTGAGTTGTGCGCCCGCCGCCGAAATCGCATCACTGACCCGCTTCATCCTTCCGCAGCCCCCAATGTTCACACAAGAGCAAAAAGCAGAGGCACTCAAGGCGTTCAAGGATGGGCATTAGACGACGAGATCGCACATGTGCATGATCTCTGGACGCGAGGGGGATACAAGGAGGAGGCGCACGAGGTCTGCGATAGAGTAGCGTAGCATCTGGACCGACTTGAGCTCAAGGTTGTGATCGCTGTAACTGGTTTTGGTTTTGTTTCTTTACTCTTTCCTGGCGAGAGCGGTTGCACCGAGCGGGGTGTCCGGATGGCGTGAACGGGATCATCATTGCAAGTTTTTTTTTTCGGACGTAGGAGAGGTACCGACGTCTGATCTTGGCACAAAAGAACAAGAAACCCCATCTACTTCCAAAGCACATCAATCGCTACTTCTCTTTCCTATTCTGCAACTCTTGCAGAACCTTGCTCTCCACCACCGGAGCATCGGTCGTCGCCGTCGGTGTCGCAGTGGTCTGGTGTTGAGCCTGTTGCTTCCGAGCCCACTCGTCGGCTCTCCTCTCGTCATCGTTCTTCTTCCACGCGCGCATCGTCGTCTCACTCGGGACCAATCCTTGCGCAGCAAGTTCTGTGCGAAGATGTGTCGGAGATCGATCGCAGCGAGTGTCAAGTTGAGCCCGGTCGGTGAGCGGACAAGATTACGCACCGATGCGGGCTCGGGTGCGCCATTCTTCGGCCTTACGACGGTGCTCGGCTTCCCATTTCAGCAGGTAGTAGTCTGTGTGAACGAGGTTGGCCGCAAGCAGGAATATGAGGGGGGGTCAGCTCACGCCGCAAGACCGCCGAATCTGGCGAAGCGCTCGGAGAAGATGAGGAGTTTGGGTCCAGGCTTGGTGTACGAACCTGCGTGGGTGACCATACCAAAAATCGTTCCCCTGTGAAATAAAAGTGACGAATCCCGCCGGTGAGGCCGATTCTTCGATGATGGCCCGAGAGTTGGAGTTGGACATCGTCTTGGGGGACTGACCACATGGTGAGAAACGCTTTGCCAGCCAGTGTCTGTCGCTGCATCCACGGGAACCTGGGGAGTATTGGTACCAGGTGAGTGCTTTGCTCCTCCCCCAAAGAGTCCGAGTGGGGCTCAGCCTTCGCTCGTCGACTGACCTCCAGTTGCACCTGTGGCGTGGTAGAAAGAAATCAGATAGAGTGCTTGTTATCGCGTGCTCGACAACTGATGCTCACAATGCGACGAGTGTACCCGCAACCAGCGTGCCCTGATCATCGTCCAAAGAGGGTCGTGTGCTCAGCTCCTGAGCTCCGTCGCGACGATCGACGACAGGATCGTACCTTGATGGCACCCTCACGAGCACCCATGATCTGCAATCGATCTGTGTCCATCCACCGAGTTCGTCAGTCGACAGCGCTGGGTACAACCCCGCACACTGGCGGGCGAGGCTTGCTCGATGCGAAAGACGAGCACTGCACCACACAGGCTCTCAGAGCGATGAGCAACACGTACATGCAAGATCTTCGTCCTCGGCATGATGCTTGACTCGTTCTGCTGTGGCCGTCATGCTTGGGCGCCTGTCGGGTAATCGAGGGAGGACGAGCAGGCGGCAGAGGCAAAGAAAGAGCGCAAGAAAGAGCGCAAGATCGTCCGCAATCCCGTCGGCCGGACTCGGACTCGGCAGCACTAGGCCGCAGCCAAGCTGATCCACGCCGAGATCAAGAGCGCGCAGTGGTGGCCATGTCGGAGCGAGTCGGTGCTTGACGCGTCGGCCGGGATCAGAACGCAGGTCATGAACTCTGCTTCCCAGATATCCTCGCTCGACCACGCAGGTCCAGTGATTCAGGGCCCCGACTCGGACTTTCGAGCTCGCAACTCGGTCTCGCAACTCGCTCGCATTTGCAACAGATACACTGCAATGACACACCGCGCATGCAAGATAAACTACAGAGCGAAAACTCCACAACCCTAGCATTCGACATGCACACACACCTACGTCTCAAACGCATTCCTTCTAAACGACATAGCGCGCGACGAGCTAGCGCTCAAGATCTTGCCCTTCTTCGAACCCATCGACGACCCGTCCGACTGGTTCGAACCCAACGAGACCGTCAAAGACGTGCGCTTGAAACTCGTCACCGCACTGTTCTTGCCTGCCGTCGTACCCTTGCCTGATCCCTGGGATTCGTCCCGCGCATCGCCGGAGCTTTTGTACACGACTCGAGTAGCCGCGGTCGTGTTTACTAGATCATACTGCGACTGATCGTCAAAGGGTCCAGATCAGTCATGGCTCCTTATACGACAGAGCTGGATGAGGTGACTCACATCGAGCGATGCAAACTCGTCACTTGGTCGAGGCCGGGCTACGGCCGTCTTGGGCAAAAGCGCCCTGTTCTTGACCCTGGGAAGTGCAATGGGCGAGCTGGAGCCAGTGCCAAGACGCACTTCCGGTAGCGGTGTCGTTCTTCGTTCCCATCCCTATGGTAGCAGTAGCCATCGAGGGTCAGTGCTTGCGAGAATTGAAGAGTGATACCGCCGAGACCCACCTTGCGTCGTGATCGCTCAAGAGCCAACTTGAATTCGTTCGCCTCCCTCATCGACATCTTGCGGGGCGGCGGGGCCATCTTACTATCCCCTTCCCTATCGACATCGCTCATCCCCTCATCATCGTCGTACTCGTCCTCGTCACTTCCACTCTCAGCACCCTCGGGCTCGGCAAGGTAGTCAACGTCGGATGGACGAACGCTCGTCACCAGTCCTTCGGTGATGTTCAACGCAAACTGCCGAGTCTCCTCGTTCGCCTCTGCAAGGAAGGGGCAGGATGAGTGAAACGTCAGCAACCGCCCGACTCCAGAATGCTCCCGCTCGTGTCCTGAGATACGTACGAAGTTGGGCGGTGCTCAGATTCTCCACGCGCGGTCGCTTCTCCGCCCGTTTGGTCGAGATGCCATAGTCATCGTCAAAGTCGTCGTCGTCGAGGTCGAGGCCCTTGCGACGGGTGCGCTCCTTACCGTCGGCGATCGCTTGCGCCTTGGCGAGGTCGGCGGCATCTTGCTTTGCCGCGAGCTCGCTGTTGAGAGATGAGAATCAAGTCCGTTCGCTGAGGATCAGCTCCTGAACCTTGTCCGAATGAAACAAAGCACGAGGGACCAACTTACGCGTGAAAAACGTTGACCGCCGCATCCTGCTCCGCCGCCACCTCTTCGTCGACCTCGTCATGGTCCACGAGCGACTCAAGCTCGTCATCGAGATTCGTCTCGTCCTCATCACCACTCAAGCGGCCCAACGCTCCTCCTTCCTCATCAGACAGATCAGCTTCCTGCTCAATAAAAGCACTCGCGCCCTTCCTCCTCGTCTCGCGCTGCATGTCCTCCACCAAAGCCGGCAGGATGGACTGCTGCGTCGCCGCAGCTTGACGCATGATCTCGAACGCGTTCGGTGCGGTCGGTTGAGCCGCCGAAGGGAACGATTCCTGTTGATCCGTCTCTTGCGTTTCGGCGCCTTCGACTTCGGTCGAAGCGAGCTCGACTTCGGTCGCGGCAAGTTCCGAGATCGAGTCGTACCCGATCACCGCGTTGGCGCGTCGGAGGCGACTTGGGTCTTTCGAAGCTTGGGTCGGGGTTTGCGTTGCCGCGAGTTGGGTCTGCGTCATTCCTGTTGGTCGTTGCGAGCTCGAGTCGAGACTGAATCGAGGTCGTGAGGTGGAGCCGAGGGGAGAGAACGTCGAGCCTAGTGGCGATTCCATTGAGGCAGCGCCAAAGAGATTCAAAGGCCGAGTTTGGGTCATGAAACTGCGAATAGTCAGGAGGAGCGACAAGTCAGCACTGAGTATCAACGCGAGCTTTCCGTTGGCCAGCTCACCCTTCTTTGTTGATGTAAACACGTGGAGGCGGATCGTAACCTGGCCCCGGTGTGCCCGGTGAACCCTCTCCAGCGAAAGCGGCTCGCTCCTCCAGAGCTTGATTGTCGGCCATCCGCTGCGTCTCGGTGATGTGCAGGCCTTGTTCTCGCGCCGCCTCTTGGCTTGCGGTCTCTTCAGCAGCGAGCTTTTGTGTTCTTCGGCGTTTAAAACCCTCGCCCTGGTGAAGTAGAAAAAAAAGTCATTATCAGCAAATTGACACCCAGCCGTGTGTTGGGTTGGCAAGCCCACCTCGTTTGCCTCCCCGAAGGCCTGGCTGACGTCGTCGTCGAAGAACTGTGAAAAGCCTCGGTCCGGCTGGCTGTCGAGGAACGATGGGAGCTCGACGCCTTTGAACGCTTGAGATGAGGCGGCGCTACCGCCTTTCTTGGCCATCACCTCTTCCTCGTTGTCTTCCTCGTCACTGGCGGATTGCAACCGAACGCGACGCTTTACCACAACCGGAGCAGAGACTTTTTCCTCTTCGTCCTCGGCTACACTGTCGTCCTCGGCCTCGTCTTCGATCATCTCGTCGCCGCTGCCTGCCTCATCTCCAGTCCCTGCCTCGTCGTCACCCTCGGCGTCTGACCCTCGTTCATCCTCATCGTCCTCCTCCTCCTCGGCCCAATCCTCATCCTCCGCGTCCTCATCTTCCTCTTCCTCCTGTTGGGCGGCCTTAATCTTCTCTTCCTTCGTCTTGAGCAAATGATCGACGTTGACCTTGGCCACGCCACCATCGTTCTTGACCACGCCCTCCATCTTGCGCCTCGCCTGCGCTTGCTTGCGTGTCCGTTCATCAATGTTCTTCATCGCGGCCTTGCCGAGCAAGCGGTCGTTCAGCGCCTCGATCGAATCGAATTCGGCGGTCGTCTTCTTCTTCTTGGGTTCAATACATTTGTATTGAGGGACCCATCCTTTCGGCTTCTTACACCGACCGCGCATCAACAACGCCGTTTGAGCCGCGGTTTCGTCGTCATCGTCGTGGTTCGCCGCTTGGATGTTGACGTCGAGGTCACGGATCTTGCGTGCACTGCGGGAGACGCTGTTGTGGTCGATGACACGGTGGGCGTCCGAACTCGGCGTCGCATGTCGTTCCGTCCGATTCCTCGCTGAAGGCTTAGGCTTTACGATTTCGAACACGAGGTCATCGGAATCTTCCTCCTCCTCCTGAGCGACCGAAGCCAAGCGCTTGACGCGCTCCTCATCGGCTCGTTTCGCAGCAGCAAGCTTGAGTTCCTGGTACTTGCGTCGCTCTGCGGCTTTGGCTTGATCTTTGAAAACCTTGTCCAGCGACGGAAGCTCCTCATCCTCCTCATCATCGTCATCCACCGCTGCCGTGGTCACCGACTTCAAAGGCCCAATCGATTGCGCAACCGTCGAAGGAATGATGACCTGACGCCGTGTTGTCGTCGGTGTGTCTTCAATCGGACTCGAAGCCCGTGACGAAGATGATGAGGTTTCCTTGATGGATGAATCGGGCAGCGGCTCCGCCTCGGCCTTCTTGGAGGGAACAGTCGGGACTGGACCGAGGAAGCTCTTGCGCGTCGGAGCGACGAAGGATCGATTGTGTTGAGTCCTGCGGGGAGTGAATACGTATGAAGTGAGCGGAGAGAACGGTTTGAGCTACTGAGCATGGACACCTACTTTTTCAAAATGTCAGTGATCTTGGGAGCGCTTTTGACCCGGGGCGCAAGTCGAAAGTCTTGTTCTAAAGGTCACCATCAGGGAGTCCCGCACAGGATGTCAGCTCCGCGAAGCGACTGAAACCTCCAATCGGTGAGTTGCTTACCTCGTCGTAAGGCGGCCGTTTCACGATGCATCAAGTCCTCTTCCTTTTTCGAGATGGCGCCCTATGAGCTCACCTCCTCAAGAGGTCAGCTGCTGTGACTGAACTCGCATGAACGAACAGCGGTGACTAACCTTGGCCTTCTTCTTGGAGAGAGGAGCGGCTTCTTCGTCGACGTCGTCGATGTCCTCGAGCGATGAAGTGGCGATCACGTCAGGTCTAGCCTTGCCCGCCTCGGCGTCAGAGTCTTCGTCCGAGTCGATGACCCTCCGCTGAGTCTTGGGCTTCCTTCGCGCCACGCCTTCGTCGGACTCTTCTTCGTCATCGGAGAGCACGCCCGGTCGAGTAGAAGTCGACCCTCGACCAATATTCGCAACTGGCCCATCCGAAGTAGGAAGAGTCGTCAGGGTCGACTGGGTCGAAAACACGAGGATGGTGGCCGCAGCTGGCTGTGCACTCTTCTCGACGGCGACGTTGGGCAGAGCGTCGAAATCGTAGTCATCTCGGTCCACCTTGGCGAGTTCGTCCTTCCAATTGCTTTGTTTGATGAACATGGTCACACCACCTTGGTCGTCGCCATCGTCGTTGCCATCGTCACTGTACGAAATCGATTGAGAACTTAAATGTGCGAGGGCGTCCTCGTTGACGATGGTGTGGCGGTCCTTGGACAGGCATACGGTCTGGTCAGGATCACCATTCGCTTCTTCCGACGTCGGGTCCGTCGAGTCGTGATCGCGTCTGACACTTGCAGGCGAAGAAGAGCTGATCGCTTTTCTCTTTCTTTCGATCGAGCGATGAGTTTGAGGCGACGAGTACGAGGAGGATGTGTCGGCGTCTCTTGCTACTGGGTCGAGGTCGGATTCGGGCACGACGACGAGGGACGTTTTGGGCGTGATCAGGCGCGCGTCGACGCGTTCAAGCACCGCCGTCGCTGCACTCGTCGCGGCCGCGGAGTTGGAAACGCTCATCGCGAGATCATCCTCAACGACGGGTCGAGGCTTTCCGTAGGTTCGAGTTGCGGCCTTGGCGCGTAGGATCGAGGGTCCTTCGGTCGTGACGGTCGTGGCGGAGTAGGACGCGGAGGGAAGCGCGGTCGCGCAGGCCGGATCAGAATCTGCAACCACGCTGGAGGAGCTCATGCCAAAGTGCTGGATTGGACTTGATGTCGAGGCCTATACAAACATGGTCGAATTGTCAGCAATGGGCTCGCCGGTCTCGCGATGATCGGTTGGAAAGGCGCGACTGACCCCAGAGTGATGCTCGAACGCGTCGCGGACGCAGCGGAAGACAAAGTGAACACGACGCGAAGATGTAGACGCTCTTTCGTCTATCCAAGACGCTGAGCAGTCACAATTCGTCTCGGCACGCGAAGGGCGACGTGCTTTACCTGCTGTCAATGAGGCGGTCGCGACGGAAAGTAGGAGCACGCGCGCCTCGATCGAGAGCGAGACATTTCGCATCACGTGACTGGCGCCCGCGCGAGGACGTCGTGGAAGGGGGCGGCTTGCCTTGTTCGCCTCAACGGCCTCAACCGGTGCCTGTAGCGCAAGACCTCGAAACCAAAGGTGGCCTCGATCGATCTAGCCTCCGCCGAAGACTTCTGCCGTGCACCATTCAGAGACTCCAAGAACACCGTTCTTAACCGTTGTGGCCGAAGAACAAGGTCGATCACTTCATTGACCAGGAACTTTCAGCCATCGAAGGATCTCGAGTAGTCCTTGGAGGCTTGGACGGCGGGCGTGCCTTTGGGCGGCAGCCTCTCATGAGCTAGTCGCGATCAGGCTGCCATCTCACGGCGATCGGGCAACGGTCATGCGTAAGGTCAGCTGATTCCATCGCCTTGTACCCGAAATTCATGAAAGCTTCGAACTCGGTACGCTCTGATGTGCAGAGCCCAGTCGTCCAAAATGAACCTCGATATCTAGGGATCGTGCTATCTATGGACGGCGACCCGGAGCCATTATTGAGCGTTCTCGTTATCAAGCTCGAAGATCGTCGGGGTCGAGCTGCTGGTGCGGTGGTGCCGTTCTGAGAGTCGGTGTATCGGAATTGGTTCAGCCAAACTCTTGCCGAATTATAGTGCATCTGTGCCTGGTGATCGCCAAGCAAAGGATTGTATCCGGCACCTTTGCCTGGGTTGAATGCGCACATCCGACGAGACATGGCTTCATGCCCATAATCCGAGTCCGACGAGTTGTTGCGCGAGTCCTCTGGCTAGCTCTGGCGGCCGGCCTGGGAGAAGGCGTCTGCGGGAACCAAACCCTGGCAGGCTGCCTATCTAGGTACCTGTACCTGCACCCGGGAATTATTTCTCGCATTCCTCTCGCGATACAAAGAACAGTTCTCGCATTCCTCTCGGGATACAAAGAACAGTGGTGTTCCCAGGCTTGCGCAGGGTTGACCTTCGAACGGCGGTCTCAATTGTGCGCTGTTAGGTTTTCCATGGGCCATGCGCCGCGAGCCTGCACTGATCTTTCGTCCGAAGGAATCTATTAATCAGCTACAGCTGCAAGGCATACACAATGTCCGACGATGACAGAATGCATCACGGCAACGCAGAAGCCCACCCAGGTAATCCCCTCGTCATCAATGCAGGGGCTTTTAAACATGAGCTCAATACAGCGGCTGTTCTGCTAGCGTTAGTAGGTAACTAAGTTCAGACGAGAGGAATCACGGTGGGTACGTAAGGTAAACAACCTTGGGTGCTGCCAAAACGACCTAATTATGATCACGTGCACATGCCTAGACTATCGCGCAGCCGTCACGTAATTTCTGCTCCCGGGTTCAGGCGAATTCAGGCACCTCCCACCTGCAGCTGGCGAGGTTTACGGCTCTCGTCCAGCTCCCGCTGCTTTCCCGCTTGGTCTGGGATTCATTAACAACCTAGGCAAAGGTACCTAACGTACGTTTCCGGCTGCCCACTTGCCGTTGATACCTAGAAAAAAGGCTGATCAATTTCAATGAGCTAGATAGTTTAAGCTTCATACGCTAGGTACTTTTAACCGTTACACTAGGGAGTGTGTCTGCCAGCTTGGCCAGCTCGTCAGCGGTGTCGACGTTCGAATTCGACTTTCTCAGATTCGGGGGCGGCTCGGAGAAATTCTAAGATGAAGACTTCTGATCTTCCGGATATCGGACGATCGAGTTTTGAGGGACTAGTTCGATGGGATAGGCTTGGCGGGCGCGATTGGCCGCGCGTTTCAGATTGCAAATCTCGTCGAAAACCATTGCAGCCCTGTCCCGTTCGGCGCAGCTGAGTGGAGCTGTGCCGCCGACCAACGGCGCCGTGTCTCGCTTCGTCACATAACTCGAGACAAGGTCCAAAGCGGCCTTCGGCTGCTATGCCTGCCTTCTTCGGATTTTACCTATTTTCTGGCTCACCGACACCGTGACCACCATCACCCACGACTGGGTCAGTCAGTACACAGTAAATACTTAAGCTGTGTGGGTACCTTAAAAAGATTCGGTTCCCTACATAGGCAGTAAAGGCACCCGAAGCGAAAGCTCCTCTAGTGGTCGATGCGGTTTCAGACTTGGGCTGACTTAACTCAGGGGGGCGAGATCTACCGTAGCGCACGCGTCGGATCAAATGGTCGGATATCTCATCATCATCGGCGTCCGCTGCTTGACGACGTCCTCTTCTGACCTTTACCGCCCTACACGTCGCCGCCGTCATATCACCTTCCATGTCGCCCCGCTCAATCTCGACACGAACACCCCCTGGATTTGTCAAGAAGCTGTACTTGTAGGTATTCCGCCCTCTTGCTTTTGTCTCCTGCTCATGGCCGCGCAGCTGACCCACCTCACCTCTGCTGCTCGGCGACTCGACAGCGCTCTTGAGGCGGCTCAGCAAACTCAAGAACCTGACCTTCGATGGGTCTCTCCGGGCGAGTTCGAGATTACGGGAGATCAGAAACGTGCACTCGAGGTCTTGCAACGGTACCAGCTCGATTTCAAACTGTGAGTACCGCTGCGTTCCGTACGGATTCTCTCGCAAGTCACCGACTTCCAGTGTCGCGACGCCGCCAGCCAGCGCAAGTGAAGGCTCAGGCCGCCACGCACCGCGCCGAGGTCGTCGAGCCGCCGCGTCCCATTATTTCCGCGGTTCGATCATTCTAGCCTCACGAACTCACGAGAATATACGAGGACCGCCAGTTACCCCGGCTTACTCGGGTACAACCCCGACTTTCCGACCAGACTTTGACACTAGATAACTGGAACTAACCACCTCGGTTTTGTGTTTCCCATGATGACTACAGATTCTCGTCGTTTGTACGACAGCTGTCCTACTACAAGTGAGTCCCACCCGTGGTGACGGCGGCAAAGGCCGAATAAGGCTGGGAGGGCCATCGAACTGAAACCTTCACTTTGTCCCAGCTTCAAACGCCTCAGCGATCGACGGCGCAGTGATGCACGGGGAAAGCTTGGTGTCAAAGAAAACATCCACTTCGGGTCAGTTTTTTTCATTTCAGTAGAAAATAACCGTCGAGGATGCTGACGAAATCCCCCACTCCCACTGCCCCTCTTCCTCCCACGGTTGGATACGCCTGACCCACTCTCAGGCACCCCGCGCGCGATTTTTGGACAGGCAATGCCGGTAAAGCCTTCGCGGTGATGATTCGCAAGAGTCGCAAGCGAAAAGATAGGGCTAGCGTCACCTCCAACTGCAGCACCTCCTACTCTGACAGCCCCGACGATGACGCCTTGTCCCCGGCCCACTCTGGCGACTCGGACCGCCGCGGCTCGGTCGCTTCGATCGACTCGCACGGCCAACATCCGACGAGCAGCGACTACATCACACATCAAACGTCCCTCGCTGCATACAACCAATTTCCGTCTAATGCGCAGAAGCCATCGTTCATCAATCTTAACGCGTCGGTCCACGAGCAAGCCGTCTCGACCCTGCCCGTGTACCCCTCGCCGCTCTCGCCCTCCGCTGTGACTCCTTACTGGACGCACGAGCACTCACCCCTGCCCCAAGACTCCCCCTACGCAACGATGCCCGCCGGGTCAGACCGCATGCCTCCGGGAGAGAATGTTTTCTCCTACACGTTCGGTGCCGCAACCCGAGGAATGACGGCTCCCATGTCGAGCTATTACTACCCGAACGAGGACAAGCACGCCTCTTCGTCGGACCACCAAGCAGGATCCTACTACCCATCTCAACACGAGCGCTACATGGTCACCGACGCCGCCCAATGGGGACAAGTCGACTCTCAGTCCTCCCTCTCTTCGGCGGCACTGCCTACCCCACCGGATTACTATCTCCCTGCATACAACCGACAGTCCCCGGATCGCTCGTCGGGCCTCGTCCATGGCGGTCACTACCTATCCAATGCCCAGCTGGCGACGTCGACCCAGTACGACCCCAACTGATCCCTCCCTGCCACCGTCTTACGCATCCGTTATCGGAATTTAAGAGGCTCAACCTTGCATCTGCCTCGTTCCTGTATTACTCTTCTGTACTCGCGGCATTTCTAGTTGTCTGGTGGTTCGCGTGCTCAGTTTCTTGTCTGTGTTCTTCATTGTTCCCTCTATTGCTTCGTGTTTCCTTGGGGTTGTAGTCTTCTTGCACCCTTATTGTCTCCATATCAATATCATCGACATTCTCACCGTTCTTCGGCTTTCGCATGATGAACCAATTTCCTTGACTGAGGTTGTCATACATAAGGTGTCGCACTATCAAAAGCGTAGCCTTTCAGGTCTCGGATCATCGAGAGTCGTAAAGAAGCGTGATGAGTTTTTTTTGTATCAAGCCTGATTAGATTTCACATATTCGATTATCTACGCAAAATCACTGTTTCTTGAAAAGGGGGGTTGGACTTATGTAAAGTCATAGCCACTAGATCCAGGCAGGCTTCACACTCCTGAAACCACCAAAAGTGTGATTCCAATCATGTGAGCACCAACCACCCTTCCTATTCCACGGTGTTGAAGAATAGTCACAATCGAAAGAGAGAGAGGAGAGGGGAGGAAAATCAGGAGAGAAAATTCAGAAACTCCGTACTCATGAAAACGTCAAGTCACATCATGTGGTCCAGAAGCTCGCCGTCTGGCAGACGTCGAAGTCGGAATTTGAGATGCGAGCGGACTTCGCGAGTAAGAAAGTACGGGGTTGGTAGGGGAATTTGATCCTTGTGCTGATATTTTTGATTACCATGTGAAAAACGGATCTAATCAGTACGGATTTCTCGAGCCCGAACGCGATTGCTTTACACGAAAGCCCGGAGCTGCAACGCGATGTTCGTCCTGTCGAGACTCACACACGAAGACGATGCTCGATAAGCTACAGGTGATGAACAGATCCCAGCATTAATCAGAATGAAGGGAGGAACGCGGTACTAAAACACGTATCGCTAAGCGCAACGAAGAGAAAAAGCGGGTGGAAAAGTTACAGTGCGGAGATGAAATTCCTTCTACTCGAAAACAAGAAGTGGTTTAGGTATACAACAATGAGAAAGAACGGAGAGAGTACCGGTAATATAGCGTAGGTACTCCCTAGAAAGAAAAGTCTTCGCAAACCAGACTGATCTGGGCCCTCGGGTCGCCCTTCAGCAACTTCTTGATCTCGATGCGGGACGACACGAGGTGCCTGACGAGGGTGTTGAGCCCGTTCGGACCACAACAAGCGACCATCGTCTTTCCCTGGGAAGAGTTGACTTCGGCATCCAGGATCTCCGCCAACTTGGGGTAGCCCGGTTTGGCGAATTCGGCGACAATATCGAGGTCGGCTTGGTCCTCGGCTGAGACGTCGAGCAAACCGTCCTCGTCTGCTGCGGTGGTGGGTTGAAACGAGCTGCGCCTCGAATCGACGAGTCGATGATAGCTCGTCGATTTGATTTGATTGGGACCGAGGCGATACGAGTTCTCCTCTTCGACTTCGAACGATTGGTAGGGCGTATCTTCGTACGCGCGCTTGATCGTTGGCGAGTCCGATCGACCAACATGTCTTCTGTCGGCGCCCAAGGCAACTTCCGAGTACGATCGATCGTATTCGGGTGCAGTGAAGGGGTCACGCGCTTCGCTGCGGTAAGGCGAAGGCGCCGTAGCACCGATGTACGGCGTCGTCGGCTCCGTCGGTTTCGATCTGTTCCTCCTCGACAAGGCTCGCCGGATCTTGCCGACCTTTTTGACCTTGCTCGACATCTCGGCTTCACCAGGGGTACGGTAATCATCCTCGCCATCGAACAGGACCAGGTCGGTGACGGACTCGACCGCTTCTCCGTACATCGCAGTCGGGTAAGCGCGCTGGAAATAACGAGTTCGCATCGACCCTTCCTCCTCAAAATCGCTCTCGTCACCACTGTCGCCGCGACCTGGGGACGCCGCTCGCTGGGAGCGAGCGAACGGTGGGCTCGGGGCCGCGAACTCATCGTCCTCGCCCGGCAAGTAGGTCGTCGAAGGTTGTCGGTGTCGGTACTCGAGCGAGGGAGGATCACGACTGACAAAGACCTCGACTTGCAATTGAGAAGGATCGACCATGTCGAGGCACCGACGCAGCGTAGGCGCGACCCACGTGAGATGCGCAAAGTCGCGCAGGATCCACACGAAGCGCACGCGGCTTGTCTTGTACTTGCGATCGTTGGCATCGCGGCGAGCGAGGCGTCGGCAGGTATACTCGAGCACGCTGATCCCAAAAGTGACACCCGTGCCACCACAAATGATCAAGAGACTCTCGTACTGTCCCCACGTCGTGCGACACGAGGATCCGAGGGGCCAGCCGATCAGTGCTCGCAACTCGATGCCCTTTACACACTCAGCGGCGGGCACACCCGAGGCCTCCATCTCCTTCCGCTCCTTGACGACGTGGTCCCACAAGGTCCTGGAGAACCCGCGCTGGGCTCGGATGAGCATGATGATCTCGCTACCTTCGATTGTCGACGCGCCTCCGATCGGCGCGATGCCCTTTGCCCTCTCGTCGCAACACGCGATCGTGTACGGATGCGCTTGGAACAGGCGGAGGGTCGGCAGTGTGAGCAAGACGTGTTGTCCGGGCTGCCAGCGCACGGCTCGAGGCGTATGGATCGTCAAGCGAATCGTCCGACCGGGAAGGATCTGCGCCGAGGCGAAACCGGGGGAAGGGAGCTGACGCGCGCGGGCGTTGGGTGTGTTGTAGTTGAGGGTCGAATGGCTCAGAGCCGGACTAGGAAGGTAGGGTGAGAGCGGGTGTTGGGATTGAGCAGCGGGTGGGTACAGGTGATAGTTCGTCGTCGCGGCGTGGGGAGCACCCGAATTGGCCAGAGGCACGCTCGCTTCGTCCACGGCGCCAGGACCAAACAGTCTTCCCTTGCCGTCGGTATAGCCATCGATCTTTTCTGCCCCAACGACCGAAAAGCTCGAAGTGCTCGTTTTGGAGGGTTTGGGTCGAAGTCCGATGCCTTTTGTAACCCCATTGACGTGGAGTTGCACGAGGAGGCGGCACAGCCGTTCGGCACCCCATATGATCGCGGCGATGATGGGCCACCACATCAGAGGTCGATGATGGATGATGCACGTCGCAAGGAGCGTGAAGACCATGACGATATGTGACCAGTAGAAGAGCTCGTAATGACGATCGCGGATCGGTCGGAACGAGACGAGGGTCAAGAGCGTCAACAAGCCGTAGCCGACGATGCCGGCGAGAAAGCGCCAGTAGCCGAGCAGCGAGATGAGTACCGGTCGTCCAAAAGGGTCCTTGTCGACAACGGACTGGTAGAACCAGGCTGCGACATGACCGGACGCGAAGAGCCAGATGATTCGTCCAGACCAGCGGTGCAAGATGGCCGTCTGTGCCGAGAGACAGCGTGAAATGAGCCTCGTGCGCTATTTCACCACGCGCCTGGTATGAGATTCTTGCGCTCCCTCCCTTACCTTGTCGTAGTGGTAGTCCGTCAGGAAAGGCGTAGCCCAGATGTTGAAAGGCCACTATACGTTTGGATTGACGATCGTCAGATTAAGCAAGATGATCTGCCGAGGCCGCATCGAGTGCGCGCTCACCTGCTTCAATGCAAGCGTAACACAGAGCGGGAGTAGGGCGAAAGCGATCAAACCGAGTCGAGCGGCCGAGGTCCACCAGTTCTTGTCAATGTCGGTGTTCGAAGCTGAGAGGAGAGGATCCGTGTACGCGACCCAACCTGGGGGCGGGGAACAATTTTGGTCGAGGAGGACCGGGCTCAAGGGTCAGCTCTTCCCTCGGACTCCGAGAACAGAAAAAACTTCTTCGCATGGGGTGGGACTGACCTCCCGGATTCGAGGTCGAGGCGCGACGCAACATCTTCGGTGGCAGCAGCGAATAGACGCTCTGGTACGGGCACGTTCCTCCAAAGGTGCATGTGCGAGGATTGATGTAGCTCACGCCGAGGAAGCTGAGACAACACGACAAGGCGAGCAGTGCGAGCAAGACGATGATCTGGGCATAGGTCGGTGAAGCGAGCCTGACTTGACTCCTCGACACGACGGGTACTGGTCTGGCCTTTTCCTCTGTCCCCTTTGGGACCTTTTTCGGTTTCTTGGTCTGAATGACGAAGCGTTTGATCGAATACTTGCGAAAGAGCGCACTGAGCGCTGACCCTCTACTCGCCCCGCTCAGTTGATATACGAGCGACCACAGGATGAGCACACCGGCGATCGCGAACCAGAGAATGTAGGCGTAGCGCCAGGTTGGGACCGAGAGGGAGTGCGCATCGATGTAGGGCTGTGTGAAGAGGGGGATGCAATCGATCACCAGTCAGTCTCTCTCTGCGCGTAATGAACATCTCCGATGCTGGTCGGCCGTGTACGACAAGCGCCGCGATGGCCGACCACTGCTAGCAACGCGCGTGCAGAGGACAGCAACGCGCGACTCGACAAGCAAATACAAACCTTGGTGAAATACTCCAACAACGACGTCGAGTCGATCCCGCCATCAGTGCTGATGATGGATGTATGCGTCGGCTTGGCCGCAGCGCTCGAAGCCGTGGCCGTGCCCGTCGCGATCTTGGCGAACGAGATGCTTGTGCCTGTCGCGCCGCCCGAAGCTGCTGCGCTGGCGGCCGAGGACGCGCTAGCACCGCCATGATGGGCCGTCGTTTGGGCGAAGGGGGGCACGTAGTTGGACCCGACTGAAGCCACGATCGATGACATGGTGGTGAACTTGGGTCCGTTGAAAGGAACGACAACAGAAGGAGAAAGGAACCCCGACACTGCAGGTGGACAATGAGAGCGAGACCGAAAAGGGAGCCCGTCTTTGCCGTTGTTCGCAGCTTCTCATCGAGCGCGGGTCGGGGTTGGCCGGGGGAGGGGCAGGAAGCGGTGCAAGCTCGCTTGGGGGCCAAAGGAAAGCTCGGGCAAAAGAAGCGGTAGCGCGTGCATGCACTTGCCGACGTCATTTTCTGGGGAAGCAGACGCGTGATTGAACATGCCTCCTTTTTTCAGGAGGTGCATCACCACAACTCAATTTTTCCGTGCCAGCGGTCCTGTCACTGTAAGACATTAATTAATTTCCCACAATGTGCAAGGAGCACCCTGCAGATCTGGAGATGTACTGTTCGACTTAAAGGTCACGAACCCCTTGTAGAAGCTCAATCATCGTCGCCCCTATTTCGAGTCACGACCCGAGCCGACGGCCCGGCGGTACGCGGCACGTTGCGATATGCGAAGTACGCTGGGACTAAGTTGCCTATTTGAGTTGCGACCTGCGAGCCTCGCTCTAAAACTTAGAGGGAATGACCAAATACGCCCTTCTGATACCATTGCATTCTCACAAACCACAAATAAACCTATCCGGCTCATTGCTTCAGATCTTTATCGACATGATCGAACAGATCATCGTCCCCGCCCTTGATGGCCTTTCGAACGCGAATCAACAACCTCTCGATCGCGTCCAAACCTCGATCGATCTCTTCCAAGGGTGGGCCATATGAGAGTCGGACTGCAGGATGAATTCGCAGGTCTTAGTAGCCCATTGAATTCGAGAGATAGTTGGAGGTCTTGAGAGGACTAACCGAAATGATGACAGGGTGAATCGTGGAGATTTCGTCGTACGGCCGGGTTGAGGTCAAAGAAAATTCCTGGAGTAACGATGACACGTTCTTTGAGGCACTCTTCGAAGAAAACAAGACCACCGTCCAATGGTGCGGGGAGACAGGAGAGATCGAGCCAGATCTATGAAAGGAACGATGGGGCATGGGGTCAGTTTCGCTCTTGAGCAGAATTGACGCGAGGCGACTGCGGACAACTCACATAGAACGTCGACGTCGGCTTGTGTTTGACCGGCAAGCCCATACGTTCGAGTCGCTCGAGCGCATGATCCCTCTTGGCTTTGAAATGTCTTTGTAAGGCCAAACGATCTTGTTCGACCCGAGAAGGCTCCATCAAAGGTATCGCGGCCATTTGCAAGACGTGGTTCGCCCCACCGTCGAGGTAACCTCCGACTGAACCGAGGGCGGTGACGAGCGCTTTGGGTCCGATTACCCAGGCGACACGCCATCCGGGAAGACGCCAGTTCTTGGTGAGACCGTCGATCTGTGCGTTCAAAGAACCTCAAGGATCAAACTTGGAGCGCTCCCTACAGCCGTGAGTTGGTTGGCTCGCACGATGATGACTGAATCCTTTTCAACGTCCTCGACGTATTTGGCGGCCGAGACGACGGCGCCTTCTCCTAGCTCGTACTGGTACATTGAGTAGAACTGCGAGTCCAACACAAAATAAATGTTAGTCATCCACACGGTGATCGGAATGCAGGCGTCCCTCCCTCCGTCAATCCCACCTCATCAAGAATGATCGTCGTCCCTTGACGTCCGAGATCAACGAGCTGTTCAAGCTCCTCGCCATGGATGACCTGCCCTGTCGGGTTGCGCGGGTTCGAAGCGACGACGACGCTCAGGCCTTGGTTCTTGATGTTCTTTTTGAGCTTATCGATGTCTACGCATCAAAGAGGTGCCATCCGGACTCAACTCAAGGCTTGGAGGTTTGGGCCTGCCCGGGCTCACTAAGGTGGTAGGCATCTTCCTCATCGAGCATGCACGGGATGGGCACGAGTTTGCGGAACGACGACAGCATTTGATCGTACGCAGTGTACTCGGGGACCTCTACGAAGGGTAGCACTCGTCAGTTGACCCGCACAAAATTATCCTCTCTCTCTCGCTCTCGAATCTGCCTTTGCTTAGTAACTCACGGTAAGAAACGTAAACCTCTCCAATGATACTAGCGACGCGGGTCAATCCTGCTCGACCACCGGGTACGATCGCAACGTTGTCGGCAGTATACTGGCTCGTTTTGCCTTTTCGGTGCGTCTCGTTGTAGAGGTGAGCGACGGCGGCGCGCAGTTCTCGCACGCCGGTCGTAGGCGCGTATTCGTGAACGTCGGCTCCCTGGTGATGTCGAGATGAAGAAATTTGTCAGGTTTAATGGACGTGATGGCTGGTCCGTCGTGGAGATGGGAAACTCGCCATCTTGGACATGTCGATGATTTGGGGTCGGGGAGGGGCGCCGGGCAAATCTCCGACTTCGGGAGCTCCTTGACCCTGCAGGAGCTCGACCCAAACCGTGGTCAGAGATAGGGTCCCCGTATGCTGAGAAAGATCTTGTGTGTATCTTACTGACAAAGTTGGCCCACTTGTAAAGGAAGAACGGAAAGTGTATAATTCCATCTCGAAAGAGTCAGGTCCTCGGTCTTGCTGGAGAGATCGCCTTGTACTCACACCTTCGTTCAAGGGCGACCACCCATTAGCAGCTGCACGCTCTGAGACGTACATGACCCCCGTCGAGGCGGGTGCGACGACGCCATTGACGGGATGACGGTCATTAGATCGGGCCGAGTCGGTCTGCACTGCTCCATGACGTGGTTCGTGGCCTGCGCATGAGGGGCGGGTTGCCAAAGGCCAAGGGCCAAGAGCGAAGGATGGAGGGGTAGAGGGGCAAGACGGCTTCAATACGAGGGGAGTCACCGCTGTGGTAGGAAGGTGGACTGACCTGGCACAGCACGGTACAGGCGATGAGCCTCCGAGGCGGATTCGCCTGAGTGGGGAAATGAAGCTCGTTTGGGAAAGTCAGCCTTCCTCGAGAGTGCCCAGTCAGTCTCTGCAAGGGCGTAGAAGGTGCAAGGCTGACCTTGGTCCTTGTTCCTTCGTTGACTCATGTTCCGAGGGTGGGTTTGCTTTGAAGGGGCTGGGAGAAGAGTGTGCGAGGCGGAGCGGATGAGAGGGCAGGAGGCAGGAGACGGCGTATGTGGGGCGGCGCCTCCAGACCGTAGGAATCTGTAGGAATCCACTTACTGGCAGCTGGTTTCCTCCGTTGCACCTGCAAGAGCGCTAGATGGCTCCTGGTGGCACATCCAAGCCGTCGGAAAAAAGCAAAAAAAAAAAAAAAAAAAAAAACCTACCTGCCCTAGTCGAGAAAACCCCGTGTTTCGTTTGGTGCCTTTGACGTGGGGTCACGAAGACACGGCCGAGCCGCAAAAAGTGGCGAATGGGAGTCGAACCCATGATCTGACGCTCTGCAGGCGCCCGCGGTACCGTCCCGCCCCCGCCACTACACCACGGATCATGCGAATCAGCATGAAACTGCAACAATATATTATCATTAGCAAAGTCACATTATTTCACTTTCACTTTCACTTTCACTTTCACTTTCACTTTCACTTTCACTTTCACTTTCACTTTCACTTTCACTTTCACTTTCGAAATCGCGCCATCCGCCACCTTCGAAGCTACAAGTGATACATCGATACATCAGCCTACATTAGCATGGAGACCGGCGACACCGGCCCACCCCCAGGGGCTCCACCCCCACCATCGGCGTCCGCGGCGACGAGCGTCCCGATTGGGACAAAGGAGACGCAAGTCCCTATCGCCGCCGCGACCTACGCCACCGCCGCGATTCAAAAGACCAAGCAGACTCCCGAGCAGCAGACCCAACAACATCACCGTGCCAAGGCTTTGACCCAAATGTTCGAAGTCATGGGTGCTGTACCGGGCAATCGCACCGACCGGTGGTTGCAAGCCACCTTCGCCACCGACGAGTACCCTGTCGCTACCGCTACATCGCTCAAGTATTCGGCTCTCAACGCCAATCGATCCATTCGAAACATCTTCGACGTTGCTCTCGACGTCACTTTGACCGTCCAAAGCGCCTCGAAGGCCTCTCCCGCGGACAAGGCCGATCTGCTCGGTTGCGTCACGAGACTGCTCTCCCCGCAATCGCCCCTGTGCTTCGACGCCGAGGTCACCCTTCCCGAGCACCTTGCGGCGTTTGCGCCCCAGATTAGGGGTATCCAACACTCGTCTTTCGTCAGGGCCGGTGTGGTCAACCACCGTATCTCCGTGGGATTCGTTTCGGCGAAGGCACGTGACTCGGCGCTTACGGCCCCACTGGCGCTTACTTGGCACTCTGCAAAGGCTCACTTCGCAAAGGCCCACCACTTCTACCACAACATGGTCGAGCTGCGTATCAACGTCGGTGTCGCAGCGGTCCCATCCAGGGATGCCATTGTTGACTCTTTTAAATCAATTGTCACCAAAATCACAGCCAAGGGACACCGTTGCGAGCTGGTACAAGTCTTGCGCGTGATCCACGTCGATAACGACTCGGCCTATGCGCACTTGGCCGGCGAGTTTTCGGCCTTTATCCGCTTCGACGACGACGCCCTTTTCAAAGCCCCTAACAACACGCTGAAGGAGCTCCTACCGTCGAAGGTCTCTCTAGCCACTAGAGGCAACATGCATACGGCGGTTCGTCACGACTACGAACGAGAAGCGGCCTGTGCTCGGTGCCACTTTGTGGGGCATGTGGAGACCTGCGCGCTGGAACAGGAGAGGAGGCAGAAGGAAGCGAACAACAACACCGGAAGGCACAACAAGCACCACAACAACCCAACCAACACCAACAACAACAAGAACGACACCACCAACACCAACAACACCGACAACGACGCTTCCGAGGTTGTGGCCCCTAGCCGCGCCCTCGGAACCGACCAACTCGAATCGCGGAACCGATTTGCGGGGCTCGAGGTCGAAGGAGGACAGGAGGATGACGTCGAGGAGGAGGATGCAGGAAAGGAGGGCGAGGAAAAGGAGCAGGTCGAAGAAGGAGACGAGGATACGGGCGCCAAGGCGGACGACGAGGATTCAGACTCGGATGGGAACGCCGGAGCGGGCATCGACAAGGCGGGAGGCGACGACAAGGACGACGACAAGGACGACGACGAGGACGACGACAAGGACGACGACAAGGACGAACAGGACGACAGCTCGGAGGGAAGCGAACAAAGGGAGGACGAAGGAAACGATGGAGATGACGTGATGAAAGATGGAGCAGAGGAGGAGGACGAAGGGACGGAGACGGAGGTGGAAGAAGAGGTCGAGCAGGAACAGGGGGTACAGGACGACAGCATCATGATCATCGATGACGACCAAACGACGATCACCACGGTTTCCCGCGAGTCGACTCCTCGGAGTCCCTCGTGGCCTCCACTATCTCCTGAGACGTTGGCAAAGTCGCTGCGCGAGGGTGCGGAGTGGGACCGAGCTAACGCCGAAGCTGCTGCACGTGTCCAAGCAGAAAAGGAGGCGATCATCAACGCCCAACTCGACGCGGAGGAACCGCTCGTTCGCCACCAATTTGCAGAGTGGGGTCAGGAAGATGCACAACTGCGATTCATCAACATTCGTGGCACCGGCTCCGGGTCGAACAAGAAGATGAAGAGGTCGCAAACGGTGGCCGATCTCAGCGATCCGAGCGACGACCCGGTCGATATCAAGCGCGTTCTGAACAGGGTCAAAGGTCGAGCAGGAAAGGAGGTAGCGGGTCAGGGGAAGAGGGTGACGAGGTCGATGTCGGCGGCGGCGGCGATGCAGGTCGAGGGGGCCAAGGCGAAAGCGGAGAAGGGTAAAGGGGTGGAGGAGGAGAAGCGCTGGTCCGACCACGAGCCTGAGGATGACATTCTCCCCGAATTCCCACTCTTTGAGGACGACACTGCCGCCAAGAGCACGTCTACATCGTCTACCCAATAATGATCAAGCACACCATCACCAGCTGGAACGTGAGGAGGTGCATGGGGATCCCGGAAAAGCGACGCAACATTTACACCTATTTATCAACATTCAAAGCATCCGCCATTCTACTACAAGAACACTTCATCAAACCGGAACTCTGGCAATGTATCAAGGACGAGTACGAGGGCAAGGTCTTCATCAGCAAACACTGTCTGACTCTGATCCCCGCCGACTCGCCCCTGATCGACGCCGAGATTTTGCGCACCCACTCGGCACTCGACGGACGAATCCTGGTCACCTCTTTTCGACTTCGAGGCGACATCCGGATACTCGAGATCAACAACATTTACGCACCAGTCGATACAAAACAACGACTCACATTCTTTGACAAACTACATTTCAACAGGACGCAGAGCACCCACCTTCGACTCCTCGGCGGCGATCTCAACGACTGCCCGCTGCCGGCGATCGATCGGCGGAACCAAGGTCGGCACGGCCATCACTGGCCGATCCTGATCGGCAAGCTCGACTCGCCCTACACCGACTGCATACGATTCAAACACCCGCTCACACCATCTTTCACTCGACCCAACATCGTCCGCAAGCGACCAAAGTCCTTTTCACGACTTGACTACTTCCTTCTGCAGCGCACCCACCAAAAGCGACTCGTCCAAGCCTCGACGATCTACGACCACCCCAAGGACCTTTCGGATCACCGACCGGTCTCGATCGTCCTAGTTCTCTCGGACGAGCGAGGAGACGCGGCTCAACCCAACAACAGTTTGCCAACGACATCAAACCAATTACATCGTATCAACGCGGCGACCTTCAAGACGGCGGAGTTCCAGGGGATGTTGGAAGGATGGTTGGAAGGAGCGAGTGGGGAGGAACCGGTGGGGGAGCTCGAGGTGGTGCTGGGGAACTGCGAGAAGGAGGGTCGGGAGCTGGCGAGGAGGGAGCATCGGGAGCGGGTGGAGCGGATGGCGGTCTTGGTGGGAAGGGTGCAGGATCTGGAGGCGTTGCCGGTGATGGGGGACGAGGAGACGGCCGAATGGACGCGGACGACGGAGGAACTCAGGCGAGCGGTCAACGAGCGCGCGCGCCAACTTCGGATCCGAGCCCACGTACCCGAAATCGCTACCGAGGAACGACTGTCGCGGCCGGTCCACGCCAAGCTCGCGGCACGGAGTTCGGATTCCAAGATCACAGCACTGCGATTGCCCAACGGAGAGCTGACACATGACATTGACGTCGCGCTTGACCACACACAGGCGCACTTTCAGCGCCTCTACGATCTCGAGCCGCGCGATCGGGACCACGTCGAGCGACTTAGGGACGATTTCTTGGCGCCGATCAGGTCGGCGCGCACTTGCGACGACCCGAGCTCGGACCCGCTCTTTCTGCGACGACTCTCGGAAGCGCACATCGAGCTGCTGCAGCAACCCATCACCGAGGACGAGGTCGTAGCCGCAATCGCAACAACGCACCCCGGTCGATCGCCGGGTCCATCTGGCGTGCCCTACGAGCTCTATCACACAGCGCCGCGGGCGTGGGCCAAGGCGCTGAGCAGGGCCTTCAACGCGATGACCGAGCGCGGCTCGCTTTCACCGAAGCAGGGGCAAGGACTCGTTCGCCTGCTCTTCAAGCACCACAAGATCGGGGCCGATCGCGCCGAGCTCTCGTCGTACCGGCCCATCACCTTGCGCGAGTGCGACTACAAGCTCTTCACCAAGGTCTACGTTGCGCGACTCAACCACGTGCTGCCGGACCTGCTCCCACCGCAACAGCACGGCTTCGTCAAGGGCCGCCGATCGGCGGACGCGTCATTCCACCTGCGACTCTTGATCGAGGAGCTGGGCGCGCGCGGCACCGAGTTCCCTGACGCGGCGCTCTTGTCTCTTGACCAATCGTCGGCCTACGACCTCGTCGAGCACGAATGGATCTTCGCCATCTTCGACGCTCTCGGCGCTCCTGCCGCCTTCCAACGCGTTCTGAGGATGCTCTACTCGGGTGACTCGACCACGGCGCGATATATCATCAACGGCTTCTTGACTCCGCCGGTGCGGCTGACGTGTGGGCTCGGCCAAGGGGACCCGGCGTCGTCGTCGGTCTGGGATGTCGTGTTCCAGCCGTTCCTGGATGCTCTGCACCGTCGAGGCATCGCGCTGAACCTCTCGCTTCCTACCATTCACCCCTACCCACAGAGCCGCGCCATTACATCCCTTGCGTTTGCCGATGACGTCGTCGTCGCCGTCGCGGGCTCGGAGTCACTCAACTTGCTCGACGACCTGGCGCTCGACTGGAGGCTCGCAACCAATGGCCGGCTCAACACCGACAAGACCGTCGTACTACCCATCGGGTGTCGCTGGGAGGCTGGCGATCGTCCGCTCGTCGTCAAGGCCGAGGGCGAGTCGCTCGAGTGGATCGGCCTATCTTTCGACCCCACCGGCAACACCGAACTCGCCAACGTGAATCTCGTCGCACGGCTCGAAGCGGTGCTCGATTCGGCACGGGACCGAGGGCTCACACACCACACCCGAGCGTTCTACGTCAACCGATACGCCATTCCCAAGATTCTGCACATCCTCTCCGCCGACATTCCACCGCTCGAGGTCGTCAAGGAGCTTGATCGCATTCTCGCCGACTTTGTCCGCGGCGGCAAGAGGAGGTCGTGCTATGGCAAGGACGTCGTCTTCACACCGAGGTTCAAGGGGGGTCTTGGGGTCATGCGGATGCAGGACGTCGTCGACTCGGTTGCGGCACGCGTCTGGGACGTGCTTCTTGGCGGTTCGGATGCGATCTGGCAGGGACTTGCGCGCGCGGCGATTGTACGAGCCCATCCCGCCCCCGACTTTGACTTGGCAACCGATGCGTGGCCTTGCGACTACACTCCGATCCGAACCGATCTACACCCAAGATGGCAGGCCGTGCTGAAGGTACCATCGACGCACGATGCGCAAGTCAAGCCGAGGACGTTGACGCTCGCGAACCTTCTCGCTCTTCCGATCAAGTTGCACACCCTTCACTACCTACCGGGAGCACCAGCTGTGTCGCGACCACCCTACGACGCCGACTATGCTGCGTTTGCCATTTACGCCAAGGTAGCGGACCTGTTTCGACGCGAGCTGTACCCGGGCGGGGGCTTTCATCTCTGGACGCCGCCGACGGATGTGGTCGTCAGCAACAGCGAATACGATCAACGGGGCCGCCCACAACGAGAGCACATCGTGGCATGGTACCGACATGCAATCAATCGATTGAGGTTCACACCAATAGCTCAACCGGTCGCGGCAGTACGAATCAACGGGCCTCCCCGAGTCCGCCCCAGATCCGAGGTCCGCCCCACCACGCCGCTCGAGTCGATCCTGCCCCATCCGATCGACCCGCCGCAGCGCCTTCCGAGACCGGCTCTCCCAGACCAATCAACACAATACAACTTGCTCAGCATGGATCGGCCATACACCATCCGTCGCGTCCGCCGAGTCTTGAATGCAAAGGCCTTCACCGACACGATCGGTTTCAGGGACTCGATGCAGCCCGACGATCTCAAGGGATTCTGGAAGGGGGTCAACTCGAAGGCATTGACGGCGAGGGAACGCGAGGTGTGGTTCAAGCTCGTCAGGAACTTCACCCCGACTCGGAGTCTGCAGTTTCATCAAAAGCACGACGACTCGCCCGCGTGCCTCGTCTGTGGAGCGCCCAAGGACGATCGGGAGCACTACTTCTTCGACTGCGTTGACTCTGGGAACGTTTGGATCGCGGCAAGGGGCGTGCTCTGCGACGCACTGGGGCTTGACACGATCGACAACACGCATTACACGGCCGTTCAACGCATGTTCGGACTTCCGAAGCTCAAGGCCAGTCTGCGCGATCAAGAAGGAGCGGGGAGGACGATCGAAATATTCACCGGGCTGGTCTTGGAGATGATCAGCAGCGGGAGGTGGGGGATGCAGAAGTGGGGGACGAGGATGGAGGGTGTTGGGAGGAGGAGGATCATCTTGGAGGAGAGGTTGAAGCTGAGGGTGGGAGGAGCTTGGGGGAGGAGAGGGCAGTAGAGGCTGGGTTCGACTTTCCCCCCACCACCACACACACACACCAAATTCTCGCGACATCGTTTTCTCCTACTGTACACTA
Organism: Microbotryum violaceum; assembly: GCA_022506055.1. Classification (NCBI taxonomy): domain Eukaryota; kingdom Fungi; phylum Basidiomycota; class Microbotryomycetes; order Microbotryales; family Microbotryaceae; genus Microbotryum; species Microbotryum violaceum. Next base: position 2,671,436 of record JAKMXP010000002.1, read on the forward strand.
AATAGCTCGCTTTCCTCTTTCATTTGTTACAGGTTCACCGTTGCGGATCATGGACCATCTCGCGATTTGGCGTCGACTCGGTGTGGCTCGCGCTCTTCGGCTTCGGGGTTCTGAGTCAAGGGAGGGATCAGCGGACACAGGCAGAAAGTCGGCTTTGAGGGGCCAGGGACTGCCGAGGGGAAGGTTTTGAGGGACCTTCACCGCGTCTTGTTGTGACTGAGCAGAGACTTGGAGCGTCGAGGGTCGTGGTGGTTGCGCAGTCGTGCTCTTGTCTTCGTCTCGACCGAGTGGGAAGTGGCTGTGGGGTGGGCCTTCTGTCGTTAGTACATTTCTTTTCTTTCTCTTTCTCTTCATCTCTCTTTCTCTCTCTCATTAGTCTCCTGGGGGGGAGCAACCGCTTGGCTGGGGCACTTGAATCCCGTTATTGGATTGGTGGACACCGGCCCGTTTCTCGCACTTTGGCGGGCGGTTTGTGTTATCATCGTCGACTTCCTTCTAGTTTATCCGTAGGCCAAGCAGGGGGAACAGGAATTGGGGGCAATATGATGAACAGTTTCTACAAAAAAATAAAATCGGCGAGCTTCTGCCGCCGGCGCAACACGGTTTCATGCCATCAAGACGTTCAGCGGACGCGGGAAGTCATCTCACTCTCCTTCTCGAAAAACTCCGATCGCTCGGTACTGATGTCTTCCCAGAGGGCGCCCTCTTGTCTTTGGATCAGCAGAGCGCGTACGATCGGGTCGATCACGCTTGGATCTTCGAGGTCTTCGAGGCCTTTGGCTTTGGTGAGCGTTTCATCTCCCTGCTGCGCGCTCTGCACGATCCCGAAACTCTGGGGGTGCGCTACCCCGTCAATGGGTTCCCCACGGAGCTGGTGCGGTTGCTGTGTGGTCTCGGTCAGGGGGATCCTCTCTCGTGCCCGGTCTGGAACATTACGTTCCAGCCCTTCCTCGACGCTCTCGTGCGGCGCGGGATCGCGCTCGACCTGCAGAAGTTGTGGCCAGGGGGGCCGCGTGCGCAGCTTACGCATCTGGCGTTCGCCGACGATGCTGTGGTGGTGGTGGAGTCACCGGCGGCATTGTCAAAGCTGCAAACGCTGTCGCAGACGTGGTACGAGGCAACCAATGGGAAGACCAACACGGACAAAACGCTTGTGCTACCTCTCGGACCGCATTGGCTTCGGGACGAGGCTGCGCAGGCGCTGCCAACGGTGCAGGAGGGGGAGAGCTTCAAGTGGTGCGGCTATGCCTTCTTTCGCTATGGTGACTCGAAACTGTTTTGGACCCACGTGCTTGACAGGATCAAGGCCAAGACCAGCGCCGCTCGAGACCGGACACTTTCGCCGAGTGAAAAGGTTTTCTATGCCAATGCTCACATCGTCTCGACGGTCCTCCACGTGCTGTCTTTCGACATACCGCCTCAATGGTTCATTAAGGCGGCGGAGACGGCACTTACGGACTTTGTCTGGGGAGGAGCAGGGCGAAACACCGTCGCTCGCGATTTCGTGTTCCAGGCTCGGGAGGACGGTGGCTTGGGCTTGATTTCGATCGGCGACATCGTTCACTCGGTGGCGCTTCGATTTTGGGATGCTGTGGCGGGCTCGGACGAGGCGATCTGGGCGCCTCTAGCTCGCGAGAGCTGGAGCTCCCTCGTCGCTGCGACCCGCGATTTCAGTCCGTGGGGGTTCTTCAGCAGCACGGCTCGGGTCGAGAAGCTGTATCGCGACTCGACGCGCTGGGGGGCAGTCGTTGCAGCGGCCAGGGTCACAGTTCCAACCATCAAGTCCGAACTCCTTACGCTTCCCGAATTGCTCTCGCTTCCGCCTCGCCTCCCTTCACTCTATGCTGAAGGTGCCAAGCATGCATATGACGATGCGGACGCAGTGGCAAAGTTTGCGCAGATTGCGGACCTGTACTGGAGGGACGAAGGGAACGGATGGGCTCTCGTTGGCCATCGACGCGGGTTCTGGCAGCACTCTAAGGAACCTGCCCTGGCGCACGAGCACGTGTGGTCGCGCATGGGTCAGAAGCTCAGGGCGAAAGCCCTGCTGCCCAAGACCGCGGTGCGACCCGCTCGGATACCTCTCAAGGAGGCACCCCATCCTCGGTGCTTCAACTTCTTTGGGCTCACCCGACCTTTCACTATTCGCAAGCTGCGTCGGCTTGTGAACGTGGTTCGGTTCCCAGGGAAGGAGGATCGGGTCAAGCGTTTCCCTGATGGGACTTCTCAGAGCGATAGGAAGCGCTTCTGGAGGTGGCTTCCTGACCGGTTCGCGTCTGCTGTGGAGCAGGACACCCACTGGCGGCTCATGTACGACGTGACGCCGACGCGCAAGAGGCAGCATACTCAGGGTCATGCCTCTTCGCCGACGTGTGTGTTCTGTGGCAACGATGCAGCGGTCATCGAGACGGTGTCGCACTAATTTTTCGAGTGCGCGTACTCGACCAACTTCTGGGGCGGGGTGCTGAGCATTCTGTTCGACAAGCTCGGCATCGAGGATACCGACGTCGATCCGTCGACGTTCACTCCGGAGCAGCTGACTATGGGCCTCCCCCTTTTGCGGGGTCGTGGGAGAACGACCTCGAAATGGATGTGGGTCCGGCTGGCCTGCGCGATCGGCTTCCAGCGGCTGCACCTGCTCCGCTGGCGCGTTCATCAGCGGTTCCAGAAGGACGGCGTCGTAGCCCTTCCCTCGATTCCCAGTGCGCTCAGAGCGTTCGAGCGAGATTTTCTCTCTCGGGCGGGCTTTGTTCCTGGGGCTCGAGATTGGGAGCTGTGAAGACCGAGTTAAGTCTCTCCTTCCCTTCCCTCCCCTCCCTTTTCTTTCTTTCTCCTCGAGTGGGTCTTCGGAAGTTGACGTGCCTCGAAACTTGTGGGCAGTGGAAGGCTGCGCGTCTCCCCCCACCCTCCTTTTGCCCTAGGGTGGTTTCCTTGTTTGCATGGAACGGCCAGCAGGGTGGATGCTCAAGATTGCTGTATGCCCTGCTAAGTCTCCCCTTTCTCTCTCTCTTTCTTTCTGGTGGCTCAGATGTTGACAACAATTTGGGCCACACCCCTCTTTCCCCTTCCCCATTTTCCGGCTTTTGGATCCGAGTTGGTTGCGTTGGATCGGCAAGAAGGATCGCTCGTTGGATCAAGATTCTCGCGCCACGGCGAGCCTCGTTCGGGATTTGGTTTGGAACGTTCGCTCGGCTCGACGGCTCAAAAGCCAGCGCCCGAGACTCAGCCAACGGAGGACTTCTGGCGCTGTCGGGGTGACGACTAGCTGGGGCTTGGCTGCGTCCTGTTAGTCCCTGGGGACCTCTATCTCTGGCTTCGACCCCTCCGTTGGCCCCTCGGGTGTGTTCTTCCCCCCTCCCCTTTGTTTTAGTATTCCTGCTTCTCCGTGTTTCTGGTTGTGCCTTTTGTATATGTCCCCCCCCCCCCTTCTTTCTATGTGCTCCCCGTTTATCACGTATCTTCGCTCCCGATCTTGGGATGTGAAGCGGCAGCAGACTCACCGCCCGTTGGAGTCCGAGTTAGGTGCTCGGCGGGTTTTGATCTGCGCGGCGCCCTTTGCGCGCAGGGGTTTGATTTTCACCCATCTGCTTGTCGCCACTGCTTAGAACCTCTTTTAGCTCTTTTTGTAGCGGTCCCAGCCAACCCGAAGGATTGCAATTTATGAGCCCCAGTAAAAACAAAACAAAAAATCATACCCGCCATCCACCCGTACCCACAGAGCCGCGCCATCACATCACTTGCGTTTGCCGATGACGTTGTCGTCGCCGTCGCGGGCTTGGAGTCACTCAACCTGCTCGATGACCTGGCGCTCGACTGGATGGCCGGCTCAACACGGACAAGACGGTCGTACTACCGATTGGACGTCGCTAGGACCCTGGGGAACGGTCAATCGTCAAGGCCGCAGGCGAGTCGCTCGAATGGATCGGCCTCCCCTTCCACCCCAGCGGCGACACCGAACTCGCCTACGCGAATCTCACCGAATGGCTCGAGGCGACGCTGGAAGCGGTTTAGCATCGCTGGCTAACGCACTACACCCGTGCCTTTTACGTCAATCGGTACGCCATCCCCAAAATGCTGCACTTCCTTGCAGCCGACATCCCGCCGCCCGAGGTTGTCAAGAAGCTCGATCGCATCCTCGTCGATCTCGTCCGTGGGGGAAAGGGGAGGACGAGCTACGGCGAGGACGTCGTCTTTACACCAAGGTACAAGGGGGGACTCGGGGTCATGCGGATGAAGGACGTGGTGGACTCGGTTGCGGCCCGGATCTGGGACGTTCTCCTCGGCGGTTCGAAGGCGATCTGGCAAGGACTTGCGCGGGCGGCGTTCGAGCGAGCCCAGCCCGACCCCGACTTTGACTTGGCCACTGATCTCTGGCCAGACTCAAGTACCCCCATCCCCGACGATCTACATCCCCGTTGGCAAGCCGCGCTCCGGGTCCCGAGGGCTTGCAACGCGCAGGTCAACCCGAGAACCCTGACTACCACTAACTTGCTCGCACTCCCGACCAAGCTCCAGAGCCTGCACTTCCATTCAACAACAGGGGCGTACCTTAGTAAAGACGAAGTGCGTGACTGCCGTCTCTTCGAGATCTACCCCAAGGTGGCGGACCTGTACCGGCGCGAGCTTTACGCGGGCGGGGGCTTTCATCTCTGGACGCCGCCGGCGGATGTGATCGGCGACAACAGCGAGTACGATCGACGCGGGCGCCCACAGCGAGAGGCAATAGCGGCTTGGCACCGGTTCGTGATCGATCGGCACCGGGCGACACCCTTGGCGGCGGCGGTGGCGGCGGGACGAGTCAACGTGCCTCCCCGAATCAGCACCAGCGCACCGCTCGAGGCGATCATACCCAAGCCCGTGGCCCGCTTCGCGATGCGATGGAGCAGCGCCTTTCGGACCCGGTGCTTCCAAAACAGGCGAACCAGTACAGGCTGCTGAACATGGCTCGACCGTACACCATCCGTCGCATCCGCCGGGTCCTGAACGCGAAGGCCTTTACCAACACGCTCGGGCACAAGGGGCCGCCGCAGCCGGACGATCTCAGGGGCTTCTGAAAGGGAGTCAACTCGAGGGAACTGACGGCGAGGGAGAGGGAAGTGTGGTTCAAGCTGATTCTCCGCTTCACCCCGACGCGCAAGCTTCAACACCAACAAAATCACGACACTTTTCCCGCGTGCCTCGTCTGCGAAGCGCCGGTGGACGACACCGACCACTACTTCTTCGGCTGCGTGGATTCGCGGAATGTCTGGATCGCGGCAAGGGGCGTGCTCTGCGATGCACTCGGGTGCGACATGATCGACGACCCCCAGTACACGACACTGCAACGACTCTTTGGCCTGCCCAAGCTCAAGGCCAAGCTCAGCGAACAGGAAGGGGCGGATCGAGATCTTCACAGGGGTGATTTTGGAGATGATCAGCGTGGGAGATGGAGGATGCAGAAGCACGGGACGAGGATGGAAAGTGTGGAGAGGAGGACGGTTGTATTGGAAGAGAGGATGAAGTTGAGGGCAGGGACCAGGCGAGCGCAGTAGACGCAGGTCTCGATCTCTCCCCCCTCCTCCCCCCCAAACCACCCACAAGAACGAATCACACCATTTCACAAAAGCTATATACTAAACCTTCCGATCCCCCCCTTTTTTTTATTTGCTTTCATCTATTACAGGTCCACCTTCGCTGCTTACGGACTGTCTCGTGTTTTGGCATCGACTCGGGGTGGCGTGTGCTCTTCGGCCTCGAGGTTCTGAGTCAAGGGAGGGAGCAGCATGCAGCAGACAAAGGCAAGAAGTGGGCTTCGGGGGGCCAGGGACTGCCGAGGTGGGGGGTTTGAGGCCCCTCCACCGCGTCTTGTTGTGACCAAGCAGAGACTCGGAGCTTCGTGGGTCGGGGTGGTGTCGCTGTCGCTCTCCTGTCTTTGTCTCGACCGAGTTGGGAAGTGGGTGCGGGGTGGGCCTCCTGTCGTTAGTAACATTTTTTTTATTCTCTCTCTCTCTCTCTCTCTTTCTCTCTCTCATTAGTCTCCTGGGGGGGAGCAACCGCTTGGCTGGGGCACTTGAATCCCGTTGTTGGATTGGTGGACACCGGCCCATTTCTCGCACTTTGGCGGGCGGTTTGTGTTATCATCGTCGACTTCCTTCTAGTTTTTTCCGTAGGCCAATCAGGAGAAACAGGAAATGGGGGCGATATGATGAACCGTTTCTACAAAAAAAGGGGGTGCTTTAGAAAAGTGTGTATAGACTTGTCATGTGCTACACGAGTTAGGTTGCGACAACAATTTTGATCCCCTCATCCGTCCAGCTGAAGCCCGCGCTTGCCCGGATCCCCTTTGACCGGTAACGACCGGCCACCACTGCCGCCGAGTCAGGGGCTGCAGTCAGTACAGTCAAGCTAAGGTCTATCACTAGCGCTGTATCGTTCAGGCAGAGAAAATCTAGAATACGAGATGTCTCAATGAAAGCTTATAGAGATGGCGGATCAAGCTCGTTGAGAGGGAGATGGAAGAGAATTGTGGAGGATCGCACACGGTACCTGCAGCAGCTGGCACTAGTGCAGGCGCGTCGTCGCCAACTCCTGCAGGAGAGTGAAAACGAGGGCCCGAAGGAACTTTCCAAGACGTAGACTAGCTGTCGGTTTGTCTATTTCTCATTGCCCCACTCACCGCTCGGCGGTCCTTTCGAGCTACGCCATTGGCCGTAGCGCTTCCGGATCCGGCGGCGAAGGCGAGCTTCAAGTTGGGGGTTGGGGTTGCTAGATACATGGCAAAAATGCGATGGTTCGATAAAGGTCCGTCTGGTACTGGTACTGGACCCTTTTGCTAAATTGCCTACACCCTTTGTACTACTCCTCTATGGCGCTACGATCGCCGCTCGGCGGGCCTTGTATTGTGCCTCATCGCGAGGCATGCCTCAGAAATCGGCCTGAACGGATGGATGTAGGTGACAGTAGGACCTACCCAAAAAACTGCCATTCAGCGTGGGTGGTTTGACAAATTCCTCCGTATAGTTTGCCTAGGCTGATCCGTCGCAAGATATAATCCGAGTTGATGACTTTCACCTCCGAAGCAACTGGCAATCGGCGAGTGCACGGCACGTGGCGCGCCGCCCGCCGAGCGGAGCCGAGCGGCAGCTGTCAGCATACGTCAGCACTTCAGCAGTCGCACCTAAGCGCACGGGCCCCTTTCGGGCTGGTCGTCGTGGTGACGGTCTCGACCCCCTTCCTCCTCTCCTCCAAGCTACGCACTCGCACCCACACCCACCCCAACAAAAGTTCCGCGGGGATGGGAGGCCCATCTCGCCAAACGCAGCTCAACATCCAAGACGACCACTCGCTCTCCTACAGCGCCCCCGCCTCATCCACGACTCCCACCCAAGTCGGCAATCCATCCTCCTCCTCCTCACGCTCTTTCGACGTCTGGGGCTTCCTCCACGATCACTCGACTCAGTCCAGACGACAGATTGCCTCCCGTGACGTTTATCGTGATGCCAGGGATCTAGTCGAGGGTACGGATCTCGTGGCCTCGAAAATGGCAGAGAGCGTTGCCTCTTCCGCGAGCGATGATGAAGGGCCAAAGCTCTTGGGAGGCCGTCAGAGTGGAGAGGAGTCGGTTGACAGCGAAGTGGATACTGCGAGGTCGCGGAAGAAAGGCAAGGGTAAGGCAGAGGTACGTCATGACCCGAGACATGGCTGAAGCGACGAGCATCCAGAGGGGCTCATCTCCTACTCCTGACTCGGCTCGAAGCAGAGTTCACCGTCCAAGTCAAGTCCCCGACGCCGGAAACGAATCATCGAATCATCATACGATGATGAAGACGATTACGATTCCGAATCAGATCCACCCCCTCCCCATTCTACGACACAACGACCACTCAGCTCCCCCCGAAAAGCCGACCTCGGTGTGGAGGGTAGCAGAGGTCGATCACGAAGCACTTCCCTCTTCGACTGCGTATGGGTCGACAACTCTCGCTTCTCGTCGCCAACCAAGAAAGTCAGTACTGCTTCGTCACCCTCGAAAGCGCCGAGATCGGTCATATTCTCACCGAGCAAAAAGGGGCCGCCGTTCGAGACTTGGGTGCTGTCCAGTTCGGGATCGGGTACCGAGGACCCGGAAGAAGAAGACGACGACGATGAAGAAGAAGAGCACAATCCAAGACGATCCCGATCTAAACGTGATGCGTACCTCTTTGACTCTGAAGCCGAGGAAGCGAGCGAGAATACTTCGGGAAGCTCGGAAGCGGCGCTCAAGAGTCGACCTACGCCCAAAGTTCGTTCGCAGTCGCCGTCAAACCAGAAGAGGGTCGTCCAATCTGAGTCTGGCACTGAATCAGAAACGGAGGAAGAAGACGCCTTGCCCCGATCTTCTATCAGAAGTGCTCGTCGTACTCAAACCAAGGCTACGGTGTCGTCTCGCAAACGCCGGGTGTCGACGAGCTCGTCAGAGATCAGTGAAGACTCTGTGGGTCATCGACGCATCAGCACCTCGGTCCTTCAACCCAAGAAGCAGAAAGTGTTCTCTACCAAATCTCCTCGTCGTCGGATTCCTTCGACTACTCCACCCTCGAAACGTAAGAGCGTCAAGGAGGTGGCCAAGAAGAGGGAGAGAAAGCGGTCCGACGACGAAGAGAGTGAGAATGAGAGTGATGAGGCGTTCATCGTTGACGACGATGACGATGACGATGACGAGCCTGCTTGGTCTTTGTCTCGGAAGAAGAGTGGTCGAGGCTCTCCAAAGAGGAGAAAGGCGAAAAAGGGAACCAAACGAGCCCCAACCCTTTCGTCGGGTTCTGAGAGTGAGGGGGACGGCAATGGCGGCTCACAGCAACAAGACGACGACGGGACCAACTCGGAGGACGAGGACGATCTCGAGCTCAGTGGTGAAGAAACTATGTTTCCGGACGATGCACGAAGAGGAAGTAACAAGATCAGCAAGTTTGCCAAGTTGAGAGCGGAGCGAGAGCGTGAGTCCTCCAGAATGATAATTTCGAGATCATCTAGCTGACCGCTAACGTTGGATTGACAACAGAGAAACGGTACGAGAGTGTGCGGCGAAAACGCACGGTCGTCGACTCGGACAATGACGAGCCCGCGTCCACGCACCATGCGGCACGATCCTACCTGGGAGCATCCGAGGAGGAAGATATTCAAGATGAAGACGAAGACACGAACGAAGACGAGGATGGTTCTACTCAGAATGGTCAAACAACGGACCTGGATGCGGATGTCCCCGGCTTCATCGTCGACGAAGACGAGGACGACCAGAGTGAGACGGACCGAGCGCTCGTGCGAGACATTCGACGCCGAACGCTTGGCAAATCCCAGGGTCCGATGTATCATTTCAAGGTGGGTCCACCTTGATGGCGTGTGGGATTTGTTATTTGGTCGAGCTGACCCGCCCCAGCCTGATTTACTCACAAGGTCTTTCTGTCATGGATCATACGATCCATCATCGCCCCCGAGATCGATTGGCTCGCCGACGAGGAGATGCTCGAGGCGCACACCAAAGTGCACGAGATTTATCGCGACCACCTCAACTCCCTTCTCGGGTCCTCGGCATGGACCCCCGTTTTCCGCGCAGCGATCAGGATTCGCCCCACCTTCATCCTGCACGAGATTGACGATGCTCTACGAGGAACGTCTTGCGATGCTTGTGTGATGGGTCGTCATCGCGCGTCCATCTTCCGTGCCGAACTCTTAGGTGAAGCCTACGACCGCAAAACGCTCTCTCCCTTGAACCGTAAAGCGCGTAAACAACTCGTGCATCAACTCGCATTGGAAAACAACAGCCAAAGCGAAAAGGCCCTCAAGTTGCTCGTCGATGCTTCCCAAACGCTCGATTTTAGTCTCGGCAAGTTTTGCGCTTCGAGGTCGCAGACGTATCACGAGTTACATCATAGACCGTATTCGGCGAGGAGGGAGTTGGTGGATGCGTTGAGGGGGGTGAGGAGGGAGGTGGAGAGGGTTGAAGAAGGGGAGGGGGGAGAGAGAGGTAGGAAGGATGAGTGGGAACGGAGAATTGGGAGAGAGGCGGAGAGATGCGTGCAGGTGTTGGAGGAACAGAACGTCACGACTAGGGTGAGTGCACGGCTTTTTCTGCGTTCAGGCGTGGGGTGGGCAAGGAATCGCTCACTGTACTTCGTTTGCTACCGATAGCTCGCCAAGTTGATGCAGGACGAACTGGCAACGGCGACAAGACTGTTTGCTACGTCAGGCTAGGACGAGCACGAGTTTGCTCGTCCCGTTCACACGGATGAACGACGACGTGTGATATATGATGACTTGGTGATGTCCGGGATCCTTTTTGGGCTTGGGCTGACGAATCATCTTCTTCAGTGCGGTGGTTGGCGGAGGAGGTTAGGAGGAACAGGGGCTACGTGGAGATGTCTGATGTGGTAGTTCTATGCATCTATGAGCAATCAATGCCATTTGTGATCGAGTATTTGGCTCAAAATCGAGCTGGGGTATTTGCTTGGCCTTCAAAAAACTTTTCACTGCCAGATCTGGAGTAGAAGTTCTGCGATCCGGCCGCGCCACGCTTGGCGATGCTCCGCTCGCTCGAGCTAGGTTCACTTTCCGGGACGACTTCCGAGATATTGCCACTAGAATCCTGGGTGGTGTGTTCTTCCTGGACCGACGAAACGTCTTGCTCCTGAACTTGACGAGTTGGGGTGGACAGCAGCAAAAACGTGGGACATCACAAGCCACTCTGATGCACTAAAACTGGGCCCGAATTGGCGCCGGAATTGCAGCAGCTAGCTGGCGCTGTCAAGCCTCGACCCACTCTTGCATCCACTCCGGTCGCACGGAGGCGACTTGTCGAGGAACGCCCCTTCTTCGCTTCTTGGCTGCTGGGTACGACAACAGACACAGAGTCTCAAAAGCTTTCGCACGATGGCGCAGCTGGCCAGCTCGCCTGATCTACAGCAACGCCGACCGGGCTCAGCCACGACGACCACGACGACCATGGCTCGCTCCGACTTGTCAGCGATCGCTTCGAGCTCCAGCGCGGCGCCGGCGGGGGCGGGTGCGGTGGGCCTGAGCATGAGCGTGGGCGTGGGCGCTGGCGTGGCACAAGGTCCGACCACGCACGGCCACCCCGCACCGAGTCGTGATCATTCCGGCGGGGAGACCGACTTCGTTCCGCCTGCTTCTCCGACACCCACTGGTGGGTCGTGGAAGAAGATCCGACACAAGCTCAGTCGGAAACCGTCGGCCATCTCGACCGGGATGAGTGGTGCGGCACCCGGTAGCAGCAGCACGCCCCAATCGTCCCCGCAGCACCAGCACCACCTCGTCGCCGGCGGCGCACAGGGCAGCAGCACCGGCCACGATCGCCACCCACTCGACTCGCCCGCCTCCCCCGGCTCATCCCACCAGCAGCACCATGCGATCCATTCTACCGCAGTGCTTTCGATGGTCTCGGGCCCTACGACCCCGCTCACATCGTCCTCGCTCGGCTATTCGCACACTTCCGAAGACAGCGGCTATTTTGCTCATTCGACGCGTGCCGCCACCATCACCACCACCACCGCAGCAGCGGCCGGCACGAGTTCGGGCTCGGGTCCGGATAATGGTCTGGGCACAGCCACCCACGCCAGCTACGACACGACCCCATTGAACGACAACTCGCCCGCGCCGAGCAGCAAAAGTGCGAGCTTCAGGAACGATCACCCCAACTCGTCCTCGTCGTCGCTGAACCGCACCCCACCGATCGGCAAGGAGAATCTGCGCGGATCGACCCGGTCCAAGAACGGGCTTTCAACCTCTCAAAAGCAAACTTCTGCAGCCCAGTCATCCGTGCTGGTGTCCTCGCCGTCCTCGTCGTTGCCTTCGACTCCGGCCATTATCAGGGGCTCGGACGGCACCTCCGCTCGCTCGGCCAAAGCCTCACGCCCATCCAAGTCGTCGCGATCGCACACGGGCACGTCGCCCCCACTGCAGAAGGCATCTCCGCGTGAATCCTCACCTACTTCTGGCTCGCCGGCGGCACGCTTCCTGCGGCGCGTCGCTTCGGCCCCTAACGCTAAAGCCCTCTTCAATGGCTCGCTTTTCTCCTCCTCGAAACCCAACTACCTCTCGCCGACCCCACCGGTACCGCCACTACCGACAGGCATCATTCGTGTCGGCGACGTGCACGACTCGGGCGTGTCGCTGAGCACCGGGCCCGGATCGAGCACCGGGCCCGGATCGAGCAACGGAGACAAGCGATCAAAGTCGTCCCTCTCGGATGCGACAAAGTCGTCCTCCTCGGCCCGATCCTCTTCGAACGGCGGTGTAGCAGCCCTCTCCAACAGCTTCCACGTCTCGTCTGCCTCTACGTCCCCCACTCGATCACGTTCTTCGCCCGTGATCGCGACCTCGCCTTCCATGTCTTCATCCGCCCTCCTGGCCCCACCTTCACCCAGCCCCTCGATCACGCCGGGTTCGCCCCGTGCCGCGTTCCGACGGACGTATTCGTCCTCTTCGATCCGCAACCGAAGTGCCGAGATCGGGCCCAGCAGTTTCCAAAAGATCAAGCTGTTGGGCAAAGGGGACGTCGGCAAGGTGTACCTCGTCCGGGAGAAGAAAACCGACAAGCTGTTCGCGATGAAGGTCTTGAGCAAGAAGGAGATGATCAAGAGGAACAAGGTCAAGCGTGCGCTAGCCGAGCAGGTAAGGAAAGGGTTCTTTCAAGTGGTTCAGTAACCGAGGACTGACTCGAAGCCCTTTGCCGTACTTTCGTAGGAAATCCTCGCTGGCTCGAATCACCCTTTTATCGTCACGCTCTACCATTCTTTCCAATCGGACGATTACCTCTACCTCTGTACGCACTCTCGCAGAAGCTGCGTTGAGTCCTTGTTCCAACGCTCATGCTTCGTTTCCTTTCTCAGGCATGGAGTACTGTTCGGGCGGAGAGTTTTTCCGCGCTTTACAGACTCGACCTGGCAAGTGCCTTGCCGAGGACGACGCCAAGTTCTATGCTGCCGAGGTCGTCGCCGCTCTCGAATACCTACATCTGATGGGCTTCATTTATCGAGATCTCAAACCCGAGAGTACGTTCTACGACCTGCGCCGTCTTTGACATTTCATCCGCTGATTCTTCTTTCCTTGCAGACATCCTGCTGCACTCGAGCGGCCACATCATGTTGTCCGACTTTGATCTGTCCAAACAATCCGATGTTGGAAGTGTCACCCCGGCTGGAATCCGACATACTCAAAATGGTGCTCCCTTGATCGACACCAAAGCCTGCGTCGCCGATTTTAGGACCAACTCGTGAGTCGGCAGATTGGGGTTATCCCCGACCAGGAAGTGTGCTGATCTGGTGGAATGTTTTCTGGCGGGCGCACAGTTTCGTGGGAACAGAGGAGTAGTGAGTCGTCCAAACGGTCTGCTTGTCTCGATAAGAGTCGGGCACTGATTGTTGTCGCCTCCATTTTACAGCATCGCCCCCGAAGTCATCAAAGGGTGTGGTCATTCCATGGCCGTCGACTGGTGGTGTCTTTCTGTTCTCTCTTACGAAATGGTGAGTTACAAATGTCAGCCGCCGGATCAGGCTTTGCAGAGGGTCAGGGGCTGACATACGAGCTATTAGTTGTTCGGCTACACGCCCTTCAAAGGCGCGAACCGCCACGCGACCTTTTCCAACATCCTTCGCAATGAGGTCGTCTTTCCCGATAGCCCTGCCACGACGACGCACTGCCGAAGCTTCATCAAGAAGGGCCTGCTTAAAGACGAACACAAGCGTTTGGGCAGTCAAAGTGGCGCGAGCGAGGTCAAGCAGGCCAAGTGGTTCGCGGCGATCAACTGGGGTCTGTTGAGGCATCAAAAACCGCCCATCATCCCGATCATCTCGTGAGTTTACTCTCGGTGGAAACGTGTTTTCCCTCTACCGCATGTTGATCGATATATGGTTGCTTCTTGCGCACAGCAACGGCCACGACGCCATCAACTTCCGGCAGATGCGCGATTCCAAGTCGCTCGATCTTGAGGGCCAGGGTCAAGCGTGGCTTCCTTGGCCCGAGTCAGCATCAGAAGGCTTTTCTCCGAGCGGTACGGTCACGCCTTCGGTCGAGGAGGTCCCGGGTCATTAGTTCTTACCCTCCCTTATCACCCGAGCTGCCTCAGCTTTTCGACGCCTGCCTCATCTTCAAAGTTCGCGCATCCTGTTTTCGCTCTTCTCCTTTCATTTTCTTAAACAGCATATGACGACACGCATCTACCCACCCTTAGTTCATTTATCCCGCTCGCAACATCATTCGTTCATTCTCCCCTCCTCCTATACAGCCTTCGCAGGATGTACACCGTGAAGATTCTTCGTCTTACCTTTACATCTTCCCTTCTTTTTCATGTTTGTTTCGCAGCCTTTCTCTTCTCCTTTCTTTACTTGTTGGGTACCAAACTGTTTCCACTTTTTCTCCTTACTTCGCAATCTCGATACACTTAACGTTCAGTTCACTCATCTGTCGCAATTGCGGGGTCTGCCTGACCCGCGCGGGAGGACGACGGCCCGGTTGCCGCGCTTGCCCATCATGTTGAACCCCTCATTGTAACGTCTCCGCGGCTCTTCATTTTGATCCCTCATCAGGTACTGCCTACGCCCCGCAACATTCGCACAGACGACAGGATGTTGACAGGCCAAGACGTGCTCAAGCATGCGCAGGCCGATGATTTGTGGATGATCATCAATGGCAGAGGTAAGCCTCGCGTAGCCCGGCCATGTCGCCTGCCGACAGACAGTGCTGACACACATGTCGCCTTGCTTGCCAACAGTGTACGACTTGACCGCATTTGCTCCTGATCATCCCGGTACGTTCAACGACGCTTCGACCTGGCGCCCCGCTCTTACCAGGTCGTTACAATCCAGCGATCATGCATTCGTGGCGCTTCCCCGCAATGCCCGCACGGCCGATCGAGCAAGCGCCTCGAGCTTCGAGACTCGCACGTGACGCGCCCCCCTATGAGAAATTGGCGGACTTTCTGAGTTGGTTCTTGGGCTTGTGTGCAGGTGGAATGCGCATCTTGCTCACGTACGCGGGGAAGGATGCGACGGAAGAATATGTCAGTCCATCACAAGCCCTGCTATACCTCCTGGAGTTGCTTGGGACGATTTGCTCAACCCTTCGGACCGGCTTTGCTGATTCGCCACGCAGGAACCGATTCATCCACCGGGTAAGCTCATGTAGACACGGGAGGTGAAAGGCGACTGGCTCCAGGACATACTCTCATGCTTCATTCGTTCGTTCCTCAGGCACGATCGAGGACACGCTCCCCCTTGACAAGCACCTCGGTCCCGTGGACATGACCACGGTCGAAAAAGTAGTCGTCCAAACTGCTGCTGCGTTCGATCCGACAAAGCAGTTGATCTCGTTGGGCGAGTGCCTCAACTTATTTGATATCGAGGTGAGTAACCCTTTTCTTGAATCCTGAGGGCCTTTGGGCCTGAGTTGCTGATTTTTTGACTTTCGCTTTCTTCATAGCGCGCCGCCGAGGCAAAATTGAAGGCCGAGGCGTTTGGTGAGAACAAGCTGCTTCTCAAGTCTCATCGCGATGAGTCATTCTGATCGAGGTGACGGCTGGTTACAGCGTACTATGCAAGTGCCGCGGATGACGAGCGGACCAAAGTTTGGAACCATGAAGCTTTCAGTGCGTTTCTCCGGATCTTCGAAATTCGGCCCACTACCAGCCCACTTACGCGTGTTCTTGAACTGCCCATTATCAATAGCTGAAATCGGGATGCGACCCAGAACCTTACGCAACGTGACCGACATCGACCCTACGACAATGATGCTCGGTCACCCCATTTCCTTACCCATTTTCATCGCCCCAGCCGCCATGGGTCGGCTCGCCCATCCCGAAGGCGAACGCTTGCTCGTCAAAGTCGCGGGTATCTACAAGATCCCTTACATGGTCTCTGCGAACGCTTCCGTTTCGTTCGAGGAAATTGCAAGCCTCAAAGTACCGGGACAGTTGTTGATCTATCAGGTGCGTCATTCATCACACCGCGTTGAACGCTTTTCAAGTACGAATCCAAATACAAAATTCTCGTTTTCGCGAACTAGCATGACTTATCCTATCCCTTTCACCTTCAGCTATACGTCCACAAGGATCGCCAACGTACCGAGGAGATACTACGCAAAGTCGTCGCGGCAGGGTACTCCGCCATCTGTCTTACAGTCGATACGCCCGTCGCCGGTAAACGGGAACGGAACGAACGAGCGACGCTCGACGCCGAATCCGCCGCCGATGCCGCTTCCTCCAAACAAGGTGTCGCACCACCCGCAGCACCCAACCAGGGTCCTTCGACGGGAATCGGTCAAATTCTGACGAGCACCTTTGATGCCGATTTGAACTGGTCCGATTTGGCATGGATCAAACGCGTCACAGGGGGTTTGCCCCTGATCGTCAAAGGCATTCAATCCGCCGAAGATGCGGCGCTGTGCGTACACCATGGCGTCGAGGCGATCTACCTCAGTAATCACGGTGGTAGGCAATTAGAAGGTTCTCCAGCGGGGGTCGAAACTTTATTGGAGATTAGGGCGCATGAGCCGCACGTTTTGGACAAGTGCGAGGTGTATCTGGATGGCGGGGTAAAGAGAGGAACGGATGTGTTGAAGGCTTTGGCGTTGGGGGCCAAGGCGTGTGGGGTGGGAAGACCCTGTAAGTCCAAGATTTTATTCTCCAAATGTTGCAATGTCCTTCCGCGGCAGCTGATCTTATAGGTCTGCACCGCCAGTCCTTTTCTCCCTCGCCTTCGGCGAGTTGGGCGTCGAAAGAGTCGTCACCCTCCTCCGCGACGAAATCATCTTAAACATGCGCCTCTTGGGGGCGATCAAGATCGACGAGATCGTACCTTCCATGGTCAATGCCAGGGCATTGGAGGTGGACGTCATTTCCAAGGAGGAATACGCGTCGCCGTCGGGACTTGTCGTACCGAGCGGAGGTGGTTTCGTCGCTGGTGTGAAGGGTTTGCTTCAGAGTGTAGTTTCGAAAGCACGGTTGTAGATCTTTTCTCGCTCTTGGTGGCAATGCATTCACTCTCGTATCTCTCGCCTATGGCACAGTCAGAGAAAGTAGAGAGTATACAACGACCTGCCCCCCGTGCAGATATTACACGAAGGGCTAGGAGTTTTCAGCTTTAGATACGTGAGGTGGTGGGGGAAAAGAACCAGAAGACACAAGAAGAAAGCAAAAGATATTCCCTTTCCGGCAACTACATCACGAAGGGGAAGACAAAGAGGGGGGAGTTGTGACAAAGTGAACGCAGTGTGGTCAAAATCAGGTATCCTTTTTTGGTCTTGACGATGTGATTTTATGCGTTCATGTAGGTCGACGCGTCGATCGTTTCGGGCAACTCGCTGATCTCAACCTCGAACCTCGATTGGATAGCTTTAAGCACCTCCTCGTTGTCGTCGTTCGAGACAAAGGTGATGGCCAGACCTTTGGTTCCGAATCGACCGGCACGTCCAACTCGGTGGAGGTACGAGTCGGCTTCTCCGGGGGTGTCGTAGTTGATGACGACTGTGCGTCACTCGTATTCGCCACGGTCAGTACTCTGTTTTCGTCAGTGACCCAACGACTGCCGAGATGTACGCACTGTTGACTCGCTCGACATCGATACC
The DNA here is from genome assembly GCA_022506055.1 of Microbotryum violaceum. Taxonomy (NCBI): domain Eukaryota; kingdom Fungi; phylum Basidiomycota; class Microbotryomycetes; order Microbotryales; family Microbotryaceae; genus Microbotryum; species Microbotryum violaceum. Next base: position 2,689,025 of record JAKMXP010000002.1, read on the forward strand.
TCGACCAAAGACATCAGTGGCGACGAGGACACGCTTCTCGAACGCCTTGAACTGCTGGTAGAGCTTGATGCGCTCCTCTTGCTTCAGGCCCGAGTGGATCGCGATCGAAGGGAAGTTGCACTCGCGCAACAATCGGTCGAGCTCAATCGCACGCGAGACGGACTTGACGAAGATGCAGACCTGCGTGGTTGCCACGTGAATCAGTCATCGGTTGGGATCCCGTCTTCCCGGGCCGGAAGGCAAAGTACCTGATTGAACTCGAGCGAGTCAAGCAAGTCGTTGAGCTTGCGGTTCTTGGCCGACTCCTCGAGGCGGACATAGTGTTGTTGCAAACCGTGGAGCGTGAGTTTCTTCTCGTCGTCGACGTAGATTTCCAAGGGCTGTTGATGTGCGTGCGTTGAGAAAGAGGCTTGATCATGAGCTGATGTGATCAACTCCAGCGGAGGAAGAATGACACCCAACTTACGCTCTGCATAAACTTCTTGCACGTCGGTCGGATCTCCTTGCTGAGCGTGGCGGAGAACATCATCACCTGCTTGTGGTGAGGGGTCGTCTTGAAGATCTCTTGAACGTCTCGTCGCATATCTGTTTCGGATCGGAAGGCGAAAGGAGAAGGGGAAGGGAAGAGGCGAACAGGATACCAAGATCACAGCATCGAGCGAACAGCCGACGAACACGCCGAGTGCGTTTGTGAACGCAGTCACGAATCGGACACGGACGGATCAAACCGGCATCGGCATCGGCATCGGAACAAGCGCGGGAAAGGGAGGAGTCGAAAGAGGGAGAGAAGAAAAAAGAAGAATGAGGAGAGATGGGCTGTAAGTGATGCGTTCTTGCTCGGCTCGGATGGTTCTATATGTTCACCACCGGACACGGGTGCCGGGGGCGGTTTGCATCTTCCGTCACGTTCCTGAACTCTTCCGGGGGCGCCTCTTTCTCTCTGCGTCGATGGTCGAGACCGATCATGGTAAAATGTAGGAGTGGTGTATGACGGGTTTCGCTCTGTATCGTTGAAGATTGGGGATCTTTGCGGTCCATCGAGTCGGGATTTCGAAGGCGAACGTCAGAGCCCGGAAGAGGTCGGTCGAATGATGGTGAAATCACGCGAGGAGCGGCCTTCTTCGGCTGTTCGATCACTCGTCGGTCCGTCATCCTCTTGGCGCGATTTACGTCGTCGCGATACAGTGGGCTTTGGCCGGATTGGCCGAGAGGGCGAACGAGAGTCGACGGATGAGGCGCCCGCAGAGAGAAAGAGGTAGAGGCACCACGCCGAGGGGCCACTGAGGACGTTGGATGCGCACACTCCCAAACACCCGGACTCCGACATTGAACTTCCAAGTACCTCCGCTCGACTCGCTCCATCGATCAGCGAGGTCTTGGCCGCCTTGGGAGCGCGCTCGACCACAAGTCGTAGCACGGGGCGGCGATCGTGCATGTGCGCGTGTACGGACGAAAGGTACGATCGGAGGGAGGAGAATCGTAGAAAAGAAAACTAACCAACAGCTTCCAACATCTTGTCGCACTCGTCGAGCACAAAGTGCCTGACGCTGGCGCACTTCAAGCTCTTGTCGCGCACGAGCGCGTTGATGCGCCCGGGGGTGCCGACGACGATGTGGGGGCACTTGTCCTTGTTCTTGAGCAGCTCCGAGTCAACCTTGGGGCTCGTTCCGCCGTAAAAGACGCCGGTTCGCACGTCGGGCATGTACTTGGAGAAGCGAGCGTACTCGTTCTTGATCTGGTAAGCGAGTTCTCGGGTGTGGCACAGCACGATGACGGACACCTCGCCGGCGACGGGCTCAATCTGTTGAAGAGTGGCCGAGACGAACACGGCGGTTTTACCTGGGCGATGCGGGTGGGGTGGGTGTCAGTGCTGAGCGCCGGGGGGTGATGGTGTGGTCAGGCACGGGGGACAAAGACGCACCCATTCCGGACTTTGCCTGGCAGAGCACGTCCATGCCGAGGATGGCCTGGGGGATGCATTCCTGTTGAACTGTGGCGGGGAATGACGGGTGACAAGCACCACTCGTCAGCATTGCCTGGGTGGTGTATCCCGTGCGCGTGGGCCCAGAGCCCAGGCGGTGTGCGCGCAACGGGCGACGGGCGAGGCGGGGCGGAGCACACACCTTCGGAGGGGTGCTCGAATCCGAGATCCGAGATCGCACGCAGCAGTTCGGGCTTGAGCAAAAAGTCGCGGAAACCGGTCGAGTGCACGCCGACGTAGGAACCCTTTTGGTCCTTGGTCTCTGCAGCCGAGTCGGTCACGCTCGCCGCAACGGGCGCCTCGATCGGGTCTTCCTCGTAGTCTGGGAGAGCATACAACCGCCGCGATGAGCATCTATATGCAGGCCCGAGGAGTGAATGCCATGCACGTACCAATCAAGTCCTCGGTCGGGTTGGACCTGTGGTTGGGTGGGGAGAGGGGTTGTGGTGTGCGGTGCGACCAAGTCAGGAACGGGAACGACAGCGATCGCCGACCCAACCCGAGGCCGAGCGTAGAGGTTGGAAGGTGGTACCGACGGCTCACATGGTGGTCTAGGTGTTTGCGGAGGGTGGAGGGGAGGGAAGGCGGGCGGAGGAGAGCGAGGTGGGGACAAGGGGCGCCTGGTGACTGCTGAGCCGGTGAGCGTGAGCGTGGTCTGGCGAGCTTGGGCGCGGGGAATGCGCTCGCTTTTTCCGGCCTTTGTTTTTTCAAACCGCGCACAAGGGTCGATCGGTAATGCTGCCTTCTGATCCACAATTAAACCACCCCAGAATTCCTCAGACACTCTCAATCAACCCTCAGCAGAACACTTTCAATCGCTCCTACAATCGAAGACTCGATGAAACCCTTCTCATAAATTTGCTCGTCGAACCCGACCGAGACGTACAATCGTCGACCGAAAGTGAATACCTCGGTGAACATCCCTTCGCCACGATGGAGGCGGGTGCCGATGGACAGGTCGGTGATCTCGAGGCTGGGTGGTGGGGTGTTCAAGGCTTTATTCTCTATTGTTGCAAGTAGAGGGAACGAGCTCGGCAACAGGCGATCGAGGTCCCCAATCACTGCCAATACGATACATCGTCAGATCATCTGGTTTTTTCTTTCCGACAAAGACACGACTCTGGACTCACTCGATGCATTGATGACAGTGCTAGGCTCCTCAATCGGCACATGATCTTGGCCCGCCGCGGACCTACCGAAATAAAAACTCCATCAGTCTCCGCCGACAGAGCAAGAGATCAGCCTCATCCGCACCGCCAAACTCACAGTACCCGAAACAACATCCTATGATAATTATCAGCGAAGAAAAGACACCTCTCCCGTTCCCGGAACCTCGTGTCGAATTGCCGCTTGGCCAACCTTGCGCCTTTGAAGATCCTCCACTTCAGACGCTCGCCACACAATTCTTTTGCTTCGGTATCGTAGAAAGGGAGGGCGATGTGGCCGAACGTGAGACGGATGGCGAGATCGGTGGCAAAGTTCGACCCTTTGGCTCTGAGGGAGGGATCGAGAAAGGGTCGTATCGAGGATGGAAATCCAATGTTGAGAGGGCGGTAGCCGAGTGAGCTGGTCGCAGAGGCAAAGAAACGCGATACGACGATGGACAGGATCGAATAGAGCAGCATGCCTAGAGAATTGCATCGAGCAATCATGAGAAACACTGAGAGTCACTCTTGGACTCTGGACTTACTCGGACTGATCCGTTCCCTACGACACACCCCAACGATACGTTGACTCGTCTCGAGGTCCAGTTTGAGCGTCAGCCACTCCGTTCTGGGAAGATCGCTTCCGACTCCGGCGAATGACAAGCGAGGGAAAGCGAAAACCTCAGGTGCCCGTCTGTGTCGGTTCAACATGATTGTTCGCGTGATTGCCCAAAACCATCTCTTGCGAGCTACGGAGGCCAAATTCGGCGAATCGAGGGGTAGCGACGGCCAAAGATCTTCAGTCGCAAGGGTGAGCTGTGATAGTTGTTCGGCCTCAGGTGCGGTAAGGTTCCAAGCGGAGAGTACGCCCGGAGCGACGTCCCACGAGAGCACAGATTTGGGACCCAGTTCGTCCAAGCATCGAGTGTACGGAGGCGACGTCGGAGGCGTTGGAGGCCAAGCTGAGGTCAACAGCTGAAAGAAGTCCCGCATGGCATTGACGATGGAGATACCGTCCGAGATCTATGGCAGCGATAGCACGAGAGAAATAAGCCCCTGTACTGACCGAGCCATTTCCGAATCCCGAGGGAATAAGATAGGAGGCCTTGCTACAGGAGGAAAATGCTGACATACAACATGCGACAGAGCGAGCATAAAGACCGGGTCTAAATGTGACTCGGCGTCACTTGGCTGAGCGTCGTTGATGATCATAATCAGTCGTGCCAGACACGATGACTGTTGCAACAGGGATCTTGGCCCGTTCAGGACTTGCTGCTGTTGAAGCTCACGGGCAACTTTCGCCGGATCGCTAGAGTGCTGAACGTGCACCGTCCTCCAAGCTTGTTCGATCGCATCGCGGTCATTTTGAAGTACATCATATCGAAACACGCGGTTTTTGACTCCGGGTACACGTTGTGTTTCCCCCTGAGGTCCGTCGTGGACGGTATAAGCGAGAGAGGGGTGCAGCGTGCGAAGCTTCGTCCAAGCCAGCAACACGCGACGCTGCAGGACGTCCACCGAATGGGCGGGTACTCGAGTCGTCATTCGGACGAACACGTCGCCTTGTCCATCGTTTTGGGCAGCGAGGTCGAATTTGGTTTCAATGAGCCCCAGGGGTCGAGTCCATGCCCCAGACGACGGTGCGGAGGACATCAAGGCAGAGTCGACGTCGATGGACGGCAGTCCGTTGGTAGAACCCACGTCTGAGTTGTGTTCCAACTTCGATGTAGAAAGAGCTTCCTTGGACCATCGGTGATTAGGGTTGTACCCGGGCCATGTGGACCACATCGCTGTGGCAGCTCGATGCCCCGGGTCATGTGGGGTGGAGCTGAGCTGAGCGGCGGACGCCTGGAGCAGACTGCCGGGCGGGTTGTATACGACTGTATGCATCCTTACACATGATTTAAGGTCAGTACACGACCAAATGATTTAACATCAACATACACCTATTCCTTGATGGTGCCTGCAAGGACTGCATGATAGTATGTGTATTGCAAGACTTATGGTGATTCAAAACCTCTTGTGTCCTTACCGCACCTCCCGTGTTACCGCACCCTCGTATCCTTACATGTGTCGACATGTGTTACGTGGGGTGACATGTGTAAGGACACGCCCGCCCGCGCACGTGCCATGTGGAACGACAGGGGGCGCACGCCCGCCCGCGCACGTGCCATGTGGAACGACAGGAGGCGCACATAGCTTGAAGCCTTTGTTCACCTTTGTTCACCTGATGGTCCCCACACCGCCCATCGACGTCAACACCGTGGCACTGTTTGACTTTGCCCAATCTCCATTGTGCCAGTAGGCACGGACTCAAATCTCTCACCACTGAGTTTGCGGAACCGCCAACATCCCGACCGTGACGCCGGACCCTGGGCTCGGACTCGGACTCGTTCCGCAGCTGGAGAGGGGCCCCAACGGCAAACTCCCAAGTCGAGATCCAAAGTTTCAAGCATCAAACGCCGATCAACGGTAGGAACCAATCGTCGAATCAGGAAAGCTGAGGAGACGGCCAGCCGGTCCCCGAGTCGGCAAACTCAGCGCATCCTTGGGACGATTCTGGTGACCTTCAAGCTGAAGCATTGACCTGCACAGTATCCGCATCGACCGCCGAGCTGCGCATGGGACAAATGACCGCTTTTCCGCAGGACCCTCGTCATCGGCCGTTCGCCTCCGATATTTGCCCTGTATTCGACAGCACTCGATCAATCTCGAGATACGCACCAAGAGTGGGCCACAGTAAACGTAATGGAGCCCCGCCCGACACACTGATGAGCTATTGAAGCTGTTGCCAATGCCCGTTGCCTCGCGTACATCGAAATGCCGGGACAGCGCCAAGGAGAGCCACTTTCCGAGCAAATACACGATCCTGACCCTCGGAAGCAACCCAGGAACGATGAGTCGCGGTCAAAGTCGATGATCATCTTGAATTCGCTAATCGACTCTGAAACGTCATTTGGCATCCAGACTCCTCAGATGAAAGCGAGGCTCTCGGAATCAATTGGCGAGCGGCTAGTCAAAGGCCGAAGGCAATTTGGGATGGCCTACCGACGCTCATAACACCTATTTTCGCGACAAGTGGGTCTTGCTCGCCACGGTCTGCTATTCGCCAAGCCACAGCGATCTTGTACTCCGTTGACAACCACGAGCGATCCTCTACCGCCGGCATTTTGCGCAACTAATCCAGATTCTTGACGATGTCAATTATAGCTCGTGGTTGCCAACGGAGTACAAGATCGGAAACCAGCGACGAGCGCTTGGCGAATAGCAGACCGTGGCGAGGAAGACCCACTTGCCGCGAAAATAGGTGTTGTGAGCGTCGGCGGGCCATCCCAAATTGGCTTCGGCCTTTGACTAGCCGCTCGCCAATTGATTCCGAGAGCCTCGCTTTCATCTGAGGAGTCTGGATGCCAAATGACGTTTCAGAGTCGATTAGCGAATTCAAGATGATCATCGACTTTGACCGCGACTCATCGTTCCTGGGTTGCTTCCGAGGGTCAGGATCGTGTATTTGCTCGGAAAGTGGCTCTCCTTGGCGCTGTCCCGGCATTTCGATGTACGCGAGGCAACGGGCATTGGCAGGGGGACGTTGTACCATTCTCGATACCCATATTTCGAACTGCCTTTAGAGAAATCTGGCTCGAACGAACCATATGGGAGTCCTCCAGTGTACTCATCGCGGAACCACATGTAGAAGGCTACCGCGCCGACATTGCAAATGCGAGGGTCGAAATGACGGGCAACGGGCTTGTAGTCGAGACGACCTTCCTTGTTCGTCTTGCCCGAATCGGCCACGATATAGAGCGTCTTGATCGGCGGGTGATCGGTCGTTCGAGCGCTCGCATTGATAAATCCGAGAAGGCGAGAGCACGAGTGCTGTCGCCGCGGAATAGCGTGGCGAGCGAGACTGCCCACATGGCGCGGTTGCGAAGCGACCGGGTCACCGAGTGTACGGCGGTCAGCTTACCGGTCGGCCCCTGGCAAAGAAGGTGTTCACTAATTTGTAGTTGTTCTTCTTTGGTGACATTGTCGGATGCCGTTCCTTCGATTTTGTTGGTCTGGGCGGACTTCTTTCGACCGGCCTCGCGTTTCTTCCAGCCGGCCTCGAGATTACCGATCGGGGGAAAATCTCGCAGCTTGCCCCGGGCCGCAACGCTTGTGCGATCAATTGAATCAATGACACGGTACTGGAGGCACGTCAAAAGCAAGCAACATGTGTTATTCAAGGGAGTAGATTCATTGCGGGTACGAAGGGAAAGGCATGCGAGCTTACATGTTCGAGGGCGTTGAGATGCTATGAACGGTGGGGAAGCCGGCATGGCGCGATCAATAGACGCCCAATTCGCTAGGTGCAGAGGCCAGTCACAAGCCATAGTTGAGATATAATACTCACATTTTTCAGCACCGAAACACCAATGGTCGTGCCTTCGATGTCCTCGCCTTGATCGACACCCGTACCTGATCTGCGCGCGGGTTGCTTGGACTCGGAGCTCAAAAAATTCAAGACCGTATCTGGGTCGATCGGTCGAACGCAAGCGCCGGGCCACGTTTCAGCCATGAATTTGGTGTAAGATTTGAGCGATTTTTCGTATGCGCTGACTGTCTTGGGCGCCAAGTTGGATGTGCTAGGAGAGTGGAGATGCGAAACGCAGTGAAGTCAATAATTGTTCGTTCGCGACCTCATCACGGACAGACGCGTGCACGGTGCCGGCCAAACTCGACAATCCACTCACCAGCGGCAAGGCACTCGGGTTGCGATGGATACACGACTCGAGCAGCTCGAGCTGCTGCTTGCAAAGGAGGATGCGAAATTGCCACAAAGGAGTATGCCACCGCCAGCCCAGCCAACGACTCTGAGTGGACTGTGGCCAAAACATTTGAGTAAGGGCCCCGGCCTCGCGCTCTGGGCCTCGCGCGCTGACCCACGCTAACCCACACCGTCCGCATCCGCCTCAGGCACACGCCTCAAACAATGCGGCCCGAGCTCAACATTGGTTTCGAATATTCAGGCTGGCGCTCGCGCGCGTCCCGGGCAGGCCTGCCCAGTGCTTTGCCTCACTGTGTGGGCAGTACATACTGCCCTCCACTGCAGGCAGTGTCGACCTCTGGACGTCTGTAGAGGGAAGCCCTGTTCTTCGATAGTGCGAGGTTATTCTTCCCTTTCCAAAGGTTGACTAGGTATTATGCGTGGGAATACAACTCCCTTGCACCCCCTTGTTGCAGTGCGGTCGGAGCTTCGGAGATGTGGAGGTCAATTTGCGCGGGGAATGCGGGCCAGTTGACGACCTATTCGGCGCGCGGCAGCGGCGCGGTCCGACGCTTTGCGCGAGTCTGTCCCAGGCGAGTCAGGCAGCTTGATCAGTAGCCTGATCGCACCTTTTTGACTCGTGACTTGAGCTTCCATCCCCGTTTGCGCGGGCAACCACCCGTCTTGACTGCGATTGACCACGTTCTGGAGACTCCAACAACAGTAACCTACCCTGTCTGCCCCCTGCTTGGCCTCAAGACCACGTCCTACCTCGTTTCAGCATCGAATGACGCTCGCAAGCACGCCATCAGCCGGCCCAGCTGCACCGTCCCCGACTACTGAGCCACGGATCGACGAGGTTGTACAAGGCCCCGCTCCGAACATGGTCCCCACGAGCGCTGTAACGACCAAGGAGAACAATGGTCAGGATCAGGACTCGAACACGTCCACCGCGATCGACGAGCCAAAGACTGAGACTGCACTCGGCGGAGCTCCAGTCATGCGCTCCCTCTCGGCGCACCCCCTATTGTCGCCTCGCGCCAGAGGACTCAAGATCAGGATCATGCGCTTCACACCGAGTTGGTTCTCTGTAACCATGGTCAGTCAATACATCCGAACATTCCACTTTGTAACGTGGTCTGAAGACGTGCTGAATGTGCCTCGCCGCCTCCCTTTCCCCCCCCCCAGGGCACGGGCATCGTCAATACTCTGCTCTTTGACCTACCATGGGACGAGACCCACGCCGCATTCCGCGCGATCGGTGCCGCCTTCCTCGTGTTGGATATCATCCTCTGGGTCGTCTTTGTGATTCTAACCGTCTCGCGCTACATCATGTACCCGAGGTTCTTCACCGCCATGGTCACGCACGAAACCCATTCGCTTTTCCTCGGCACCATTCCCATGGGGCTCGTCACGATTGCAAGTGGGATCGCTAAGACAGGGTCCGAGTATGGGGTCGCGCACTCACTCAACATTGGCATCGTTCTGTGGTGGATTGCGAATGGTCAGTAACAATAGCCGTAAAATTCTGGGCAATCATCTCACGCAGTCTGCCGATCCCCTCGCAGTTATGAGCATCGCTACGGCCTTTGGTGTACCATGCAAGTCCTACTCATTTCACACTCTTAACAGAGCGACAAAACTGATGCGTTGTCTTCCATCCCCACAGGGGTCATGTTTACGAAGCAAAAGCACGCGACAGAGACCTTGACCGCCGCATGGCTATTGCCCGTCGTGCCGACGATCACCCAAGGTGCCGTGGGCTCGTCGTTGTGTCGCCTCCTCTTGGAGGACAACCGCCTTAACTATGCCTTCACCATATGGATCATCTCGTACATCATGACCGGGATCGGAACGCTCTTGGCGATGGGACTGCTGGTCTTGTACTTGCAGCGATTGGTGCTGCATCGATTGCCGCCGAGGGAGGTCATCATTTCGACCTTCTTGCCGCTGGGACCCTGTGGACAAGCCGGGTTCGCTTTGATCGAGTTGGTAAGTTATACTATTGAAGCAATATTATTGCGGTGTCTTCTACAGACATATCTGGCCACTGAATATTGGTTACGCTTTCCTTCAGGGTCGAGATGCGGTCGACATGCTCCCGAGGATAGCGAGCATGTACCCGGATCGGGAGGGATTGCAACAGCTCGCGCTGCTGGGAGCGCCGCTGCTCGGTGCCGGGCTGTTGACGGCGCTCGTATTGTGGGGGTGAGTCTCAACTCACACAGAAGAGATAGAATCTAGAGTATCTCTGAGGAACTGACTTGATTTTATATGTTTGGTTTCTGATGCAGTCTCGGCATTTGGTGGGCGTTCAATGCTTTTACCAGCGTCGGCACCAATTTGTTCAAGCGACGGATAGCCTTCAACATGGGCTTTTGGTGAGTAGACAATTACTTTCGCATGGGGTACCAGGGTATTTTAATGATGTTGATTCATCTTGCGCAGGGGTTTGACTTTCCCACTGGGTTCGATGACACTTGCAACTTTTTCATTGGCGAGGCTCTTTGACTCGAATTTCTTCTCGTGAGTCTCGGGTCAACAAGTCACATGACCAATGACTGACCCAAAAATATAACATCCGGCATGATTACAGTGTGCTCTCGGCCATCATGACCTTTGCGGTCACATGTTTGTAAGCCGACCTTGCCCTAGCTCGCTTTTCAGAGTCGACCTTTCCCGAGGGTGGTCACCCTCCTCCTATTCCTCCCGAGCCTCCAACGAGGAAACGTTCCCGCTTCTAGTACCCTGATCGATCCGAACAGTTGAAGGCTCCGGGCCGAACCAATTGCCGATGACGTACCTAGGCAAAGGCTGACTTTTTCAGATTGGCTTCACTTTGCAAGCAGCTGGATCTCCGTCTTTATCCCTACCTTGTTCGGGGCCGTTCGGGGCACGCTGTTCAGTGCCCCGTGCTTGACGACTTTGCCGTCGGAAATGTTGGAGAAGTATGCAGCTAGAAAACCACGATCAGCTGAGTCTAAAGTATGACGAGTAGGAGGAAGTATCATTGTTGTAATACCATTTATGATCACGCGTATGTCCGATCAAGCCCGTACACACCTCGGTGTCGAGTCAAAGCATTACGCTCGATTTTGTCGGGTACACCATGCTTGTGCATGGGCATCAATCACTGCGCGTCTGGGTCTCATGGCTTATGCCATAGAATTGCACGGATGTGCACTGTCGTGCACTGTTACGTATGGGCGCGCAGGCGCTGGAAATCGAACCCGAGTGGTTCGCAGCCGAGGCGCCGAGACTGCACGACGGTGCATACGGGTGCACACGCGTGCATCGGCAGTCCAGAGTGTTGAGCAGGATGCTACACGAGCATTGACTGAATCTGATTTCATTCCAGGCTGCTCCGACGGGTTTTTGGTCGACGTGCCGATTCACTGCCTTCTTGCACGTTTCTGCCACGTCTCCCACAGGTATTTTCACTCTGTCGCTGACTCTTCATACCGCATACTGTCCCGCGGATCAGTTGACGTGGATCATGGTCCTCGCCCTGCTCCTACTCCGCCTCGGCCCGGAAGCAGTGCACTCGGCGGTGGGCCAAGGAAGGCGTCTCGCACCCAGCTCTTGGCAGTGGGGGTGGGGGCTGCCAGAGCCAGAGCGCCAGAGTCAAGAGTAAGCTGTGAAGCGTCGGCGACTCGGCGTGCTGGCTGAATAAAGCCAGGGGCGGGTGGGCACCCCCATCAAATGTGTTCAGAGGGTCGAAGATGTAGTAGACTAGTTGGGCTTGGGTCGATGACTCGAGTACCACGCCATGCCCAGCCATCAGCGGTATGATTTTGAGGACACTTCGCCAAATTAAAGTGGCGATTACTCATCCCGAAAGCGGTTTTAGCGCGGCCGAAATCCGCCGTAAAAAGGGTCTGACCTCGGCCGAGAGATCGGCAGTTGACGGGATCAATCAATCAATCGGCGGACCACACTTTATGCTCTTCTACAACCGGGTACCGACCGATTCCAGTGGTCGACCTCCGCCAAGACATGAAGGAATACGAGGCGTTCGATGACGCAGACAAGGATTTGTCCACACCCTCGTCGACACCTTCTCCACGACCTCTTAAAGATGCCCCCCCACAAATCACGCCCTCCGCGACGGCTGTTGCCCCGGCTCCGCGCTTCACGTCATTGACGGGCTGGATATCGCACGCTTCACGACACGAACCACCACGAAGCACAATCACTGATCGAGCGTGGGAGCAGAGGTGTGTGTGGAGAATATTCGTCTTGTGTATGCTCATGTCTCTACGGGGCCATGGGTCGACGTGAACGCAGCTGACGCGTGACCTTTCTCCGAATTCCAACCTCGGGCCGGACGTCCGATCGGGTCCGCCTCCGCCTCCGTTCTCTCCGTCGTCGGAGCCTCCATAACATCGCAGAACCGAAAATCCTCGCAACTGGACCCAATCCAGAAGGGTCAAAAACACCGTCATCATCTCCCTCACTGGATTCCTCGCCACCCTCGCCTCCTCAATCCTCGTCGCCTCCTCAATCCTCGTCGCCTCCTCCTCGATCCTCCGCGAGCAATTCGGCAAGTCCCGCGAGGTCGTCACCCTGACCACATCCATATACGTCGCCGGACTGGGATGCGGCCCTTTCCTCTTTGCGCCTATTTCCGAGTTATACGGTCGGCAAATCGCGTACAGCTCGTCCATGATCTTTTTCACAATCTTCAACCTCGTCCTCTGTTTCGCACCAACTTGCTTTTCGTCGATCCTCGTGTTGAGGCTCCTGACTGGCATCTGTGGATCGTCCGGTCCTTCGTTGGGTGTGGCGACACTGTCGGATCTGTTTGCGCCCAAAGAAAGGGGGAAACCACTGTCCTAGTCAATACTGCATCCTGTTGTCTAGCTTCGTTTAGGTAATACTGACGGCCGAAGACTCTGACCTTCTCAACAGCTACGCTCTCGGACCCATGGCCGGCCCGACTTTGGGAGGTGTGATGGGCAGTTACTTGGCTCTCGTCGATGTAAGTCGAATCAATGATCCCAAAGTTCGTAGGTCTGTGAACGCCGAAGCTTACACAAATTTGATCGCCGGGGCAGTGGAGGTGGTGCTTCCGCTTGCTCGCCATCCTCGTCGGACTCAACACACTCGCCATCATCTTCTTGATGGACGAGACCTATGCGCCGCAAGTTCAACTTTGTCCTGGATTGCATCCATTCTCCATCTCGTGCATCTAATCCAGTTCGTCCCTCTTTCGTCGGTTTTTGCCACCGCTAGCGTCCTTCGCAAAACCCTCGAAGAAGAAGATGGTGTCGCCAGCTCACGACCCGCTCGTCTAAGACAATTATTCCGACCCAAACCAGAAGCCAAATCTATCATGATCCGCAACTTCACTCGGCCCCCACGGATGCTCGTCAACCCAGCCTGCGGCCTCTTCGTCGTCTACTACGCCTACGTCTACTCCATCATTTACGTCTTCCTCGTTTCCCTACCCCTGCTTTACTCTCGCCATAACCCACCCGACGCTCTGTTCACGTACAATTGGAAGTCGACGATCACTGGGTTGAGTTATCTCGGGCTGGGATGTGGGTTTTTCTCATCGGCCTTCACGGCAGCAAGTTTGCAAGATCGGATTTACGGGTATTGTTCGAGACGATACAAGAATGATGGACAGCCCGAGTATAGACTCTGTATTACGCAGGTGAGTGATGATAGATACGTTTACCTTCAGAGCTGACCTTGTATAATCCTTTGATCAAAGGTTGGCATGATCATCTTTCCGATTGGACTGCTGATTTGGGGATGGACGGCTCAAGCCCAAACCCATTGGATGGGGCCCATTACTGGTAGTTTCATCCTCGCTTACGGATTGATGTTGTGCTTCAAGTAGGTTTTTTCAATCTCTACCTCGAGGAGGGGTGGGGGTTATATGCTGATGTCGCCGGATTTTTACGGTCAACCGCAGCTCGATCCAAAATTGGATCGTCGATGCCTTCGTGAATACAGCGTCATTCACCTCCGTTGCTTTCAAGGTCAGCAATAACTGATGTATCATCTCGATCCTCCGTATCACAGTCACCTTATAGCGCTGCCGCTATGGCCGGAGCGACGATCGTGCGCTCCATCAGTGGTGCGATCCTGCCCGTCTTCAGTGATTCGCTCTTCATCAACCTCGGTTACGGATGGGGTGGGACGTTGCTGGCTTTGGTGTCACTCGTAAGTGTCTGATAGACGCCATTATTTCTGTTTTACCACAGCGACTGATCGAATTGTTCCCTAACAGCCCGCTGTGCCCGCTCCTTTCGTTTTGTTCATGTACGGTCAGAGGCTTAGAGAACGCTACAAGTTCCAGCCTTGAACGAGCGATAGGGATGATACGCAATTAATATAAGATCCTTCAAAGAAATCCCTGAAGCTCTTAGAGCTGAAGGTTTCGTCTTAAAAAGTCGGGGGGTCCCAGCCTTGAAAACGATGTCGTAGAGTTGGTTAATACCTTCCAAATCCCTGATTCCTCGCGCTTGGTGTCGTCTTCGGGCACCCCTCATACGTTATGCCCGAAGACTCTCTCGGAACCAGGAGGCAGCAGAAGAGACGGAATCGAGCCTCGGTGAAGTAATCATTCCATTCAGAACGAATTTCGGTCTTCAACTGATCGGATGCTGGCGCATAATGCGATGTCACTGTACGGGGTTCTTCTTGTTCGGGTTCGGGCAGCAGCAGTGGACGTCTGTGCATCTTTCGTTTCGAGTTAGTCGCTGAGACCTTCTCGCGATTCTTCTGGACTTCCTGGTTCAGTTCGGTTCGAAGCATGTCGACAGGTTTTGCTGCGTATGCTCTGGGGTCGGGGAAGCAATGACGTCGTATCGGATTTACGGGACTCGCGGCTTGTTGCCTTCTGAACACATACCCATTTGAACAAGCATTACAGTTGGGATCGCACGACCAAACGAGTACTTGTAGGAATAGGTTTTTCGCAAGCGGTCGCCTCCTGGAGTATCCTTCCTCGTGGTGCGCCCGACAAAGCTCCTGCAGGAGATCCATGCTAAAGTTGATGCTGCTGCGCACGAGTTGCCCCAGACTGCATTTGACAATCACATCATCGAGTGCTGACACTGGACGGTTGCGAAGGAGCGGACCGGAGTACATATACTGTGCGTGTCCGGTGCGCCGGGAGGATCGGCTGTCGCCAGTGGTGCACGCGAGGCTTAACACGTCGTCGAGATTCGAGCGATGTGGGCTGACCTCGATGATGCGGAGGTGTACAAGATCAGAAAGAAGTGACATGAAGGCGGTTGTGTGATATTGTGCCTTAGAGATGCGAGGAAACTCGGTCCAAGTTAGAACAAGGCGAGTATAGAGACGGAAAGGAGAGGGCCGCGCGGTGGCAGCTTGCCAGCGGAGGCTGAGCCCGGGCAGCGGGCTTCAATAGCCACGCGCGTGCGGGGTAGTTCAGCCAATTTCTCCAATAAAGTCTCAGAATGACATCATTTTCGAGGCTGGGACCCCCCGACTTTTTAAAATTAAAACGAAACCTTTAGCTCTAAGAGCTTCGGGGATCCTTGGGTGATTGGTGGAGCTGAAGCCTCTTAAGTGGGTACCGCAGCATAATGCAAGGCCTGAGGCCTTTACCCGAGGTCCCACGGAAGGCAATGGAAATTGTGTTTAGATCAGATAGCTCGCGCGCGCCTGGAACCTCTTTTGGCTTGCGGCAGGTCACTGACCCGAGGTTCTAAGCGTGAATTACTACCACCGTTTCTGGAGCACGGCTGCACGCGGTGCTTCCACAGAAGAGGAAATTGCAGCAAGAGGGCCCCGGAATCTGGTGGTGTGAGAATGACGACCAATGTGAAAAGGATGCGGGGAAGGATAGCGCGTTGGAGCGAAAGAAAGAAGCGATTACAGACCGGAGGCAAGGGCCTCTTATTGAGGCGGCATGTGAGGCGTCGAGCTAGCGAAGGGTGGCATTTCAGGCGTAGGCGATGCCGAGAGCCGGGCCCATCATTTTCTTGTTCGCGAATGCATGCACGACGTAAAAGCTCTAAAGCAAAGGTCGCCACGAGGACGAGAGGTCGCACAAGAGGTCAGTGACGTGCTGTTGGCATGACGGGTCGGAGACTAGATCAAAGCGCTTGTACTAACCGTCATTGCTATAGTTCCGAATACGACTACAGGAAATGAGTCCTCCCCTTGTATGATTGCTAAATCACACCTGGTCGAGTTCGAGTCGGTGGCTGACAAAGAATGTAGAATGTTCAACTGGTCAGCTGGCCGGATCTGGGCAAGCAAGTCCAGACCGAAAGGTGGCGCGGGACGTGGACCGAAGCTCACGTCCGAAGCTCATCGACGACAGGGTCATTTCCCTGATGTGACCGTCGATAACGAAGCCGATTGTTTTATCCTTAATCTTGTCGCACGCGACCTGGTAAAAGGGATTATCGAATTCGGTATCGATGGAGACGTCCATGTCGTCGAAAAGCTTATCGCCGAGCCAGCCTGGGAGGAGCATGAAGCTGCGCGAATTAGGCGTTCGCCTTGTCAGCTCAAGCACAAATCACCGCAACGAGCGACTTACGGAGTATAGGTTTGGAATTGAAGGCTTATGCCCTCGCCCTTCGCAACCCTCCGCCCGTCTTTCGTGAAGTTTGTGGTCGTGATTATCCACGCGGTCGAATTTGCGCCCTCCGCGAGGGGAGCCCACGCTACGCGGTGCTCGTAAGCGGGATTGATCACACCAAGATCAACCGAGCCACCATCATCGGTGAGACGAACGGCAAAGAGGGGCCGGGCGATCGCGTTGGAGCTGATGAGGGTTTGCACCAAGGTCGGATGCTGCGAGTTAAACCCCAGACCCAACAGGCCACAAGCCCCAGGCAGCAAGGCCATGTTCTCTTCCAGGCTCAATCCATCG
Organism: Microbotryum violaceum; assembly: GCA_022506055.1. Taxonomy (NCBI): domain Eukaryota; kingdom Fungi; phylum Basidiomycota; class Microbotryomycetes; order Microbotryales; family Microbotryaceae; genus Microbotryum; species Microbotryum violaceum. The sequence continues at coordinate 2,705,764 of JAKMXP010000002.1, forward strand.
GATGTTTTCGTGAAAGCTACGAGAGCTTGGTTTGTGACCTTCAAGCCACCAAAAGTCACCGAGTCTTGATAGAAGTAGCCCGACGAGTTGCCTGACAGGAGGGCCAAGATCAGTATCAGCGAACGCTAAGGAGCTATGTCGCCAGAGTTTAGGGGTGTCCTCACCATCTCCGGATGTGTAAGAGGCCCCTTTGATAGCGTGAGGTGATTTGGTCGGATCGTAGACAGTGTTGCAACTCGTGGGTGACCCTTTGGCGTAGATATCCAGTCTTTGGCGCCGGGAGCCAATGCAGCAACGCATGTTAGTTTTCCGTGGTTCAATAACCGAAGCTGACAAGCATAATCGGGGAACGTACTTGGGGCCATCCGTGTCGAGCACGAGGTTGCTGATCTCCTGGGACTCGTCGAGACCAAGCAAAAGCTCTCCCGTCCAGGATGCGTCTATATGAGATCTTAAAGAGACTGTTCCCGACTTTAAGGCCCTTCCCACGGCCCTCGCCTTTTTGGCGTGGAACATGTCCTCCGTCTCTTGAGCTCGCTTCAAGACATTAGAGTGACCAGTTCGGTCTGTAATGGTGGCCATGGCTTGAGCTTGGAGACGGTCATGACTTTGCTTGACGGCGCGCTTGACGAGTCTGCGGAGATAGACACGAGAGTGAAGAAGTGATATTGTGGGGCGTCAGTAAGTTGCATCTTTATAGTCTAGATCAACTTGAAGGGGAACGGGAAAGTAGAGGGTGCGGTGTGATCGGAGATTGAGCGCTCGAGCCTCGAACTAGTGCTGCGCACGCGAGGAGATCAATTTTAGGGCACCCCGTGGTTCTCTCATTCGCCGGGTTGAAACACGAGGATTGGAGAAGCTCGGATCTCAGATGACTGAGACATGGTAGCTCGATGCAGTACTCACTCCCGGTTCAGGGTTCCATCAGGGCGGAGAAAGTCACTGGGGCGCGTAGTCCTGGCCTTGAGCTTGAACACGCGCGGCTGGTGGTTGCGGGGGACTGCATCGTGGTGGGCCTGAGTAAGTTGGCCCAACAGGGGGAGGAGGGCGAACAAGGCCGAGGGAATCCGCATCTTTGCGAGGGAACGGCCGTGCGGAGGTACACCGGGTGAAGGATGGGGGTTCGGATGGAAGGAAAGGAGACGTCGGCAGCAAGTGGACCGCACGTGAAAGTTGCTAGATGTGAAGCCGGAAAGAGGGAAAGGTTAGCTGTGGGGCCGAACGGCTCGTTCAGTCTAGGGTTGGAGATGAGAGAGAGAGAGAGAGAAAGGACCCCCGAGTCGCAAGATTTCCCGGGGATCGTCTTTTCGGCCCTTCCGAGTTCGGGATCAAAAATGGACAGGTCGACGGGGGCCCCTCCGTTAGTCGATTCACAGCTTCGAATCGCGCTACGAAACTCGACTTGCGGCCGGGTGCTTAGGTCGTTGATCGCGCCATGTGGCTTCCCCGAAACTCCGAGTTCAAGCTCATAGAGATGGATTGAGATGTGCTGTGATTGAGTGTACTCCGGTAACCGCATGTCTCAATTCTTCGCGATCTGATGTGGCTCAACCGCCACCGTTGAAAGCAGCGGGGGGAGGGGGCAGCTCCACGGCCCGGCTTTACATTGGTAAGCGCCTACGCAGGAAAGACATGGGAGCTAGAGCATTTCTTCAAGATCGACCCTAGCCGAACTTGAAAGCGTAGTTTCCGGAAAAACGGCTTGAAGTCGAGATGAAACGCGCTACGCAACGCGAGACTCGGTGCGGCTAGTAGCGATCGCGATAGGGGCGCCAGGTGCGGCCCTTTGGGTTCAACTGACGGCGATGGAATCCTCGGTCGCGAGTCGGCAACTGGTAGTTCGAAGTGATGCGATTATGCTTCTAGTAAGAGTTGGCCTTTCTTCGAGTATTTGGTGTTTGTGGGCGTCCAGCTATACACTCTACAGCGCCACGTCGTACGAAAGAAGTCTGAGCTATGAGCCAGATCCCTCTTCGGAAGAAAAGGTAAAGTAAGGCGCTTGCCCTCAAGGGAAAGGGCAGAGACTGGGTTAGAAATGAAAAACTAAATTAGCTATTTACGTGTTTTACCTTGCTGTTTATTCGACGCTTTACCTTTTCTTTACCGGTATTGTATTAGAAGGAAGGAGGGGCTGACTATTAGCGCCCGGTCAACGCTGTCTAGCTATTTTTTCAACAACTATCGCAGAAACGGTGCGAGCGCGGAAGTAAAGCCTTCCGATAGGTGAGGGTGCAAGACGTCGAGAAGTCAGGACCACAATGTAGAGCGAGTGATTATAAGTATTCCAGTAATTAACCTTCCGATAGGTGAGGGTGCACGACGCCGAGAAGTCAGGACCACAATGTAGAGCGAGTGATGACAAAGCTACTGAGAGTAAACAGCGCGCGTGCAGATACCACAGGCACAGACACAAATCAAATAACAACAACTAGTTCAGACTATATCCTATCCTGAGACTTGGCAGACGATGCTCTTGCGGAAATGTGAGATGGATTTCGGGCATCCGCTTGAAACTCCCTTCTCCACTGAGCTCGCATCGCTTATTCCGCCTAATTTGGCGACAATCATAGCGGATTAAGGGTTGTGTCAAGCGCACAGCACTGAGCAAACTCCTCCTTGACGGTCTATTGGACCGGGTCGAGAACACGTATCGCTGAGCTTCAAGCGCAGCTTTCTGGATTGGATGCGAGCCTCAAATTGTTCAACCTCCAAAGAAGGTCACGGACGGACCTGCGACCACCGACTTACGATTTTTCGGCTTGGTGGGGCGCACTGATCGATCCCCGAGGTCTTCATCGAGCGACTTAATCGATCAGAACGCGTACTCGCCCACGAACAATACGCTTCAGTGCTCACGCTGTCGAGACTGCTTCGAATGTCTGTTCCCCACCACAGGGCCACCGACTAAGCCTCCTCGGTCGTTGTGCAACGGATTCTATCGCGCACTGGATCACGTCCCCGCTGGTGTCCGAGAATGCTTCTCCAACGCGAGTCAGCTTGAGCACCTCGTCACCGCGCGCGCCAGAGCCTACAAGATCGTATACAAGCTAACTCGTTTCGGAGATCCCAAAGCTCAACAGAAATATACGCGCGGGAACACCCTCATCTTCAGCCAGAACACCGCTTCGTTCACCGACGTACTGCCCATGTCTGTCGAGGTCATCTGATCGTGGGATTCAATGCTTCTTATCACTGTGAAGAATCTGTGGGCGAATACTGACACCCATGCCTTGTGATTCCCATGTCTCTCAGCGGTGGACACTTTCACCACGTGCACTCCTAGCCAGGCCGTCTCGCGCCCAAGGAACGTCTATGTGCATCATCAAGTGGTGACTTCAACTCATTTAGTTCCCATTTCGCTGACTCCTTGTCGCTGCAGTGCGTACTGACGGGAACACATCCGATCGTCAGGTACTACGAATATGTAACCGGCAAAGATCTGCCGAAACGATTGATTTACCACCTTGGCCAGAGTGGGGTGCCACTCGCAACTGGCAACAGGACGAATACTGGAGGTTCTGGTCAGAATTGGCCGAGAAGCAGTATCGTGGCAAACCTTGCCAACAATTCTGGCCGACACCCTTGCCGGTCAAGGTTGCCGACGAACTCGTCGAATTCTCCCGCACAATTCTTCAAGAGGAGGATGTCGTGGGAATGCTCTGTTTCGTTCAAGCGCGAACGTATTTCAACCAATCCAAACAAGCCCATCACGCTCGTTTTCAGTTCGTGCCGCATCCAATCCGGGTACATGGCCAGGAACAGGCCCCCGTTCACGCAAGTCACGCGTACAATCAATCACATTCCTGTATGAGTAAGCTTATCTGACAATTTTACGTCATGGTCATCATGACAGCCTCGTCCCCCTCTTCTCACCGATCGTCCACCGTCGCCGAAGAGAAAATTATCACCCGTCAAGAGGTCCATTACCAACGCCGATCTTGACATCGACCTTCAAGTTGGCCTTCCTAAAAACGTGAGTCGCTCCCGGAAGTCCTCATATCTCCCAACGTCACCTGAATCAACTTCTTCTTATAGCCAACTTTGGTGAACCCGCAAAGTCACGTGGGTCCCCGGCGTTGACGACAACATGCAAACAGTGACGCAAACTCGTCCAGACGCGGACTGTGATATGAGCGATGTCGAGTGATCTCAATGCATTTACACCCCGGCTCTGATCCGATCTCTTCTTGTCTGCAATGTTCATTAACGCTTGGCACATACTTACACGACTCGTTTATGCGCAAATTGAACTGACTCGCTAATTGGGTGCTGCATGATGCCCGATTTATGGCACGTTTTTAGTACTACTACTAGCTGACGTTGTCAGTCCATGTTTCCTGTCAGAGGTTTAGGGACCTGTCGCCCCCTCCGGGGCGCGTTAATGTTGTTGTACTTTGCATAATGCCAACGTTCGTCTTTCAAACCTCTTCAAGAAAAGATGGGAGGCTGCCCAGAGTTTTGTCGGGAACACTCTCGAGCGAAGTTAAATGCCACTGCACTGCAGTGCTCGGTTCCACAGCAGCAAAACACCGAGATGGAGGCAAAATCGCCGCACGTAGCCGTGGGAAACAGTGTGATGCTGTCCAAGATGCACCAAGGCGTAATTCAGGAGGCAACACCACCCTCTCCTCTCTCCGCATCGGCGCACTTATCAGGAGTCGAACACTGGGGCCGCCTCTCTTGGCGGCAGGCGCGGGCTCGGCCAAAGCGAGATTCGGTTCGCAGTCTCGGTTTTTCTCTCTCTCCGATTTACCTGTTCGGGCTGGTAGCACTTAATACTTTTGCACTTTTGCCAGGTGGGTGCTCTTGCATGCTTTGGGTTGTTCCAGTGCCCACCTTTGCGTTTTTTTCTCTCGGTCCAAAACTTTGTCGCCGAGTCGGCGTCATCGCCGTCGTCGGTCGTCGCCGCCCCCTCGCCGGCGCGGGGCAACTCGGTCAACGAGCGGGTGGGCTGCCACTGGACAGCGTCATCGAAGCCTTTGCGCCTCCCGCTCCCACGCCTCGGCGCGATCCACCTACTCCCCATACCACACACACTCCCTTTCTGTGCCACAAAAACCGCGTCAACCCAGGTGCGTGTCGTCTCTGCTGCTCGGGCGATCTCCGCCTCGCAATCTGAGCCCGCCTGCGGGTTGCAGCTAGGGCCGGGCAGCACCAGTTCAGGCGAGCGGGTGACCGTGACCGACCGTCGAGCACATCCGTCCGAGACTTTGCGCAGACGACCCTCCGGCCCATCGGACACAACCTGGGACCGTGCACTGAACCTAGCCATGATTCCTATCCGCAGATCCCCTCCCTCCCTCTCTCGCACCATGTCGCCGTCGTACCTACTCCCCCTCTCGCAAGATGCCGGAGATCTACCCGAAAAGCACCACCGCGCCCTGGCAGAACTCGAGCAAAAGTTCGACCTCCCGACTGACAAACTCCAGGAGATCGTCAAGCAGATGTTGTGGGAGTTTGAACAGGGGCTGACCCGGCTCGCGACCGCCGAGAGCAAGGATACGTTCATGTGGGTCCCAGTCTGCGCGCCGGACAGGGCGCGAGAGGGCCTCTCCTGTTTGGAGGGGTTCACTCCTCACCAATTCCGAGCAGCGCTTCCGGAACACGCTTAGGAGTAGAGATAGCTGACCGTCACGCGGGATGTACCACAGGCCCATGATCCCGTCCTACATCCAGTCAATCCCCTCGGGCAAAGAGCAAGGTACTTTCCTCGCGCTCGACCTCGGCGGCACCAACCTGCGCGTATGCGAGGTCAACCTCCGCGGTGATTCCAAATGGACGATGCGCCAACAGAAGTACAAGGTCTCGGACGCGCTCAAGACGGGCGAGGTCTTGCATTTGTTCGACTACATCGCGACCAGTGTCGATCAATTCTTGACCGAGATTGGCACGAGTGGAGCCCAGGACGAGAAGCTCTACTTGGGGTTCACCTTTAGTTTCCCCGTTGCTCAGACAGCTCTCGCCAAGGGGACACTCATCAACTGGACCAAGGTAGGCGAGCATTCTGTTCGCGCTGCAGATATAAAGTTGAGGCCGGGAGCTGAATCGATCACCCACCCGGTTTTGGACAGGGATTCGAATGCAAGAATGCTGTCGGCAAGGACGTCGCCCAACTGCTGCAAGATGCCCTCGATCGCAAGCACATTCACGTTAGGGTATCCGCGCTCGTCAACGACACCTGCGGCACACTCATGGCCGCAGCTTACGAGAGGGGTGATTGCCTCTGTGGGGCCATCTTCGGTACGGGTACGAACGGCGCCTACGTCGAGGAGATGGAGAAGATCACAAAGATGAAGCACAGTAAAAAGGACATCGACGACGCGAAAAAGGCGGGCCTGCACAAGATGGTCGTTAACACTGAATGTGAGCAGGCTAAAGCTGGTGAAGATCGACCAGCTCGAAGCGACGGCAGCTAAATTTCACTCCATCTCGTCTCTCTCGTTTCTGTAGGGGGAGCTTTCGACAACGAGGTGCGCTGGATTCTGGCAAGTCGAGAAGTGCGGCTAGTCGACTAATCGTTTCCAATCCCTCATTGCATTAGCGTATCGTCATGCCATTTACGGTCTTTGATAGCCGAGTAGACCGCATCTCGATCAACCCGCGGAAACAGGCCTTTGAGAAGGTCAGTGCAGGCTCATACTACAACAAAAGCTTGCGGCAGCTGACAGTGAAGTTCTTCTTTTGCTCCAGATGATTTCGGGGATGTGTAAGCAGCGCGATAGAAGTCATTTTTGGTGGGTTTGATCTCGTCGCTCACCATAGGCTTGTTTCATCCACTCCACAGACCTCGGTGAGGTCACCCGCAACGTCGTTCTGCATCTCGTGGACTCGCAGGTCATATTCAACGGCTACTCTTCCAAGAACCTCAACGCCCACTACGGTCTCGACACCGCCATCATGTCGGCACTGGAAGCACCGTCACTCGGTGGCGACGCAGCCAAGGACACGCTCGGCACGATTCGTCAATGCCTGACCAAAGACCTCGGGATGGAGAATTCGCTCGTCAGCGACGCCGACTGCATCGCAGTAGCTCGAGTATCGGAGATTGTCGGGACGAGGGGAGCGAGGTTATCGGCTTGTGCGATCGCCGCTGTCGTCAAGCAGACGGGGTATGATCAGTCGAGCAATTCGGAGAAGGCGAGGTTCGGGCTGGATGGGTCGCTGGTCGAGTTCTACCCGAGGTTCGAGCAGCGTGTGAGGCAAGCACTGAAGGAGTTGCTCGGTGAGGACGTAGAGAAGCGCGTGGTGATCAATCTCGCCAAGGATGGAAGTGGTGTTGGCGCTGCGTTGTGTGCTCAGGCAGCCAAAACGATGGAGGACAAGGCCAAGCAAGCTTGATCTCTCTGGACGTCCAATGTAGCTTCTGTGTCTCTGTTCATAATATCGACCAATGCACGAGACCGGGACAATGGAACTGAGAAATGCAAAAGAACAAAGAGGAGGACACAACGAAGGCTCTACCCGCCGCCGACTCATGACCTGCCTTCCACGGACCGAATCTTGCCCTTGCTCGCCGACCGCATAGGTTTTCGCATCCGTGTTCTTCCACTCTCCTGCTCGCCCTCTAACTCCTCCTGGACCCTCTCGGGCCCCGAACTCGTCTCCATCCCCACACCGAACGAAGCCTTAGCCTTGCGCTCCTTCTCGATCTTGTGCTTCTTCTCCTTCTTCTCGATCAGTTGCTCCTCCTTGGTCTTGGCATGAGGGATGAAGGACATCTCCATACCGCCACCCGGGGCGGAACGAATGACCTCGAACGAGTCGTCGCGAGTCGTAGCGACCTCTCGTCCTTTGCCAGTAGCCTTGGAGAGTTCTTCCCGTGCGCGCTGGCCGAATGTCCGGGATTGCTTGGCCTGATGGGACGACAAGGTTTGGGGACCCGATCGAGTCGATCCGGAGGGTCTCTCATCGTCCGACCCATCGGCCACGACGAGGGAGGGTTTTGATTGCGTCTCGGGCATCCCTCTCCGTACGGGTTGAATGTCCTTGGTCGAGACCCGCGAAGCGGGGAGAGCTTTGGCTCCTCTGCGCGGGGCGTCGAATCCAAGATCACCTTCGTCACTGCTGTCGGAATCGCCATCCTCACTGTTGTCGTCATCGTCATCGTCATCCTCCTCCTCATCGTCATCATCACCGTCCTCGTCCTCGTCATCCTCCTGTCCTCGCACCGTAGGCTTGGTCGAAGGGTTAAGCAAAGCGAACTCGCGCGATTGCTCGTCAATCTCAAAGTCTGGGTTGACAAAGAGATCGCCGAATCGATCGTCCTTGAGCAAACTCGGCGTCTCAGCTTGAGCCTTCTTCTTCTTCTTCTTCTTCCTCTCACCATCCTCCATCTCGACGTCCTCACCCTCCGCGATGGGCTCGCGTTTCCTCTCCGCCTCTTGCGCCTTCTTGGCCAAAGCCTTGTTGACCTTGACGCTAGAGGGCAAAACGCCAGCACCACCGTTGGCACCCGAGACCTTCTTGGCCCCACGAATACGCGATTCTTGTTCTTGCTCGAGTCGTTCCCGAACGAGTCGATCGCGATGCTCGGCGTAAGCGAACGGGTTCGCGATCGCTTTGGCTTTGGTGTAGAGACGCAAGTCGAGGAAGTAACCGTGCATATAAGGTTTGAGTTGGTTCGAACCGATGAGATGGGAGAGGTTGAGCGCGTCGAGTTCTTGTCGATCTACGAACTTGTAGTCGTCGTAGAGGAGCGCCTCTTGGTCCTGCTCCATCTCCTCGGTCATGTTGTCCAAGAAGCGGCACCACTTGGGTGCGGGACCCAATTGAGGGATGTAGTAGCCCGTCATGGGACTGGTTTCGTTCGCGAGGAAGACGAGACCACTGGAAGGGTAGACGTGCATGTCGTTGATGGGCACAGGGGGGTTGATCGAGATCAAGTTCGTTCCCGTTTCGCGACCCCAGATCTTGACGACTTTTTCATCGACCGAAGCGACGTAGCCTCCTTCAGCGTTGCCTCGTCCTACACCCTCATCGACCCACTGCGCCTTCTTGATCGGCAATCCGTAGCCTTGATCTTTCATCGTGTATTCTCGTTGCGCTCGAAGATCGTACAACAAGATGTGACCCGTCGACGTCCCAACGGCGAAGTTGAGTCCGTCGGATTTGCTCGACAAGGCCGTGACGGCGACACCTCGTCTCCCACCGGTGGAAGGATCGTCGACCCCAGGTAACGCAGGTTGTAACAGTGCCGCACTCGATCCCGAAGCGGCCATCAATTTAGCATACGGCAAGCGCAGGATCCCCGCACGTGCTCTCGATCGAGGATCCCACATCTCGACCGTGCCTCGCCCCAACTCGGTCTCGGTTCCGAACGAGAGCAACTGGTGCGCAGGGTTGATGTCGATCGCATTAACGCCGAGAACGGTGTCCAAGCCGTCTCCCGACACCCCCCCTTCGCCACCGTCGAGCTCGGAGGTACACCCTTCCAATCCGTACGGCTTCATGAAGCGTCCGACTTCGAGGTTCAAACGCCAAACCTGATTCCCCTGTCCACCGACCAAGGCGTCGCAAGAGGGGAAATGATAGGCGACAGCTCGACCGTGTTTGGGCATACGTACGCGGTAGTGGGACGAGGCTTGGGTGTGTAGGTCCAAGGATCGGTCGGCTTGAAGATGAAGGGTCTTGGACCAGTCCGAGGAAAGGATCTGCGGGGCCGAGAGACAGTCATCAGCTTCGGACGAGGCATGGTTGGCAATGTAAAACCCACGCAAAAATCGACATTCTCGCTATCGGTGACTCGTTCGGTCTTGAGCGACAGTTCCTGCAGGTCAAAGACCTTCATCCGGGGCTTGTAGGTGCCCGTCGCGACGACGTATTGGCCGTCGCTCGTGGTCTTGATCTTGTTGGATGCCTCGGGAAATTCAAAGTCCTGCAGTAGAGTTTGTGAGTGTGTGCATCTTTACACATGTTATGAGCTACACAGCTAACCACTGCCTGCTCACCTGGATCAATCGGATCTCGCCTTCGCCGCCGGTCCCGCCTTGACCCCCTTGCTTCCTCCGTTTTCCAGCATTCTGCTTTCCGATCTTGGCCTCCAACCATGCGGCTGCGTTCTTGCTGTTGTTGCCACTGCCGTTGATGCAGTACACGCGTGCGGCACCGCCGGCCGAAGCGAGCGAGACGACCATGACTTGGATCCGACGACCGCGACCGCGAGCTCAGCTGGATTCGGCGCCGCTTTGCGAGTGTAGCGAGGGAGTACGTTGGCAGGGGAGTAAGTCGAAGCGTGTGGGTGCTGTGAATGGGGATATCTGGCTGAAGTTGGGCTAGGATGTTGCCAGACCCAAGCTCGAAGGAGGTCGTTCAGCGCTCAGCTCAGTCGCTCGCGCAGAGTCCAGCTTCGCAACCCGGCTCGTTCGCGCGCGTGCGGAGCTGCGGAGCGCCAAAGTGGATTACTAATCAACGTCCCCGGCCACTTCTAATCGAGTCGAACCGGCGCCGGCCCAACGCATACACGCAGCTCGCTCTCTTTCTCTCCTCTGCAACGTGCGATCACAGCATGGTTCAGATAGGCTTCTTCGTGGTGTTGTCACAGTCAGTCCTGAAGGTTTGCTTTATATGTGCCGTCCGTATACACCCACACCCACTCCCGCTCCTGCATCGCTCCTGCGGGTGCTCCTCAATCACGCCTTTCGGGGTGGGGCCCACGCGGGACCGCCATCGTTAAGCGCACCTAGCTCCAACTTCGCCTGTACGCCTGTGCTGAGGCCCACATTGGTCGTATCGCGCAGCACGCTAGGGTGGGTGTATACCTTTGCCTGGTCCGCATCCTTCTACCCTCAATTCCTCCTCAACCTCAAGCGGCACAGCATCCAAGGGCTCTCGGTCGACTTCCTGGTGTTGAACCCACTGGGTTTCGCCTCGTACGCGACCTACAACATCGTTCTTTTCTCCTCCGAGACCGTCCGAGATCAATACCGACAACGCCATGATGGGCACAAGCCGCTGATCAGACCGAATGATGTCGCCTTCGCGGTCCATGCGCTCGTCATTTCCTCGGCGACTTTGTTGCAGGCTATCATTTATAGAGTATGTCCAGCCCGATGCATGCATTTTGCACCAGAGATGAGCTGAGAAAGACAGTCTTGTTCCTTCAGAAAACGACCACTCAAACCATCTCGACCTACAATCGAACCTTCATCGGACTCGCTCTGAGCTCGATCCTCATCGTCACCCTCCTCGCGGCGACGGAAACCTTCTCGATCGCTTGGCTCGACCTACTTTATTTCCTTTCCTACATCAAACTGTATATCAGTACTGCCAAATATATCCCTCAGGTATGGCCCACAAGTCTCGCTCTTATGACTTGTGCCGAAAGGCTGACCCTCAAATCTTGTCTCGACCGAAAAACCCATTCTAACGACTCGCACCTCCAGGCGTATCTGAATTACAAACGCAAGTCGACGGTCGGATGGTCAATCGAGAACATTCTGCTTGATTTTACTGGTGGAGTCTTGTCTTTGTAAGCTGTCTGGACGTGGGCGCAGTTTCATCGCAGTGTTGGCTGACACCACCTGCGAATATCTTCCGTGCGTACCAGAACCCAGCTCGTGCTTGACTCGTGGCTCGAAGCGGATTGGCGAGCCATCACGGGTAATCCTGGAAAGCTGTGCGTTTCACTCGTTTCTCAGCCTGCGTCACGAAGGATGCCCTTCGCTCACAGCAAACGCTCTTGTCTTGGTCCAGGGGCTTGAGTTTCCTCTCGATCGGATTCGACATTCTCTTCCTCCTGCAGCACTACGTCTGGTACCGACATTCGTCACAATCCCTCTTAGAAGCGAGTTCGGATGATACAAATGCCGGCATCGATGACCCCGATAGAGAAGATCCCATAACTAACTCTGCCGGTGGTGGCAGTACGGAAAGGAGTGGGCTGTTAGCTTGATTTCTTACCAGCGTAGCGTTCTGTCCGAGGGATATCCCTTCTTCTAATTCGTATCACGTCCTGTAACGAGTCTGAGTGTGATCCTCGGATAAACCTCGAAGAGACAGGAGTTGGGCTTGGCAAGCTTCGGCATTTCTTGTTTAGTCGTGGTGATCATCAATCGTGGGGTCCACGACTCGTCGTGCGACGACGCTTATTTTGGTCGGTGAGCGCTTGAGATCGCGGTCCAGCTCTGTTGAATGACGTTCCATCGTGGGAGACAACTGAGACCTTCAACGGAAAACTGACTCCTTTTCGACACGCCCGCCGCGGCGCGACTCTCGGCCTTTTGCGCGCCTGCGACGGCTGACGGGCTATGTCCGATGTGCGGTGGGGAAGTGAATAGGGGGAGAGGAAAATCTGCTGAATTGCCTTACATCGTGCATTTTCTCCGGCGAGGATTGAGATCATCACTTTTAGGTATCGAGTCGGGCAGATTGAGGTTATCTAGGTAGACATGACTGTGGGATTGAAAATGATCGAGGCACTGGTGGACTTTTAAGTTGGTGTCGGTCGCAGTTGGTAGACAGCTAGTTCCGCGCGCCGGGCCTCTCAAGAGGCCTTGTCCTCTCTCTCCCTCTTCTCTTTGACCCTCTCCACCCGTCTTCGACACACATCTTCCCTTTCCCTTGGACCATCCCCCCACACCACTCTCCGAAAACTTTAACCATGTCTGGATCTCTGAAAGCACTCATTCTCGTCGGCGGTGAGTCTGTCGTTTCGCGCTTGCTTGCGCTCTGGGCCTTGCGGTCGGTGGCGATCAGCCGTTGTCGTCGCGGCGCGCGATCTGGTTCAGCCACGCAGACACCACTCGACCAGGAAGCTTAACGACGACGGGCAAGAGGTTCAGCCTGCATACCTTTGAATGAACGCATCAATTTGGAGGTCTCCACCACCAGCTCGACCGACTGGGTGTGCCCGCCAACGAGTATACTCTCCGCAACGCTGGGCCCTGGAATGCGCGCCGCTGATACCCACTCGCTCGCGATTTGGCTGGCTGGCCTCCCACCTGGCGGCACCGGCTGGCCGCTCGCGCTCGCACCGCGCTGGGTGGGGCGTGGGAGGTTGAGTTACCCATCGGGGTAACGCGTCGGGCCACGCACGACGAGAGACCACGATCGGCATCCCAGCGCGTGTTCTGGGGACTCGACAGTCAACATCACCGTTTACTTTCTTGGGAGCACACGAGGGAAGCTGATCTGCTTCGTCGTGCCTCGATGCGTGTCCGATGAGCAGGTTTCGGCACGCGCTTGCGCCCCTTGACGTTGACGCTCCCGAAGCCTTTGGTCGAGTTCGTAAGTACAATGCGCGTCCCGAGCACGACTCCAAACTAACCATCCAACCTCTGTCGATCCCCACGATGCCAAACAGGCCAACAAGGTAAGGTTCACCCACTTGAGCGCGACTCTCCAGGAGCTCGAACACTGACGACCGCGATCGGCTGCATTCCGCTCCGTTAGCCGATGATCTTGCACCAAATTGAGGCCTTGGTCGCATGCGGAGTCAAGCACATCGTTCTCGCTGTCAGTTTATTCGAGTTTCTTCGCTTCGATTCCATTCTGCATTTGTTCTGACCCTCTCTTCATCTCAACTTCCGCTCTGCACACAGGTCAACTAGCAAGTCCTCTTTCCGTCGACATGTCGCAGCCGGCGTCCACGCTCGCAGCGCACTTAGCTGACCACCTTTTGCACCCGTTCGCGTTCACCATCGCACAGCCGCCCCGAAGTCATGGTCGCCTTGTTGAGCAAGTGTGAGGAGCAGTACGGCATCAAGATCACCTTTTCGGTCGAGACCGAGCCCCTCGGAACGGGTCAGTCGAACACATGTCTAACTGCGCGTCCCCTCCACGTGACGTGAACCTGAACGCTGCGCTGACCCTCTTTACGTTGCTGTCTATCAGCTGGACCTCTTGCGCTCGCGAGCCAAATCCTTGGCCAAGACGACGCTCCTTTCTTTGTCTTGAACTCTGACTGCACTTGCGAATTTCCCTTCAAGGAGTGAGTCCGCGCTTCTACATTCTCAGCATGTTTCGACGCGCCGGGTTTTCCACAGCATAGACTGACCAAATTCCCACCCTACGCCGCCCATCGCGACAGATTGCACGCGTTCCACGTCGCCCACGGTGGCGAAGGTACGATCATGGTCACCAAAGTCGAGGAGCCGTCTAAATACGGTGTCGTGCTTTCGGTCCCGGGGACGAGCCGCATCGATCGCTTCGTTGAGAAGCCCAAGGAGTTCGTCGGCAACCGCATCAATGCCGGTATCTACATTTTCAACCCGTCCATCCTCAAGCGCATCGAGGTGAGCAATCTTGTTACTTTGAGAGGTTGTGGCTCTCGCGACTGAACGCTGATTACGATCTCGACACCCGTTTCTGTGGCCTACAGGCCAAGCCCACTTCAATCGAGAGCGAGATCTTCCCTCGGATGGTCGACGACGCACAACTGCATTTGATGGACCTCACTGGCTTCTGGATGGATGTTGGACAACCCAAGGGTGAGTTTCTGGCTAGGCAATCTTACGCACCCTAGCTCCTGTTCAAGTAGACTGACGCGTTGACATTCATCGCTTCCGCAGACTACCTGACCGGCATGTGCTTGTACCTCACCTACCTGACCTCGCAAAAGTCCAAGTTACTCTCGTATTCGACCGAAAACAAGTGGGTCAACTCGGGCAACGTGCTCGTCGACCCTTCGGCCAAGATCGACCCGACCGCCGTCATCGGACCCAACGTCGTCATCGGCCCTGGGTGCGTGATCGGCGCTGGCGTCAGGCTGCAACGATGTGTCATCATGGAGGTCCGTGTTCTTCGATATCATCTTTCGCAGACACTAGTCGTGGACAGAAAGCTGATCTCCACACTGTTCTTGCAAACATCTTCGTCCTCTACAGAACGCGGTCGTCAAGGAGCACGCCTTCATTCGTTCGTCCATCATCGGGTGGAACAGCACTTGCGGTCGGTGGACTCGCATTGACAACTGCACCGGTGAGTCTTGAACGAGCTTCCTGGTGTGAGCGCGACCTGCAAGAGTCTGACCCTCTCCGTTCGACATCTTCCCATCAGTCCTTGGTGATGACGTCAACGTCAAGGACGAGCTTTTGGTCAAGTGAGTCGTCTAAGACGCACTCCGTATATTGAGGTTGAGCTCTCCTTGCTGATTGTGTTCGTCAAAATCTCACAGCGGCGCTTCCGTCCTTCCCCACAAGAGCATCAGCGCTTCCATCACGGAGCCTTCGATTGTCATGGTCAGTCTCTGAACGCAAACCGCTTACCCGACGAGCCTTGATCTGATCCTCAACATCTCTTCACAGTAATTCATCGACTCGTTCAAAATAGGAACGGCACCTCTTTCTTCGCCGATCTCACCCCTTTCCCCACGCCTATATATGACCCTCACTTTTCACTCGCAAACTCAGAACAATCCTCTCTTCGACAATTCCCGGCATCGGTTACCCCTGCATCACGATTTTCGCTTTCTTCGCTTTGGACCATGATACGTGTGCCCTTTCGACCTCGCCGGCTCCGTTTGACTCGCCCGTCACTTCGTTTATTCTGTCCTTATCGCACTGCTGCCGTCGTTGCGTCGTCATCGTTCTTCGTTTCCCAGACACTTTCTTTCTGTTTTTTTCTCCCGACCCTACCATGAACTCATGGCAGAGAAACTCTCCCGTCTCTTGATGAAAGGGGGTGGTTCAGTCGTCATAGATCTCGTTTCAGCTATGCAGAGATACTCTCCCGTCTCTTGATGAAGTGGGGTGGTTCAGTCGTCATAGATCTCGTTTCAGCTATGCCCTCTCGATGCTTTTTCTCTTTCCTTTCTTTTCACAGACACCCCTTCTTTCTTGCTTGGGAACTTCCTTCTACACCCACGAATCCCCCACACCTTGTGTACATTTGCTTTTTTGCCTGATCATTCAGCCATCTGAACTTCGAGAACTTTGGAGCATTTTTTCTTCCCTTGTGGCTGAAAAGCGGTTTCAACCCTCGCTGTCTTAGCTACAATAAGCGGTGATGTCAATGCAGACTCTTGCTCGCTTACAAGATGTGGTGAGAGTAGCTCGATGGGTGACACGGTGATATATCAGACGGTGCGCGTGCACGGCCCTTGAACCTCAGATTTTGCCGATCGCGGTCGAGTTGATGAGCGGGGCTCAGCGGGCGCCGAGGATATGTGGCTAGTGTGGTGAGAAGAAAGACCATACTTCTACCTCTCCCGTGCCTGATTCGACCCAAGACTGAGCTCGCGGGGACAAGAACGTGAATGAACCCGACGGCTCAAGGTTCTCGAACCTTTTTGCAGAGGCGGGCGCGCACTGGCGCGCACGTCCCCGTTTGATGGTGCGAGACGCTCGCCGCTTCTGCTCACGCTCTTGAATCACCCACTCCTGACATCCCACCCGAACCCCTCCGCCCACTCTCTCTCAACCATGAGCTCCTCTACTTTCACCCACGAATTCACATGGTCAGTTTATAGCCATCGGTCACAGGGAACGAGAGTGGGGATGGAAGGTCCAGGGAAAGCGGGTTGTGGGTCTATCGTTTGAGACGGGAATCCACCCAATCGCAGTGACGAAAGCCGCCAACGGCAGGTGGGAGAGACAGACCCGATCGAATACCCGATGCTGACCCTCTCAACAACGTCTTGCTACTTCTCTCAGGTCCGGAGAGGCTGGACATGTCATTGTGAGTGGGTGTTATGCGGGGTTGGTGCAGTCGGTGGTGGGAAACATTAGGAATGCTGAATCACGGTTGCTTCCCTGCTTAAATGCGCGGTTACGGCCAACAGGCGACGGGATCCTTCGACGACGTCAGTACAGCCATTCCTTGCGATCGTATTTCCTGTGCGACACAAGACTGACCTTCTGCGCTCTGTGTGTTACGCCAACAGTGGAAATCGTAAGCTTCCTCATCCTCTGGCAGATCGAACGCGATCGAACCGAAACCCAGGCGCGCCGGTTCATTGATGCTCGGCCGATCCCACTTCCGGGGTCTCCTCTTCGGTGTCCGACGCTCTGGGGCGGGACGCCTTTCGCTTCCACCCTCCCCATGCTTGCTTACTGACGTACTCGTCCATCAATGCTCCATGTAGTACCCTTCCTCTCACAAAAGGTGCCGATGGCAAACAATCCGCTACTGTCCAGATCCCTTACGGCGAGAAAATCACGTTCAAGGTGAGCGAGTGCTTTCGTTCTTGATCGTCGACCGCACGAGTCCATGGCTCATGAGACTGGCATATCTCTTCTTGCCTATTTTCTATTTTCTCCTCCTGCCTCGCGTACATTGTAGTACGTCGTTGATGGCAACTGGCAAATCAACCCCAACGAGCCCCACGAGACCGATGCCTCGGGCAACGTCAACAACGTCTTCACCGGTCAGTGGCTTGAACACGGTACCTACCTTCCCTCAAAGCCATTATTTGATGCTCACTCCGATGACCGCTCGAACCTCATCAGCTCCCGCCGCACCGGCTGTCGTCGAGACCTCTGCGGCAGCACAAACCGAGGCCGTCGTGATCCCCCTCAACGAAGTGAACCAGCAACAACCCGTCTTGCCCGTCCCTGCTTCCATCATCGAGACGACTTCGACCGTCGCCTCTGTCGCTCAACCCACCCCCGTTGCCGCTGCCGTCGCCGAGACCCCTGCCGCCGCCCCTGCTGCGACCGAGGAATCCAAGAAGACGGAGGAGAAGCCTGATTTGGTTTCGGCTGCTAGTGAGTCCGAGTGGGGCGCTGTCGAGGTGGGCACTGCTGATACCCATAAGAGACTCACTTCTGACCGTCAATCTTTCCAGCCGCTGGTGTTGCCGCAATCGCTCTCGGTGCCGCTGGATTGGCCGGTGCCGCCATCCACAAGGTCACCGGCTCGGACCCCATCGGAATCGACCCCACCCCTAACAAGAACCCCGCGACCAAGACCGAGGTCCCGGCTGAACCCACCCACACCCCTAGGGCCGCTCCCCCTACGACGAGCTTGCCAACCGTCCCTAGCGCTGCGACCCTTTCGACCGCAGTCGAGAAGAACGAGCACGCTAAGACCGAGTCGGACGTCAAGCCCGTTGTGGCCGTTGCCGGTGTGGGAGCTGCCGCTGCTGCGGGTGCTGAAACAGCCGCTTTGGCGACCAACGCGGGCGAGACGGCCGGTGCCCACACAGCCGAATCGTCGACTTTCCAGCAAGGCGAGCAGTACTTGAGTGGGTTCATTTTGGTGTCTACAAGCGGGGTCTTCAAGGGGCGGCAGACTAAATAAACATCTTCCCATTTCGGTGGCTCACAGAGAGCTTCGCTGCCAAGCATGGCAAGGAGAAGGAGTTGCACGACATCGCTGTCAAGGCCGATGGATACCTCGCTCAGGCCAAGGCCGAAGGCAGCAAGCGATTCACCGAAGGCGAGAAGCTGGCCAGTGATGCTTACGAGAAGGTCGCGGCGACGTCGTTCGGCGCTTCGACGATGCACGCCCTCGGACTCGACAAGAAAGCCTCGACGCCTTCGACGACGACCTCGGGCGCGGCTTTGCCCAAGGTCGAGGCCGTTCCGGACCCCGCTGTTTCCGGTAAGAAGCCGCTAAACCAAACCCTTGGCTCCACGTCGGCCGTCACCGACCCCGCTGCTCCCAAGGTCGCGGCCGCACCGACACCCGCCCCTGCCGCCGCTTTGCTTCCCCCTGCGAGCCCCGCCGCCAAAACTGATGGGTACTCGACCGCCCCTTCGACGCCGCTCAAGTCCGCACCCGCTACCCCGTCCAAGGGTCAATCTGGATTGGGCCACGGTGATGCCCCCGATACGCCTTCGTCGACGGCGTCCAAGACGCGCAAGCCGAGTTTTTTGAAGAGGTTGTTGGGCGGGTCCAAGTCGTCACCCAAGGCCGAGCAGTAAATGGTCGTCTCTGAACTACTGACACAGCCTTATATCCCCACCATCTTTTCAAATTGAAATATTCCTCTCTCCGTCACAAGATGTCTCCCTTCTCCTCCCTGTGTCCACAACGTGCTCTCGATTCGCCCGCTCGAACCTCCCTTCCCCTTCCGAGCCAAAGCTGTGTGCTTTTCTCCTACTTCCCCTCGCCTTTTTGTTCACCTGCACTGTTCCAGTTTGCCCTTTTTGGTTTTCTATTTTATTTTGTGTGCCTCTTTTCCTTATAGCCCTCCTTGTCTCGTATACTGGAAATGAGTCAGACCAACCTTAATTGCTTCTATCATTCCGCGTCAGAAGTACATATGGGCCCGAGAGCGCGGTCCAGCCTCAAGAAGGAATTGAGGCCGTCGGGTTGGCCAATGCCATCGTTCGATGGCAAGCTAGCTTTTCGGTACGTAATCGGGCGCTGCTCCTCGCTGCTCGGTCTCACGAATAGTTGGCGTGGAGACGACAGTTGCTCCTACCCCTCACGCCACCTGCTCATTCTCCACGCTCTTCTTATCTCTGCTCAGTCGCACTAGTGGGTTTATTCATCTGACTGAAAAGCATGCTGTGGAGCCTTCATTGCCAAATATTTTTTGTCACACTACAGCCCCAAACCCAAACCACCGATCGCACGATTGTTTCGTTTACTGCAAGTGGTGGGACAACTCGGGAAAGGTCAGTTTGCGTGCGCTAGTGACTCGACCTAAGAAGGTTTAGAATTCGAACTGACAGCCTTCATCTCAACGTCCTCCTCCTTCGTCTTGCCGGCCTTGCGGTCCTTGCGCTGCAGCAAGTTCTTACGGTCCTTGTCGAGCTTGAGGTTGGTGATGACGCATTTCGAAGGGTTGACGCCGATCGGGACCGTCGCGCCCGAACCCTTCTCGCGGTGGACGCCGTTGACGTGGATGACCCACTTCTTGCGGTACACCTGTGCGACCTTGCCCTCACGCCCCTTGTAGGTGCCTCGGACGATCATGACCTCGTCGTCCTTGCGAATGGGGATCGAGCGGGTCTGTTGTTGAACGATTGAGGATAGTTGGCGGTGTGGGGATGCAGAGTAGAGAATTAGTCCAGTGTACTTGGCATCCGTTATGTGAGTTATGTGACGCTGTGTAATGAGACTGACGTTGTACTTTGCGCGCAACTCCTTGCTCAACGAGGTCGACATGATCGTCCGTCGGCTACATAGATCAAAAGAGGTTCAGTCGATGTAACGAGTGAAAGTGGAATCGATGCGAGGAGGGTGTACTCACACCGACGAAGGCGCATCGAGCTGGGCCTTTCGGAGCGTGCGGCGCGATCGGGAAACGTCTGCAACACACACAGCAAGCACGTGATCAGCCTTTTTGGTCGGATTGTTGATGTTGGTGATGCTTAGATCGAATTCGTCGGGTCGTGGGTTGGTGTTGTCTCCCCCTTTATGCACTGATGTGTGCCGACCCGCAAGTCCTCCTCCTCCGCGCTACGCCTGAGCCCCCAAGCCCAAGCCCAGGCCCAATTGCGTCCTCGCAGCCACCGCCAGCGAGCAGACGGGCCCATCGCCAATTCCCACCCCGTCCGAACGTGCTGTTCCGCCCCCTCTGAGACCGCAGACACGATTCAATCCATCCTCCATCACACCAAAGTCGATTCCGTCGTCCAGGATGCGTAGAACCCCCCGAACCGAGGCGAGGCAAAAGTCGTGCCCGTAGCCGTGTCGTCCGCTGTGGATCACTCCCCCTCCCCCTTTGCGACGAATTGTGCCCGCCCATACACACTTGCCCGCGCCTGACCCGCCCGCCTCAGAAAAGACGACGACCACGCCCTTCGCCCACAGCGGTGCGTTGGAACGTACCACCAATAGCCATGGCAAACAGACTGAAGGGAGTGGTAGATCGTCAGTATTAGGTCCCGAGGGAGTTTCTGCCTCGTAGGTACGCCGCCGTCGAGACTCACGATTTGATGGAGGTGGGTGTAGCGAGCTATTTAGTGTACAGTAGGATCGAAAGCCAAGGCCGCGCCCGACGAAAACCGCGGCGCGCCGTTTGAATTTCGCTTTCGCGCCCGGCTCGCGGCAAAGGGCCTTTTAAGGCACTTACGAAAAAGATTGCTAATCGGCAACCGCGCTTAGCGGTAATTTGGCTTTCCTAATCGCCTAATTGAACCGCGGGCCCGTGCGCTTTGGCGTTTCAACTTTTCGCGGTTGGCAACACTCGAAAAAGGGCTACACTCGGAAAAGGGCTACAGCTGCCAAAAAACACGCCTTTTCACTGAGCACGACTCATCACACAGCAGGGGTGAGCAGCCGTCCCCTGCTACCCTCTGTTGGGGATTAGCCGCTGGCACTTTAGACTTTTCAGTCTCTAGAATCCGTACTGAGCCCATTCTTCGCTGTGCACCTCGGTCCGCTACGCTTCAAACTCACACCCTCCGAGCTGCAAAGATTGAACAAAATCTCAATGTTATTACATGTATCATACTGTCGCGAATGATGAGGGAAAACCACATGGGATCTGGTCCTGGTCCCGAAAAGATGGGAACAAAAGAAACGGGAGAAACTGGAGAAGTGCAATGAGTAGCGTCGTCCAAGAAAAGGCAGAATTCGGTCTAGTCGTCTTTTCGTTTTCGTTCTTTTGCTTTTCGTCGCTCGGTGTCATGGTCTTCCGATCCCTCTAGTGACCGTTGGCAGCGACCTGGTTCGCCGCCGGCGAGTCCTCAGAATCGGACGAGACCTCGCTCTTGTGCTCGGCCAACAACTCGTCAAACACCTGCGGTTGCCTCAACTTGAGCGCTCCGGAAGTGACGGCTCGGTGGTACACGCGCAGGACGGTGTCGACGTCGTCCATCGACTGTGTTCGCACGTCGGCCAACTCCTTGATCTTGGCCGTCACGTCCTTGACTTGGTCGTCCGAGAGCACCAATCCGAGTTGTTCGACACGGCTCTTGACCGCATTCCAGCCCGTCAATCGAGATCCAATGTCGATGTACCGCGACATGCCAAAATCCTCGGGCTTGAGGATCTCGTACGTCGACGGGTTCGCGAGGATCGCCTTGGCGTGAATACCGGCCTTGTGCGTGAACGCGCAGAACCCGGTGATCGGGTTGTTGAAAGGGACCGAGATTTGCACAGCGTCCGCGACGAGGTTCTCGACCTCTCGCAACATCGGCAAGTTGTACTTGCTCTTGACGTATTCGGGGTCGACGACGTACATGCGCGCGATAAGGCCACCGAGCGTCTGATTCGCAGGAGATACACAATGAAGACTGTCAGTTCGTATCGTACATTGGCTTGTGCGATGCCAAACTTACAGTGATACCGTTTCGCTCTCCGATACCGAGAACGGATGTGTCAATGTGGGTCGCACCAGCCTCGAGCGCGCAGAAGGCATTGGCAACAGCTATGAAGGAGAGATCCGGATTTGGCCCGCTTAGTCAAACCACATCCGCATGCACGAAACAAATGGCTCTCTCCATACTTACCGCATCCCGAGTCATCGTGGAAGTGGCATTCGATGTCGCACGAGACGACGCCGCGAAGCGTTCGGACGAGATCGTAGACCTGGCGAGGATTGGCGCACCCGACCGTATCGGCGATACCGACACGGTTGACACCGATCTTGTCGACAGCGCGGTAGATGGAGAGGAGGTCGACGAGGTCGGAGCGGAACGAGTCCTCGGACGAGAAGCGCACCTCGATGCCCTTGCTCTTGACGAACTCGATCACCTCGATCGCGGATTTGATGATGTAGGTGATGTCCTTGCCGTGCGAATACTTGCGCAGGAAGGACGAAGTACCAATGACGACATCGACACCATCGACACCTGAGGGGGTACACTATACACTGTCAGCAGGTTGCTCTTGTCTGTTGGTGCAGGGCTCTTGTAGGAAGCTTGCGGCGGCTCACCCGTCTCGACGGCGATTCGGGCGTCGTCCATGTGGCATCGGATGTGGGTGAGGATCTTGGACTTGAGACCCATCTGGCAGATCTTGACGCAGTCGGCGCGCGATTGTTCGGACGCGGCGGGGGAGGTGATCTCGATGTACTCGACACCAAAGTCGGACAGGGCCTGGGCGATCTTCATCTTGGTCTCGGTGTCGAAGAAGGCGTTGGCGAACTGTTCACCCTCTGTAGGAACGCGGAGACGAGGGCACGGAGTAAGCTGTCAGGTCTTGATCCCGACTGATAGTGGTGCTCCAGCCATTCGGATGTTTCAGTGCGATTGGCCGCGTTGACTCGGAGGACGTCTGTCGCCGTCATCGCCGTCGTCTCCGTGGGCCACGGCTCGCAACTCGGGAATCGCGTACTCACCTCGCAATGTTGACTCGATGATCTTCCAGTTGGACGTCTGCGCGATGCGCCGTAGAAGGTGTACGTCAGTCATGTGCTCGTTCATCAGAACGGCCGTGTTTCCGCTCCGATTGCTCCACCGCGGCCCGTCGTCAGAGCCCACAGCTCGCGTGCGCACGCTCTAATGCGCTCTAATCCTCGCCCTATGTCCGTCCAGTCCGGAACAGGATCCCCTCCCCTCGGACCAGAGACAGCCAGACCCGTAACCTAACGACAACACGCCAGCCCAGCACCAGCGCGTGGACTGACGTTGGACAAAAAGTCGGCGTAGCGACTCGAGTACGGGTTCTTGATCTCGATCCCCGCCGCGGCGGCTTGGCCATTGGTTGCTTGCTGTCGCTTCTCGGCGACTTCGGGCGCGGAAGGGGCGTGGGCATCGACGGCCTGGAAGTTGGAAGGGGCCTCGCCCGTCGTCGTAGGCACGGCGGGAGGGTCGGAAGAAGCGGCTGCGGAAGGGCACATGGTTCAGTTGTAGGGTAGAGGGGAATGGGGCGGGAAGGGGAACGGAGCAGGATCAGGAGCAGGAGTGATCAGTCTCTACTGCTGTCCCCCTCTCACCCCCGTCAGTTATCTCCCGTCGACGGATTTCGCGCGCGTCGGGCCTTCACTTTTTTTTTTTTCGCTGCTTTGACTCACCAAACGAAAGAAAACCTGGCATCCAATTACAAATCCGGCTTCCTCACGCTCGATCTGCTGCACCGCAACAAACAGCTCGACGTCTTCGGTGAGCAGCTTAGATCACAACTGGTTCTTACATTCCCGCAACAAAATTTCTACAGATTCTCTGTGCCGCATGCCTACGACAAGCTTCTTCGCACAATTCAACAATTACAAATTTAAGAGCGCTCGGGCCTAACGGGCGCATCGTGGGGTTCGGGGCGCCCAGCACCTCTCTCATTGCGAGCGACTTCTGAATAAGGTAGGTTTTTTCAAGTGCAAGGGTTTTGGACTCTGATAGGTGGCAACTCGAAGAGACGAAAAAGATGCGCCGGTGATTGTCAACCGTGTACGCTTCAAAAAAGTGTCGATTCTACTTTGATCCATCGATCCCTTCCTTGGGCCAGGTCCAGTCGAACTTGTCCGGGATCGTGCCGCTCTGGATACCTGTCAGCTCGGAGAGGACTACAAAGAAACAGTCGGGAGGTGTCAGAGTTGAGCGATGAGACATCGCATCGTAGTCAGGAACTGACTGGAGAGGAAGCGAGGTCCGGCGTTGACACCATCGCCGATCGAGCTGAACAGACAAAACGCGAAGCAAGTGTTCCGAGTCAGATTCTGGACGGTCAATGTGACCAAGACATAAAGCCTTGAGATACTTGCATCTTTTGCGTCGTCTCGGGTGTATCGTGGTAAGTGATGGACCGGATAGGCGTAAGCTGTGTGAAGAGAAACTCTCCGAAAGTGAGCCATCAATTCTCTCCTTGCCAGCCACGTCAATGGTGCACGACTCACAGCAGCCGCCGTTCCACAAGCCGCAACTTCCTCAAAGGCACCCTCTATAACTTCGGAGAACTTGACGATACGTCGTTCGACGGTCCATCCGAACGATTCGGCGATCCCAATGATGGCCTTGGTCGTGACGGATTTCAAGATCGATTCCGAGGTAGGCACGACCATGGTGACTTTGTCGTCGTTCGATGAAGAGCGTTTCTTGATGGCGAGGAAGTTGGAGGTGGAGAACTCGTCGATTTGCTGTTGATGAGACAGGAGGGAGCGCGCCAAACTCAGCGTGAATCCCCTCCTCCTCTTGTACCTGACCGAGGAGGAACTCACAGTTCGAGTGGCCGAATCAAGATGAAGGGTAATAGCATAACCAGCTTGCTTCGCAGCTGCAGCATGTCGGAAAGTAGGTCTGTGGATCGACATGATCTCAGATGCCTAAGTTTCTACCCGCAATCTTCCATCGTCCTGCCTGACTCACGCGTAGTTACCAGCCAACTTGGCATGCCCAACACCTCGAGGAGCAGCTCGGTCAAAGTTCTCCAGCACGAAGGCGTCGATGGCTGGGGCCTTGAGTCCGGCGGTACCGTACAGACTTCCAGTCGGGGTGACGTAGACGATGAATTGAAACTCGGAGGGGGGCGCTAGGATCAAGTTCTCACCCGAGGCAAAGGCCAAGGGACGAACGTACTGTAGAACGCGTACAGGATGCTTGAGATTAAATGGACGTTGCTTAAACATGGAGAGCAGATGGGACCGTTGCGAACGTACCATCGACCCCGAAGCGCCATGTGGGGCATGAGGGGGCACGAGCTCCAGGTTGCGACCGACGGCGAGGGAAACAGCCTCGAGGAAGAGTTCCTCGGGGACGGGCGGCATCGAGACAAACTCGGCAGAGTGCTATTGGAGTAGACGAGGAGAAAGTGTCAGCGTTCGGGTCAAGGAAATGATCTCGCTGGACCCCGAACGGCGACGAGCTGGCTCCGGACGAACCTGGATCCGAGCGGCGTTGTCCTTGGGTCGGAAGAGGCGGACCTGGGAAGGATGGTCAAGTAAGTATCGTGCTTAGCTAGGCTTTTCTAAAGCAAGGAAAGGCTCCGGAATGAAACCACTGGTGGTCGTGCTCGGCCTCGAACATCCGTCTCATCTCGCTCAGTGGGGAACGAAGAAAACTCACCTGTCCGTCGGGGTGACGGAACGCCTTGAGTCCTTCAAAGGTCGAAGCACCATAGTTGAGAGCGACTGTGGGAAGGGGAAAATGCAACGGCGAGCGAGCGGTGAGCGAGCCCGAGCTCGGGGGATTAGAGATGCGGTGCGATACCGGTCAGGGGCCGAGAGCAGCGAGCACAAAGCAAAGAGGACTGACCACTTCCGATGTGGAGCTTGAGGTAGGGTTCGCTGACCCACTCTGCTTTACCCCATGCGCCGTCCTTGTAGGTGTAGCTGACGTAGCCCGAGGTCGGGTACAGCGCAAACGCGAGCTTGTCCCACGCGAACGTATCGGACGGAGGAACGACCGCGGGCTACACGAGCGGAGGCGCGAGTGGGCGGATGCGGGGTGCTCTGCATAATCAGCTTGGGTATGGGAAGGAGCCAGCCAGAGTGTGAGGTGTGACTGACCATTCTGACGAGATGAGATGGGAGAGAGAAGGGGTGGCGAGGAGAGCAAAGCGGACGAGTCCGAACAGGAGGAAGAACGATTTGACTCAAAAGCCCGGCTCAATAACTCGCATTCCAGTACGGTTGATTGTCGGGGTCTGTTCGACACAAAAACTGAGGAACACGAACCCGTCGGAGCCGCGGCCTGAACGTGCACGTAAAACTAAAAAAGCAAACACAGCGAATCCCCACACATCCCCACTTCCTCTCCGTTCAACATACCCTCATCTCCGAGCCCCTCGCGGGCACCCGGGCCGTCCGGGCGCTTCGGCGAGCCTCTTCGACCGAGTCGATGATGCAGGTCCTCGACGATGGGTCGACCCACGACCAGAGCTTTTTCGCAATGCCTGAAGGCGAGCCAAAGCAGTCGAGGACGCAGGCGAATCTATTCAGTTCTGGCCGCCGCACACAGCAATCTGCCACACCCCGTTAAACCCGCGAGCAGGTTTAACGCGATTTAGGCA
This sequence comes from Microbotryum violaceum, assembly GCA_022506055.1. Classification (NCBI taxonomy): domain Eukaryota; kingdom Fungi; phylum Basidiomycota; class Microbotryomycetes; order Microbotryales; family Microbotryaceae; genus Microbotryum; species Microbotryum violaceum. Next base: position 2,732,482 of record JAKMXP010000002.1, read on the forward strand.
ACGGTTCAAGGTCCCGCGGCGTCCAAACTCGAGCCAGCAGCCATGCATATGATGAATCACAGCCTCAGAGTCAATGCAGTGACAACAGACTTATAAAATTCCTCAACACACTGTCGTGCATCCTAGACTGACTGAGAATGTTATTCCCATTATTTTTACTACCTCTATACCAGTGGGAACCCGTTAAATTAACGGGAGGATGAATTCAAACAGCAGGAGAATTGAAGAGTATACATGATGTGAAAAAGTCACAGTGAGATCCGAGATGATGAAATTCGCAGGAGAATCAAACGGTTTACATGGTCTCCGTGAGAGTAAACCACACAATACTACAGCATCGAAGCTATTCTCCATTCATTGCCCTGAGAACAGAGCGGAATACTGGGTTTGGGGTCACGGTGGTTGCGGCTGCCGCTCGATCGACGGCAGGTAGGTCGTCGTCATCATCGGCGGGGTCGCGAGAGGGCAGTAGCACCTTGATTCGATCAACACTCATGGCTCGAGACAATGCCACATACAGCTGCCCATGAGTGAAGAAGGGATGCAGGGAAAGATCGACGCCAACACGATCGAGTGATTGATCTTGGGCTTTATTGATCGTCATGGCCAAGGCAACTCGAAGCGGGAACTGGAGCCGGCGCATAGTGAAACCAAGTTGGCGACTGCTAGTCGCATTTGTCTCGAGTCGCACGCGAGGTATGAAGACTGTGGTGCCCGCTCAATCTCCGGTCAAGATGATGGCTTGAATGACTCGCGATCTTGCGTGCGAGACGATAAGGCGGGTACCATTGCAGAGGCCGGCGTCTGGGTCGAGATTGCGAAGAAGAACGACAGGGATCCCTTCCTTGAGACGCAAGTGATACGCGGGGAAGTTAAACTGATTGAATGCAGATACTCTGGCAAAATAAGATCAGGCGCCATTCCACCCCCAGCTTCGCCTGCCTCGACAACCTCGTCTGCGCTACGATACTCGACGTAGTCGCCATCGAACTCTTCAAGCAGCTTGGCATTGATGCGATCGACCGTTGCGTTATGCGGAGCTAGGATTGCCTGACGCGAGAACAGCTGAATCAGGGCGTTGAGGGACTCCTTGTTCACGGTCCTTAGACCGGGGTAGACAAAGTTGATCAACCCCTCGGCGGTTCTTTGACCATCCGGGAGCAGCAGGTAATCAGGCAGCTGCAAAACGAATAGAAGGGGTCTTAATGTCGGTGGGTCGGGCGAAAGAGGGGAGCCAAACGTACTGCAATCTTGTCGTATGGGTGCACGTTGGCAGTTCCATCTCCCACGTTGAGTAGCCATTCCGCAAAGTCGCGCGTTCGAGCCAATTGAGCCTCGTCCATTGCATCAGCGTTCGAGCTGAGACGCATGTTCCCGGTGAGTCGCAAGACACGAACGTCGCGCCAGAAGTCTGCCTTGATGAGGGATGCATCGATGATTTGACCGGGAGTTCCTTTAGGAACGACAGGAAGGCATTGGCGAAAGTCCCCTGCAAATTGAAAACCTCGTTAGCGTGCAGTCGTTCAGAGCGGAGGCGGAAGAGCCCAACTGACCCGCAAAGATTGTTGTCACCCCGCCGAAGAGCTCCTCGGTCTCTCGGAGATCACGCAGCATCGCAGACGGATGGAGCGAGCTAACGATTTGGGACTTGGGCCGACCATCGGGACATCGATCACCGTGCACCTGGAGAATAAGGTCTTGAGGTCCACGATCTCCCGTGTTGGTGTCGGAATCGCAGATAAGCATCGCCATTTCCGTGCTTGACGTAGGAAGGTTGTGGGTGCGTCGGTCTCGGCCAGGTGGTAGACAGAGGCGCAGGACCCACTCTTTGGCCGTATCCCAACCTGCGCGAGCTTTGGCCGATGCGAACTCCCTCACAAAGCGGTTGCCGGTGCGCAGGATGGACTCGAGCTTGGTCAAAGTAGATCGTTGCATGCGACTGTCTGCGCCGTCGGGTCCAAGTCGAGTGTCGGTGGCCTCGGCCGGGTCGATGAGCCATGTTTGAGCAAAGGCTGGGCGTTAATTCCCGGCAGGGATCAGGGCGCCGAGTCGATGGTCAAGGCGACCAAACACGCGAAACACGGGGGGTCCTAGCGTGCCCACTTGAGTTTCGTCCCAGTGGGCAGCGAGCGAAGTAAACGACAACGCGTTGTTGTACGACCGGGCGTTCTCGCGGAACGCTTTAGCTTCTGTGTAGGTGGGTCGCACAGTTCAGCATGTCGGCCTACTGCACACAGATGTTGTTGGACGGAGCAACTGACCGCCATCCGAGCCTTCAAGCAGATTTCGATACTCGGGATTGGGCTGGGGAGGGGGAGGTAGCTGCACCTTGCCTTGCGAGCAGTCGGCCGTCGCGCTGAGCTTGCTGGCCATTCTGGACAGCTGCACGGCGGGCTCGTATACGCGTCGCAATACCAAGTTCGGTTGGGTTGTTGTCAACACGCGCGGGGGGGGGGGGGTAATTCTGTTGACCGGAGCGGGTGGAAGAGGAGGGTCGAGCAGCGGGGCGCCCAGCAGCAGGCGCTCGAGCAGGCCCATGGTAGGGCTTGGTAGGGCGCTACCCTCGCGCCCAAGACTTGGCGAGGTTGTGATGGCCCTCCCTGACGACCTTGGGACCGGGGCATAACGGTGCCGATGGTTTCGCCTTGAAAGAATTCGATGAGAGTGGGAGGGAAAAGGAAAGAATTAAAGAGTAGCGCGGGACTATATACAGCCCCTGGAACCTCATGTTGTTGTTCAGCCCCTAAAACCGGTGTCGCGCTGTAAGCAATACGTCAGGAAGACAACCAAGCAGCAATTCCCTTCAACACGTCTTCCCTGAATGTCAACCCTCGAGTAATTTTTCTTCACCATCAACTGGTGACACTGAATTCGTAAGTTATCACTTGACACTATGTGCAGTAATAGGTATGACGGAACTGATATGTTAAACAGACATTGGACGTCAGTGACAGGAGGTGACCCTACCCCCGAACAGGGGGAGCACCCACCGTGGTCTTCCTGGGAAAACGACATGGATGCCGACAAGTACCACATATTCTACAACGATGCTCGCGAAGGGAGCTACAATGGCCGAAAAGTAGCAAAGTCTTATCCTACGCCGCTGCCCGTCAACGTTGAAGGCCATGCTGAGCTGTACGCACACACCATCCTAAGAGTGGGGGATGTCTGTGCAGTCATGTGCTCGATACAAGGCAGAGCGTGGAAGTCAATCCTTCCGCTGTATTTTCCCGTGGCCTTCGACTTCCACGCTCTGCCTTGTATCGAGCACATGACTGCACAGACATCCCCCACTCTTAGGATGGTGTGTGCGTACAGCTCAGCATGGCCTTCAATGAGAGCGGTCAAGCGCCACAAAGCGACGGCGTGCGGTTATGGTTCAAACCGAAGGATACGGCAGGGACGCATCGCGTCGGATTCGATGGTCAAGGATCGGCTACCCACCGTGGCGTCCCTTCGATCGTTTAATGAGATTTATCGACCAAGGCTCTCGTGGATCGCTACTTAGACTTTGCTTTCACGGGCAAGGCAGGGCAATGTACCGAGGAAGACGCGTCCTGCGCAGCCGTTCGGAAATTTTTCGACTTCCAGCGAGGTTTCGGGTGGAACGAGGCGAACGAGTACAAGTACCAGTTGGATTTGGATGGCAATGCTTGGTCGAGTCGATTCCATCGCTTGCTCGCTGCGAATCAGGCGATCTTGACAAGTACTATCTTACCCGAGTGGTGAGTTCGCGGCTTTTTGACCGAGCCACTATAGTGCGGTGACTGACTCTCTACAGGTACTTGTCTTGGATCCAACCCTGGTTCAGTAAGCTCCTATTCCGATCAACTATTGTCTCTCCATACGCAGACCGTTGTCATTTCCTCCTGTCCACAGCTACATTCCCATCAAAGTCGATTACACAGACCTCTTCGATGTCATGGCCTTCTTCGCCGGCGATCTCTGCTGCGAGAACGCCCACGACGACTTGGCCCAAATCATTGCTCTTCAGGGTCAAGAGTTTGTGCAAATAAAAAACGCCTTGGCGATACGCCGATATAGAGGCTTGCGTATTCAGATTTGGGTTGGATCGGGCCGGGTGTAGCGGTGAGTGAAAACGTTTGAATCCCTTTTGACCTCGTGGAGTTGAAATATGCCCTTCTCCGGTCGTTTAGCATTGGGCCGGGCATCGATGGACTGTTTTGGACCAGGAACTTGAAGAGAGCGCTTCATCAACTTTGATATAGTCACCGCTATCCCCTCTGTGGATCGTGTGAACGACGACTCTCTCCATGCAATGAATACCCCCCCTGATCCGGAAGAAACTCTTTACACACCCTGACAGGCGATTGGAAAAACCCACGGTACACAAAATCTACGGAAGACATAGATTTGTCGAGATGCCCCGTCGGACCCGCCTGACGATTCAAACCCTTGCTTTTTTTTCATACACAAGTTCATACAATTTATGGAAAAAGGCCCGGGTGTTTGAGCCTGTGCTGTTCTGAATTCATCCGCTGCGAGATCTGTCCGACGAGAACGACGAAGAAAGATTGCACCTTCCCGTCGAGCGGCGAGTCGTACCCCGACTGTACGATACGGAAGCTTGCGGGTACTCGTCTTCTCGACCAGTACAACTTGTTCAAAAGCGGCGCTTTGCACCGTGTGGGATGTAGTGCTCGATTATTGAGACTCATTTCCGTTGCATGAGGTGGTATCCTTGAAGGACCGTCCTGAAGGAGAAGTGATCACGTGAGTCAGTCCGCTAACCCACAGGGTATAGTCTTGGCGAGAGTGCGGACATACCTTGAGCCTCCGGAGACTTGTCCGAACTTGAAAATGTAGTACGCTCCGGAACTGCCGGCGCAAGCAGATCCCTCGACTCCTGAGTCGCGGCTAAAAACTCCGAGGCATGTTGCTCGATCAAAGGGCTCGTGCGCAGTGCGAGCAGTTCGTCTTGTGAGTACCTCCTCAACGCTCGACCTTCTTGGTGCGGGGACGAATGAGCAGCTTCGAGGAGTGGTTCCTCTTCCTTTTCGGTCGACTGAGACTTGTTCTCGCGAACCATGGCGGCTTCGACTTTCTGACTGCGCGCGGTCTCACGTTGTTCAAGCGCGAGCTGATTACCCATCTCCATCGCGTCCTGCTGCGCAACCAACAGACGCCCCGTCAACGAAGCGCGATCCAACTCGGACGCGTTCAAGCGGGTGACGAGATTCGAACGATCGGCCAACAAGGCCGTCTTGTCCTTCTCCAGCGCTGTCTTGGCTGCCTCGAGCTCCTTGTAGTGCTTCTCAAACTCGGGATCCTTCGAAGCAGTCCCGCACTTGGTCGCAGTCTCTCGTTCCTCAGCCGCGGTAACGAGCTTGGTGTTGCGTTGACGAAGTTCTTGGTTCTGTTTTTGAAGATTCTCAAGCTCTAAATCGAGTAGAGCGCGCCTATCAAAGGCTTCGAGTAACCTGATCTCGAAATCATGGGCCTTGTGTTGGTGTACGCGAGCCTGGGCTTCGGCGATGGAGGTGCGTTGGTGTTGCGCCGCGAGGTCTCGTTCGAGCGAGCGCACCGTGCCTTGCAACTCGAGTTTCTCGGCGTACATCTCGCGAAGGTGGTCCATCAAGCCCTTCATCCCGTGCAACGCTGAAGTTGACGAAGAGGTGTCGGCTCCGAGCGAGCCCACTTTGGTCGGCGTCGTATCGGTCCCTGTAGGTGATCCGTGACCGCCGCCCGAAGCGCTACGACTCGTTGCACTGGCTTCGAGAGGTTTGGGCGATTTGACGAAACCAAGACTGGCACTCCTTTGCGTCCTCGGACTATCAGCTTGAACAGAAGCGGGAGGAGACTCTTGAATGGGAGAGGACCTCTGGCGCACGTCGGCGCGGTCACCTCGACTCCGAGTCGTGCCGGCACCGCCGCGCGCAGCAGAGACAGACTGGGCTGGGGCCTTGTTCTTCAAGTGCGGCGGGATGTCGAGTAATGACGCTGACCGAAGCATCTTCTCGGAGTCGTCCAACTTCATCTCGTACTCTCGTTTCGCAAAGTCCGACTCGGAAAGATCGCCTTGAATCGAGGCCACGACGCGCGTCTTCTGCTCCAACGTCGCGATGGTGAACATGTCCCTCGTCGCTTGGTCGGAACGAGGGCGAGTCGTATCGGCATCGCTCGGCTTGAACATCTCTTTGCGCAGCTTGGAAAGACTTGGGGAGGGAGGAGGTGATGTGACCCCAATTTGGGTAGAAGGGTCGCTGCCCTCCACAGGCGAGGAGGCCGCTTTGGCCGGGCTGTGGCCACTGGCGGTCGACGCAGGAGGACTGGCACTGCTGCCGCTCGAGACTTGGCGGAGGACCTTCATCGGGTACTTGACGGGAGGAAGCACGTACCCTTCTGGGGCCCAGCGAGAGTAGGTGTCGGGAGATACTTCAGGATTCCAGGTATCGGTATCGATCGACGCCGCTGACGAGCAGGAGTCTGCCTCCTTCGGCGAAACCTTGGACGCTGTCGGGTGTGAGGCGTCATCGAGGTTAGTGGCGACGCCGAGGACGCAGAGAATCGGATAAATCCTCACCTTGCTGAGCCTTGCGACGACGACTCGACTCGGCCATTGAAGTCTTTGTAGTCGGGGTTCCCGAGTCGAGGGATTCGTAAGGCGTGGCCTCGGGTCGGAACGAGCCCGAGCCCAAGGTGGTATCGCGAGCGCCAGTGGTGGGCTTGAGATTGGTGGGGGGACGTTGCTCAATTTCGGAGGCGAACCACCGACCACTACCACCTGAGTCCTGAGTGGGACTTTCGAGATTGAGATTGGATTGATTACTCGACCATGATCCTCTCGCAGAGTTGTCGAACGCATTCTTGTCGGTGGTGTCACCTCGGCGTTCCGAGATCCCCCACTGAGCCTGTTGCTGATCAAACGCAGGGGCCGCCGGGGGAGTCTCGGACGAGCTCGGAGCGGGCATCCATCCACCACCGTGACCGTGACTGCCAGTGCCACCGAAGTCGCTCACATCGTAACGAGAGTGATCGCTCTTGAGCGAAAGAGGGACATCAACCATCGTGGAATTCGAGGACCAAGACGAGCCGCGAGGGAGACTATCGCGGGACGATCGAACGGCTTGGTTGTGGGGGGCCTGCTGGCGCCTCGAGGCGATCGAGGGCGCGGTCGTGCCACCAACGTAAGGAGGGTACGTGGAGGAAGCGGATGTTCGTTTCTGCTCGGACGAAGACGAGTCACGTTCGTTGGTTCCCCATTCACCGAAAGCATGGGATTCGTTCGATCCCCAATCACCGAAAGCATGGGTGGAAGCTTCAGGTTGGTCCCACCCACTCATGGCTGAGGATCAGTCGGTGCTGGACGAGGGGGGAGGAGATATGGTCGTACAAGTGAGAGTAAGAGCAGATCCTGCGATCGAGTTGGAAAAGGAAGAGGAGCGTAATGAACCGTGGAGGAGTGATGACCCCTCGAGTGCGAGTGGATCGAGTAGGAGGAACATCATCGTGGCAAGCGCCGGTCTCGGTATCACACGCGCTGCGCTTGGCGTCACCGCGCCACCCCCACATCTTCTCGCACCCCCTCTCCGCCTCTACGCAAAAGGCTCCTCTTCGACTGAACGAGGCCGAGCCAAGCCCCGCGCTGTGCAATGGGTAATCTCCGAATAGCACGAGTCACCACTAAGTGCGTTACCGCTTTTGAGACGATGCCCTCAAACAGCGTGATGCCCTGATACCATGTCTCTTCTCCCTCGGAGGTCGAAAGGGGTGTCTAAGTATCTCCTCGGCTGACGTGTAGAACGCTCTCAGTCTCTCAGGCCAAGCTTAGTGCCACAATTTCGAGCGGCGAAAAAGACTCTCATCAAGAGTTGACCATTCCAAATTCTATACCTCCTCTCAGACCCTCGTAAACTGCCCCATCTTCTTGACCTTCATCAACTCGCTCGCGACCTTCGAAGGTCTCCTCAAACTGGCCCCACTCCCCAATGCCAGAGTCAGCAAGATCAGGCTACCCGCTTGGTGCGTCGCGGCGAGATGGATAGGGACGAGGTAGATGAGAGTTGAAATGCCCAAAGCGACTTGGAGTATCGACATGTGCATCGTCCCCTTGATCAGACGGAAGGTGGTGGGTGGGAGGTGCGCTCGGATCGAGGGGCGTCGGGCGTAGAGGAAGAGCGAAACGATCGCGGTGAACGTCGTTGTGGCCTGTCAGGAATCAAACGAGAGCATCAGAATCACTCACAATCCTGTCTTAGCTCACTACGAGACGAGAACGCACCAGAAGACGATGATCGAATTGGACCGTCGTCGGGTTCTCAAACATGTTGCGCCACATGTCCGACTTGTCCGACTTGCGCGCATAGTGATCATCGATCAACTCTTTCGTAGCAGGTACCAATCGACCTCCCATCAGAGGGAACTCGTTGTAAACGAGACCGGCGTCCAGACCGGCGACGAAAGCACCCGAAAGCGCGGTGACGAAAACCAGCGCCGAAACGACGGTGACCATCGCTCGTACTCGACCGACGGTCTTGCTCTGCAGGCCTTGGATCGTCTGCTCGGGCGTCGCCCATCCGCCGAGACCTTTGCTCAAACTGGCGAGCTTCCAATCCCTGCCAATTCCCCAGGCGAGCCTGACACAGCTCGCGTAGACGGCAAAGGCCATGCCGAGATGAGCGGCAAGGCGGTATTGACTAACGCGGGCGACACCACCGAGGTCTTGTACGCTCTTTTCGTCGAGTCCGGATTTGACCATGTACCAGCCCAAAGCGCCCTGAGCGCCGATGAGGGTGCCGATGCCGAGCAGGGACAGAGCGATGCGGGGCGAGACCTTGCGTCGCAGGTAAAAGTAGGGAATGGGGAGGAGGAAGGTCAGGCCGATTGCGCGACCGAGGATGCGATGTGCCCATTCCCAGTAGTAGATGCTCTTGAACTCGTCGATGGTGATGTGTGAGTTTTGCCTGAGTGAGAAAACATCCACCGGATCAGGGTTTTTCTTTCCCCGAAAGGTTCGCATCTCCGAGGTCGACTCACAACCTGAATTCGGGTGTAGCACGGTACTTTGCAAATTCGGATTCCCAATCGGCGGCTCCCAAGGGCGGCAAGATGCCACTGACGACGTTCCACTCGGTGATGGAAAGGCCCGACTCGGTCAAACGGGTCATGCCCCCGACGACGACGATGCAAAAGACCATGCCTGCGATGAGGAAGAGGTACTTTGCTACGATGGGTGTTGTGAGCGCGACCTCGGGTGGATCGGGTGCGGTCTGTGTCGTAGACCGATTGGCCAAGGTTGAGGCGGAGGAAATGGAAGGATCGTATGTGGCGGTGGTGAATGGCCGACGTGAGGATATGATGCGGTCTTTAAGAGCAGTCCACGGAGAAGGGGCTATCCTCGATGGGGCGTGTTGCTGTTGGCATCAATACCTCGAGGAACCAGTCAGCACAATGCACGCCCCGCTTCTCGCCGACGACGATGCCTGCGAGAACCGGGACTGGGACTGACCGTGGAAAGCAGCGATGCAACGCGAGGCGGCGCTGAGGGGGTGGCTGCGTTGGAGGAGGCACTCCGTCGAAACAGCAGTGATGTTGATTGCCAGGTGTTGGAGGTGGATGTACACGAGCATGCGATCGCTCGGGACAGCAGCGACGTGCGCCTGTGGGCAACAGCACCTCCTCTGAGGATTGAGCCCGTGGTGGTCCGCAACGAGGTACGACACCGGCTCGAGGCGGCGACGAGCAATGGTCTCGAAGTGGAGGCCATGGCTCGATGTGATATCTTCCGAGAGAGGTGTCGAGTGGAGTGAAGTGGCCGGCGGTCGACAGCTGGCAGCGAGGACAGAGAAGAGCGTCCCATGCCAGTTCGTCGTTCCGCGCTCGGCTTCGGAGTTTGCCGCGCCGAGCCCTGCCAGCTGCCGAGCGAGCGGGAAGCGGCCACATGCGGGTCACCGATGCCGACGCGCGCTGTGCCGCTGCCAGTCGATCACTAGAGATCACTATTGCACTATTAGTCGTTTGATTGCGAACGCACCCCTTCCCGCTCCACCGCGCTCCACCGCGCTCCACCTTCTGCTCTCCCTCCGCCGTTCCGCAACACACGTCATACACCTCGCATGCTTCAACGAGCTCGGGCGACATATCGTCCCCTCGTGCATAGCCTCCCTCTAAGCTCGAGCCGAGGACAACCCTCCGCGGGGGTGCTCTCCAGTCGAGCCTTCAAGCTCTCCCGGTCGTCATCGTCATCGCTCGCGGTGACGGCCTCGTCCCCTACTTCGCGGAACAAACCCACTCCAGCGCGCTCATTATCGACCCGCGCTTATCACTCTAGCTACCGATTCTACTCCTCCTCCTCTTCCTCAGCACCCAAGCACCCCCCGCGGTCTTCGAAATGGCCCCGACGAGCTCGCAACTCGGCGATCGTCGTCGGACTCGGCGTCGCCCTCTACGCGTGGGATAAGACCTACTACGCTTCGGCTCTGACCAGGACCGCCAGGACCGCTTATGTAGGGTCAGTTATGGACCTCATCATCATACCCACGATCGGGGCTTGAGGCAAGCGAATCTCGAGACGTCACCGGCTTCCCGACATCGAGCATGGAGATCAGCGCAGGAAAATATGAGCATGAGCACTCTTCGCTCATCTTCCCGATTTTTTCCCCTTTTCAGAGCTGTCATGGCCCTGGATTTCAAACTCAACTTCAACCCCGACAACGCCACCGCGATCGACGCCCTGCACGAACGAGTCGCCCATCGCATTAACGACCTTTGCGTCACCAACGGCGGACTCTACATCAAGCTCGCACAGTCCTTGGCGATTCAGGCTGCCATCTTGCCCAAGCCTTATCGAGAGGCGTTTGCGAATGTGTTTGATCAAGCTCCGCATGTAGGGTTTGATGAGGTCGTCAAGGTGAGTTTGGGGTCAGCTTTTTCTCGGGAGCTCTCTGCGCCTTGACTGATGCCCTCTCTCCGCATCAAAAGATCTTCGAGAAAGACTTCAACGGGACCCACCCAGACGATGCCTTCGACGAATTCTCCCGTGATCCCATCGCTTCGGCTTCGATCGCTCAAGTCCATCGTGCTCGCATCAAGCGCCAGCCTGGAGAACAGCCTTGGAAGGAAGGAGAGGGTTGGGTCGCGGTCAAAATTAGGAAACCGAGTGTGGTGATTCAAGTCGAGTGGTGCGTTCAGTAGAGCTCAGGGAATAAGTTGACAAAGTGCTCAACCTTTCGCGGTCATCCTTCAACAGGGACCTCATGTCATATCGCGCCCTACTTTGGACTTACGAAAAGCTCTTCGACATGCCCGTATCCTTCATCTCCCGCGAAGTGACCGCCCGGATGCGCTTCGAAGTCGACCTGGCAAATGAGGCCCGTAATGCGGAGAAGACGGCGGCGTACCTCGAGAAGGAGAGCAGCTTGAAGGATAAGGTTCTCGTCCCCAAGGTTTACTGGGATTGGACGAGCGAGGCGGTGATGACGGCCGAGTGAGTACTTCCATAGTCTTCATCGATCGCTTTTGATTGCACTGAACTGATATGGCGTCTGTTCCATATCTCAATCACGCAGTTTCTTCGATGGCTGCCAACTGACTGACAAGAAGCAATTGGAACAATGGAATCTGTCCCCGAGGTGAGCGCGAGCGAGTGCTCCTTTGACTGCGCACGCGCGCAGGACAATCGGGCTGACTAACCCTTATCTTCATCCCAGAGCTGTGATGGACATCGCCAACGCACTTCTTGGAGCACAGATGTTCAAGTTCGGCTGGGTGCACTGCGATCCGGTGAGTGACTTACAGGCGTAAATTGTGGCCTGACGATTGCTGACGTTTGCCCTTTTCACGCTTTGACTTTCTTCAGCACCCCGGCAACTTGCTTGTCCGACCTCACCCCTCGAATCCACGCAAACCTCAACTCATCCTCATCGATCACGGCCTCTACATCCCCTTGACCGAGGAGTTCCGTCTCCAATACTGTCTCCTCTGGCGATCGCTCTTCGTCGGGGACACCAAAACGATCGAAGGCATCGTCCAATCCTGGGGGATCGCGAAAGAACATTCCGAGATGTTCGCTTCCATGACCCTCTTAAGACCTCATCGATTGAACAAGGAGAAAAGTGCAGGCGCGGAGAAAGTGGATGGCGGTTTGAAGGAGAGGAAGGTGGGGGAGAAGAGGAAGGAGGAATGGGGGGAGAAGGACAGGCCTAAGGAAGTGAGCAAGTATGAGCAGCAAAACGGGTTGAAGGAGAGGTTGAGGGATATGTTGCAGAATCAGGAACAAATTCCCAAAGAGGTACGTTGGGGCGTTTGAAGACGGAAGGTATGATGTAGCTGATCCAAAAGGATTCGTACGCTTCGCAGTTGATCTTTTTGGGCCGAACGGCACGAATGATGCAAGCCAACAATCGTGAGTCGTCACACCGACGGGCTTTCACCCTAACACCAACTAACGAATCTCATCTACATTCCCCAACCGCAGAACAACTCGGCTCTCCCTCGAACCGCATCAACTCTCTGGCCCACTGGGCCTCAGCAGGCCTCGAACACACCACCTCCCAATTCTCCCGACGTTCGCACACCCTCCAAAACGTCGGTCTCAAAACCTACGCCGTCGAGACCTTCCGTTCGCTCCTCTTCCGCGTTGTTCTCCTCTTCGTTGATGTGGGCTTCGCCTTGGCGCAAGCGAGACAGTGGTTCTTCAAAGTGGTGATGAAAAAGGATAATGAAGGGTTCGAGGATCTGTTGCAGAGGCAGATTAGTAAGATGGCCAAGGACGAGTTTGGGGTCGAGTTGGATGAGGAAGCGTTCGCTGGATAGACGGAGGGAAAGCCGAATTTGTTTCAACTTGTTTTCAGATGTAGCTTGTTGTAATATGATAGCAACACCTTGTCACTAGACACCTGGGAGCGAGGTTCCCTCTGGAAAGACACCGTATGGCAAAGGCTGTTGAGGTTCCAATGACAAACCATTACTACTCTTTATTAAACAAAGGTCGATCCGCGACCCCTGTACCTAAAATCGCTGCTTTTGACTGTGTTGCGGCTAGGAGGGCCGCCTGTGGTGAATGTACCAGCACATTGTTGAGTCTGCTGCACCTGCCTGTGGTATCACCGTTCCGACCAGAAGTCATGTACGACCCTTTCTGCATTTCCTGGACCATAAGAGTCGAGCTACAGCCCGAGTACGATTTTTGTCGAATTTTGAGGTGGTGCGGAACTGTTGAGCGTGTATAGCATGTATAACAAGTGCGTGGGATCGGGCTCAATGAAGCTCTCAACGTCAGCCTGCCGTGTTAAGCTTTTCTATGGAGGTTTTCTCTTGCTCCCTTGCGCTTTGAAAGCTAATCAACGTCGCTGGGGGACCCTCTGTTCTCATCAGAAAAGGTTTTAAAGACGTACACGGTGGCGACCTGGAGTAGTGGGCGCTGTCGCCGAGGCGAGAGCAAGCAAGCTGCCAGTTGACTGCGCATGGGCGCGGGACGTGATCTACACTCCACCTCCCTTCTGCTGTGATCGACGTCTCGAATGGACTACTCGGAACGTCGCAAATGGGGGGACTAGGTTGGGTACAGAAGGAAGGGTGTGTTTTGGATTATCGTAGTACGATGGGACTACCTGTTCATCGGAACACGGGGGGGGGGAAGGTCGACAGTCCGGACGAGGAACTACAGTTAAATTTCAGACCATGGTTTACGATTATGAACAGGAGGCAAAAATCAATATGTTTATGCCGAGACGAGTTCGAGCACGGACAAGGTGAAGGCCAACGTGCACGCGAGCGAGCGGACGTGGTGCAACTTGGTCCAGGTTTGGATGTCGTAATCGGCTGAGAAGAGAGGGTAGCGTAAGGGCGAGAAGACCTTGTTGTTAGCTGCCGTCCAATCAGGGCAGAGGAGGGATAGCCAAGTTGGAAGACTTACTGTCGCCGGTGCTGATAGCATCGCCGTCCATGCTCTCTGCAGGAGAAGCACCGAATGATAAATCAGTCCTTGCGAATCGCGGCAAGCTCCTGTCCTCCTCGTCCGACGACTGACCTTTGACGATCTTGGCCTCGATCACCTTGAGCTTCTTGACAATGGGGAGGATGGTGAGGAACGTCCAGGGAAAGTTGAAGAGCGTCAATGCGGCGCTGACGGCGAGGACGGCCTATGAGCGAGTCAAAAAATTGCGCCCCCACAGTGAACGATCCAACGGTTTGGCATAACGACGGGAGAACAATGACGAGCATCATATCAGTTAGCAACTTATGGCGATTTGACCCAAGCATTAATATGGGGATGTACCTGGCGTTTGGAGGCGATCCAGTTGTGAGGCACGTAGAGAGCGGGCTTGGTCGCGTAATAGGCCGATGTCGCGAGCAGAGTGGTGAGCAAGGGGACCAAAGGTTTCATCAAGGCCGCTCCACTGTCAAAGGTCAGGCTCCAGAGGTGCTACAAGCAGAGGGATCAACCCGGGGTCGAGAGGATGGCTACAGAGTGGTTAGTCTCATCTTGTGGCCCCTTTGGGAGGTCTGTTGGGGGGCCTAAGCGGGCAACACACCAGTCGATCACGCGGGCTGAGCGTCGGAACGCGATAGATATTCTTCATCGACGAGATAGACTGTGTAAGAAGAGTAAAGCGAGTTAGATGGCTGATTGTCACACACCGCAAGCAGCTAGAACTGACGATGGAGGTTGTGTATCCGGCAGTGAGACCCAAGCCGACGGCGGCGATGGCTCGGGTCCACGCAACGAAGGGTGCATCATGAGCGGACTGGATTTGCATGGGTCAGCAAACGAATCGTCCTTGATACTATTCCGGTGCACTTGCCATGTTGTCTAGGGACGAGGGGAAGGTGGGGGGTGGGGGGAGGCGGTGCCTGAGGGGGGAGGCGGTGCCTGAGCCGGCGCGCCAAAACGCGGCCTGGGCCGTTGGAGGCGCAGAGACTGCACGACAGTGCATACGGGTGCAAAGACGTGCATTGGTATTAGAGTGTGGATCAGGATGCTACACGACTATTGGCTGAATCCGATTTCGAAAATTATTTCAGGCGGCTCCGAAGGGTGTTTCAAGTTGATCGCCCTGAGCCTGATGTGCCCTTCAATCGATTCACTGCCTTCTTGCACGTTTCTGCAGTGCCACGTCTCCCACAGGTATTCTGACTCTGTCGCTGACTCTTCATACCGCATACTGTCCCGCGGATCAGTTGACGTGGATCATGGTCCTCGCCCTGCTCCTACTCCGCCTCGGCCCGACGCAGTGCACTCGGGCGGTGGGCCAAGGAAGGCGTCTCGCACCCAGCCTTTGGCAGTGGGGGTGGGGGCTGCCAGAGCCAAGAGTAAAGCTGTGAAGCGTCGGCGTGCTGGCTGAATGCAGCCAGGGGAGGGTGGGCACCCCCATCGGGTTCAGAGGATTGAAGATGTAGTAGACTAGTTGGGCTTGGGTCGATGACTCGAGTATCACGCCATGCCCAGCCACCAGCGGTATGATTTTGGAGAGACGAAACCCGTCCAGAATGCGACTTACTCATCCAATCGATCGGCAACCAGACATGCCAGTAATTGAACAGAACCAACCAGCGTATCCGGTGTATGTAAGAAAGTGGACCTCGATGAAGATGCCAAGAAAGTCCCCACTCCGAAACAGCCCCACCGTGCCAGCGCGGGCAGGCAGACCAAGTCTTCTCGGTGAGGGGACGCAAGAGCTATCTAGTAGTGCAGTGCGGGAAGACGCCAGGATGAAGGCCGTGAGGTAGATGTCGTTCAGACTCCGATCCTAGGCTGCCACTGTTCAGATAGAAATAAAGATGGCTGCCGAGTCTACAGCCGTGAACATGGCGTCTCTATTCCACTGCACACGACAGAACTTCAAGTTGACGTCGGCGGGGCCCAACGTGTAAGGTCGGGGTTGGGGCTTTTGAAAAAAATCGGGAAAAAGGAAAGGAAGACTCGTTCCATTGGAAGTTGTGAGTGAGACTCCCCCGACTCCGACTCGGGTTTGCAGTGCGTCCGGAACTTAACAGTTGAACAAAGCAAACACCTTGAAAACTCAGACGTGAGCAAAGTCAACTCTTCCCAAAAACTTCCAAGGAGTGGAGGACAGGAGGTACGAAATTGTGTGATGTCATCAACCATTCCGGTTCGGGCGACTAGTTCGGCCCGGATCCACTGGCTGGCCCAGGCCGATGTTTGTCTCCGTCCGGCCGTGGAGTTGGGAGGGCGATCGAGCACGATCATGTCCACGCGATCGCGAACGAGTCGAGCGCCACGTGACCTGCCGCCGCCGCTACCCCCAACACCTTCGCAATTCAAGGCCGAGTCGAAAGCCGGGGTAGGTATGAATGGGTCCAAGTCGCCGCTGTCGTCGTCGCCGCCGCCGCCGCTGTCAGGGAATGGACAGCCGTGGTGGAGACTGTCGTCGTCGGAACGGGACGTGCTGCTTGTCAGTATGCTCGTCAAGCTGCTGCTCTTCCCTGCGTAGTGAGTGTACATTTACATACGGGGGATTGACGCTGGTGTTTACTGACACGAGATCTCATCTCCAGCCGATCGACGGACTTTGAAGTGCATCGCAATTGGTGAGCACCGCCCGTCGCCAGCTCGACGCGTCGACGTCTGCCATCCGAGGCTCACGACACCGTTCATCTTCGCAGGCTAGCGATCACGCACTCTCTCCCACTCTCAAAATGGTATTACGATGTACGTCGGCGCCTGACCGGTAGCTCGACGCGATCGACGTGCCCTCGCTGACGACCACTGCGCTTCCCCCACTTCAGACCACTTCGATCTGGACGCTCGACTATCCCCCCTTTTTCGCCTACTTTGAGCGCTTTCTCGCCTTCTTCGCCTACATCGTCGACCCGGAAATCGTACGGCTCGGCAATCCCGAGTACGCCGCATGGTCCGTTGTCGCGTTTCAGCGAACAACCGTTGTCCTCTCGGAGCTCGTCCTCGCCACCGCTTTGCTCATGTCCGTGCCCTTCTACGCCGAATACACGTACACAAACCTGCTGCCTGCTGACCGCTTATGGCTATATATACAGGTGGTCAAGACGGTCCAAAAAGCCCGATCACACGACCGCGTTCCTCATCGCCGCCTCGGTCCTCCTCCATCCGGGGTTGATCATTGTCGATCACATCCATTTCCAGGTCAGTAGGACCAGCCGAGGAAAAGTATGTATGTAAACTAGCTGACCAGGGGTCTCTTCACTTGCCCAGTACAACGGTTTCTTGCTTGGGATCCTTCTGTGGAGTGTCGTGGCAGCTCGCGAGGTCAGTTCTGGGGCCCCACTTGCCCCATCTTGCGACGCGTCCGACGATCCGCTCAACCATGTGTGACACACTTTATCTCGGTCTTGGTCTCGGCCTTACAACAGGACAACCTTTACCTTTCTGCAGCTCTTTTCGCTGGGCTGCTCAACTTCAAGCACATCTTCATCTACTTCGCACCACCTTACTTTGTGTTCCTGCTACGGAGACATTGCTTCTCGAACGGTCGTCAGTGGCTTCCCATCGCCAACACGCAAGAACATCAAGGAACTGACTCAGATACTGCGCTCTTATAGGATTCCTCTCTGATCGGCTGGTCGAACTTGGCGCTCTCGTTACCGCCGTCTTTGCCGTCTCGTTTGGCCCCTTCCTCCTCGCAGGAGGTCCTTCTGCGATCCGACAGATCCTTTCTCGACTATTCCCCTTCCAGCGCGGCTTGAACCACGCCTACTGGGCGGGGAATGTATGGGCGATCGTATCGACTGTCGATCGAGTGCTCGTCAAGTATTTGCTGAAGAGGGGCTGGCCCATTTCCCCCGACGCCATCGCCTCAGCGTCCCGAGGGATCGTCGGCGAGACTACGTTTGGTGTCCTGCCTACGGTAACACCAGGCTTATGCTTCACGATCACCTTAAGTTTCTCGATGATCTACTTGGCCAAGCTGTGGGTCGATCCGACGTACAAGCGCTTCTTGGACTCGCTCGTGCTGTCGGCGTTTACGAGCTTCTTGTGGGGGTGGCATGTGCATGAGAAGGCCGTGCTGTTGTTCTTGGTCCCCTTGAGGTGGGTGGTCCAGCTTGTTGCACAACGCCTTCGTTCTACCAGAAGCTGAACCGTAATATTGCATTCCCCAGTTTGACAGCGGCCGAGGACGAACACCACCTGCGGACGTTCATCGTCGCGACCACAGCCGGCATCTACTCCCTGTTCCCGCTCCTGATCAAACCCAACGAAACGCCTGTCAAGGTCCTCTACTCATTGCTCTGGGCCGCGATCGTCTTCCCCGCCGTCCGCAAGGTCGTGTACCGACCTTTGCCCGACCTCGTGTCCGTCCTGATCAACTATGGCGAGTTTTTGTACCTCGCTGGCTTTGCTGTGCTGCACCTTTGTAAGTTGCCTATTACCGCTCTCTCCTGCATGAAAGAACCCTGGCTGATCACGATACATTCGGGCCCACTCTGCAGACACCGAGGTCCTTCATGGCATCCTCTTCAGCGCTCCTTCAGCCTCTTCCGCTGCCGCCCAAGTCGTCACCTCTCTCCCAACCTACATCGTGAACGGCACCGCGATGCTCTGCGGATCCCCAGGCGGTCCCGCGTGCGCCGCCGAACCACTCGCCACAGTCGCGGCCGAATCAACGATGGAGTTCCTGCCTCTGATGCTGACGAGTCTCTATTGCAGTGTGGGGATCATTTGGGCCTGGTTGAGTTTGAGTGTGATCTATTTGTGGACGTGAGGGGGAAAGTTGCGATGAGGAAACAAGATATCATGTAATGTCAAACGAACGCGGCAATCATGCGAGGAACATGCAAAGAGGAGAGCTTGTAAAACACGGGGATGAGATCAAGCCTTCCAGGGACCGAGCCCTTTTTCACCGACGACCTTCTTGATGACTTGCTCGCTCAAAATGTAGAATATGTCGATCAACTGCCGAGGGAATGGCACCAGCAATCAGCTGCCGCCATCGACAACGGATGCAACCCCTAACGCCTCAAACTCACCTCTCGATCCTGCGCCTCGTTCGTCTCTCCACCATCATTCTCGGCCTCGTTAAAGTGACTGTCAACCTCGTACTTGCCATCCTCACGCAGTGAAGCCCTCATTCCTGCCCAAAGCATCGAGATGGCTCCTTGCAGTGGTGGGGTCGACTCAGTCCAGGGCGGGCGGCGGCCTTGAGCGCCGTGCCGAGGATCTGGCTGTACGCGTCCTTATATTGGTTGATTATGATGTGGTGCGAGAGATTGTTGATCGTCAAGTGGGCATCGTAGCCATCGGCCATCGGCGGTCGGTTGGAATTTGTTGAACTTAAGCCGATCCCTGCGAGCAAGAAGCATCCGAGTTCATCGAACCTCGGCAAGTGCGGAGCCAGCTCTTTGGCCTTGCTCTCTACCCTGTGAAGATCCTTGAAGCTGACTTGGTCCCACTCGATCTCGTCGGCCTTGAGCTTGTTCCCCGGCCCACCCCCACTGAGATCCGCTTAACCTCCGAAGCCGGCGGCATATTCTTCAGGCGCGGACCGCTCTCAAGCCCCCGTCCGCTTACGGGCCAAACGTTCCACTCTCGGACTTGACACGGCATCTGTGTCGACTCGGTGTGTTGGCCGCTCGTAAGCAACAAGGCACACCACACCGCAAGTACAGAGATCTTGAACGTAGGAAGAGATCCTCGACTTGTGGCACACTCGATGATGTTGCTGACTACAGCGCGTCTCGTGACTCCTCACTCAGGCAGTTCGGCCTCACAGCCTCGCGTGGCGGGACGCCCAGTCGGTGTCACCTCCGTTGTTCGTATCACGCCGTCGCCATCGGGCCACCCAACCTGCACCGCTATCCTTTGTCTGGTCAAGTGTATCGCAACTCGCGTTAGATCTGCTTATCGTGTGCGCGTCCCTGGGCAAGGTGTGTAACCTTGCTCCAGGTTTCAGCTCAGTCGAGCTCGATCAACCCCCACATCGCCCCCACCGACCATCGCGCCAGCTCCCAGCCAGTAAGCCCGAATCGGCTCGAGTCGACCATGTCGGTATTTTCCAGCTCTACCGGACTAGATGCCACGGGAACTCCCATAGTCGATAGGTCCCTTCGTTACGGCCCGTGGGCAGCCGCGACTGGCGTTGGAGGTGGCATCGTACCGTCCTATGCCTACTCAATCCCGGACCCAGCGAGTCGTGCTCAAGGCGTCACAACGGGCACGTCGGTATCAGCAGGTCAAACACACCCTCCACGATTTGGACATGGGTTCCCAGCTTTGGGAAGTCCTCTCCCCGTCTCTACGGCCACGCCTTCCATGTCGATCCCGAATCAGACTCGCCCACAGTCGACCAACCTCGTCGGCTCCCCATTAGTACCACTCGGTGACTCGCCACCACCGGCGTCGAACGTCTTGGCAAGATCTTCCCCTCGACCCGCCGATCGCCGTACACCGTCGGCTCTCCTGGGCGGGATCACCAATCGCAACATCATTCAGGCTTCGAGATCTGGAGCAAATTTTCGACGTCAGATCTCTGTGCATACCACCCAACCCGCAACTACAGCTGGTTCGATGCCAAGAACCGACGTCCAGTCTCGGCTGTCCAGAGGCAACGGCTTTACGAATCACACAGGTGAAGCGGAGGACGCTGTGAACGAGTGGACCTTCTTCGTACGTGTACACAATTGTGCACAAGGTCTCGTGGAGAGTTTTAGCTGAGGACAAAGGACCCCGCTTTGAACCCGCAGGGCGTGGAATTCACAATCACCGATGTCGCGGCCCACGCAGAGGCCACCCGGATTGACACAGAGACAGAGTCCACCAGCACCGGCTCGGCCAATCGGGACCGTCAAGCCGATCACCGTACCGGCCCGGGCTCGATGGGAGTCGAACTGCTGAGCGCCAACTTTGGTGGCGAGCGTTGGAGGGTCGAGTTTTTGCGCCGACAGAGTCCCAACATTTCGTCCAAGCTCACTCTGTTCCTTTCGTGCCATCTCCTCGAAACGTCGTACTCGCCTGACGTGATCCCCACTCAATTGATGCTGGGAATACGCGAGCCGAGGCAGCAAGCGTCCAAGCGCGGTGGCTCAGAAACCTACCTCTGGCGCCACTGGGTCGACGAATTTCAGTTTTCTCACGACAACGAGTTCTACGAGACGACCGAGCTTCCGTCTCTGCAGTCGCTGCTGGACAGAAGTGACCGGATCCGCGAGCTTGACGCGTTCGTGCTCACGGTGCAAATCGGCTCGCCAGTCGCTTCCTTCGCGCCACAGATCCGTGACGCGCACCCCGTGCCAACCTCGCTTCTAGCGGGCGTCAAGAACTTGGTGGACGATGAAGTGACGGGGGATGTCATGATCTATGTCGCAGAGTGTCTCCCCGTCGTAATGCAGACTCCGAGCAGTGCCGACGAGACGCATTCCCTCAACGTTACTTCCACCGTTGACAGCTCGGCGGTTGCTGCTCCGTCTACAAATTTTCGCAAAAGAGTTATCTATGCGCACAGTGCGATCCTCAAAGCACAAAGTTCCTACTTTGACAGCCTCCTCACCGAAGGGTGGGCCGAAACGAGCGCGAACCAGACGCTGGGCATGCGCAGGCGCAGCGTCCTCAAGATCGAAGACTTTGACTTCAACACCGTCTACACGCTCCTGCACTACCTGTACACCGATGAGATCACATTCCAAGACGTCGAGGACGTGCGTTTGCGCGTTTCCGACGAGCTGCCCTTGGGCTGGCTTGGTCCGCACCCCGAGCGCCTGCCCTGGGTGTCGTTTACGGTGGAAGAAGCGGAAGGTTGGGCCGAGTCGGGCCACAGCTTCGTAGCCGAGACTTCTGGCAGAGACGACCGACCTTTGAGTGACATTCCAGAGGCCACCGAAAGCCGCGGATCGAGCAAGACCGCATCCCCTCTGCCCTCCAGAACCCAAGCCAAGGGTCGCGTTGCCCTGGGGATCTCGCCCGTGTGTCCCAAGCCTCCTGTTAGCGCTGGGTCGGACGAGACGATCGGCGCGCCGCCGTCCCCTTCTCGAGCTGTGTCGGCGGCGGGACGCATCTCACCTCTCTTCGGCCCCCCCGGTCGCTCCCCACCTTCAAGCTCGAGGCCTTCGACAAGTCGCAGGTCTATTGGGGTCGGATCGCATTCAACTGCGACCGACTCTGCCTCGAATTATCGCGACGTGCTCGAGCCCACGGACCCTCATCCGCACTCTGCTGGTGTGCAAGAACCCGGTCAGTCCCCAGATAGGTAACTCACGCTTACGAGAGTCCGCGGAATCTCATCGAATGCGCTTCACTTCTCTCAGCTTCTGCTCTGTCCATGTACCGCATCGCGCATCGTTACTGCCACCCGGCGCTGCAAAAGCTTGCGTTGGAGCAGATCGTCTACACTCTGACCCCGCGCACAGCTTTCCCCATACTGCTCTCGAACTATCTCTGGCCCGAAGTCTACGAAGCCGTCAAATCCTTCACGCTCGAGCATTTTGAGCTCGTCTCGACCGACCCCGAGTTCGATCGATGCTACACCGAGGTGGGGGAAGGGTTGTGGGAGCACGGTGGAGCGGTCCTGCTCGATTTGACGAGAAGTCTCATGCCTGCTGCTCAATCTCGTTGGTCTTCGTGATATATGTGGTTTATCTCTGGCTTCGTTATAGGTAGTTTCGCTGTACCGACCTTGGATCGTTTTTGTTATCTTATGCATTGTGGACAGTATGCTTTTTTCTTTGTGGTGTCATCAAGCGCCTAGATGAAGCCGCGCACTAAAAGGTCAATCTCGACGTCATGTAGAGGAACTCGACCGAAAGTCGCAAGTGCATTCTAACACCCGTGAATCTCCAAATCGCAGCAATAGACGCCAGCAGCCGGGCTGTCGCTCGCCGATGCCCCGATGTGGTTCGTACAATTTACATCGAATTTTATGATCATGCTCATCGGTTCGCAACGGTCAAAAAAGTGGTAGGAGTAGGACTCTAGATCTTCTCGATCGTTTCTCCTGTCTTGAGATCAACCTGACGTACGCCATCCTTGTCGGCCACTGTTGGAGCGAAAGAAGGATTTCGAAATGGGTTCAGCCGGCTGAGCCTCTCGCGCGTTCACCCCCCCCCCACCTCGCTGCAACGACGTGGAAGAACAAGTACTGACCTCGAACGGTAAAAGTGCCGAGATTGACGATGAACCTCTTTTCCAATTCGTCGACGCATTTCCTCAACAGGTCCAGCCCTTGTGCCAAGTCCATGTCGGGCGAATGCCACCGATCCATCGTCGACAGCGAAAAGTAGGCGCCGTACCCGTGTGCGGCGTAGGGGACCGTTCCGAGCGTGCCGTACAGGTCGATCCAGAACAGGTCGGGCGAGTTGGTCGTTGGGTCAAAGCCACCGAGTAGCAGTTGGACCGCGTACGGCTTGCGCGAGCGAATCGAGGCAGCGAGTTGGTTGCGCGTCCATGATGCGGCGGATGCGGGTCGTAATGGGATATGATTTCTGTACGCGCAAGTAGATTGTCGATTGAACATGACGAACATAACGAGGGGAGGAACCAGCGGGTAGGTGCGGAAGGGGGTGGTGTCGTCAGCGCTCCCGTTGGTAGCCGACAGGGTCAACGGAGATGGCTGGACTTTGGCAACGTACCGAATCTGGTACAGCCTCAGGTTGCGTTCGACGTATTCTGCGAATTGTACTGTGTCTCCCGGCTCGCCCATGTCTGCAGGAGGTGTCCCGTCATTGCAAGTTGGCCCGCGTCGTCATCGCCATCAGATGAATCGTCGTCGTCGTCAGCTCACGTTTAGCAAGAGAAGGAAGCAGGGGTAGCCACTTACACGCCATGACGAGATGCTTGCCGATGACTTTTTGCTTGTCCTCGTCGGCTTTCATGCGCACGATCGAGCGGTTCGCTGACGTATCCGACGCGAAGAGCACATAGTCTTTGCCCGTGATGCCGAAAGCGACTACACCACGGGCAGTGTCAGGGCCGTGGCTCGTCAGCTGGTGGGCTCTGTGATGGGCCACTCCTGAGTGTCAGTTTTGGGGTGCTCACCTTCCATGTTTAAGTGAGAGGTGTTGAGTGGTGGTGGTGGTGGTGGTTTGGGTGTGGGTGTGGGTGTGGTGCGGGAGCTCGAGTGGGGGCGGCCGGCGGCCACGAACGCAGCGACTGGACAATTCCTTCCTTAGCCTGGCAAATAGGGATTAGCATCTCGTTGCTACAGTGGGGCGGAATCGCTGTCAGTCCGTGCAGCCTCGTCTCCAACAGGCCGCTTCAAGAGTGTTGAAATGGATGCATCTCTGTATCACTTCCCGGGTGCAGACCAACCAACAGATCTCGACTGAATCGTCACGACTTTTGCGCATCGACTCGTCCGAGCGCGCGGCAGCCTCGAGCTCGCCCCAAAGCGTAGAAGCCACTGCCGCAGCCGGTCCCAGCCGCGGTGCCTAACCACCGACCGTGAGCAACAACGTCCATGTCTGGATACCCAAAATACCTCCTACACATCATGCCATATGCTCACGAAGTGGGGAAAGCACCTCGGATCCAGCTGGCAGCGGCGCTGCGGCGAGTCTCCGGCGCCGCTGCCCTCCCAAACGCCTCTGGGTAAGGGGTCTGTCGGCCACTCGTTTCACGTGCTCTCAGCCAAATCCCCTCAACCGCGCGCGGCCACTTCTCTTGCTTCAGAGAAGGCGCTTCATTCTAATGTCGTGTAGTTGACCGTGAACGCTTTTCTTGGAAAAAAAGAAGGTTTTGGATCAACAACTGGGAACTGCTTGGTAGTCGAGCTTTCTGATGGGATCGAGAAAATACCTCAGGCCTGATTTGGATAGGGCGAGGCGCCGTCTGTCAGGGCAAAGAACGGCGCAAGGCGAAACACCCTCAGCGAGAGAGCCTCCCCGCCCACTGCAGGCGCCATAGTGACTCTGCGCTTGCATGTGCAGCTTGATTGACGGACCACACCCCAACTTGGATCAGGGCCCAGAAAGCGAAACACCCTCAGCTCGATCCAGCCAATTGCCAGGCTCCCTGGTAAGATAAACGTGGTCTTGAGCTGGGGGGCCTGAAGCTGCTCGCGTTCGGCGCGCGTCCCTTTATAGGCGAGTTGACACCGCCCCGCGCCGTGCCCCTTTTCCTAGCCCACAATTTCCGGACACGAGGTCGCCACGGCAGTGGGGGTTCGAATCGCTTCTTCACCTTTCGACCTCCTTCCACTATCTGCTGGTCTCCCTTTGCTTCCCTCTTCACTTCGAATTTCATACCAGCTATTTCGACACCATGAGTCCCTCGCAGACCTTCAGCTCCGGCGGCGACGCTGACTCGTTCACGGAGAAGGGCGACCTCAACGCCGCCTCCGAAGCCGCCGACGTCGAGAAAGGTGCTCGACCGCGTCGCAGGTTCGCGACCTTAAGCTCTATGCCCACACTCCCCGTGACCTGTGCGACCCATTTCGGCGCCCATCCCTTGTCGCGACAAGACCATCGTACCCTCTCTCGCACCAACTCGATTTCACTCACCAGCGGGCCCGTGCGCACAAATCCTCATCACAAGTTGCCCGTCCTCTACCGCACGCTTAGCATTCAAGTCACCGAAACACGGCAAGGGCGCGAGGAGTACAAGAAAAAGGCGATTCAAGATTTTGCGTCGCTCGAATGGCACACCCTACCCACCGAAGAAGTCTGCACACGCTTGGGCGTTTCCCCCGTCGTCGGCCTCGACACCCAGGTCGCTCAACGCAGGCTCGCCAAGAACGGCAAGAACGTCATCTCGCCCCCTCCTCGTAGCTTGCCCAAGAAGGTACGTAACTCATAAGTACGGACATTAGTACGTAGTGGATGATCGCTGACCTCCCATCTTGTTCTTTTGGCCCCGTGCTCCCCCTTTTGGGAAAATCCCTCAAACCTCGCTCGCGCCGCCTGTGCAATGAGTCCAGATCTTCTTCTACATCTTCGGTGGATTCGGATCACTTCTAGTGGGTGGTACAGTTATCTGTTTCCTTTCATGGTGCGTCTCGAATGGGCTGCTCCTCGGTTGTAACCTCGAGACTGATGTGGCGCCGATGCACACTTCAGGAAACCGCTCGGCAACCCTGATCCGCAGACCTCGAACCTGGTCCTGGCCGTCGTCCTCGTCATTGTAATTGCATTGCAAGCAATCTTCAACGCCTGGCAAGACTACTCGACCGGCCGTACCATGGCTTCTATTTCCGGCATGCTCCCGTCTGACGTGCTTGTGTGCCGAGATGGCAACACGTTCACGATCCCGGCCTCCGATCTCGTGACCGGCGACGTCGTCAAAGTCACCCTTGGCTCCAAGGTGCCGGCCGATCTTCGGTTGATCGAGTGTTCGGCCGACTTGCGCTTCGACCGTTCGATCCTTACCGGTGAATCGAACCCCATCTCGGGTACGACTGTGGCCACCGATGCCAATTTGTGAGTACCAATCTTTCGACTGCGTCTGCTTCCAATTCCTGATCTTCGATCCCAGGTTGCTGACCCGATGTTCGCCTATGTTTGTGTGCCAACAGTATGGAGTCGCGCAACATTGCTCTTCAAGGAACTTTGTGCCTTTCCGGAAGTGGTATCGGCGTTTGTGTCGGTCTCGGAGACAGCACCGTATTTGGTCGGATCGCAAAGGACGCGACGGGCGAACGACCCGTCAAGACCTCGCTCGAAGTCGAGATCAGCCGCTTCGTCGTCATCATCGGTTCGCTCGCGTTCAGTGTCGCCTTGCTCATCGTCATCTTCTGGGCCGCCTTCTTGCGCCGCAAACACCCCGACTTCATTAATGTTCCTACGCTCCTCATCGACTGCGTGTCCGTCGCGGTCGCGTTCATCCCCGAGGGCCTCCCCGTCTGCGTCACGCTCAGTTTGACCGTTATCGCCGGCTCGATGAAGAAGAAGAACATCATGTGCAAGACCTTGGCTACCGTCGAGTCCCTCGGTTGCGTATCCGTCATCTGCTCCGACAAGACGGGTACGCTCACCCAGAACCGCATGACCGTCGTCGACATCGTCGTTGGGGACAAGATCGTCTCGACCAAGGAGGCGCGAGCATTGGCCGCCGGCGGAACTGAACTCAGTATCAGTCGTCGAGCGGTCATGACCTTGTCCTCCATCGCTGGTCTGTGCAACGACGCCGCATTCGGCTCCGCCGATACCAACCTCCCGGCCCACGAACGCAAAGTCAATGGTGACGCCACCGACACGGGACTTTTCCGATTCGCCGACGACACGTCCCCCGTCGCTGAGCTCCGAGCCGTCTGGAAGGTGGTCGGCAAGCTCGCTTTCAACAGCAAAAACAAATTTGCGATCAAGGTCTTCACGCCCTTCGACGCCGAGAAACACGATGCTACGCTGCCCCCTCTGCTCGAGTCGGACGACTACCACCCCGAGGACTGCTTGATGCTCGTCAAAGGCGCTCCGGACGTCCTCATCAAACGTTGCTCGACCTACATGGACACAGAGGGTCAGATCCTCGCTCTCGACGACGCGGCCATCACTTCCATCTCGAGTCGTCAGATCGAATTGGCGGAACAGGGCAAACGGGTCTTGCTCCTCGCGCGAAAGGTCATCCGCCGAAATCAGGCCAATGCGACCAACCTCGACGATGAGGATGCTCTGCTCGAACTCAACAACAATCTGACGATTGTGGGCTTGGCTGCGCTCGTCGACCCTCTGCGAGAGGATACTGCCGAGACGGTTCGAGTTTGCCGCGGTGCTGGAATTCGTTTCATGATGGTAAGTATTTCGGTTGCTAGGTTTTATTCATTACTTGCTGGCTGACTCGACGTGATTGTAATCTCAGGTCACGGGCGACATGTCCGTGACGGCCGTCTCGATCGCTCGATCCGCTGGCATCATCACGACGTCCAAGGTCCACGGGCTCGCCGACTTGCCCCGCGATCTGCCTGAGGATTCGATCGCCCCCTACGACGCCAACAAAGCCCTCGACGCCCCTCTTCGCTCGATTGCTCTCAGTGGTCCCGAGCTCATCACCATGACCGCCTCACAATGGTCCCAGGTCATGTCCTTCGACGAGGTCGTCTTTGCTCGCACGTCACCCCAACAAAAGCTTCAGATCGTCAAGTCGTACCAGGCCACGGGTTGCACCGTCGCCGTCACGGGTGACGGCTGCAACGATGCCCCTGCCTTGAAGCAAGCCGACGTCGGTGTGGCCGTTGCTGGTGGTTCCGAGGTTGCCATAGAAGCTGCGGACTTGATCTTGCTCGACAACTTTAGCGCCATCGTCGTCGGTATCGAATCGGGTCGACTCTGCTTCGAGAACTTGCGAAAATCGATTCTGTACCTCTTGCCTGCCGGATCGTTCTCCGAGTTGATGCCCGTCCTGGTCAACGTCTTCTTCGGCCTTCCCCAAGTCCTCTCCAACATTCAAATGATCTTGATTTGTGCCGTCACCGAGTGAGTTGAAAGTGCATCCTCCGAATCCGCATGAATCGTATGTTGATCGCTCGTCCCATCTCCGCAGTGTCCTTCCCGCCCTTTCTCTGTGTTTCGAGAAGCCCGAAGCCGACTTGCTCCTTCGCAAGCCTCGTGACCGTAAGAAGGAACGACTCGCCGATGCCAAGCTCCTCGGTCACGCCTATTTTTTTCTGGGTGTCCCCGAGACGTTGACGGCCATGACGGGTGCTTTTTACTTCGGCTTCCACCGCCACGGCGTCCCCTTCTCGTCGTTGTGGCTCAACTACTCATCCGTCGTCGATGCGGGCCTCCTTAGCAAGGCGCAGTCGATCTACTTTTTCAACTTGGTCCTGATGCAGTGGTTCAACCTGCTCTCGACGCGCACACGTCGCTTATCCCTCGTCTCTCAAAATCCATTGGGCTCGCCCCGAACCCGCAACTACCGCCTGTTCCCCGCCATGGTCGCTGCGCTCCTGTTTGCGATCGCGTTCTCCTACATCCCTTGGTTCCAAAAGATCTTTGGCACGACGACCGTCGGTATCGAGTTCTACGGCTTGCCTCTCGCTTACGGAGCCGGACTGCTCATGTTCGACGAGGTACGAAAAGCCATCAATAGGAGGTACCCGGAGGGCCGCTTGGCCAAGATGGCGTGGTGATCAGCCTCTTGTGTACTACTAATCAGCACAGTAAGCCGCATTAATGTCAATAGAATGCTTGTAAGACTAAAAGACACCGAGTAATGAATGGCGTCGGATTTGAAGGAGCACGCCCCGATAAGATTTCAAGCACAGAAGAACGTCCTACAAGATGAGCGGCGAGTTCATTAGTAACGCTCGCCGGCAGCGCTAGCATAATGCATCGCCGGTCCCGAAACTACTTTCGCGACAGCGTGAAGGTGATGCTTCGTTTCAGAAACCTTCGGGGGTCACTGTCAAGTTCCATGAAAACATTTCGAGTCGAGGAAGTGAAGGAGGAATTTTACAAGTGATTAATATTCCGAGCGGCGCCAGCGATTCGACGAAGAACACCCTACGGAGTCCGCCTCTGCATTCTTGATGCCCGTCATGCCGTCTTGCACGGATGAATATGAACGGGTATGCAAAGGTGAAGGGGAGAGCAAAATCGGCCCAAGTCCGTCGCAACCCCTCGGTCACCTCGGTAACTCTGACCCGCTGCGACCTGATGTGTAGCAGCAACAATGAACAAAGCAGTGTTCTCGATGGTTGTTAACTAAAACTCGTATTTCCAAGCTTCTGTTCGGAATAATCTGAGCCGATTACTTGTCTCGCGCCTCCACGGCTCGCAGTCAAGCTCCGATCGAGCTGGTGATGAGCCCAGTGGCAGGAGTGCGCCGGTCCCCATCACGCCCAATTGCAACTTGTGCAAGTCCAACACGACGAATACCTCGGGTACTACCCGTCTAGGTCCCTCAGCCTCAAGGGCCTGTCTCAATTCCTCACTTGGACCTTTGATCATGCCGATCGGACTCGGCCACAAACGGCTCGACCAAGAGCTTGGTACCGGATCCGGAAGGAAGCCAGCAAGCCTTCGGGCCCGCATCAAGACATGCGCCGTCGATGGTGAGTCCCACTGTCGGACCCCAAGCGCCCACGGCCGCCCAGCCGAGCACTGAGAACGAAAGTGTCGTTTTACTTGCAGATGCGTACCAACACACTTCACAGATCGATTAAAAAACACCCCAAAAAGACATAGACGCATATGCATCGACTCTACAGCTCCGCAAACGAATGTGAGAAAATTGGCGAAGTTTACCAGGTGAGGGGTCCGCTTAGACCCCTTCCTCCTCCCGCAGCACTTCGCCTCCACGCCTCCGGACGCTTCCTAGATCATAGCCCAAATTGCAGAAAAGCAACTGACACTCTTAGGTGCTTCCAGCTGCTCGCCCGTGGTCGCATCCCTCCAAATGCCGTCGGTGTCGACTTTGCCGTACTTGCGCGTCGTTTGGTTCGTTTCGAGCTGGTCCATCCAATCCCCGACAATTGTGGCGTCATCGATCATGATGTTGGCTTCTTGTGAGTGCATAAAGCTCTGGCTATCTTGATTACCGTTACCACAAATACCGACAGATCCATCAACAGACATGAACTTGACCTGAAAGAGAAGGAAGAAGATCGCGTGAGCGTCGGCCGAGAAGTCGAGTAAGTGGGCCCATTCGGGGCTTACGTGGCAGTTCCGCGACTTGTGGATGGCATTCAACGGTTTGATCTGGTCCTTGCCGCAGTACCAGTAGATGTGCAGGTTGTGTTCCTTCTTGACCCTGCGCAGCGCCTTGTACAGCCGCACCGTGACCTCCTGCGGATCGTTCCAATAGGGGCGCCAGGGTGTCAGCTTTCGCCACCTCGCTCAATCACACAGCCTAGGGGCTCACGCACCTCGTTCGTTCCACCTTGAAATGGAACGCTCTCTCCCTTGTCGTTGAACCCGAGTCCAAGGTAGACCGTGACGGGAATGCCTTGCTTGTCCTTACCGCCCTTTGAGCACGCCTCGATGACAGCCCGGACCAAAGGGGCGGCGTTGAGCGTGGGGGTTTGGCTGTGACGGTTACGCAGATCAGCTACCGTGCATCTCACATCTTCACACACTTTCAGAATCTCAAACTCACATGAACACGTTTTTCTCCGCATATCGAAGTGCCGCCAGCCAAGCCGCATCTTGGGGGACGCGAATGTCCTGGTGGCCCGGCGCGCCGTGCGGTCGACGGTTGACCATGGCGATCGGGAATGGCGCATGTGCCTTGTGCAGCATGTGGGGTTTAAAGTCGTCGATGAGCGAATCGTCGTCAAAGGCGGCCTCAATCTTTTTGATCGCTCCGGCGTTGAGCGATTTGGACAGCGCTCGCAGGCGAGATTTGACGGATCCCGAGATCGGCGTGCCCGGGGTCGACGAGTCGTTGCCATTGTTGTAAAAAGATCCTTGGGGCGATTCGGTCTCGTCGCCTCGAGCAGAGAGTCCTGGAGAAGCGGGAGGTGCAATAGCTGGAGAGCCCGGGAGGGCTAGACCGGGTGGTGACCGCGGCGGTCCCGCCGCCATGCTCTGCATCTCCACCGCTCGTGCTGCGCCTCCCTGCTTGGCGCTGTCGACCGGCCCAGCCGGGGCGACCAGCATGTGACCGTCCGGAGTCGCAATCGTGGTTGTGGCATTGCTTGTGCCACTATTCGATGTGCTAATCATAGAATCGCCGAGCTTGGACTCTATTGCCGCTTCGTCCCCGCTTCCCTCCTCCGACACGCTTGGCATGGGGGGTCGATTCGCCACGGGCACATAGACCTCGCCCCTGGCCTTCGCAGCTTCCTCTCGCGCGCGCTCGATCAGCGTGTTGACCAAATGTGCGAACCCGCCCAAAGGTTGGTGTGCGGCCGTTCGCGATTCGAACTCATGCGGTCTGTCAGTCTGCCACCACTGTGGTGGGGCAGTGCTTGACAGCACGTCCGAGTGTTTGACCTGCTGGGCCAAGAGCTTGCGCGCCGCTTTGGCCGCTTTGGCGATGTCAATGTGTTCGAGGTACGGGTTCTCATCGGCAAAAGTGTAGTGCCAGGGGCGGGAAGGGTCGGAGTTGGGGGATGGGGATTCGAGGCACGGCAAGGGAGGATCGAGCTTCGCGTGCCAGGAGAGCAGGAGACAGTCGTACATTGAATCGACGATAGGGCCCTCGAGGTGGACCATCATCTGCACCCAGGCAAGGCCGATCCGTCAAATCTGACAATATAAGGAGTGAGGTGGCGGGCCGACTCTTACCTCGACGTTGGGCCGGTCCTGGATGTTGTTGCTGTTAATGAGGGCAATGTTTCGGTCGACGACGAGCGCTTTCTGGTGGAACGTTCCGAGTGGGGGGCGATGGAAGTTGATGATCTGGATCGACAAGTTGGGTACTTCGGAGGGAGGCGGTACGCCAAGGGGAATATAGGTCGATGGGCCAACTAAAACATGGTTGCTGGCATAGAAACGCGTGAGCTGGGTTGAAGAGAAAAGAAACGCATTGCTTCTCTTAAGAGGTCCGGATTCGACTCACTTCCACAGCTGCTGAATAGCGCCACGGTCCCACATGATCTTGACGACAATTTTTGCGCCATTTCTCTTGCTCACTCTTGCGTCAAGTTCTTTCAATGCACTTGCAATGGCTTTGACCGAATCCGATGGTCTGCCGGGGCGAGTGGGGCGCGGCGGAACGGTCAGCGTCGACAGTCGACGAGGGCGAGGCTAGCTGCTTACTGCCAGTAGTCTACCGAAACATGACTATCTTTGCATTAGTCTACATCCGCAAACTGAGTAGAAATCACCGATGACTAGTGACTCACTCGTCACAAGAAAGACCTCCTTTTCGGCTAGAACAACTGTGTAAAACAGGCCGAGGGTGGGCAAGACGGACGACGTCAGCGAGGTTCCCCGGAGTGCCGCACTTTGGGCGGCGCTGCGACTGCGCGAAAGATGGCGCCTCCCCCGCGCAGTTTCTTGGCGGATTGTTGACCGCTCGCGGACCCCAAGAACAGTAAAGATAGCTCCTTACTGCAGTCGTAATAGTGTTGCATGATGTCCGGGATAGTCGAGACGATTGAGAGAGGGATCGTCCCCGAGGAGCCAATGAGCGCGGGTGAGACATTCCCTGCGAGACTGTCTCGCGTCAAGCAGAGCAGCACGTCGGCGTACATCTGTATGCGGCAAAGAAGGCGTTGGATGAAGCAGATCCCAGAGCAACTCTACGGTCACGTTGCATATGCTGACCTTGAGGAACAAGTCACTGGGTCGTCGCGGAAAGTCACCTCGTTTGGCCGCTTCGTCGAGCTCCTCCTGGGTCCAGTCACGACCCTGTTCGTGAGAACGCTCGGATTTAGTTTCCTCGTTGTCCTGCAAGTGCCCATTATCATTCCATGCGTACATGTTCCAAGTCGTGCTTGATGAAGAATCGTCGGTAGAAGCGCTTTCCGAAAAAAGGCTTCGGAAACAGCTTGCGCGCTGCTCTCTTGGGCGGCCACGAAGGGTTGTCGTGTAAAGCTTGAGATACGGTGAGTTTCTTGTTAGTGCAAAGGTCGAGGGGCGGGAACGGGGGCGGAGCGAACGGGGCCGGGATAAAGGCCGAGGAGGTGGGATGGCCATGACGTTGCGAGTGCGCGCTCG
Source organism: Microbotryum violaceum (assembly GCA_022506055.1). Taxonomy (NCBI): domain Eukaryota; kingdom Fungi; phylum Basidiomycota; class Microbotryomycetes; order Microbotryales; family Microbotryaceae; genus Microbotryum; species Microbotryum violaceum. Next base: position 2,765,902 of record JAKMXP010000002.1, read on the forward strand.
ACTGCTTCTCCTGCGACAGTGATGTTCTAGGTTCGTCGACGGGCGAAGCCGCAGCGTGCTGACCAGACATGACGTTTGGGGCCAGTGCTTGGGCAAGAGAATCCGGAGTGTAGGGATCGGAAGCGGAAGCACGATGAGACTGAGAGGAGGAGGAAACGCGTGGAGGAGGCGCGACTGCTTCCCTTCTTCGGTCCGGTGGGAGTCCGGTGACGTCCGATCCGGTAGGCTCTGTGCTCTGTGGCCCGCGCGAGCAGTGGCCGCAAATCAGGCACATGCACACCTCTAATTATAAATTTGGCTTGCTCGATGCACCATATCTGCGCCGCTGAAGTCGCTCTACGCACCAGTAAGAGGTACCTCAATCAACGAAAGAAAATTAGGGTGCAATAATTGGCCCCGCAGCTTCAGCGGAAAAACGGCACATGTCTGAGGGGCCCCGTAAAATGCGCTGGCATGCGGGTGCGGCCACTAGAGTTGCCGAGCGTGCATTGCCCGGCCCACGACCTGGCGCATCCCCCCAGCGATGTGAAGTGGCCCCTGGAATGGTCGCGATGCGAAGGATGCTCTGGCACGCAAGCGCCTCGCGAGAATAAGAGCCAGTGCATAAAAAGTGTCGCGATTACAGCAAAGAAGAGCAACAGCACCCTAGTTGTTTAGAACACTACCAAAGTATTCGGTACATCCCATCCTAGCTCCGCCAACCCCGGTTTGACAATCTCGTTGATCATGGGGTCGGGGCCACAGATCAACACCAAGGAATCAGGCCCCGGTGGGGGAAGATGGTCGATCAACATCTGCTTGTTGATGCGACCTTTGGAGTGCGCCCAGTCCGCGGAACCTTTGGAGAGCACGAGGTGCTGGCGACACCGCGAAGGGCCGACGAGCTTGCCGAGCTCTTCGAGTTCGGCTCGCAGGAGGATGTCGGCCTCGGTCTTGTTCGCGTTCAAGACCCACACGTTCGTATCGATGTCTTCGGAGTCGTGGATGATGCCTCGCATGACCTGGATGATGGGGGTGATGCCTGGAAAGACGAGACACATTGGGTTTGCTCAGTGACCCGCCCGAGTCAAAGTTGGGACGGGTAGAACAGCTTACCTGAACCACCGCAGATCATCCCGATGTTCCGCGCCCTTCTCTCAACGCCCTTCCAGTTGCACATACCCTTCCCAAGCCATCGGAAGCTTCCCAGAGGGCCTTTGAACTCGACCTTGTCGCCGATCTGGAGTTCGTCGAATCCGAGGGTCATCTTGCCGCCCTCGGGGAAGTCGGGCGTGCGGAAGTAGACCTTGATCAAAAGGTCCAAGAAGCCTTGAGCAGTGTTCGATGACACCGGCGTGTAGGCACGTTGCACGAGCTCGCCCTCGACGATCGGGTCACCACCTTTGTCCTCGGCGTCGCCCGGCGAGACCTTCCGGCGCAAGCGGGCGTAAACGTGCTGCCCCGTTGGCAAGCCGAGCTGCTGTTCAGGGTACTCGAGTGCGAAGCGGTAGTTGCGCGAGTCATGATTGAGCTTCTCAATCGAGATCAGTGTTGCAGCTTTCCACTTAAACTTGTTCAGGAAGATGGGCTCGGGGAGGGTAGGTGTTGAGGGCACAACCGGGCAGGGGGCTTCCTCGACGACGAGTGTGCCAATGTGATAGTCGGCAAGTTGTGCTTTCGCGTCCTATGGGTGGCACACTATCTGCATTAGCGCACATCTACCAGACACCCTATCTCGCGAAGACTTACAATGGAATGGATTGCCAGAAAGTCTTCAGTAGCATCCTCGCCGGCGACGAGGGTGATAGATTCCGCGCCACCCGGATGCTTGGCCAGGAAGCCAGTGCCATCGTACACCTCGCCCTTGACGACGAACCAAGGTTCGCTCTCCTTGTTGTGAGCTTGCACCTCGGCCATCGTGATCTTGCGGGTGACGCCGTCCTTGGTCATGACCACGGTCGATTTCTTCAGCTTGGCCGACTCCTTTGACTGCAAGAGAATTTCAGTCTCTTCGTCTGTGGATACGACACCGAACTGGGGTCGAAGAATATCTTCGCCGTTATCTTTCATTCGCTCCATCCATCCACCGGGTTGCAAGCCCGGCATGGTCGGGTGCTCGAATCGAAGAACTGTATCGCCGGTCTCGGAAATTGAGGAGTGAATCACGACCCTGAACCAGCAGTTGTTCTGTGATTCAAGAATGCAATGATACGTCAATGCTCAAGCCTGAGAGAACAGTGGGAGACCACCCTCTGGACTTACCATCATACCAGTGGGGCTGGTGAGTTCAAGATGATAGAGAAGGAGGGGGGGTTAGCATTCACCATTCGGAAAGTGTTTGAACACTTCCGAAACCATCCGACTCACTTCCAGTACATTGTCTTCCCTTGCAAGTTCAAACCCTCATCCATACCTCGGATAGCGATCGAGGTGGCATCCTTGAGCTTCTCGATGGGAATCTCGATTTTCCAGAAAGCCCAGCAGAAGCATTCATCTCGATCAGTGATGTCCAACATGCCCCAGACAGGGGCCGAGAAGGATATCTGACGGTAGTCGTCCTCCGGGTACCGAATGTCGCAAAGAGACCAGGTGTCGCCGTCGTCGAGGGTAATCTCCATGCGAGTGACGCGGCGTCCACCGCCTGCGTATGCGTAGCCCTGGACGGTGTAAGTCGGAGAGGGGTTCGCCTCGGTTGGGACTGGAACGACCAGCTGCTCGTCGTGGGCGGGGCACGCGACCGCCGAGTTGGTGTTGAGGTCATTGATGATGTAACTGGGGGCAACGAGGCTGATTCAGCGACTGTTTGCGATTTTGGGTGTAGAGGATGCGGCGCGAGTCACTCACCGAGGATCGTACCACCACTGTCGCTCACTTCTCGCTTGCTCGGGCATCAAGGTGGAGGGCAGGACCTTGTTGTCCCAGTAATGCAAGTGATGATCGCTCTCCTTGTCGCTGACGATGATTTTTTTGAGCCACTTGACACTTCGACCCCCGATTTGGCCCGGCACAACAAGTCGAAGCGGGTAGCCATGATCAGGCTCGAGTGCCTAACGTGCGCACATGAAAAGACCGGTCAGTATTGAATCGAAGCGGGTGGGATCATCCGTTGTGAAGGACCCGCCTCTCCGTTCATCGCCCATGCCAGCATCATCCCCTTCTCCCGAAGTCTTGCCCATCTCAGACGCTGCGACGTTCCGTATTTGCCGTTCGGCAGGTCCTCGGCCCCTTCAAAGATGACGTGCTCGGCGCGCTTGAAGCCAGGTTGGCCGATCTTGCCTTCGTTTTGGGGGCAGACGTAGTCAAGTACATCCGCCAAGTAGACCCCGGTAAACAGCGCTGTCGAGAGGCCAGCCGCCCCCCAGGAGAAGCCGAGCGACTTGCGAACGACGTTCTGCTCCTTGCGTCGGTTGCCGGCACAGACCAGCGTCACAGGAAGGGTTACCGCGTTGAAACGAGAGGGATCGAGCAAGTCGGCGAGGGATAATGTGCAGGGGCGCTTGACGAGGCTGTATCGAGCGCCGCAAGGAGAAAGTGTGACCCAATCCCCTGTCAGCCTTCAGTCCTTCCGCATCATCCCGCCGCAAAGGCCCAAGACTTTCCGACTTACCCTCCGATATCAAACGTCCACGCTTCAGCATCTTGCCTCGAGACTTTGGGCACCACTCCGTGATTGCGGACGTAGAACAGCCTCGTTGGTGTCAAAAACCCCTGCGAGAGTGTACCAATAGTTCTAAAGGGGTCAGCGAAAATGAATGGGCCCATTGGGCAGTCCCCGCCCAAGTCGTTACGAAGGTTAGGTCAGACCTAGATCTCCGAAGGCTTACCGAGTTCCATAGATCAGGCAAAGGAGGTTCGCAGTTGAAGGGCCACTTGCCCGTCAATCGCACCAGCCTCTCGTCACGCACGATCCACTCGTCCGGTGTCCCCCTGTCGGTGTCGCAGGGTTGCTTCGGTCTCGTCGTTGCCGGCAACGCAGGGTACTCCAAAGGCAGCGCGGGCAAAAGATGCTCCTGCTTCTCCTCGGCCGAGAGGAGTGATGCCGGGTAAAAGGGGGACGGGAGCGAGTTGAAGTGGTCCGGCTCCTGCGGTGCCGATGTGCGGTATTCGGTAAAACTGAGGGCGTGGGAACTCTGCTTGGGCGACGATGGCGCGGGTGTGGCAGCTAGACTCGTGGGCGCGGTCGAGGCCGCCGAGCCTTGCGATTGAACGTCCTCGCTCGAGGTAAGGGAAGACAAACTCGCCGAGCTCATCTTGCAGCGAATTCGAACAAGATCGATTCCTTGAGATGTTGTGTGTAGGTAGGGGATCTGAGTGTTGAAGAAGGGGTGCCAGGTGGAGGATCAAGTTGTCACGATCGACGGAGACATGTGAGGGGGAGACGATTGGGAGGTGATAGAGGCGATGCGCAAGTCTATCGTCAGATCTATACTTCCAAATCAACACCTCGCAAACGCTAGCAAATCCGTCTCCGAAGTGGGTCAGAACTCCGTAACGGAGCTGATTGCGCCGAGCACTATCCTTATCAGCGCGGGGTCCGGGCCTCGATCCTCGATCGCCTCGCCGTCGTCGAGCTCGACACGGTCTTGCCGGCGCTCTAATCACGGCTCCGCCCACTAGCGAATCAGCTCTCGCTCAAATCATCACATTAGCCCCAGTCCGTGTCGGCTCTATCGCTTCCAAAGGTCGTCGTAGCTTGGCCGAGCTCGAACTCGAAGAGGCTATCGCCACACTACTGCCCCGACCTCTCCTCTCGTCTTCCACTCACCGCAACAAGTTGCAACTCATCAAAAAATCGCGCCATACTTCAGGCCACGCTTGCTTCCCTTCATTCCGAACGCATCGACTACTCGAATCTCGGACTACCCAACTCCCTCCTCCCGCACAGACCTCTTTGGTGATAAGCGCGCACGGTCAGGGCCGAGCAACCACCAGCAACCGACCTCTTACCAGCTCGCTCGAATCCAAGATGGTCCCAATTGCAAGCTCCAGTATCCATGTGCCCAAGACAGACAGGATCCAGATCTTCGTGGTCGGACTCGGCATGGTTGGCATTGGTAAGTCATACCAGCACCTCCTGGCCCCACCCGGTCCAAGGCCTCGAAAGTCGCCGAGTGACAGTGAAATCTCGGTCGCATATCGGCAATGAACCCTCGAGATCCGAAGTGCGGGAGTGAAGAGGGCCCTGTACTGATTCTGTTGTGCAACCTCCTTCACAGCCTTCATCGAAAAAGTGCTCAATCTCGATCAAGACAAGCGCTACTTCATCCGAACCTGTGGCGAGGAGAAGCACCTGGCCTACAACCGAGTCGGCCTGACCGAGTATTTTCAACACCGCAACGTCGAAGATCTGTACCTGAATGACCCGAAATGGTACGCGGAACAAGAACCCGATCGATTCGCCTTCCACGTTGGGGAACAAGTCACTTTGATCGACTCAAAGTCCAAGACGGTCAGCACGTCCAAGGGCAACACCTTCTCGTACGACATCCTCGTCCTCGCCACCGGCTCTGGTGCAGGCCTCCCTCCATACGTCTCGATGGAGCAAGCCGAGAAGACGACCGGTGTATTTGTCTACCGCAACATCGCCGACCTCGAGTCGATCATGGACTACGCCGAGTTGCCCCACATCAGTCGGGCCTCGGTCGTCGGAGGTGGTCTACTCGGTCTCGAAGCCGCCAAGGCAGTGTACGATATGCCCGGTGTTCCCGACGTCTCCATCTTGATCCGCCAGAACTACCCCTTGAATCGTCAGCTCGATCCTTCTGCGGGCGAGTTGGTGCTGCGCAAGATTGAAAACATGGGGGTCAAAGTCCTGACACAGTGCGAACCCCAAGCGATCACAACTCGGACCGACGAGAATGGTCAAGATATCTTCACTGGTTTCACCACAAGTGATGGCGAGCACATTGAGAGTGATTTGACCATCTTCGCGATCGGAATCAAGCCGCGGGACGACCTTGCCGCAGCGAGCGGGATTCGGTGCGCACGAAGAGGGGGTATAGACGTTGGCGACGACTTGATGACCAGCGAGCAAGACATCTACGCTATCGGTGAATGCGCCAGCTGGAGAGGCAATGTGAGTGACATTCTGGGTAATTTTCGACTCGGACTATGTGACTTGGTGCTGACATCGCCCCCTGTGTGAAGACTTATGGCCTGATCGCCCCCGGGGTGGAGATGGCCGATATTCTGGCATTTAACCTTGTAAGCTCCTTTCGGAGTCACTTGACCCTAGTTCCAGGTGCTCATCATCAAAATTCGGTTCAACAGACTCAAACAGCGGGCCATGCCTCTAGAAAGATGAACGATCCCGATCTGTCGACAAAGCTCAAGCTAATGGGTGTCGACGTCGCTTCTTTCGGTGACTACTTTGCGGACGAGCGCATGGTCAAGGACATCGAGGCTGCCGAGAAGAAGAAGGTCGAGGAGGGTGTCGAAATCGCCCTAAGCAAGCCTAGTCGACGAAAAAAAGGGCCTCGAGACACCAAGAATGATCCCATCAAATGCTTGACCTACCACGACCCCTTTTCGTCGACGTACAAGAAGTACATTTTTACGGCCGATGGCACCCATCTCCTCGGCGGGATCATGATTGGCGACGTCGCTTCCTTCACCAAGATGGTTTCAATCGTCAAGAAGAAGAAGAAGCTTGATTGCCCCCCGTCCGAGTTCATCATGGGCGCCAAGAAGGAAGGCGAGGATGACGGCGCCGATCTGGACGATGATGCGCAAATCTGCTCCTGCCATGTCAGTACCTAAGCTATATCTAAGCAATATCAGCTAGCCAGACAGTATTCTGACTGATTTACTGTATATACAATGCAGAACGTACTCAAGGGTGCCATCGGAGCTTGCATCAAGGACGGGTGCACGGACTTTGCGACGCTGAAGTCCAAGACCAAGGTGGGCGCGGGCTGTGGTGGCTGCGTCCCACTCGCGACGAGCATCTTCAAGGCCGAAATGAAGAAAGCCGGCCACGCGACCAACAACGACCTCTGCACCCACTTCAAGATGAGCCGTATCGATCTGTTCCAAGTGATCAAGATCAAGCAGCTGCGTGACTTTGCAACCATTGTCGCAACGGTCGGTGCGGGTAAGGATCGCCAGGGGTGCGAGATTTGCAAGCCCGCTGTCGCTTCGATCCTGTCCTCGCTCTACAACGAGCACGTCATGCTACCGCAACATCACGGTCTGCAGGATACCAACGACCGTTTCTTGGCCAACATCCAACGCAACGGTACCTTCTCCGTCGTGCCGCGCATGGCCGGTGGTGAAGTGACGCCCGAGAAATTGATCGCCTTGGGTCAGGTCGCCAAGGAGTATGGACTGTACACGAAGATCACCGGTGGCCAGCGAATCGATCTCTTTGGTGCACAGAAGCGCGACCTACCCGACATCTGGGAGAAGCTGATCGCCGCGGGGTTCGAGTCGGGTCACGCCTACGGTAAATCGTTGCGAACGGTCAAGTCGTGTGTGGGAAGCACATGGTGCCGCTATGGTGTCGGGGATTCGGTTGGACTTGCGATCGACCTTGAGAACCGCTACCGAGGTGTGCGATCGCCCCACAAGTTCAAGGGAGGAGTCAGCGGTTGTGTGCGAGAGTGCGCAGAGGCGCAGTCAAAGGACTTTGGCCTCATCGCAACTGACAAAGGATGGAATGGTGAGTTCTCCGATCCGAAGATGGGTCCTGATGATTTATACGAATTACTAAGACCTGGCCCACCATACTATGCAGTATTTATTGGTGGAAATGGTGGAGCCAACCCTCGCCATGCCCATCTGTTCGCCAAGGATGTCCCGCCGACCAAGGTCGTTCGCATCATCGATCGCTTCCTCATGTTCTACATCCGTACGGCTGATCGTTTGGTGCGCACGGCACCCTGGGTCGAAAACTTTGAAGGCGGTATCGAAAAGCTCAAGAAGATTATCCTCGACGATGAGCTGGGCATCTGCGGTGACTTGGACCGAGAGATGGACGCGCTCATCGGCATTTACCAGGACGAATGGGCTGCGGCTGTCACCGATCCCGAACTGCGCAAGTCCTTCAAGCAATTCGCCAACACCGACGAAAGGCGTGTCGGGATTGAGCCGATCACCGAGCGTGGTCAGAACCGACCCGCCGACTGGCCCAAGAACTTCCCTGCCAAGCGATTCGAGGACGACGAGGTGCCGACCCCTCGCTCGGAATGGGAGTGGGTCAATCTTGCTACCACGCAGGATCTCATGCCCACAGAGGCCAACACAACGTGAGTGATCGTACCTACGCGTTCCACTTGGGGAGCGGAGTTCTACATGAATGCGATGTCTGAAACGAACGTGATTCTCACGCTCGGCTTTGTGACCGCGAACAGGAGCGCCGCGGTTCGATATGGGCAAGACACCCAGCTCGCCATTTTCCACGTTCCCAAACGAGGCTATTTCGCTACACAGCAAATGTGCCCTCACAAGCGTGCCTTTGTACTCGAACACGGTATTATCGGAGATGGTGAGTGGTCCGACTATTTACGTTTGCTGTGCATATGGCGAATATTGGCTGACCGGAAGTCTCCATCCGATGCTAGACGCCAATGGCAACCTCTACGTGTCGTGCCCGCTGCACAAGCGCAACTTCCGCCTCGACACGGGAGAATGCACGAACGACGAAGAATACAAGGTGCTCGCGTTCGAGGTCAAGAACGAAGGCGAGGACCTGTTCGTCAAATTGCCCCCCGCCGAGGAGCTCGACGCGCTGATAGGCTCGACCAAATGGATGGTCCGCAAGGCGACGGCCGAGGCGCTGGGACGGAACTCGGCTACGGCGATCGAAATTGTGGGACCTTCAGGAGAGGTGGATGAGGAAGGACTAGCGGCTAGTAATGACTTTGCGACCAAGCACGAGAACGGTAGTGGATGTGGCTCGAACAAGTTGGAGTGGTGAACGAGCGCGAGCGGCGCAGACTCTTTCAACATAGACATAGATTTCGGTTCCATCTGTGTGTTTGGGCGTATAGTTATTCCTTGGGTTACAATTTACTTGTTTTTAGATCCTTTTTTCCATATGCTGTATCGTGTAATTGCAGTGCCTACCCTCCTACCTAGTGGAACTGTCGGTCTCATAGCCACAAACGAGCGAATCATCAGACCCCTTCTCATGATCAGTCTGTTGGAGAAGAGCTCAGACCGATGCGGTCTGACACCGCCTGAGCCAGCATCTTGTAGGTACTACAGCATGATACCAGACGTTCCCGTGGAATTTCCAGACAGAAGTCTGTCGAAAATCTGTTCCTAGGCGGAGCTGAATGCCGCTGAGATCGATCAAAACGGTCTAAATTCTCTCTGGACCGCTCGGATTCGGTCCGAGATCGGTCTGAAATTGGTCTGAGCGGGTCTGAGCGGGTCTGAGCGGGTCTAAGCGGTCTGCAGGTTTGGCACCCATTTCTGGCTATGCTCTCGTCCGGTCTGTGAGCCATTTCAAATCGCGCAATTGCTCGCCTTTAATTTGTGGGGCGAGCTGCCACGTTAGAAGGCTAAGAAGAGTTTGCGCTAAGCCCATTCACCCGGCGCTCTCGGCGCTTCCATTGCGCCTCGATAGGCCTCGATCGACTCCGTCCTGCCCACCTTCCGAGACACCTGAACTCCCGGCGGAGTTGCTTCTCGACCCCGTGACCCTGTCCGCGGTCAAAATTGCCCCCTTGACTAGATCACTCGAGCCAGCACCTGCACCAGACTCGGCTCCCTAGCTGCTGCGGTCGTCGATCCCGACTCGAACCGTACGTTGTCGTGGCCGCGTGGGTCGACGTCTGATCGTCTCTATGGAGTTGGGACTACCACCGGCCTCAGGCTCGACTTCGACGTCGGCTGCGTCGGTGCTCGCGTCGCCGGCGGATGAGCCGCTGCACAGCCCGCTCGGCTCAGGGTCAGGCTCAGCAGCAGCCATCAGCAAGTCAGCCAAGCGCTCCAAGACGCACATGTCCTGCCAGGAATGCCGCAGGTACGTTTCGCGCAGCGGTGGCCCCTCTCGCGAGCTTGTCGTTTGCTCTGGAGGCTCTGGCTCTGGCTCTGGCTCTGGCTCTGGCTCCGCCTGCGCGTGTGGACCACCTGAGAGGGGCTATGCATGGCTTCTTCCCGTCCCGATTGAAGTTGAACCCCCTTTCCACTTTGAATGATTCAGGCTCAAGCTCAAGTGCGACCGGGTGTGGCCATGCAATCAATGCCGCAAGCGGGGGCGCGCAGATCTATGCCCGTAAGTCGGCTGGCACTGCAGCCGGTCGCACCTCTACGTATATCCGAATCCACATTTCCATCAAGCTTGAAGTTGGGCCACCAAAGCTCGGTCGAGCTTGGTCCCGTTTTTTTTGCACTTTCAAGCATCAGTACGGCTGAATTTCGGTTTTTCGTGCAGTCACGGGGTCTCCAAGCCCCCGGGGCGGGCAATACGACTTAACGCCGAGATGAACGCCTTGCTCAAGCGGTGCGAGGACCTCGAGGCGGCTCTCGAAGACGTCGGAGCCACGGACCGGATCCCTTCTCCGCTCACACTCGAGTTCACTGGAAGGAATCTGAACAGACATTCGAATGCGACCGAAGCCGATGGCGAAGGGGACGACACGATGGAAGATTTTGGCGGCTCAAGGGCATCCGAAACACATGTCGAGGCGGCAGGGGTGGAGGCCGTGTTGCAAGGCGTTGGCTCGTTGTCGATTCGGGAAGACGATGGACGAGTGAGATACTTGGGAACGTCTGCCGGCCCTGCGTACTACTTTGAGGTGAGTGCCCATCAGTCCGGGAAGTTCACATTCTTCGGTTTGGGCGAGGCGGCACCCTCAAAACTCACTCTCTCCTTTGATCCAATCCTGAAACAGGACGATGGCGGCAGCTCAGATGAGTCCGACAGCACATCGTCACCCGAACGTGCTTCGCAAGAGGTTCGAGCACCCTTCATCCAGCTCCACGCCTACTACTCGCGGACCCACGAGCTCGAGCGATTGAGAGCGTTCCTTCCAGCCGCGGCCGAACTCAAGCGACTTGTGAAGAACTATTACGAGTTCCTCTCTTTTCAGTTCGAGCCGGTTGAAGAGGAGGCATTCTTCAACGATTATCTGCCCGCCGCATTGACCACAGGGAACTCGGCTGGCACAAAGCTCGCCTTCGTCTTCATCGTCCTCTCCCTCGGCTCCCTGATGGATCCACGTGTCCCGTCGACCCCGAACGCGCTAGCCCATCACTACTTCCAGCTGTCTCAATCGGCACTTTCGGCTTCCAAGTTTCTGAGCAACAACACCCTCGCCGGCGTGCAAACACTTCAACTCACGGCCTCATTTCTGTTGAATACACACGATCTGCAGGAGGGCGGGGAGACGTTCTTCCCGCTGCTCGGGATGGCTCTTCGGATGCTCGTCGCCATGGGCCTTCATCGCGATGGGAGTCAATGGGGAATGGATGGGGCAGAGCTTGACAAGAGAAGGTGAGTTGTACTGGTGTCTGCCACTTGGTCACTGTGTGGAGTCGACTGACCGCAGTGTTGGTTGTTATGTCGCAGAATGACCTTCTACGAGCTCATAACCCTTGATCGGATGCAAGCCTTCATCAGCGGTCGGCCATATATGATGTCACCGAATCATTTCGACACCAAATTCCCCTCATCGGCTGAACCGTATCATGTCGACAAGTGGCGCACGGGAAACTTTATTGCGAGGGTCATCGACGAATGCTTCTCTGTCGTCAGCCCGGCATACTCCACCGTGCTGGCATTGGACCAGGAATTGCGCAAGATGTTTGAAGAGTCGCCCAAAGACCTGCGCTCCGGTGCTTTGCCGATGGACGCTTTCGTCGTTCGGCCGAGCGACCCTCCCGAATTGCCTGATCCTGTAGCCTCGTCTGCACCGCTCAAGACTCGCATGCGGCAACACACGCTTGATATGATCTACTCGCAAATCTTCTTCTATCTCCATCTGCCGGCGCTACGTCAAGCCTTGAAGCTGTTCCCGGACGAGCCCTTGTTGTCCCCGTGGGCCGAATCGGTCGCTGTCGTCGCCCTTGAGACTGGAGTCTACATGCTGGCCATCGCCCGAGCGTGGGTCAATCTCCACCCGACCCTTGCTCCTCGTTGGTGGCATCCGACCTTTCATGTGAGTGAAACCACAAAGGGAAGGTTGGACGGCGATCTGGTGCTGACCGCATCTGCTGAACTCTCGCAGGCATTCGCCGCGGCCTGTGCCCAGTCCTCGATCGTGATCCAATCGCCCAACTCCAAATTGGCTCGACATTCGTGGACGCAACTCATGATTGCGACCGACGTCTTTGAGACGGCTGCGGGCGGAGGTGCCCCCGTGGCGATGTTCGTCCCTCGTCTTCACGCTCTGCGGGACGCCGCCTTTGAGAGTCTGCAGGCCGCCCACTCGGTCCCGGCCGGTATACCTCGGACTCAAGTTAGCGACTACCTCGCAAAAGGAAAAGGGACGGATGCGGAGTTATCGATTCTGGGTACGACGACTCGACTAAATCGGAAGCCCAAGCGTCGAGCGGGGGCTTCGGCGGCGGGAACACCGTCCCCTACGGCGAGTCAACCGAATCACCAGACACACGCCAATCAACTGCCACGGGTGAACGCTACAGTTCTACCCCCTCCGTCCCCACTCGCGATGCCCCAAGATGCTCGTGTGGCCAGCGCAGCGAAAGAAATCTACACCCCGTTCGACTCGCCGGTCCTCGTACCTACGACTCAACCCACCTACACCGGCGAGATGTCGTGTCAAGCCATGTTCGAAGCCTCTTTCAGGTCGCCTGCACCGTTCTCATCATCAACGGCTCCACCATCATCCGTTTCTGCAGCTTTCGCGCCCTCGCCTTTGGCGTTCACAGATCATCGCCTCCAACAGCCTCAGTCGAACGATCCCACATCGCTCCCCAACACGATGCATCAGGTCTTTGATCCGACCATGTTTCTGATGGGTGCAGCTAATGACGGTGTACCGTCGCTCGCGACGTTCACGAACTTTGCGACCGGTGGCTTCCATCCTGCTGCATGGGCGTCGACGATGCCGTTCGATCCCAATCTTCATGTGTCTATTCAGCAGCTCAAAACCGAATCAAATTCTGAGGGTATATACGGCGTGTCGCGTGGGGTAAACAGTGGCGGTGGTGGTGGTGGCGGCGGTGGTGCCGGAGGTCCGATTTGGGATTGGAGAGGGTGATGGGGCTTTCTTCGTTGGTGTCGCGCCAAACAGTTTCGGGTGCTTTCATGGGGCTTCGTAGATTTTCAGTAGACAGGGCTGTTGTGTCGCGCATGGCAAGGACGAGATACGATGCCATGCGCTTGTTGTAACCAAGATGGGCGCTTTCGGAGCTTGTATCTACATCTACATAATAGATTGCACGACAAATCGCCTCCATCGTTTAGGGTTCTCAGGCACGCGCGCGCGCCGATCTTTTCTTTTCCCCCACGGTCCGGGAGGTGCCGGCGGAGTTCACAAGGACCTTGAATCACGCAGGGAGGTGGGCGCACAGCGCCCCCGAGCCCTAGTGATCTCATATAATATCTCGGAGGAGGTCAAGGCAGTGCCCCTGGGGTGACTTTCTTGATTACATCCAGATATCAACTCGAAGCCCTGTCTACCACTACTTGGGTACGAGCCTCGTTCAAGCAAACTGCTTGAACTTGCCCTCTCCGACCTTGACCTCGACCTTCTTAGCCCAGCTCGTGATGACGGCCTTAAGCTTCTCCGGCGAGGATTGGGCCTCAGCCTCGGTGCGCAACTCGGCGACTTGTTCGGCATCGAGGGCACCGTAGAGCAAGTCGAGCTCGGTGAGTTGACCTTCGACGATGGCGGGGGAGGGGGAAGAGCCGGTTGCGACGAAGTAGTTGTTGGAAGTGACGAGCGCCGAGATGGCCTTTTGCGCCTTCTTGACGTTCTTTTGGGCACTGTGAAGCAGAAGCACAGTAGGAGATCAGAAGGGGTACTCAAATCACGTCAACGCGTAGAAACAAGATGGGCCTTACGCAGCCTTGGCCTTTTTGGCGGCCTCTCGCGAAACCTTGTCATCCGCGGCCTTTTGTGCCTCCTCAGCGGCCTTCCTGGCCTCATCCTCCTTGGCCTTCTGCTCTTCCTCTTTCTTCTTCTCCAAGTCAGCGGGGCTTACCCCGGAGACACCGCCCTTCTTGGCCGCGCGCACCGCCTTCTCCTCGGCCTTGAACTGCTTGATCCTAGGGTCGAGCGAGAGAGCTCGATCGGTGAGCTCACGAACGCGGGCGATGTCCTCCTTCTTTTTGCGTGCTCGCTCGGCCTTGTTCTTCTTCTCTTGATGGCGCTTCTCGTCACGACTGTTACCCATACGCCAGAAGCATGTTAGTGCTGCATCGCGTCTCAATGATCCCCCACTGAGACGGAAAAAACTTACGAGTCAGTACCCTCGGGCGAATCCTTGTCAAGGTACTCGAACGACCTCCAACTGTCGATGTTGTAGAAAAAGTCGTACAAAGCCTCGACCTCCTTCCTTGGCGTGTCCTTGTCGCCCAAGCTAGGGACCGGCTGGACCTTGGAGAAGCGACCCTCGCGTTCAAAGACGGGGCCCCAAAGCTCGTAGAAGTTCTCGGCGGTGGTCTCCTTGACCTCGGGCATGTCGTCGGGAATGGCCTCGTCGACGGAATCGAATTGACGACGCTTTTCAGGGTTGGAGAGTTGTTCCATGGCTGTTGTTTGTGTGGAAGGCGGCCGTGGAGTGATCAGTGACGGTCTCGGATTCGGGCGGTCTTGCTTCGTAAATTACCCTTGGCAATGCACTTGAAGAATGAGTCGTCGTTGGCCAAACCACCGGCCGAAGCCTTCTTATCGGGGTGATGACGCAATACCTTGCGGCGGTCTGGAGACCAAGATGACCAGAATAAGGACACGGCTCGGCAGGAACGATGCGACGAGCCCGTCTACTTACGAGCCTTCTTGATCTGCTCATCGGTGGCCTTGTAGCGCAGGCTCTGGAGACCGAGAACCTCGTAGTGGTCCTGCGACTTCCACTGCTTGGGGTCGGACTGAAGGATCTCCTTGTCCTCCTTTTCGTTGCCGAGGTGGGCATCGACGTCGTCCTCCTCCTCGACCTGCTTGCCGTTCTTGGCCGCTTCGGCAGAGAGCGCGGCGTCGTCGTCGTCGAACGAGTGATGGTTCAGGGCTCGACGCGCATGGGCGTTGAATGCAGGTCCGGCGGGGAAGAGCTTGGACGAGGTAGAGGCAGCTGCATGATGGAAGAAGGTGCGTGAGTGCGGAGCCAAAGCGCGAGGAAAAGAGGGGCGCATGTGAAGCCGGCGAGGGGAAGGGGACGCACCCGATAAGGGCTTGAATGCGGGGGCCTTGTAGCCCTTGGGTGCGGCACCGAGGGTGATGGGGAGCGAGATGACGGACGACATGGTTGCAGCAGGTGCGTGGTGAGGTGTGTGGAGAGGCAGGGCCATACTCGGGTCGACGCCGCTTGCGCACCTTTCGCAAGTTTTGGCGGAGAGGTGAGCTCGGACCTCTTCCTTGTTCCCCGCTCCTCCCGCGCCGACGTGTTTCCCAATCACTCGGCGACTCCTGCACCTTGATGACGCCTCAGAACAATTTTTCATAGCTTTGAAAAGTAAAGGCGGGTGCAATCTTCTCAAGTGAGATAACCGCGATGTCCGAGACTCCTAATGACCGAGTATCAGCGACGAGCTTGTCGATCAGTTGCTCCGCGATCCGAGTTCAGGAGGCGGGGGCGGCCCGACGAGCGACGAGTCCTACCGGCAACAATCCACCCGTCTGAGGGTTCGTATTGCAAAATCAAACCTCTGGTCATTTCGGTAATGACGAGAATGGTTTCTACGGTGTGTGTGCTGCTTGTAGGCCCGCCGTTAGCAACGCGGCGAGTTTCATCGTATCTGCATTCTCCTTCCCAAAGTGGAAAGGGTCTCGTCCTAATCCGAGTCCGGACTCAAGAGATCGAGCGCGCGAGCGCGAGACAGGCGGGAAGCACAAAGTGGCAGGCGGTGGACTCGCGCTGCTGGTCTTGGCTCTCGTCCTCGACCCGTCCTCCCCTCTATCTTATCCCCAGCATCTCCTGCGATCTTCCATACCATGTCGTCCGCAGCCAACAGCCATGCCTCGTCGGTGCACCGCGTGCAGCGCCACGCGTTCCCCGTCCTGAGCGAGTCGTTCCTCGTCGACAGCACCTACGAGTTCGTCAAGGAATTGGGCCAGGGTAAGTTTCATCTTTGGATCGTATGCGCGCACTTCTTGGGCTGCAAGGACATCGGAAGAACGAGGACCGCAAAACAACCAACGACACCTCTCGAGTCACGTTAGGGACGAGAGGCGGGCCGAGATGCCGTGCCTCGTGAACCCCACTTGCCAGCCGAGCCCCGCCTTGCCCAGCCTCACAGTCGCCGAATCGCACCCCAATGTCAATTCGTATTGACCATGATGTCCGATAGGTGCTTATGGTGTCGTCTGCTCGGCCAAGAGCACCGTCACCGGCGAATCCGTCGCCATCAAAAAGGTCAGCTCTCAACCCAGTCGTCTAGATCAGACGAATAGGGGCTGTGCGTGCGGCCACCAGTTTCCGGAACTCACCCGCGCCCCTCTGAACATCGATACACTAGGTCACCAAAGTATTCCAGAAGAAGATTCTTACCAAGCGCGCCTTGCGAGAGTTGAAGTCAGTTCCCTCAAGATCCGAGATCCGCCCGAGTCGACCATTGCCTAAAGGAGCTAATATTCTGCCATCACGTGCCTCAACCAACAGGCTCCTGCATCACTTCCGGGGCCACAAGAACGTGGGTCAAATGTGCAGTCGTTTGCGCATTGGCCGAGGTACCGCAGACTGACTGTAGCCGCCATTCCGCTTTTAGATCACGTGCCTCTATGACATGGATCTCGTCGACCCCGTCGGATTCGACTCAGTGTAGGTTGATAAAAGCCGAGACATATCGCAGAGTTCGATCTAATATTGACTTTTTTCTCTGGTATCACAGCTACTTGTACGAGGAGTTGATGGAAGCCGATTTGCATGCCATCGTGAGTCACACTCCGAGATGTCCAACTCCGCGGCAATCTGTGGACTCACTGGCTTCTGTCATGGTCTCTAGATTCGTTCGGGACAACCCCTTTCGGATGCTCACTTCCAGAGTTTCATCTACCAGACCCTCTGCGGTCTCAAGGTGCGTCGCGTTGTATACTGTCAGCAGGAGATCTCTGGCACCGAGTTGATTCAATGCTGCCTCTCTACCCTTTATTAGTACATCCACTCGGCGCACGTCTTGCACCGTGATCTCAAGCCCGGAAACCTTCTCGTAAGCTCACAAGTCGAGCATAATGCACTACATTCAGCCGGACCACTGAACAGTACCATCTCATCGCTCCACAGGTCAATGCCGACTGCGAGCTCAAGATTTGCGATTTTGGTTTGGCCCGTGGATTCGAGACCGACCCCGAGTCGGCCGCGCAAGGTGCCGCTGGCTTCATGACCGAGTGAGTGGTGGCATCTGATGACCTGATACTATCGTCGGCTGTACGCTGATGTAGTGATGCACTCCGCACAGGTATGTTGCTACGCGTTGGTACCGTGCGCCCGAAATCATGCTCTCATTCGCCAATTACACCACAGCCAGTTGAGTCTTCAGTCCATTCGCTTTGGCCCTATACGGGTTGATGACAGTGTCTGACCGTGATTAATCCTCACTATCCGTGCAGTCGACGTCTGGAGCATCGGTTGCGTGCTCGCCGAGCTCCTCGGTGGTCGCCCCATCTTCAAGGGCAAGGACTACATCGATCAACTCAATATTGTCCTTCATTTCCTCGGAACGCCGAGTGATCGCACTCTCCGCCGAGTCGGAAGTCCCAGGGTACAATCTGTCTTCCTATCTGAGACCAGCATTTCCGTGTCCTCCGAGACTGACCCTGAATCACACCCCACGCCAACTCACAGGCGCAAGACTATATCCGCTCTTTGCCGTACAAGAACGGTGTCCCCTTCGAGCAGCTCTTCCCCGATGCCAACCCTTTGGCACTCGACATGCTCTCCAAGTTGCTTGCCTTCGACCCGACCGAGCGTATCTCGTGCGAGGACGCCCTGCGCCACCCTTACCTCGCCGTTTGGCACGAACCAAGCGACGAGCCCGTGTGCCCGCAGAAGTTCGACTTTGGCTTCGAGAAGGAGGACTCGGTCGAGGGTATGCGTGCCTTGATTGTCGAGGAGGTCGAGAATTTCAGACGGATGGTAAGTTTCAAAGCCTGGGCCAGCTTGTGTCTGAGGACCTCGCTGCATCCGGTACACCCTGAGTTCACCGTGCACTTGGCTGAACTCTTATCCCAACCCACCCTTGTATCCAGGTTCGTCCCTCTGCTCAACCCGCTACTCGCACCGAAGGTACTGCTCCCCGTCGACAGGACAGCGCGCCCTTGCCCGTTCCTTCTCGTGAGGAGATTCTTCAATCCCCCGGTGGCGCCGAGGCGGTCCAATCTTACCGACCATTCTCGCACGATGAGGAAGTGCCTAGTAATGACTTGGAACGCGATTTGATGTTCGGCTCTGAAGCGACGAGGTAAATTGGGGTGGATGCGCGCGGCGGGTACATCAAAGTGGTGGCTGGCGAGGGCTCTACGGACCTTGGTCTAATGGGAAATCTATCGAAATGTTGGCTGTGTAAACATTGAGTTTCTACTCTCTCATTTTTTTTCTTTCTGGATTTCACTCTGGTTGCATTCTTTCTTCCTCTTCCTTGTTCAATTCAACATCGTTGTTCAAACTTGCCCGTGAAATCGCCGACTTGGCCCGAACCGCCGGCCGAGTGGTCAAGACCGCGTCGATTTCTACCCATGAAGTAATTGGAGGGATTCGCTGGGCTTGTACATCATCACGTTTAAGAAAGGTTGCTGCAGGGTCCTCCGTTTCGGTGGAACCCGACGAGAAACCGATCTGCATCGGGCCCATTTCCGTGGCGGCATCCACATCGTCGAGCACTTCCGTGGCGGACTTGGCGAGCGCGCGCGATAGACTGAGTCCGTGTCGGCTCGACTCAAATAATAGACATGTGATAGGCCTGGACCTGGACCACTCTCAAGATCGGTGCGCATCAACGAAAAGCCCACTAGCCAGGGCAATCACCGCGATCGATAGGTAAATGGAACCGAATATCTTTATCACCCAGGTCTGGCCTGGCCCGCCCGACTATCCTAGACTGTCTTGATCGCGATAGCGGGGGATTGGAAATTCGAGATAGCGGGCTCTATACCGTGGCCTGTCCTGTCCTTTGATCCCGAACCAACCCCATCGCCGGTCTCGCACTGCTCTACACCCTCTTCCCGTTGCTTCCTTTTCCTCACATCAACTTGTTTTAACACCGGTCTTGGCAGTCGACTGTATCCCTTACTACTCAAGCTTTGTCATCATGTCGACCATCGTTCGTGAAAAGGAAGCCTCATCGTCCGCGTCGAGCGCGCACTTTGATAGCCAGGGCGTCGTCGAGGCGGCCAAAGGCGTCAACTCCAAGAACGCGACGCTCAACTACAACGAACCTCCCTCGTTCAGGATCGCTTCCTTGTGGGAGAAGCCTGTCGTGAGTACTTGCCTAAACTCTCCTATTCCCTAAGGCACAGCCCTATGGTCGCGTCGCCTCAGTCGATGTAGTGATCCGTCGGCTGCATTGTCATTTTCGAGCTGCGGCCACGCACGGGCCTCGAGTTCGGACTTGGGGCGGAAATAGCTTCCTACGGTCCTACGGTATCCAGTGCCCAGCCTCCGATTAACGCACGCTGATTTTTTCAATCACCCTTCCTCCAGGTCAACCCTCTAAACGGAAAATCTCAAACCCTTCCTATGTTCAGTAGGTCGTCTTTCACTGACACGTTAGCCGCACCGAGCATTGATTGAAGAAAATGAAATCGGCCGTGCAGACCTCGCGAACCCCTACACGCGCAACTTCCATCTCTCTTGGCTGGGCTTCTTCGTCGCCTTCTTGTCCTGGTTCGCTTTCCCGCCTCTGATCCCTGAAGTAAGCATTCAGGAGTTGGTGTTGGTTGAAGTCTAATTGGTGCGCCTCCATTGCTGGCTGATTGCTCACACCCCCTATCCGATCACGCAGGCCATCAAAACCGATCTCAAGCTCACGACCGCCCAGATCGGCAACTCCAACATCGCCGCTCTCGCCTCCACGCTCGGTGAGTTGGGGAAGCCATGATGCCACTGCGGACTACCAAGCTAATGACATACCTCTTCTTATCTCGCTCAGGTGTTCGATTGATCATGGGACCTTTCGTCGATCGATTTGGACCCCGAAAAGTCATGGCCGCTCTCCTCCTTCTCGGTGCGATCCCCTCGGGTCTTGCCGGTACCATTACCAACTACAAGGGTCTTTACGTCATCCGCTTCTTCATCGGTATCCTTGGTGCCACTTTCGTGCCGTGCCAAGCCTGGACAACGGTGATGTTTGACAAGAACATCGTTGGCACTGCGAACGCCTTCACAGGTGGTTGGGGTCAGTACAGAAGGTCCTCGAACGCGATCATCGTTGTGCACACAGTGTACTGATGGCTTTCCTCGCTGCAACAGGTAACCTCGGTGGTGGTGTCACCTTTGTGGTCCAAGTGGCTCTCTTCCAGGCCCTCCTCAACGACGGTCTCTCGTCGCACTCCGCGTGGCGCGCAGCGTTCGCGATCGTTCCCTGCCCGATCCTCATCTTCGTTGCCATCCTCTGCCTCGTCTTTGGTACCGATTGCCCGGCCGGCAAATGGTCCGAGCGCCATACCATGCCCGCAAGCTCCATCGCCATGTCCCGCGGCCACCTCACCACACTCGATGCGAGTCAACGACGCATCGCCGAGCAGAAGATGTCCGATAAGGAGGCCGGAAAGGTGACCGTCCAGGAAGCTGTCGATGACGATGTCGCCGAGCAACTGCATGATATTGACGTTGCCGTCGCGGAAAAGCCTTCCATCGCTGGTACGCTCAAGATTGCGACGACCCCTTACACTTGGCTGCCTTCCATCATGTACATGACCACGTTCGGCTTTGAGCTCGCCGTCGATGCCAACCTGGCCAACGTCCTCTATGCGATTCACAAGTCTCCTAGCTTTGGTCAACTCAAGGCCGGGTACTACGCTTCGATCTTCGGCTTCCTCAACATCTGGACTCGACCTCTCGGTGGTATTCTCGGTGACATGATCGGCAAGCGATGGGGCCCCAAGGGCAAGAAGTTCGCGACCTTGACGTGCGGTTTCCTCCAAGGTATCGTCTCGCTCGCCTACGGTCTTCACACTCTTCACACCTTCACCCACGGCAACAAGAAGGGCCCCTCTTTGGGCTTTCAGATCGGTCTGATCGTCGTGATGGCTATTTTCAACGAGATGGCCAACGGCCTCAACTTTAGTTTGGTACCTCACTGCGTTCCCTATTCGAACGGCATCATCACTGGTGTCGTCGGCGCGGCCGGCAACTTGGGCGGCATCATCTATGCGTTGATGTTTCGCTTCCACCCCCAACGAGGCTACGCCGCGGCGTGGTGGATCTCGGGTATCTTTGCGATGGTCGTCAACCTTGTGGTGATTGCGATCCCGCCTCCGAAGCACTAGAAAGTCCCTCGGCCTCACGTTCACTCACAATCACGACCACTTCGCATTAGTAGGGGGGCGGCTGGGTTTCCTCTTGTATCATTTCCACTCTTATCATATGTTGTGCCTTGCCCCGATTTCTGGCCTCTTTATAGACATCATTAGTACTTCATATCTATTGCAGTAGATTTCACATTGCACGAATCTACGCACGAGAGAGCCCCGGCTTGAAACAGTCTTTGTCTCGATCAGCACCGCTTAGATCTACGTTCGGTGCCCAGAGCACTGCAAGACAGGCGACGCTACGTTGAGCTCGGACCGTTCGGAAGTCGGCAGTTCCTTCCTCGACGCCACGCGTAGAGCGGACGCCGGGCATGGCAGGCACCATCTTCATCGGCCACTTTTGGCAGGCTCACCTTTGAAGACAGTGTTAGGTACAAAGAAACTGGGACTAGAACTGTCTTCGCTAGGTCGAGCTAGGTGATTACTTCTCTATCACGTGCTCCACCGTCGGCACGCAAGCATCGGACCAATCACAGCGAGTTCCGCTCGATCGACGTCGACGTCATCGTTCGTAGCGCGTTGAGCTGCGGCAGCTGCTAATTAACGCAGGTGAGAAGCCTGTGGGTGGGGTCATGATGACATGTGGGGCGCCAGAGATCGAGAAATCGAAAGGAGAAAAGTCACAAGACTTGCAAGCCTCGTGTAACGCGCCTGTTGGCAGTTTCTTGCTCCTTCGCCCCTCCCCACATCCGCGACGTCTCACCGGTACCAGCTTGTCAATACCGTGAGGGCATACATTACATTACTCCAAACAACCACCTGATGATTTGGATCACTGACTCAACCCTCCTCTTCATCACCCATTTTTTCTGCACCGTGATCGTCGTCATCGTCAAAATGTTCCCCGCCTCCACCTCATTGAGTCCACACTAGTACTAGTACTTTCGACTACAACCGCAAAGCGCTTTCAACTCCAATCCCAACATGACACTCGTTGACTCTGTCGAAGACGCCGTCAATTATTTGGCTCGTAAGTCACCGCACACGACCAATCACTGCTCTCTGCCGAAACATCGGATCGGACTCGGAGCGGTCGGGACGATGACGCTCCTCTGCTCGTTTGGGGGAGGTGGCGGAGGGTCATTTCGAGATGGAGCCACCGATTCTGGGAGCCCAAGAAACTGATCAAGATTAATCTCGTATACCCTTCTACACCACATTTGCCTTTGTCCATGTACTTTTTTGCATCGATACACCTTTATACGCTCGCTTGCTCCTACGTCACCACCGCCACGCCCGCTGCGAATCGATCGTCAATTGTCAACGCGTCGGCGCACCCCTTTCCCCTCGTCCGTTCAACCCCACCATCGCAATCGACCACAGACCCGGGTCATTCGACCGAGACCCGACCGCTCGAGCACCCAGCCCACCACGGTGCCTCTTCAACTCAACACCATGAGACCGACACCCCAATCCTACAAAAGTTGTGGTCACCGGACACGACGCTGCAAGTCAAGGCGAACGGCAACAACGGCGTCGGGATGGAGGACGGTCTGCGCGCCAAGGCGATTCAACAGCAGGAGAACGTCGCTGAGCGATCGAGGTTGAGGAAGGAGGGTTTGTTCGAGGAGCACATGACTCATAAGGGGATGACGAACTTGTCCCAGGAGCATCGCGATGTGGCTGATGGCTCCAAGGTCGAGCTCTGAACGAGGGGTCTTTACCTAGCTTGGAACGATGATGTGTATCCTTTTTTAAGATTAAGTACATTGCTGTACATAGCTGTACATAGCCCTCTCTTGCTGTGCTGTTTGCAAATGATCAAAGCTTTGCAACAAGTCTGTCCAAGCTATCAGCGGCTTGGAATGACTGCTACCAGGCAACTGTCTCCTACCTAGCGACCAAGACCATCCCGGCCCTTTGTTTCGCCTCGCTTCCATACCTTCAGAGCTTAATCCCCGTGTGAATGGCCGCGACACCGAACGTCAGATCCTCCCACGGTTCCCTCCGCGGGACAGTGAACCCGGCCTCCTCTATCATCTTGGAAAATCTCGCCTGGGGCGGGAAGCGTTCGATCGACTCGACGAGGTATTGGTACGAGTCTCGGTCCGAGGCGATGAGGTGACCCAAGGTCGGGATCACTTGGAAGGAATAAAGTTCGTAGGCTCTGCAAGGGGACGGAGAAATGCTCAGTTGGGCGGAACTTGTTTCTCCAGTGTGCGGATCACAAAGTCAGGAGCGAGCTCACTTTGCCAAGAGAGGGTTCGAGACCTTGCTGAACTCGAGACAGGAAAACACTCCACCGGGTTTGAGTACTCGGTGGGCTTGTTCGAGTACTCGGTCGATGTGGGTGCAGTTGCGGATCCCAAAGGCGATCGTATAGAGATCGATCGAGTTGTCCGGGATGGTGGAAAGTTCTTCGGCGTTTCCGAGTGTGAAAGAGACTTGGGGGCCTGAGCAGAAGCGCAAACAAAAAGAGTGAATCAGACCTCGGGCAATCTCACGCATACGACTAGGGCAAACTCACCTCCATGGTACATGCTCTTGGCGAACCGCTTCCTCCCCTCGTCGAGCATCTCGGGGTTGATATCAACGATATGGACGTGCACATCCCGGTCGGCGTACCTGGTCCTCGCATGGTCCAACAAGCGCATCGCAATGTCCCCCGTGCCCCCGGCGACGTCGAGGCATCGCATGCCGTTGCGTGGGTCCATCTTGGATACGTAGTGGTCCTTCCACAGGCGGTGGATGCCGAGCGACATGGCGTCGTTCATGACGTCGTACGAGGACGCGACGGAGGAGAAGACGCCCTTGACTGTGCAGAGAGGGAGAAAGCATCATCAGCGTGGCCCCGTGACGAGATGTGGACGACACATCGCTTACCAAGTGATTCTTTGAGTTGTTCGGGGACATCCTTGAAGCCAAAGTGGGTCGACGGGGAGGGCGGTGCTTGCGAATGCGGGTACTGGCCAGCCTGACTGGTCGAAGCGGCCGGCGGTGTGTGCGAGTCCAGAGGGGAGGTGTACGGTGTGGCGGGTGCGGCGGGTGGGCGGGAGCGTGCCCCGGGCGCTGGCTGCGGATGGGAAGAGATGGGAGAACGAGCGGCGTCGAGGGGAGGATCAAGGGGCTTGGTTGGGTGCGTTGCACAGCGCGAGGACGACGACAGGCATCTTGCGAACGAGCGCCCGAGCTGGTGGTTGGTCCGCAGGAGGGACATGGTCGGCTTGGGGTGACGCGGGTGAGTTAGGAGGGGAGTGTCTCTGTGGAATGCCGATCGCTGGTCTTTGCCGGTGCTCTTTTTTTTGTGTATCAAGCCTGATTAGATTTCACATATTCGCTCGATCGACCCCAATTTCAGAGTCCGCGCGCGCGTCGCAGCTTGTCATCGTCGCAGCCGGGAAACGCCTCCGCTGCGGGGTCGGCACTTTCGCGTTCTGGTCTGGCCACTGGTCTGGCCACGGGTATTGCACACATACCCGCGCACCCATCTACCATGTCACGGCCAGCCGCCTCGAGGACACTGCACCAGATTACATGTTCATGCACACGCCCAGGTCAGTACACCCACCCACGCGCAACTCTCGTGCACACGCCGTCTTTTTTCCCATCGGTCGCCTCTCTGGCCCAGCAGCGGTGATCGTCATTGACACGCCTCCCGTGGCCCTGCAGCCCAACTTCAAACTCGACTAGTCTCAACTTCTGCCAAGGCGTCTGCCTCTGAGACATCAACCTCCGCCTCGACCGGAGCTGCTTCGACTTCTTCCGCTTCGATCCCCTCCTCGTCTTCTTCCTCGACCTCGTCGTCGTCGCCGCGCATCGTCGCCGCAGCGCTCATCTCCCGGCCACCTCTGCTCCTCCCTTCCCTGGCTCCCTTTGAACGAACCTACTACGCCTACCAACGCCGCATCGCGCGCGCCTTGGCCAAACCCGTCTCCGTTTCGACGTCGTGGTTCTTCAAGCCCAACTCGACGGCCGAAACGTCCTTCTCCGCCTATGACCAAGCCACCACCGCGGTCGACACCGGTCTCGAGGACCCGATGAGGGACTTTGAACTCGCAGGAGAACAGGTCGAGGGAGCGGCCGAGCTGGTGCAGAGGTACACTGAAGCGGATCAGAAGGGGGATCTCAAAAGTTTGGAGAGAAGGGGCGACCGGACCCTGTACATGCTGCTCAAGAAGGACCGAAAGACCCATGCATGGCAGTTCCGTGAGTGACGACGGCAGTGCTTTGATTCGAACGCGCAGACGGTATGCGTACTGACACTGCCTTCGCTGAAACAGCCCAAGGCGGTGTCGAAGCCGACGAATCTCTGCTCGAAGCTGCTCAGAGGGAACTGATCGAAGAGGCCGGGCCCAACATGGACGTATGGCCCATCGGTAAAGCACCTGCCGGGGCGTACTCGTACCCGTTCCCCCAGGAACATCTCAAAAAGAAGCCGGAGCACACAGAAGCTAGGGTGAGAAGACGTTCGCATTCAGAACGCTATCATTCGCTCGATGGGCTGAGTTCGGGACGGTCTCTTCTCCTCAGGTCTTCTTCCTCCCCATGAGGATCGTCAGAGGGCAGGCTGTACCGAACAAGAAGGAAGGACTGGTTGATTTCGCTTGGTTGACCAAGGAGGAGATTCGGGAAAAGGTCTCCCAGGGGTATTGGGAAGCGGTTGAGCCCATGTTGTCGGATGTCTAGATAGGAATCAAGGGTGTGAAAAATTGACCTGACCTTAAGTACCAGGTGATCGAACACGCTTATCCGACTTGGTGGCGACCAAGCAGTGAATCATTAATATAAAACAGTGGCTCGCTCACACGACTTGAGCGAGCGAAGGCACGCGCGCCTCGACCTCTTTGGGACATTCCTTACCCCACACCCCGATCGACACGATCATGTCCACCCTTCTCAGCATCCCCTTGCCATGCAAACTTGAACATCTTGTAGGGGAACAGACTCTCGCTTTGGGTGAAGCAGGTCCCTTAGCTCTCGTCGCCCCACCACCAGCACCTGGCGCAGCATCCTCGACCTCGATCGACGAATCGACTTCCGGCGATAACGGCGCGGCGAAGAATGCAACGACGACGACAAAGAGGGACGAGGTCGTTGTCGTCTTGAAAGTAGCGGAATTGGCCTTCCCGTTGTCCAAGGGTGAGTTGAACCGTAGATGCATGTGAGCCGATGAGCCGCACCGCGTCGGGAGTGATCCGACCAGCGTCCGTCGCAGGAGCCTCGACAACGACGTCATGATCCAGCGACGGCCCCAGCGTCTCGAGCCTGTCGGTAGGCCTCTCGGTTGGGGCGCCCCACTTCGGAATGTTGCTGGCGCGGTTCATGGGTGCATCGAGAAGTCTGAGACGAGCACAACTGATACATTTTCATACTACAGACACCCACTTTGGAACGACGAACGACCCCTACTCGTACCTCTTCAAGCCCTCACTGGTCGGAGCAGAGGCAGACACCTCCTCTGCGACGGGCTGGATCCGACTCACCCTTCCATCAACAACCGTCCAAGCTTTCCCCCAATCCAACTCGCAGGACATAAATCCTACAGATAAATCCGAACATGTCGACGAGGTGAACCAAATCCTCTTCCTCAAATTACGGGATTCGTTCGAGCAGGCGCTCGTCGAGTTGGGTCTCTTGACCGATTCGATGGTGCTCTCGGCCGCCGATGACGTAGGCCAATCGACGCGTGCGAGTCTGGGTGGGATCGCTCAATCCATTGATGAAAATACTCGAGTACGGATCGAGGACTCTGAAGCTGTCAGACCGGGGGAGGAGGTCCAGCTGAGCGAACGGACGAAGAGCTTTGTGGGAGGCGTCGAGGGTGCTAGTCAGGGAGTCCGGGATGTCAGCAACAAGTTGACGGAATACATACAACAGGGAAGTTCTTGGCTAGGGGAACAAGTGGGCAAGAGAATACCCGTTGGTAGAAATGGGGAGATGGAGATGGAAGAGGGGACCGAAGGGAGGCCGGACATGTCAACCTGGGAGAAAACGAAGACGGCTGTGGGGTCGATTGCTGGTGGGGTGGCAGACGGGTGAGCTCGAACACTCATCTCTTGCCATGCAATCAACAATACTAACCGAAGAAGATCTATTCAGGTCCACCACTCTCGCATCGCACACCTCCCAAGCCGCGCAAGATGTCGTCACTCACTCCATGGGGTCCGATGCGGGCGAAGTCGTCGAGAAGGCGAGCCAAACCGCAGCCAACATTGGCGGGACGGCTTCGGATGTCGTCGTCGAAACCTCGGTTGCTCTATTGGGGGGCATGGCCGTCAAGGCAGCTGTTGAGGCTGATCGAAATGCGGGTGGGGATGGCGGTGGGGACGAGCAGGGTGAGGAAGAGGTGAGAAGGGCGTAAAAACCTTGAGACGCCGTTCTTAGGGTCGCATCACAAGCTGTGCGATAGGTAGGTTGGTGTCTGATCAGAAATACAGCTAGGTTGGGTTCATAAATTCACGCAATGCACTCAATGTAGGAGCTTCGATGCGTCCCAGATAGATGCCTAGGTAACCAAAAGCCCGACTGCGCACCCCTATGGTGTCGCATGTGTCGCTCAGGTCATCACGTTCGCGCAGTCGACGTGCCGATGGCGGGCTCGGAGAGGACTAAATTCGGACTTGAAACAAACTACTTCGGTGTTTTGCCTGCTGGCACATTGGGAACGACAAAGGTTACACGAACTGCGCCGCGTGAAGCTGTGCAAACGAGGAGTGTAGTCCTGGAAAGGGGCCGGCAGCCTCAACCGAGGAGTTGACGCTTGTCGGTCGAAGGTGGAACGAACAGTCAGGCCGCAGGCGGCTTTGGCTCTGGTCCTTCAACGTTTCAACTCCGAGCTACCCATCCTCAGAACTCTCAGGTTCGGTTCCGTTCAGCATCGCAAGACTAAACAAAACTAGGAAGGTGTGATCTGCGGCGGAGGCGGAGGTGAGAAGACTGGAGTGGATGGCCAACATTCTCGCACCCTTCGTACAATCTTGTGGTGGGCGGGCTTGCGAGCCAAGTTTATCGCGCGGCCAGGCGCGGCGCACGCCGCGCGCGGTCCCCGATATGCTTCGCGCTTCGTCGCACACCAACTCCCCCTCGTGTTTGCCCCCTCTCCCTTGTCTTGATTTCGTGCTCGACCCGTGGTCAGGTATCCGACTTTGTACAGAGAATTCGCTTCTATTTTCTCCTCCTCACCGAGTCACTCCTTCACTAAGTCTGCGCTGTCGCTCGTCGCTCCTTCAACACCCCCGCAACTTCTCGATCTCCCTTGACCTTGTTCAGTCGCGTCGCGGCGCGCCTCCGCCAAAGTCGATCACACCCTTCCGGATCCCGATTATCGATACCATTTCTTCTTCACGCTTTCAGATTTCCATAGCTTTCTCGGGCCGTTCTTTCATATTGACGCGCCATGTTCTCCCGCGACTCCAAGATGGTGTCGATGGCGCTCGCCACCGCGGTCGTGTGCTCGCTCGCCTCCATCACCTCGGCATTCAAGTTGATCGAAGGCTCCGGAGCCCAGATCATCCCCGGTCGATTCATCGTCGCCGTCTCGAGTTCGAGTAGCAGCTCGCTTGGGAAGCGTGCGGATGAGGTCAGTGCCTCTTTGCTTGTGTTGCTGTCTCACGAAGTTCAAGACGGCGCTCGCTCGAGCTGGCGAACCATCGCCGGATCCGGACCCCGAGCGCGAGGAATGGGTGGACTGGGCTAGTGCTCGCAGCGCGGCTTGGTAGACTTGAAGGCTGATCGTGTGTACCTCTGGCTCATAATGACCAACAGGTTATCGCGGGAGTCATCAACAAGATTAACGATGTTGGAATCGACGCCAAGACCAGAAAAACGTACCAGTCGCCTGGTCTGCTCACGGGAGCCAGTATCGTCGTGCCGGAGAACACCACCGCCGCTGATCTTTTGGCCGTCCCCGGGGTCACCGTGAGTTCGGATTCCGTGAACGATCATGATGCAACGACATCATATGGTCTCTGACCAAGAAATTTTGATGATCGCTCCCTTCACAGAAAGTTTGGCCCGTCCGAAGTATCCCTCGACCCGTCACCTACACCACCAGCGAAGCCAAAGGCAAAACGAGTCGCGGCACTTCGGCGACCGACATCTCGGCTCGAGGCAAGGTACTCAGTCGTCGCACCGCATACACGGATGACACATGGTCCCCCCACCAAATGACGGGTGTCGACGTCATGCACGGCAAGGGCTTCCTCGGCTCGGGTATCAGGGTCGCCATCTTGGACACGGGTGTCGATTACAAGAACCCCATCTTGGGCGGCTGCTTCGGCAAAGGCTGCAAGGTCGCCTTTGGGTATGCTTTCGTCGGTGATTATGACGAGACGACGACTGGACCGGACCCTTATACCAACTGCTCCGATCATGGTACCCATGGTCAGTCAGCAGCTGCCCAATACAGTGGCCAGATTGAGCAAAAGCTGACTTTTCCAAGTACGACGCTATCCGCCACTCAGTGACGGGCATCATTGGCGCCAACGCTAACTCGTACGGCTTCACCGGTGTCGCACCCGAGGCAACGATTGGCATGTACCGCGTTTTCAGTTGCTCTGGCAACACGGGCGAGGATACGATCGTCGAAGCGTTGCTCAAGGCCGCCGAGGACAGGGCCGATGTCATCAACATGAGTCTCGGCGGACCCGTCGGGTGGCTCGATGGCTCGCCAACTCAAGCACTGGTCGAAAAGCTCAACGCCAAGGGTATCGTGACAATGAGTGCGGCCGGTAACGAACAATCCGAGGGCATGTTCTTTGCCGAGTTCCCAGCCGCTTCGAGGACCGGAGTAGCCGTCGCTTCGGTCGATGTCGCCAACTTGCCTGCGTACGACATGGTCTTCAAGACGGGAGGTTACCCCAAGATGCCTTACCTCTCCGCCAACGCGTTTAGCACCTCGTCGACGCTTAAAGTCTACTTCACTTCAACTGATGCGAATGCACTCGACGATGCGTGCAGCCCTCTACCCTCGTCGACGCCGGATCTTCGCAACTATCTCGTCATCATGCAACGAGGAACGTGCAACTTTGCGACCAAGATGGGGTACGCCGCCGACAAGGGCGCTCGCTTTGCTATGATCTACAACTCTGCGACCGGCGCGACGCTGCCTTACTTTGGTGCCGACAACACGGGCCTGACCGCTGTCGCCGGTCTGCGACGCGAGGATGGTCTTTTGCTGCTCAAGTACTACCTCGCTCAAAAGAAGAAGGGCCCCAATGTCGCCTTCCCGAGCAACAGCAAACTCGTGTCGGGCGCTGCCGACACCCAGACCGGTGGCCAAATCAGCGCCTTTAGCAACTTCGGGCCGACCAACGACATGTACGGCCAGCCGAGCTTCGCCGCACCCGGTGGCAACATTCTCAGCACGTTCCCAATCGTTCTAGGCACGGTCGGCGTCCTGAGTGGGACCTCGATGGCGACCCCTTTTGCCGCCGGATCGGCAGCGTTGCTTCTGTCGGCTCGCAAGTCCGACAAACTTACGCCTGAGCAGATTCGCTTCTTGTTCGCCTCGACGGCCAACGTCGTCCCTGTCAGCCGCAAGGGATCGCAGCTTCTGACGACCACGCTATTGCAAGGAGGAGGGCTGATCCAGGTCGATCAGGCCTACGCCGTCAAGTCGTTCATCTCGCCTTTCGAGCTCATGCTCAACGACACCGCCCACTTCAACAACACACAAACGATCACAATCACCAACAAGAACTCCAAAGCGGTCACGTATCGATACGTCAACACCCCCGCACAGGTCCGCGCCACATACGACACCGCTCGTTCAAACCTCCCTTCGTTGAGCCCTGCTGCGATTACGGAGGAGACAGCGGCAGGTGTCTCGTTCCGACCGGGTCGCATCACGATTCCCGCGGGGCAGACGTCGACCGTTCGCATCACGTTCCAGGCACCCAAGTTCGTACAGCGGTACTTGTCCTTGTACCCGATGTACAGTGGTTTCATCACCATCACCACCGACGATCCTGCGAAGCAAAAATTCCAGATCCCGTACTTTGGCATGGCCGGCAACATGAGCGACATGCAGATCCTCGACAAGACGTCGACCTACGCCGACAATTACCAGTCTGGCCTCAAGTACCCCTTCATTACTGACGGCAATGAAGCTCAAACAGCGAACAAAGTCAAGGATTACCCTATCGCCAACGGTCTCACCCTGTACTTCCGACTAGCTCGTATGTATTTCTTGTCGCGAAGTCATGTAGAGCTATTGCTGACAGTTCCTTCACGCACAACCCCGCAGAGGCGACCCGAGCTTACAACGTCGACCTGGTCTTTGCCAACACGACGTTCAAACCGACGGTCTTGCCCAGCAACAATGCGAACCTCAAGCGCCGATCGCTCTCGAGCGACTATGAGCAAGAGTTTGAGTCGCTCGAGGTCGACGCGTCCGAAGACAGCCACATCCTCGCTCGCTCGGGCTTGATCACGCGAGCTGTGCAGTCCTATGCATCGACCTCGATTGTCGGTCGTGTCAGCAGTAGTCAGAACCAGCCCCGAGACTGGTCCCTCGAGTCGGGAACTGGACTTGGGTTCTCTGACCAGCAAATCAGCTTCACGGGTCAGTACCAGACGACACCGACCAGTGGCGTTTTTGCCGAGGCCGACACCGCCACCCCGTACAGGCTTTTGCTTCGGTAAGCTTCTTACTTGAACCGGAGAGGATGCTCAGAGACCAACCCGGACACGCGCCTTCTTGTTTCGCAGCACGCTCAAGACGACAGCCGATCCGAAAGCCGAGTCAAGCTGGGAGAGTTGGCTCAGTCCTCCGTTCACGTTCAGCAGTTGATTGGGATTTCCTGGTTGGGGCTGAACATTCGGACACTTATTATCACCCATAGAAAAAAATATTATGACAATCACGAATAATGAACTACTTCGTATGCAACACCCAAAAGGGGAGTCCTCCGCTGTCCGGGCGGCCCTCCGACCGCCGACAAAGGCTACTGTCATAGTCAAAATTCCTCAGTAGTCAGCCCCCGGCGCCGGCCGAGGTGACCAGTGAGCGATCGGCTCAAGGACTCACTGTGAAAGAATCCCCTCATGATCTACCCAGTAATCAAAGAAGGTCGAGAGATGGTCTGATATACAACAGCGATAGTCAGCACGATGATGCATGATAATGATGATCGAGCGAGGTCGAGTCCGACGGAACCGCCCCTGTGTGACCGACCGAGGGCGTGAGGGGAACGTTGCACGAGCTGACTCACCTTACTTCGAGGTCCCAGTTTAAAGACAAGTCCAATAGCGCGAAGTGGTGCAGGTATGATAAGTCAGAGAGAGAGAGAGAGAGAGAGAATATCTGTGAAAGACTTCACACAAGAACGTGCAAAGGGACAATCGATTGAAGGACACGTTCAGCCTGCTCTGGGCGAACAAACACCGTCGAAGCAGGCTGAGATGAAGTCGGATCGACCCCGTACTCGTCTAGAGCCCTAAATTACTAAGCAACACGTTTAAATACCAAGGCATGCGTGTGCACATCGATATTCACCCATATGCGCCGCCGTGCAGTCTCAGCGCCTCGTCTGCGAACCATCTGAAGCACCGTGGACTGGTGCTGGACACTCGGTTCCGATTCGGGTCGGGCCATACGAGGGAAGCGGAGCCGTACGTCGCGACCAACTCGACCGTGCCGCGACGGCTTGAGGATCTTCGGATCGTATCGGTGGCACCGGGATCGCCGGTTCGGCTGGGTCAAAGAGCTGCAAACCGGCTTGCCACATTCGCACCCCTTTTCCCGTTGAAACGTACTTCCAACCTTCTCTCCCTCGTTCGGCATGACGTTGCGCTTCCTTGAGGAACTTGGGCACCGGTTCCACGAGATCGACGCGGTCAAAAAGTGGTAGCTGAGGGGAGAGAAAGCCGCGATGGGTCAGCCCAAAGGTCGTGGTCAACGTCTTGAAATAGTTTCGCCTACTTGCCAGTACGGAGGAAGTGACCCGGTCAATCCCAGCACCACAGTCGAGAGCTCGGAAGGATCTTCGTGGGGTCGGGGTGGTGAAGAATTCGGAGGCGCTGACCGAAGCGCGGTGTAGGACGTGATGGTCGAAAGGTGGGGCATGATGGAGAGGATGTTTCGTCACCTTCCGTGACCCAGTACATTTCGGTCGCCTGGACTTCTCCGACAAGGCGCCGGGTGCTGCCGTCCTCACTCGAGAAGCCTTTGAAGCCGGAGGCGCTGACGCCAACAACAGCTCACACCACGAACAGCAGGCGACTCCTCAAGATTGGTCACGGTTTGGGGGATATCATGGTCCGGGGTCAGCGACGTTTTGTTGGTGGCGACAAAGAAGCGCACCACGAACGATTTGAGGGGTACATCCGTGCGCTCGCCTCCAACCCGATCCGCTGGCACACCTGCGGCTTCATCCTCGTCGAATCGACTCTTGTCATCTTTCTTGTGTTGGATGCCGGACAGTGTATGGGTTCATACGTACCAAGATATGGGGAAAAGGTTCAGCAGGTCTGTCTCTCTCATTCTCAACATATCGTAGCGCTTGATGACTCTTTGCCCCAAGATTGTGCCTGGCTTGAAGACAGGGGTAAGCTGCAACGTAGCCTTCTTTCGACCAGGGTGAGACGGACGGTGTTTGCTGCGCTTCTCTTTGAGCTTTGCTACCCGAAGAGCAATTCGGGGAAATTGAAGGGGCAAGATAGATCCCCGACACGGAAGGGTTCACTACTGTAATACACCCCGTAGGAGTGTACACCAGAGAGCGGCGACGAGAGTATCACAGGACCAAAGTATGTGGAATTAACACTGGACACTCGTGTTAGTCGCTACAATGACTATGACTTCTGATCCACCATAGGCTCACCTGGACACTCGTGTTAGTCGCTGAGGGGAGACTAAGAGTGCCCAGGCGCGCGCTCCCTTCTCATAAGGCCCAGGCGGTATAGGCAGATCAGTATCGGAGACGATGTCCGGTGAGACTCGGAGGCTACGGAAATTCTCCGGATTTGGTCATGCTTGTTCTCTTTAACTCAGCTATTGAAACATGGCGTTTTCAACTCGTTCTCTTGTGTAAACTCACCATTCAATGAAACATCAAAGTTACCGCACTGGGCTCTTTTCCTCGTCTTCTTCGAACTTCCCTCTTACGCTTCGATCATTTTTTCTCTTCCACTTCTTTAGGTGCACTTGCAAGGATTAGAGTTACCTTGCGCCTTAAATAGCTCCCTTCTGATTTCAATCTGCATCGATTGAAATTGTTAGCCTTTTTGGCTGTGTAGTCCAGTTGTGAAGGGGCTGGCCTTACAGCACTATTCTCGGTGCATTTGAGGCTCACATGCTCCCTATGGGAGCACTTCCTTTCTCCTACACCATCGTACATAGCAGCGGCCCTGAGAGTGCTTTTTGCATGCAAGCTTTTCATTGGGGCTCAGATCATTCAAGTCGGACCTTCCTGGCCTACCTCCGAGGCTACCCATTAATCCGTTGCCTCACCAGCGCGCGCAGCCGGGGCGTTTTAGTTCTTTTTGGCCAGACTTGGCAGAAGCAACTTGCGCGCTTGTCTATATTATTTTTGACCACAGGTGCATTTTGTCGTTTATCCCCCGAATAGCCTTCCGACGGGTTTAAGTTCGCGCCGATCCTGCTCAACATCCACCTCAGCCAGCCAGAGGCCTCGGCTCGCCAACGGGTCTTGCCGCAGCTTGGACCTCTTTGATTGCCGTGTTGTTGTCCTCTTGCACATCTGTTGTATCGGCGTGCCTGCTCCCACTCCGCTACTTGCCGGTCACTGTCGTTGCTGCCGTTCTGACAACCCCGTTGTCCTCAGTAAACTCGACTTGATCCTCCCGGCCGCTCTGGCCCCCGCTCCTTCGTCGCCGGTCTCCGCCTTCGCATCAGGAGCGCGCAATGAGACCCTTCGTCAACATGGCTTGGCCCACGTTGCTCGCCTTAGCCGTGTTGTCACACTCGCTCAAGCTCACCCACGCGTTCCCTCGGGCGCCCAAGAACAATGAAGCGTCCTATGTACCCAACTCGTTCATCGTCGAACTCGAACCTTCGGCGACGCTCTCAAAACGGGCCATCTCGGTCGAATCGGTGAGTGTCGCGGTCCATCGTCGGCGGTCGCCCCTTCGCGCACCGCGCTTCGGATCGGCCGCCGGCGCTCGGCAGTCCCGCTCCACCTCCCCACTCCCCACTTTTTGAGGATCGCCACCGGTCATCGGTAGTCCCCGCCCAACCTGGATCCTCGATCTTTACTGTTAGTCTGAGACTGAGAACGATCGATCACCCTTTCCTCTTCGACCCGACAGGTCTTGAGCTCCGTGCTGGGACAGCTCTCGGGCCAGGGCATTGATGCCGAGATCTATAAAAGGTACTCTGGCCTTACTTTCAACGGAGCGGCAATTACCGTCGGCGATGGCGTACGACAGGAAGAGATTCTGTCTCTGAAGCAGGTCAAAGTATGTCAGAAGTGCTCGTGCATGGGCCGTGCCCAAGAGAGACGTGTGAGCTGATGCTACGTCGCGGCCATATCGATGCAGCGCGTCTTCCGAAACCGGATTTACCGCCTCGCTCCCGCAAGCGCCGCCTCATGGGACTCCGAGGGGCAAGCGTTCCTCAAGCTAACAGACGGCTTCCTGAATGCGCTACTTGCAAAGCTCCGATCCTTCCTGGGCAGCCAATCCCCCTACGCCAATGACAAGTACGGGCCGCACGTTCAAACGGGTGTCGACAAGCTTCACAACTCGGGCAGCCTTGGCCAAGGCGTCAAAGTCTGCGTCATCGACGGAGGTTTAGATTACAAGAATCTGATCTTGGGTGGCTGTTTCGGGGCGGGTTGCCAGACGTCGTTTGGGTACGACTTTGTCGGCGACAATTTCAGCGTCACGTCGAACAACGCCGTTCAGAGCCCCGACCCTTACTCGAGCTGCAATGATCACGGATCCCACGTCCAGGGCATTATCTCGGCGTTGGCGAACCAGTACGGGTTCACGGGTGTGGCACCCAAGGCCAACTTTGGTCACTACCGCATCTTTGGCTGTCTGTCCGATGAGACGACCGACGACCTCATCCTTTCAGCGCTCCTTCGCGCCCAGAATGATGGTTGCCAGGTCATCAACCTCTCCGTCTTTGGATCGGTCGGTTGGTCGAGCGTTACGCCTTCCGAGATCGTTCTTGATGGCCTCGTGAATGCAGGAATCCACGTCGCCGTCTGTGCCGGCAACTCTGGGAATGAAGGTAAGTTACTCAGTAGGGCTTCTCTGTGTGCCATCCCGAGCCCGCACTGACTTGCCTCGAATTTGATTACAAAGGACTTTTTCAGGCAGCGTACCCTAGTTCAGCGCTTAACAGCGTTTCCGTCGGCTCGACGTGAGTTGTCCATGCCGTTGTCTCTCGCGTCCGAGTGTGGATCTGACCTTGACCCACTTGGACCTCAGTGACGCCGTAACACTTCCGACGTACCAAGCTCAACTCAACGGGGGACTGGCTCCAATCGCCTACATGAGCCCGTTTCCTCTTCCTCTGAACGGAAGCTACCCGGTCGTCTTCACCGATCCCACGGGGGCGTCGACCACCGATGCATGCAACGCTCTTCCTGCCAACAGTCTCTCCGGCAAAGTCGCTGTCGTTCGACGTGGCGGGTGTGGTTTCATCAATAAGATCAACATTACGGCCGCGGCGGGTGCCGCCGTCACGCTTATCTACAACACCGCGACCGACTTTATGATCCCCCAGCTGACCGTCGGCACATCGGGCTCTCGGGGAGTAGGCGGCCTCACGAACGAAGCTGGAGTCCTAGTATGTACCTTTAGTGACGTGACACATCACTGCATGGGTCTGACGTGGATTGAATTGTCCCCAGCTCCTGTCGAACTTTAAAGCCAACCCGACTGGCTTGCAAATGTCCTTCCCTGCCGGGTCGCTCTTGCCGGCCGGCTCCAACGTGGTCGGCGTCCAGGACAGGTATTCGGGTGGACTCATCTCCTCGTTCTCCAGCTACACGCCTACATTTGATATGTTTGGGCAGCCTTCCGTGTCGGCGCCGGGCTCGAACATCTTGTCGACCGTCACTATGGCCAGCGGTGGCGTTGGGATCTTGCGTGGTACCAGTCAAGCCTCACCACTCGTCGGTGAGTCAAGCCGTAGATGCAATGGTCTAAAGAGCCTCTCCTCGCAATGACACTGACTCCATTCGTTGCTGTTTGGCGAACGCAGCTGGTGCCATAGCATTGATCATCTCGACGCGCGCTTCGGAGCAACTCACTCCTTTCCAGGTGCGGAGTCTACTCGCTACGACGGCGAATCGCGTGCCGACGACAATTGGTGGTTCCACTCCGAACAACATCGTGCTTCAGGGGGGTGGTAAGTCCCTAGACGGCCACGCATTTATTTATCAAGCGACAACATCTCGCTCATCTTTGCTTGTGGATGACCTAGGATCCATCAACGTAGCCCGCGCCGCCTCGGCGAAGACATTGCTTAGCCCTTACCAATTCGCCTTGAACGACACCGCGCACCCCAACTACGCCGTCACGTTGACGATCGAAAACAGGAACTGGTATCCGGTCCAGTACAGC
This sequence comes from Microbotryum violaceum, assembly GCA_022506055.1. Classification (NCBI taxonomy): domain Eukaryota; kingdom Fungi; phylum Basidiomycota; class Microbotryomycetes; order Microbotryales; family Microbotryaceae; genus Microbotryum; species Microbotryum violaceum. The sequence goes on from JAKMXP010000002.1 coordinate 2,803,956, forward strand.
TTGGCATCCATTGCCTCGCAGGCAGTCGCCCATTATGCGAACGTAGGTTGCACGCTGCCACTGCTACGCGTGACAACACACGCCTTTTCCTTCGTAGCTAACGTTCCTCTGATTCCATTCATCAACAAGTCCGCTGCTCAAGACATCGTTCCTTTGACCGACCCCGCAAGTGTCACCGCTACGGCAAGTGCCTCCTTCAACAAGAAGAACTTGCTACTCTTCGGCTACCAGACTTCGACCGTCACCATCACGTTTACCCCTCCTTCGTTGTCGGCCGACCAAGCCGCCCGCTTCCCCCTCTTCTCCGGGTATATCACCGTCGACGGTCAAGCACTTGCTCTTCCTTGGCTCGGTACCGAGTCGTATACGGTCCCGTACTTTGGCCTCGCTGCCAAGATGATCGACATGCCCGGTAAGCGCGCACATCCACTGCCAGAAGAGTGACTTTGCCAGCTCAAAACTGACCTCTTCTTGCCACCCTCCATACTCTAGTTCTTGACACGACAGACAAGGCCATCGGTGCTTTCTACCCCTTCCTCGGTCTTGCGGACGGGGGCATCGCGCAAGGCGGTGAGGCCATCTCGATGGCCGACGGTGTGACCATCCTGTTCCGCCTGGCTGGAGGCACGCGATCCGTCACCGTCGATCTTGTCACGGCTGACACCGCATTCGATACCACAATCCCGTCGATTACCAACCCCATGCGTCGTCTCGTCCGTCCGCGCTCGAAGCGTACTGCATTTGATGCAGTCACGTCTGGGCCAGTCATGCTGAAGAGGGATTCAAGCACGCTGTACTCCGCCATTCCGACGGTGGGGCGAATCTATACCAACCTCGAGGCTCCTCGCGACACACTTGTCAGTCTGACCGACACGGAATATCTCTGGAAAGGTGCCTACAGCGACACGAATAATGCCACGCAGACCGCCGCCGTCAACACGCCTTATCGAGTCTTGCTCCGAGCGCTGCGCATCACCGCCGACCCGACGCTGGAGTCGTCCTACGAGTCTTGGCTCAGTCCCGAATTCACCATGACGGCATAATACTCCCTAATCGCAGTCTCATTAAGCATTGTAAAAGTTTTTGTTCTTGGTTAAGTCTGGAAAAGTCTTTTGTTGTCGGTTACGTGTATGGTAGAGTTGTCTCGGCAGTACATCATTTGTCTTTCAGCGCGGATCCCCCCCAGCTCGACCCGTATACCGGTCGGCCAGTTTCTTGGAAGGCACGACGCCTTGGACTGCAATAAATTTTCCCTCAATGTCACAGTAATCTTGACCGTTGCTGCTCTGGAGGTGTCAAAGTGACTGTCAGACGCGAGTTGATTCCCATCTCTGCTCCAAGGCCGTACCTAGTGCGAGCGCCCGAAGGAGCTAGGTAGGGGGTCGGGATTGCTAGGGCATCCTCCTAGTACATCACGTGGCGAGTGATGGGTCAAGCAAATGCCGTGAAGGATATGAATTACTGCTAAATACTTGTTTAAAAAATGCGTAGGCCCAGCTAGTGAATACTGAATCACTGAGCGTTGCTATCGTGTGAATCGATTTGTCGTGATGCTTATAATCTCGTGATGATGTCATAATGAGCGGCAAGGAAGAGGGTATCGAGGGTGAGTGAATCTATCGTTCTACGATGTCTGAGTCCTTCATAGGTGGAACCCAGATCTAAGGGAGCGGCGTTCGCTGTGCATCACCCCGCGCCAGAGCTCGTACAGCATCACATCCGCCCATAGGTATCCGCCCGGAAGAGGGTCACCGTGGATCCGGTCGAGTTGATGAGCTTCGTGACCCTTCAGCATCGTGCCCCATTCGTTGAGCCGGAAATCGGGGTGGGGGGCTTCCAGACTGAGATCTCCAATTTCTGTCGGTAGGATAAGCGAGCGAACGGCTTCGTCGAGTTGGTTGATGCGGGCGTGAGAGAAGAAAGGAGGCCCAGGAAGTGCAGTCGAGTTCGTTTGTCGAGGAGCGATTTTTTCCTGTAGTGACAGCGGGGCCAGGGAAAGGATGTCAGTCGTGTACCTCAGGTGGCCCTATGGGTCTGACATGACTCACGAAAAAGTATTCACGTTCGGCGTGCGCATCGAGGGGGTAGTGAAGCGTTCGCCATGTCTTGGCCTTAGCGTCGGGGAACATTTTGCTAACCTTCTCCAGAGCCTGACCCACTCGGAACCGGTACCATGTGACTCGGTCTTTGGCCAGAGGTCCGGCTGTGTCTTGCTGCGCGGTAATGTCCTGCTGGGCCCAACGGGCGAGATCCCATACGCCGGAGGTGACTTCGACAAGGTCCGGCGCCGATGCGCGGCCGTCGGCTCGGAGTGCCTTGGCGACGGGCTCCACTATATCGGCTAAACGATGCTCAAACATCCCAGGGGCAACGTATTGAGGCGCTTCCGAGTCGCGCCAAAAGTCTTCTTGGTCGAGGCCAAAGTGGAAGATGGACACGAGCTGTAAGACCAGGCGAAGGCAAATCGGGTCAGAACGGCGGACGGGATCCTTCAGTTGAAAGAGGAGACGAGTTACCATGAAATCGTACTGGGGAATGTAGCACATGCGAGGCCGACTGGTGTCCCGGAGCGAGCGGCCGGTGCTCTTGCTTGAGCGCGCTGCGATTCGGCTGGGTCGCTCACCCAAATGCTGCGCTTTGGCTGGCATTCGGAAAATCGCGTTTCCAGGGCTGTACTTATGGTCGTCTCGAATGACCTCACTCTCCTCGCCCATCAAGATGCAAAAGTTTTCGACGTGCTCGCGCGAGATCTGGTCCCCGATGATGAGCGCTGTTCGATTCCTAAGCCAGGAGAAGTCGTCGGTGGTTTGGTCGTTGCGCAGCCTGCTGAGGAAGTTGGGAGCCTGGCACTTCTCATCGAAGGGAATCCACCGGTTTGCATCGGGGTCATGGGTGTCGGCGTACAGCGCACCGAATGCGGAATAAGGCTCGCACTTGGTGGACTTGTGAAAGAGGAGGGCTGAAGCGGCTGAACCCATGGTGTAAGGGGTGCTGTTAAACGGAATGATAGAAAAGGTCATCAGATTAGTTCACGGTGCGCTATGCCTGCAACAAAATTCGGCCGGGGAAGACTAGGAAGGTATTCCCATAGCCGTGGCTAGTGCGGGCCCTCGAGGGTCCAAGCGGTGAGGATGACGTACGAAGAGGGGACCAGATAAGTCAGAAGGACGACGAAAGAGAGTGTGACGCTGATAAGAGCCATGACGGAGAACCATGGTCTCGGCAGTTGGAATGGTCGCCCCTTTGGCGGCGATGCTCGCCGTCGTGTACCGTAAGCGTGGAGGTGAAATCGGGAGCTCGTCGGTGACGATTTCTCCTCCAGGGACTCGGAGATCGACTTTTTCGGCCATGATGACAAAGTCGGAGGCGAGCAAGGGTAGTCGATTTTACCGCTCTTCTCATCGTAGATCAACTGGGAGGTAAACGGCTGTCTGAGCGAAGTTTGATGGGTCGGAGAGGTATGAGCGGCGATTGGGGGCGCTCTCGGCGGAGACGATCCCCTGCTGGTTGGCTGCTGCGCCGGCGTCGAGGCGAGTAGGCTAACGACCGAGCTTCGACGACGAAAATGGAGAGCCGGAGAGAAGCCCACTCTGGGTGATTCGCCAAACAAATAAGGGATCGGCATGTCGACGAAGATGGTGACCAAAAGGCCAGAAGCGTTACAACCTCAAAGAGAAGAAGGAGGTGGCTCGGCTTGCTCGAACTTAGATCTGCCACTCCGAGTCGGATCAAGGCGCCGTGGGTCTGTATCCGCGTGAGGCCCGTTCCACTCGGGAAAGAGTTGATCGGATGGTGATGATGATAAGATGGAGAAGCGTTGTGGTGGTACGATCCTTGAAAGGTCGGCAGAGAAACGGGAGAGGTGCGAAAGAGAAGAACCCCGCCCAGCACATCGTGTGGAAATCGCATCTATCCTGCGTAATAAGCTCTCGCGCGCACTCTGCGGCCGGCGGGTAGCTGAGACATTGTTTCCCCCCTCGGCCGCAACTGCGTGCGCCCGCGGCACCGGTGCGCTTGCCTGTGCGCGACGCGGTCCCATCTTGTCCGGATTGGGAACGGTCCGTCCCGCCCCGGCCGCGTTGACTTTATGGTTTCGCCCGAATTGTCAAAAATTGGCTTTACAAACCTGGGGACAGCGCTGACTGGCTTTAATCGTACGGGGTGATGGGTGAGTTTATTTAGTGCTAGGTAGGGAGAGGCAAGTGCCGGGCTCGAACAGTACGTGCTAGTCCTGGTCCCCAAGGGCCAGACGTTTTCTCGCCTTTTCACAACCACGTTCAGCTCGCGCCAGTCTTCCTGGCTGGGATTGCCCTCATGGAACTCGAAGTAGACATTGATGTGTACCCACCTCCTTTACACCCCACTTACTCGTGGGTTTGTAATGTGGCAGAAGCCGGAATACATCGCATCTGTCTCGAGTCTCAAGAGCACTACGAGCGATCGGCGTCGCTCTTGAGTATATGTTCACGGAGGGCCCGGAATTCCCCGGCTTTACAACTAGATTGACCGTTCACATGCTAGTCAATTTTTATTGCTTGATTTGACACTGCCCAAGGGCTAGCTTTTGATTTAGAGGCTGAATCCAAGTGGGCTGGTTGAGCAGGATGGCACAATCGGGCCCGCGGAGTAGAGCGGCGCTGTACATTTCAAACTCCAATACTGGGGCATAAAACTATTGATATCGCAGGTGCGCCAAAAAATCAATTTCAGTTACCTTTCTCTACTGCGGGCACCCATCGCGTGCCGTAGATATCGCTGTCAGCGGCCTTGCAGCTGCCCAATTGGGAAGGTGAGGAGGCAGAGCCGACTCATGAGCGCATGAGCCATGATTGACATGGCTGTCACTGCGCCTGAGAAGATCGAGCCTCGCTCACGGTTCACGACTACGACCGTACGCACATTGAAGCGCCGTCACGCTTCCAAACTTCTGGCCACTTCTGGCCAGGTGCCCGCTCTGTGGTCATTTTGTCCTACAGGGCGTTGTAAACGAGAAGATGTATGCGAACTTCTTAGTCTGGGGAGAGGCCCAGCCTTTACGAGGGGGATCGTGAGGAGCTCTGGCTAGTGCTAGTCGAAAAGCTGGCACAGTGCATACTTGCATCATTGCGCTTGCGGAACTTGAGGCCCCTGCGATCTGATCCGAAACCGAGCACTCGCCTAATCTCGCCTCCACCAAAAGCTTAAAGTAAGACTTTCACCTCGCTCACCATCGGCGGGCTCGGCAGCGCGGGCACCGTCTTGCCGCTCTTGCGAATCTAAGACACAGGTTTCGAAGCTTATCTCCCAGCGCAGAAACAGGCGGCGCGCGTCGCATACTCGAGTGCAATGAAAATCTCTCACAAGGCCGATTTGCATTTCTAATGTCTGAGACGGCTCGGTTCGTTTTGATCAAATTCTCGGTTGTTTCGTCGGGATCGTGGTGTCTTGAGTCGACCCTGTGAAAAGGCGCGCAGCCTGGCACTGCGCAGGAGCTGCTGGCTGGATTTTCCAGGACTGCTGAGACATGCTCAAGGCATACTCAACGGCGTTCGGACCTCTCCGACTGAGACGTAGATTTGGGTCGATGTCTGGGTTCGTTTGACGGGGGGCCGAGAGGAAGAGGTCCATGTTGGTGAGAGGATCGTGTACTTAAACTACCCCGAGACTTCTACAAGGCATCATACCTTGGCGCAGCATACTGGGCGAAGTGAAAATGTTCCTCGAAAAGAGCGAGTGACCAACAATTATATTATCCAGACAACGCTTACCGTCGATGGCGAGGACTCGTGCGAGTACGAAAATCACGTCTACCTACTCGAGCACAAGATTCCCATTTCCCGTGCGTGCACGCATTCGTTCAAGCTGTAGTAGCTCGTTGATCCTGGGTGTGACGTGCGCGCAATCAAACTCAGTGTCGGCGTCCGGGGTGGAGACATTGTCCAGGCCTGGGGCGCCAAATTGCGACTTTTCACGTGTCGATCCATCATCGTCCGACAGCCTAGAGGAACTGCCGCTTCTTGGCCACCCAAGCAGCTAGTTCGGTTTTGCCAGGGGAACTATAACTATCTCGCTGGGTATAACTTTCCTCAGTTCCTGCCAGTAGTGGCTAAAACGGGCGGTGCCTTCAAGTTCGATCTATCCTCGCCTCGCGCCGCTGGTAGTCGACTGTACATGTGACAGCATCCACGCGGCGCCGCCGTCGCCATCGCCATCGCATACAGCAAGCCTTATCGGTTTTCTTTGCAAAATGACATGCTGCAGAGTATATTCCATCATGACTTTGAATACTGCTGAACTACGTTCAATAAGCCTAAACCCAAGAATAAACAGAGACCGAATCCGTCGATCCGACCGAAAAGAAAGTAATTTTTAACGCCCGTTAACGAACCGCAGATGCAACAAGAAGGATGGCGATGAGTACTAGCGCTTGAAACGGGACCTCTCGAGCGTCCTCAATGGTAAATACACGATCGCCGCTGCCAATGCACCCAACCACAAGCCGACATCGCCCCCGTACGCGGAATTTTTGGCAATCTTGACCGCGATCGGACCTCTCCACCATACTTGGTCCATCGAGACGACGACGAGCGCGGCGCCGACCAATGACGACACGATCGCCGCGATACCAGGCGGCAAGAGAGAGCGCGAGTCCCAGACCGAAATGTCGTAAGATGTGAAACGACCTTTCCGAAAGTACAAGTGCTCGATCACGAAGATGATGGCAAAGATGGCGGACCAGTATCCGAGCAGGCCGAGGAAGTTGGACAGAGCGGCAGCAAAGTGGTCTGCTGCGACGATTGCGATGGGGAGGTAGATCGCTGTGGCCACGATCGGGAAAAGGAAGCGGGGGAACTTGGATAGGAAGGGGAAGACGACTTGCATCGAGAGAGAAAAGGCATAGCAGGTGGGTGCGATGTTGGTGATCATGCCGAGCGCGAAGAAGACGAGCAAGACCTTGCCAAAGCCGCGCAGCGGTTCAAGTGCAACGGCGACCAGACCACCTGTGCTGCCTGTAACGAATGCATCCTCCCATGTTGTGACGAGCCCCGATAGAGCGGCGGCAGAGAAGGCGGCACCCATCGTCTGCAGCAAGGCGCAGGGCAGGTACAAGCCGACGAAGGTGTAAACAAAGACTTTGGTGCTTGAGACGGTCGAACGTTGGTACGTGTTGAAGTCGGCCGCACAGCCGCACCAAGAAAGAGAGAATCCGACAATAATGGAGGAAAAGGAGAGGATCGGGCCGGCGGTGGCAGGAACATCGGTGAGATAGGAGGTCGCGGCGCCGAGGTTTCGACCTCCGAACCCAGCGAGCAGGATAAACGCGAGCAGCACGGGTGCCCACACCCATCGCTCGAAGACGTGCAAGACTCTGTACCCGCAGAAGGAGAGCACGAGCGAGATGGCGGCGACGATAATGATGCCGACGCGGGTCGAGACGGTGCCGGGGTTGACGCTCGCGAGCACCTGACCGCCGAGAAGGGCGTTCAACGCGTTGAAGCCGATGAAGGAGATGAGGTTGAAAGCGGCAGGTACGGTGGCGCCTAGCCAGCCGTAGGAGTAGCGGGCGACAGCCATCTGCCTCATACCGAGCCTGAACACAAGGCAGAATCTCTGGTCAGCGCCGGGGACGAGGGGTGACCGATACAAGGACCGGCGGCAACAGCATCGTAAGCTCACCTTGGCCCGAACACGGCGAAATAGGACGGCACGGCACATGAGAAGATGTTAAAGAACACAATAACGAGGAACGAGTTCTGCATATAGATAGGAGATGCAATACGTTGGGTTCAGCTCGCATGCCCGAATGTCTAAATTGCTCGGACCGACGGAGGCTTCAATTCGGTCAGCGGGGTTTCCGGGGTGGAGGGAGAATCCCCGTACCTTCAGCGAGAGTCCCAACAGAAGGGGCCCTAGTGTCCCGGTAGAGAAGCACGCGATAGTAGCATTCATCGTGAGCCTATTGTTGGTGCGAGTGGAAGGTGTGTGTATCAGTATACGGCAACGCCGGAGACAGTCCGCGTGATCTCGGCAAACTCCGGTGGCAGCGGCGACGCCGACGACTTAGTCCACCGCGGCGATCGTCTGCGAACTCGAATAAAGTCCAGCAGTCAACTCACCACATGGTGAACGAGTCGAGAAAGTTGGAGTCGGCGCGTTGTTCCTCGGACAAGGGTGCGACACCGTGGGACTCGATCGAGAGGTCATCGTTGATCCTACGCCACAGCTTGCCGAGCGTAGACGTTGGCGGCTGCTGCTGGTGGTCGTCGTCGCCCTTGTGCAGCGACGCCACGGGCGAAGCAGAGTGCGTGCCCGTGGCGAGGTCGTCGCCTGTCCCTACCAGCGAGCTCGCGCTCGACTCCAACTTGCTCGGCAACGGCGAGGCCTCGATATCCTTCATGAGTGCAGCGGGAGGTATTAGGAGGGAAAGGCGTGGGAAGGCCGTAAGTGAAAGCGTGCGAATGCGGTGCAGTTGGGAAGCTATAGGGGAAGCTGGAACGAGAGCTCGGCGCGGCAGTCACGACGGGCTCGAGCGCGAGCAGGCGAGATCAGGCGATCAGGCGCGATCGACGCGTGAAGCTTGAAGGGTCGGCGACGGCGATAAGCGACCGAGCGACCGAGTCAAACCGACTCGCGAATCGCGACAGTCAGTGTACGCTGCCTTCACTCGATCCAAGCTGCCCCCCAACCAGAGCTTTACGTTTTCAGATTTGAAACTTGTCCCCTTTTCAGGACGGCCTACTGCCTAAAGTAAACTTCCAAACCTCGTGAACCCCATCGATCGGGATTCAGGACAAAAGCCAATTGCAAAGCAGCGGGCAATAGATCCATGGGGAGCGACGGTCCGTGCGCGCAAGACACCTGGTCCGGTGCGAGGATCCCCGGTTCGCAAAGATTCAATCGCGCAAATCCAGGGTCCGGGAGTTCCGTCTCAGCCTCTGTACTGGTCGCATACTTTCGCTTCGTCTCCGGAACCTGATTCCTCGAATCTTCTTACCCTTCTGCCCTTCCTTCCGCCCACCCTCGACAGCATGGCTGACGCCTCGGCCAAGGCGGCGGTCTTTGTCGCGAGCGAAGCCTACGACGGCACTCGCATTCAAGGACCCGACTTCAACCAGGCCCACGACCTCGAACAACTGCTGCGGTCGTACCAGACGATTGGGTTCCAAGCCCATGGACTTTCGAGAGCGATCGAATTGATCAACAAGATGGTGTGTGTCTTCACAGTGGCACCCAGGCCCTCGCTGCGAGTCGCGTGGGAGCCTCTCCAGCTGCGCAGCGGGAGTTGGGGAACATGACTGATCCAACAAACTCTGTTACAATTTTTCACGCAGAGGGCATGGCGACTTTCGGACGAAAAGATGGATCCTGATGCCCAAACGGAGGAAGTCGACCCCGAGATCCGCGCCGCGACAAAGTGTCAAATCTTCCTCGGTTACACCTCCAACCTCGTCTCGTCCGGTCTGCGCGAGATCATTCGTTTCTTGGTCCAGCACAAGATGGTCACATGTCTCGTCACGACCGCGGGCGGGATAGAAGAGGATCTGATCAAGTGTCTTGGTCCGACGTTTGTCACCCCCGGTGGGGACTTCAATCTTGATGGAGCAGGGTTAAGGAGGAGGGGACTGAACAGGATCGGCAATCTGTTGGTACCGAATGACAACTACTGCAAGTTCGAGGACTGGGTCGTCCCAATCTTGGACACGATGGTCACCGAGCAACAGGCCGGCCAAACCTGGACACCGAGCAAAGTGATCAGCCGGCTAGGCAAAGAGATTGACGACGAGTCGAGCATCCTTTATTGGGCTTACAAGGTCAGTGAAGCCTATCGATATGTCTTTGGTCTATTCCAATAACGCTCTTTTATTGCTCTCAGAACGACATCCCCGTCTTCTGTCCCGCTCTCACGGACGGATCATTAGGGGACATGATGTATTTCCACTCGTGTACGTGCGTCCCTCCTACATATCCCTGACCCCCCACTGTGCTAACTTTGTCTCGTGTCCTCCACCCAAACCAGACAAGACCGAGATCCCCCTCGTTATCGATATCGTCGGTGACATTCGACGCCTCAACGACCTCTCGGTCAAGTCCAAGAAGGCAGGCATGATCATCCTCGGTGGCGGTGTGTGCAAGCACCAGATCGCGAATTCGATGCTCTTCGTACGTAAACCTCACTGGGCCTTTCTCCTCGCATCTTTATGTTGATGGGAGACTGTGATTTCTTATTTAGCGAAACGGAGCCGATTACTCCGTTTACATCAACACGGGACAAGAGTTCGACGGGTCCGATTCTGGCGCAAGACCGGACGAGGCTGTCAGTTGGGGCAAGATCAAAATCGACGGCGAGAGCGTCAAAGTGTGAGTCCTCTTCGTCTTTGGAAAGCATGTCCCGAACTTGACATCCAAATGTTTTTTGACACGTGTTTAGATACGCCGACGCGACCCTCGTCTTCCCCTTGATCGTCGCCGCGACGTTCGGCAAAGCGCACTGGGACGCCCAACGACGAGCCCGATCCTCGACTCCATAGACATGCCCATAGACATGCCGGTAGTAACTCTGTATTCCCGTTGCAGTACTTGCCATATCCGATGTATGACCAATGCTTCTATCAAGTAACCAATAACCGATAATCCTACTCGCCCTTCTCGGACCCGGCGCTATACAGCGATCCCGGTCGGTTCGGCTTGAACTCGCGAATCTCCTCCAATTGGCGTTGGGCGCCTTTGAAGATCTCGTCACCTTCGATGGGCAACAAGCTGTGCAAGATCAGGTCATACAAAAGAAGAGCGCTTGATCAATTCTCCGTTCGCGTCCTACTCTCGCTCCAAGAATGAGGACCCTTTTTTTTGGTGGGGGGGGGCACTGACCCCTCCAACTTGGTCGTCGATTTCTTGATCTGCTTCGCCTCGGCCTTGGCCGAATGTCTACTCAGCGTCTCGATCGCGACGTCCAGATCCAAATAATCGGTTAAGGCTCTACGGGGTTGGACTTGGAGCGCATGCTTGGCGTCCAGACTCGCGTCGAGCACGGCGGAATGCGCGCCTTCGGACAGGGACACCCGTACGGAGAGCTCTTTCGTCTGACCTTTCGTACGTTCGTACACTTCGAAACTGTAGGGGGAATAAAGTAAAGAAGTAGTTAGTTGGGAAATCTTGAGTTCGTCAGTTGTGAAGGTACGCACGCAATATACGACATGTAATCCAGTTCGGGTACTTGAGGCATCACGATGGGCAGCTCGGAAAGCGTGACCAAGTTGACCAGCGTGTGGCTGCAGTGACAACAGCGCATCCATACACCACATCAGCACCGAGATATTTCCTTACACAGCACCATATCATGTTCCAAATACTCACATGTGCGACTCCTTTGTAAAGTAAAAATTGGCCGAAGCGTGCGTTTCCTCCCTCGCGGACTTGAGGTTCTTGATCAACTGTTCCAGCAGCGGCAAACTCGTCAAGAGGCCGATCTCCTCCTTCTCACTCTTTTCGATACCGTACTCCTGCGGCGCGATCAGGTCGAACAACAATTTGGCGCGTTTGTACAGTTCCCTCAACTTCTTCGGAGGACCGGATTGGTCTTCCTTCTCCGAGGAGCGGGAATCGAGGGAGAGGGAAGAGGCGCGCGAGGTCGAGCCGTTGCCAAAGATGGTCTCGAGGAAGACGCGGTTGTGCAAGGCGTCGTATTTGAGCGAGTCGTACAGTTCCGATACGCGCGAAGGGTCAAACTTCTCCAGCTCGACGTCGCACCAGTCGGCGAATAAAGCTTCCCATCGCTCTGTGGATTACCTCGATGAAGTGAATGAGTAAGCGACCCCGGGGCTTATGAATTGATTTGCAGGACCCACCTCGGAACAAGTAGGGGTACTCTCCACAGCACCAGCGAATCTGGATCTTCTCGACCGCCAACGACTCCCAGTTCCGATGCATGACCGCTCGGTGATGGCGCATCAGCTCGATTGTTTCCTTGACCACCTGGTAACAGTAACACATGCAAAGAGTGAACATTGGACGCGCATCAGACTCCATGCATGTAGGTAGACTCACCTCGAACGGGGTCTGATCAGCCAAGGGCCACGCGAACTCGGGCCTCGCCTGCGCTCCAGGACGGCACAAGATCTTGAGGCGTTTCTTGACCTTCTCCATCTGCATTAGAAAGCCATCCGTGACAACCTTGAGTGCTCATTCAGAGCTGGAACCAAGTCTGATTTGTTGTCTCACCTCATCCTTGGCAGCATTCGAGTCGTCCAAGAGATCCTTGCGGATGATGAGACGTTGGGTATCGGGCGTAGCTTCCTTGTCGTCCATGAAGGCGCTGTGATAGCATATCGGGCACAGTTCATACAGTTGATAGTAATCGAATCTTCGAAGAGCAAGCACATACTTACGTAGTAAAGATCTCTGCGGTCGCCACCACCCGACGTCTGTGAGAAAGCTCAAATAAGAGACTCTCCGTCAGACGAGTCCATGCAGCGAATTGCGAAAGGGCAGCTCACTCTGAACTACTGTAGACGTTGGTGTGGTCGAACAAGGACTTGTTCATAATCAAAAAGTCTGCACAGTGAACGTGGCTCAGCTGGGCAGCGCACGGTATGACGAACATTTGATCTAGGCCGCTCACCTTTACGCATGTTCTCGGCGATGTCCCTCGCTTGGTAACGTGCGGCATGGGTGAACTGATAAGACCAAAAACTGCTGGTCAGCACCCCGTTTACCAGGGAGAATCATGCGCTCACTCACTTCTCCGCCCCATTTGACGACCACGGCGACCTTTTCGCACGTCCCATCGTCCTTGAAAGCCGGTTTCAACTGCGCCTTGGTCCCATTCGTATTCTTCTTCTTTTCAATGATCTTTCTCAACTGCTCGAGCTGTTCCTTATCCGCGCCTTCTAGCCCACTCGCCTCCTCGGCCGCATCGGCAATGTACTGCAACTGATCCGGTTCGCGAAGGATGATCTCGTTCGTTCGGCCTTGCAACAAGGTGATGAAGGGTTGGGTCCAAGGGTGCGAACCCTTGAAGGTGAACTTGAGCTTGCACTTGGGCGTACGGTCGCCGTGACGTCCGACGCAGATCGTCGATTTGAGCACCCACGACTTTTCGCGCGGGGTTTCGGTTCCCGGCGTGAAGGATTTGGGCACGGAAGGCATCTTGCGTTCGCAGAACTTGGACAGGATCTCGGCGCACTTGTCGCTGGTGAGCGGTCGAGTCCGCGGGCGGCTCGGTTAGCGCATGGTCTTGAGCGTTTCGTAGAACGAGTCCACAGACTTTAGGCTCACTAGTAAAAATCGTTGCCTTTGACGAAACTCCAGCCGTTGACGTCGATGACGTAGCTCTTGCCACCGGCCCTCAACAAGTCGAATCCACAAATGTTCTGCTTGAACGCGACCGAGATGTCCCTCGCCATCTTCTTCTCCGCGTCGGTCAATTGGCAGATGAAGCGGATCTCCTTGCCCTCGGGGTTGCGTCTGACGAGCCCATCGACGACGGGCGATTTGCGCGTTTCGGCATGGACAAAGTTGGGGCCGAGGGTATAGACTTTGATGTCTTCGGCATTCTCGACGTCGACGAACTGCTCGTAGACGTAGGAACCTTCCATGCGTACTTGGGTCAAGGTCGGTTCAAAGGCCGAGGATTGATTACCCACCTGTGAGCAAGCACGTGCAAAGCGATCAGCATCGTCTGCTGACGACGAGCGGATCAGCTACCTCTATACCGGTCTCGACTCACCTTTCTAAATAGCCTCCTCGCTCCTCCGCCCTTCTTCTTGGCAAAGTAGATGTTGACGTTGTGGTCCTCGCCACTGACGGGTTTTTCGACAAAAGGTTTGGTCATGGTCTTGCCATCGACGACGATCGTGTCGTCGTCCTTCATGAAGACCTCGCTGTGGGGACGCGGCTTGTCGACGCGTACGCCGATGTTTTGCTGAATCGTATCGGCGATCGACTGGTCCAGTTGGGGTCCTCCGTCGCGGTTGCACTCGAGGCGTTTCGGGGTCGGAACGCCGATCCGGTCAAGGATCTGCAGGACGACCCGACGGTCCCAGAACACTTTTTGGAGCGGGAGATCGTTGACGCAGACGGGTTTGCGCAGTTCAACGTATCCAACTGCGGGAGTTTTCGATAGGAGGGCGAATCAGCTCGAGAAGGTTCGGATCGGATCGGAATCGGAATCGGAGGGAGAAGAACTTGCTGGCCTTATCGATCGGGAACCCTTCACTGAAGAACGAGATCAAGAAATCGCACACGGGCCAATTCTCGATGGCTGTGGTATGGTGAAAATTGATCGGAAGCGGCTTCGACGCGGTGGGCGTGGTACTATACTGACACACCTTCATCCAGGATCACTTTATCGCCAAAGACGGTGATCTCGAAGCGCTGGGTCGCGAGCAGGCGAGAGAGGATGTTGCGCATCGGCCTCGAACGGGCTTTGCGATCCATGGCTGCTACGCCTGTGGTCGAGAAGAGCATATCCGAGTCAGCGATGATCGGCCGCGGAAGAGCCGAGCCGAACGGAGGGGGATGTGAACAGTCGCGGCTGAACGTACCCAGCCGGATCAACGGTTCGCTCGAAGCTGCAGCCGAGGTGGTGTGGGGAGTCTCGGTCGAGGGGGACGATGGGCTGGCAGTGGACGGCGCATGGCCGCTGAAGGACTGAGCCGGTGCGACGGCCGGGCTCGTCGGCGTCGAGCTGGCCATGGCTGCGGGCTGGCTGCGACCGACGTGAGCTGGTGAGGCTTAGTGAGGCTTAGTGAGGCTAGTGAGGGGTCGAGTGTTGGTCGCACGTGCAAGCGAGTGAGCGTCCAAGTGGAGCAGAATGGAGTGTGGAGAGTGCGCGGACACCAGGAACGTCGGAAAAGGCGTGTCGGCCGGGGCTACAGTCAGAGTACAGCGTTGGGTGCTACACGAGATGTACGCCACCACAGGCAGCGGCAGCCAGGCCGCGTTGAGGGAGGCACTCGAGACAAGTCCCCAGCGGAAACCGACCGCCGTAAGCGCTGGGTCGTCTCGTAATGATCCGGTTTCTAATCCGCAATTGGAGCGACAAGTCTCGTTTGCGCAGTCTCGACTCTTCTCGTTGGATTCCACCGCCGGGAGCCATACACCCGGCCCGACCTCCGACCCATGACAACACCAGCAGCATCACCGACCTCGCTGCGGATCCTGTCGATCGCGATCCTCGGCAAGCACGGCAACCCATTGCTGCTGTGCTCCTACTCCCCACCACCCAACCACCCAGCCGCCCAGCACCAGCACCTGCACCTGCACCAGCACCTGCACCAGCACCATGACCTCAAGTGGCAGTACGCCGCCCATACCTCGCTGGACTTTTTCGAGGAGAGAGGTGCGTTCATCGCGGTCTTGGCCCAAGTCGTCTATCCACACGGCTGAAGAGGACGATCCTCTCTTTCTCTCTCCTCTCTCTCGCGTAGAATCTCCCGCGGCCAAGACGGTCGACTGCTACCTTGGTCTACTCTACACCATGGAAGATTACGCCGTGTATGTCTTCATAACTTGGCTTACCGTTCCGCGTGGCTTGCCGAACCTGTTTTACTCTCCTCAGCTACGGCTACCAGACCAACACTCGCGTCAAATTCGTTCTCATCCTCGCCATGGCCGATGCGGTCGTAAGAGACATCGATGTCAAGACCGCAAGTCCATTTTGATTTGATTCCGTGCGCTTCGGAATGAGCCTCACGCGTGGTCGGCGACTGCCCCTCCCCTTCCCCAAACGAAAAACTTGCCTCCTCTAGATCTTCCGAGCAATCCACAACACCTACATCGCATATCTGTCCAACCCCTTCAACCCGTGCGAGACCGAACACTTTAATCAACTCGCAGCACCGATACAAAGTCGCAAGTTCAAGACCAGGATCGACCTGATCGCCGGACAGGGACAGGAACACGCACAGGACGAAGCAGCAGCACGGGAACGAGTTCAGTAGGCACGGTCGTGTGATGCAAGGTTGCTCATGTTGTATCACTCGGACGACTCGGGCACTTTGGAGAGGAGAGGACTAGACGGTCAGGATCACCTAGACACCGAACGTTTTCGTTCTTGCTCGATCCCCCCTCCCCCCTCCCCCCTCCCCCCTCCCCCCTCCCCCCTCCCCTTTCCCCCCACATCCCCACACGTCGATCCCAGACTCCCCACCCTTCACCGGGTGAGCCCCAAGGTTTCAAAGTGCAAGTGGCCCCACCGCTTCCTCCCACACTTTGGACCCCTACTTTCGAGTCCTCGAACCTTTGAACGATCGACGAAGATTCAGCTGCCAGTCATTCTCATTGCCCCCCCGTTTCGGCTCCGGAGGCGTGTGGGGGAAAGAGATGACCTTACAGGCCGTATGATGACGACTCCCTTGGTGGCATTCATCTTTGTTGCTGCCCCTTCTGGGATGACAGAGGACCTCCACCTTCTAGACCACAGGAGATGTCGACAGATACGCGGCCCAAATTACCCTTTACCCTCCCTCACTTTCCAAGATTCAACACCCCTCCTCCCTGCTCAGAGGAGGGACTCGGCCCGCCCTTCTTCTTCTTCCGACGTTGCTTCTTTTTCTTCTTGTTGTTCTGCGTCCCTCCATTAGGTGATCCTTCACCGTTTCCAAACGGCCCTTCGTCGTCGTCGTCGTTATCGTCTTCTTCATCACTCGAGCCTTCCTCATTTCCCGCCTTCTCCATCTTGGTCTTCTTCTTCCCCTCCGCGATGCGCTCCTCGATTGCATCTTCGACGTCCCCAATCCCCCTCTTCTTCTCGATCCCCTCTTCTTCCTCGGCTCTTTGACTCTCCCTGATCGCCTGCAATTTCAACAGCCGTGCCTTCTCGCGATCCCTCTCCTTTTTCCTCTGGTTCTTGGTCAACTTGGCGCCGTTCCCATCCGGTGGAGCTGATGTCGCTGTCGTACTCGTAGCAAGGGTGGAAGTAGAAGCAAGGTTTGAACAAGCTGGATGCTTATCGTAGAATGAAGTCGAAGGAATCGAGGCCCCAGAAGCGAGAAGAGGGTCGATCGTAGGTGACATTGACGGGGATGAAGCTGTTGTTGTTCTACCCTTCTTCTTGGTCGTGCGTGTACTCTGATCGCTCGTTAAAGCCCTCGATCTAATAGCCGCGCTTCTCGAGTCCTCGTCCTCTTCGTCTCCCTCATCATTCGCATTCGCTGCACTCCCATTCGGACGATTTACCATCGGTCCCTCGTCGACGTCATCTTGAGGTTGCCTATGCGTCTGGGTATGCCTCAACAATTGGTTGCGTAGTTTCTGGTCTTGAGCTTGTTGTTGGTTCAATACGGTCGCGGAAGCACCGAGACCTAATCTGTCCATCCACAAAGGAGTCTCTAATCAATCACACCCACAGGATACACATAGAGAGAAAGAGAGAGAGATAGTCGAACTAGCCATCTCGCGTACCCCAGCAAATCGAATCACTCACCTCCCCGGCCTACTCGAACGATTCGTCGTCCACGGTCCTAACGAATTCACCCCTCCGTTCTGATCACTAGTCGTGAGCGCCCAGGTCGTATCGACCTTTGATGGTACCCAGGATCGGACTAGAGCTTGAGCGAAGGCCAAGGATTCGTCCAGATCGAGTTGGAACGAGACGAGATCCAGTTCGGGTTCGGCCGTCCTAGTTTCGACTGCAGCGACGGTCGATGGCGGAGCTTTGGGTGGCATAGGGTGTGTGTGTGGGTGGATAGTTGGATGAGGGAAACAGGTCACGCTTCTTGTGGAGGGGGGTTAAAGTGAAGTGGCCTAGCCCGGAGATTGGGTTCGAGTGGGGAGTGAAAGGAAAGAGTGGGAAGTAGCAAACTCAATAACTTGAAAGGTCTCGCAGTCGCAGCTTCGGGGGAGGGATGGGATATGGACCAAGCTTCGGAGTTTGGTTCGTTCTACAGACTGGAACCGCGAAAATTGGTGCCACAACCCTAGGTCAAATCAAGGAACCGTATGCTTGGTCACGGGGGGCTAGAATCGCCGCTATCGACGCCGGTCCCCCGAAAGACTCTTCCCTCTCACAACCAAGCAGCAGAAGCTGCCTCCCTTTTTTTCGTCCCCATTCAGACCGAGTAGGAGCATCTCTACATGATCCACGTCTCCGCCGAAATGTTTTCCTCACAGTTGATCCGCCCGATTGCATACCAGAACCCTCTATGCGATCCTTACGTTCGATGCGACATACAAGTACAAAAAAACGTGGCTTCTTCCCAACCCTAGTCCGCTAACTTTTTAAATCATCGCCCTAGTGCGCAGACTGTAGGAAGCTACTTTCGTCGAGACTTTTGACCTGATCAGTCCTGTAATTGAAGGAAGCCGACCCCAGCGGCTTTAATTTTATCGACAAAGCGACTGCACGCGAAACCATCCCAAGGAAAGTTGATCAGAGAAAACTTTTATCCCCAAGTCTCGCAAGTCGTGCTTCCTTTTTTCGTGACGAAAACAATCCTGGAAAACAAGCTACTCACGTATACCACTTTTCTACGACGCCGAGTTCGACGGCGTACGTCGTCGTTCCCGGTACTTGTTGCGCGAAACCTGCGATAGCATGGTACATGTTTTTGGCGACCAGCATAGCCAACGTCGTCGGGTTGGTCATGGGATCTTTGACGACCAGTGCACCCGCTCCTACGTTCGCATTCGCGCTGGAAGTGGGCAGTTGAGCTAGGTGGGCTTGCACCGCTGGCAGCGGTTCGCAGAGGATACCGAGGGTTGCCGACGTGGTCGAGGTCGGGGAGGAGAGAGTCGAGGAGGAGGAGGAAGGGATGAGGTTGCCTCCAAGGCGGAAGATGGCCGAGGGTTTGTCATTCGTCAGACTGGCGAAAGGGTCGGATGTGGGGGGTAAAGTGGGGGTCTTTTGAGCGCCGAGCCCGAGGTCACCGTAGGTGTGAAAGCGGTGCGCACAGTCACTGGACTTACCCTCCGATCAGAGACCATCCTGTTCCCCTGTATGAAAATCAACAGGGAGAGGATCCCAGCGTGAGTGGGCAGGGTCACCCAAAGGTCACGTGCCTCATTTGGCGCGGGGGAAGAAAAAGCAGCATCTTGTCGTGACTCACTTGCCCGGATCAAAGTGCAAGGTACACCCATACCCTTCCGGTAAAGGGGCTGGTGACATCTAGTGACGAATGAGCGCCATACTACACGTACAGAATCCGAGAGTTACTGTGACTGACCTGTTTGGAACACGCAGATGTGGTTGAGCGCTTCGGCGTTGTCGAGGCCGATGGCGAATTGGCCGGGGGTGTCGGGTACGGCGACCGCTTGTTGTACTGCTCGACCGGGCACGACAATGGCAAACCTGTGCCGTCGAGAGGGCAGCAAACGCAATTCAGTACGGCCAAGCGTTTCGTGGTTGGTTCAGGCCGGTCGATGATACGGCGCGAGCGCGACTGACGAGTGGGGGGGTGCACGAACACACGACCCCGTAGACGTCATCGGCGCCTTGCTTGTGTGCACGCTGGGGTGCAAAGGGGCCTAGGAGTAACTTACATGGTGGTAGAAGTCGTATGTAGCTTCAATTAGGCCAGTGGCGGAGGTGGAGGTGGAGAGTAGGAGGAATAACAGGCACCGGAACGCGACCGAAGGCGACGGAAGCCAAGAGAGCGTAGATTCCCAGAGTCGGGTCGCCCTCGCCCTCGCTTCCCCTCCCTGTCTCTCCCTGTCTCAGCTCGTGTTGGGCCTCGCTTGTGTCCACCCTCCCATCAGTCGACCGATGGGTCCGCCATCTGCCTCACCTGCGACACCTTCGGACCCCGGCTCATCCCTGTCGTCGCTGGACCGGCATGCGACTTCAACCTCGACGCCGACACTGCCCCGTCTGATGAGGGGGTTGACCAACTCGTCGCCGCGACGACAGCGCACGACGATCGCATCCACTTCGACCTCGACCACCACCTCGACCTCGTCCAACTGGGTTGATTCAATCACCTCGGCGGCAAGTGGTAAGGACACAACCTGTCGTCGCAAGTTGAGGAGGGCCAAATCTTCGTTGCTGACCTCCACGGCCACGACGACGACCACGGCGACGACCGCGCTGGGCGATATTCCCTCCATACATCTGGACCAGGGACCGAGTCCAGAGGATGAGGATGGGCATCAGGAAGGTGATTCGGACTCGTCGGGGCTCGCCAACATCTTATCCCGCGTCAAGGGAGTGTCGACCAAGCCGAGGACCAAGCGCGAACCCGACGGCCTTACCCCACATGCCACGCCTTCGAGGCATCGCAGGATCGTCTCCGCACCCGTGCACCCCACTGGAGCTCACAGCGGTGACGACACCTCCGACGACGAAGAAGGACAGAACGCGCACGACGATTCGGACACGGGAGGGTTGGGCGTGCCGACCCAGCAGACCATACAGGCCGCGAGACTGGCCGCAGAGAATTCGAGGAGGTCCGAGGAAGAACAGAGACTGGCCGTCGCCGACGACGACGACGACGGCAGTCAACAGGATGGGAATCGTTCCGATATCTCGGATGAGGATCGAAACTCGAAAGATTCGGGCTTCAGTGAGGACGACGACGATGATGAAGAGGCACAGCTCGTCACGCGCGCTCAGGGGCACACCGACCCAAGGGAGATGCTCAGGGCTCAGTTGAGGAGGAACGAGACTGGGCCGAGCACGACCGTCCGTAGGAATAGGAGCGAACACACCGAGAGTGACAAGGGTAAGCATAAGATCTATGACCCAGCGCCTAAGAGAAAGGGAAAGACGCTGACGACAAGACCATCCAGCTTCGACTGAGCAAGAGGCGATCGAGCTGGCGCCAAGAAGATACTTCATCCTCTCTTCGGCGGGCAAGCTCATCTTCACCACGTGCGTAAGGGATCATGGCTAGCAAGACAAAAGTGTACTTATTGTGCTTCATCGTGCAGTGACCTCGATGACGAAGAGGCGACGGGCTACGTCGGCGTCATGCAAGCCATCATATCTATCTTTGCGGACGAGGGCGACAAGCTAAGGTGAGTGGAGCACTGGGCTCTGCTCGCGAATGCCAAGTCTGATGGTGCTCGACTCGTCTCGGGCAGATATGTTGACGCAGGCAAAATGAGAATGGCCTTTGTTCTCAAGGCACCCCTGTACCTCGTGTGCATTTCCGATTGGGGCGAGCCTGAATCCGTCGTACGTTCCCGGTGAGATCCCGCCCTACCCCTTCGCCTTCACTGACGGCAGACAACACATCTCCCCTCAGCTCCGCACCCACCTCGACTACCTCTACCTTCAAGTCCTCAGTATCGTGACGTACTCCCAACTCTCCGGCATCTTCTCCAAGCGCTCCAACTTTGACCTTCGCCGCTTGATGCAAGGCACCGAGCCTTTCTTCCACCACCTCGTCAAGACACTGCAGACCTCGTTAGCGATCTTGACCAGCTCCTTGGAGGTGTATCGAATTGATCAGGGGACGAGGGAAGAAGTGGCCAAAGCCTTGTTACCGAGCAAGCACAAGGTACGTCTTACAATCTCCACCCACGAATGACCATCCTCGCTCACCGACCGGCCTTCTGCACCGCATAGCCCCAAACGCAAAACCTCGGTCTCCTCTACGCGTTCGTTATTTCTTCGGGTCGGATCGTCACCCTCCTCCGTCCAACACGGCACACGATACACCCTACCGATCTCCACCTCCTCCTCTCGACCATCTCGTCCTCGACGACGTTCCAAGCCCCCGACTCGGAATCATGGATCCCCGTCTGCCTCCCGCGCTTCAACAACAAAGGCTTCCTGCACGCCTACATCTCTTACCTCACCCAAGACACGGGGATCGTGCTCGTCAGCGCCGAAAGGGACGGGTTCGAAGGTGTCAAAGCTTGGGGGGAGGAAGTCAAACGGACGCTCAAGGTCAAGAAGTTGTTGGACAAAATCGAGGAGCCCAACGTGCAGAGGCTGCAAGAGTACTCGTTGATGGACCTCGCGGTGCCTGGTTTGAGGCACTTTTTGTACAAGGCTAGAGCGTATGTCCAGATCACGAATCCGGTCTGGGAGGGCGAGTACGAGACGGGTCGGAATCGAGTTAGGTGCGTCGTGAAAGCCCTGCTTGAGCAACTACTGCCGATAACCGATGGGACCGACCATCCTCTTCCTTCGCAGGCTCATCACGCTGTATCAACGTCTTTACGACGCGTTGCACGTCCGTCCTGCGTACGCCGGGGGTGTGAATCGGCCCCCGGCCAAGCTTATGTACCTTCGCACCGAACACGAGGCCCTGTTGGGTTGGGTGAGCCATCGGTGGTGCCCGATTTTCGTCGCTCGACTCATTTCTGACTCGCACCCCTTATCTCCCCCAGACGACCTCGAGCTTTGAGCTCTATTTGGCCGTCTCGCCCTTACTGCCCAAGACAGCGGTCGTGTCGGCTGCTCGGGCTGTGATCAAGTGGATCAAAGCGGAGGAGAATCGGTTGTTCCTGACGAGCGCGCCGTCGTTCTGACGTTGGAGCGGGCGGGTGAGGGCAGACGAGGGAAACAGGCCAGGGACCCAGGGATCAAAGTCGGGCGGCTGTTGTAATTTACATATGTGATTGCGTTTTGGTGCGGTGTGGTGTTGTAATCATTACGCATCGCGTGTTGCCCATGAATTATCTCAGTCGTGAACGCCGACGGCATGGGCAAAAAACCAGCGCGCCGCTGGGCCGGTTAAATTTCCCCCACATCCACACGCAACGGCTGGACGAGGACGGTGACAAACGCTGACAGACCGGACTGACAAGAGTAGGGGACGGGCACAATCAGTGGCAAACAGACAGTGTCGAATCTCTGTTCTCCAGTCCAGCCAAGAATATCATATATGACCGCTCCAGCCCAGGCGGATTGGTAGCGAGCTCGAGACTTTTGGAGTTTGGCCCACGAGTCAGTCGCTTCTTGCCTCGACCCGCCTCTGTGAACAGTGCAACTGATCATGTATACAATCAAACAGTGCGTAGGTACGCGTCAACGAGTCGGGAACCGTTCCGCAAGGTGTTGTACCTCCGCCAGGACTATCCGAGCAACTACGTCGACTCGTCCTTTCTCTCGGACCTGCAGAGGAATGGTACGTCGTGCCCAAGCACCACGTTATGCAGATAGAATGCTTAGGATCACATGTTGCTGTCACAGTCAACGTCCACCCAGCGTCCCTGCCAGTGCTTTTGGCGCAAACGTTGCCCATCACCCAACACCTCGCGTCGACCTTCATCTTTGTTTCTATATTCGTGCGGCTCTCAAAAGGGTCTCTGCAACCTTCGACGTTGCTAATCTACTGTGGCATTCTTGCGGTCGCTTTGCGCGTCGCTTTGTTCGTCATCGGCTGGACTTGCGACGAGCCGAGGACCCAGACTGCGGCGACGACTGCTCTTGCGGTGGCCGATGGCGAAGAGCCGGATACAGCGCCCGCCTCAATAATACCGAGTCCTCTCCCAACACCATCCACGAACGCGAAAATACCCATCATCCCTCTCTTTTCTCTCTACCTGCTCTCTCCGGCTTTGAAAACTCTCACACGCGCGACGACTTCGGACTCGATCTGGGCACTCGCAGGCACACTCTTCGCCCTCAACGTCTTTGTCGGAGACTATCGCTCGATCCCACTTCGTACAACCGGTTCACCGGGCAAGACCTCTTCAAGTCTACCCCTCACCGCAGCATTATCCGGCTCGACCGTCCTCGCATCGGGGTTGGCGTCCAACCTGGCCGTCTTCAGCCTGCTCCTCTTCGCGACGATCTGGTTCGGGCCCTTACCGGGCCTACGTTCCCATCTCTCCATCCGACCGACCCTTATCTTGACCGTCGTCTTGTGCCTAGGCGCAATAGGAAGTCTGAGAGGACTCGGAGGAGGTGTGGATAAGATCGCGATGATGCTCTTGTTCGCGAGCGCGGTCTTGGTTCCGCTTTTGAGGGGGTGGCTGATGTTGAGGTACAAGGACAGAGTTAGGGGACCTTGGGATCAGGCCGTACCGAGGGTAGGGCCTGCAAGCTCGTCGTAGCAAATCGTCTGGCTCGTTAGTATCGAGCAGGGGTATAGGTGAAATGTAAGAACAGGGGGGGCTTTGATCGCTCGTGTGCTTGTCTAGAGCATTTATGTGCGGTCATTTGAGCCAAGCTCAAGGTCATGATGATTAACGATAGTCTCGTCATTCGTTGCGCATACACCGGGCGAGATGGCAGAGAAGGGTCAGGGAAGAGCGTAATGTCGACCTTCCTTCTATCTAGCGGAAGGTGCACAGCGCCAAGCGTCGCACGGAGTGTATCGTTCATAAACCAGTGGCGTAAGGGCGTCCATGTGTATTCGGTGAGACACTGAAGACCGCTTATTGGTCGACTAAAATTGAATGACCCACCGTGGGGGATGACTCGGCCTGAACGTGCCTATGGGAGAGGAGACTGCAATCGCCAACGAATTACGCCCTTCAAGTTTCTCTCGCAACACAACAGTAACACCGCTGCTCTGCGACGTTGATCTGTATCTTATTAGACTCGCTCGTGAAACTCATAGTTTATCATCAACTCGACTGCGTTCTCTTTAAACATCAACCGTTTCGACTCGAGACAATGGACCTCACAAGTACTTCTTCAGTAGCTATACCGATCTGCACCTCTTTCCCAGCGGCTCCGTGAACGGCACTCTAGTCCAACGCGCTCGATCCTCCTTCTAAAAGTTGAAATTGGGCGGGGATTGTTTCATCGGGCCGTAGTTGAGGACATCGTTGCACGTCGAGGCCAAAGCTACCGCCTGCTTTCCCCTAAAGACTCCCAAGGTTTTCAGGTCGGACGATGAAATTGACGAAGCTCGCGTTTGGTCAGATTTGGATATCCCCGCACCGCAGGCTCCCGAGAAAGAGTGATCTAACTCACAGTTGCAGTCGACGTGCGCTTAGACGAAGACAGGAGTTGAGAGCGTCGAGTGAATATCCAAAGACGCCGCACGAGATGGGGGAGGTAGACCTTGGACGAGTTTGAAAATCCTTTGTGATGCAATCGTGTCCGTCCTGGGACTTGCGACTTGTGGAGATGTTTTGGTCGAGTTTGGGAGTCGGTCAGAGCCTACAGCGGGTAGAAGAGACGATAGCTCTGAGCGGACTCACTTTCTTTGGACGCACAAATTGGCGCAAGCCGAGGCGATGGATGCGGACTGACAACGGCTGTTGAATGTTTCGTCGCATTTGCTACAGCATGAAGACCCGCTCAAGTTAGTTTGGTAACATGCTGGCCACTGATAAGAGAGGGCCACTCACTTGCAAGGAGGACTATCTTCGTTAAGCTTGCAATTGTGCCTTTGGCGACACCGACACGACTCGAGCGCGGCCCTTACGGTGGCCCTTCGCGGAGAGGGCGTAGCATCAGATCGAACGAGACGATGTTTTATATGAGCGGTCTAATAACAACGAGAAAAAAAGATGATTCATTGCACTCACTCGTTTTGTTTCAGGGTCTGTTGCGCCGCTGTCAACGTGCAGGCCACAATGACGAACGCCACGACGAACGCCAACCTCATCCTGAAGCCGATTACGGGTCGTGGTGGACTGGCTGCAAGGGGTGGGAACGAGCGGCCAAAGATACTGACGGGAGGAAGGTGATGTGGCATCCGGAAGGCTGTATGTTGATAGGTGGACGGTGTAGTCAGAGCTAGGCTGTGTCAGCGGCCACTGCGCTATGGACGCACGACCGTCGCGACATCGGAAAAGGAGACCTCATCCAGCGCCCCCTGTTTAGCAGGCCCGAGCGCGGCGGCGATCACTCGATCGACGATCATCCATGATCGGCCAAACAAAAATCTGCATGCCCCCCATGGTCGCGCCGGTTGATCGGACAGATTATATTTTCATAGTACATGTTTCCCACGCATGTTCAGCAAACCTCTGCCTGAACCGCGTCCAGAAGGTCTCAGTTGGGCGGGCCGCAGGCGACTCTAGGTTTTGTAGTGCCGGTGATCAAATTTGTAATGCAGAGTTCTCGACTCGCCTCGATCGGCGACGGTGTGCGTCACGCCAATGACCATGCTCTTCCTCCCACGCCGCACCGCGCGATCGGCAGGTAACCCGCACAAGCACACCACTCTGCACCCGCAGATTGTACCTGGCCTCCCGATCCAGGTGTTTAACAGACACGTAGTAGCAGCACCGCCGGCCGTGGAACTCGATCACTGCCGTGGTGGAACTCGGACATTGACGTCATCGTCAAGCAGCAAACGCCGATTGCCATTCACACCGCCCGCAACACCATGAGCTCTGCAGCAAAACAACGCAATGTCGGGCTTGACTTGGCGGGGAAGAATGTCGCCGTCGCAGGTGGTACACAGGTCCGTCGAATAACTTTCCATCCGGGGTAGGCTCGATCTGAGGCGCTGACTGCTCGCATGTGGAATTACTTCCAGGGGATCGGAGCCGCCACCGCGATTCGGTTCGCTCAAGCTGGCGCAGACTCGATCTACATCATCGGCAGGAACAAGGAAAAGGCAGATGAGGTCGTGCAAGAGTTGAAGCGAGCTGGAGCAGGTGCGCGCGACATCAAGACGTACGAGTTCATTCAGGCCGACCTCTCGTCAGTTCTTCAACCACTTGCTGCTTCGCCTCCCGGGACCGATACAGCTCATCCTGATTACCGCATGGCGCTGCTTTATTCTGCTCTGGTATCCCTTCAGACTCGTCAGCAACGTCCAAAAGGTTGTTGAAGAGCTCAAGACCAAGGCTGGAGACAAGGGGATCCACTACCTCATCACTACACAGGGTTCGTTCTCGGTCTTCCCCCTCGTCGAATGGGTGAGTCAACTGCTGAATTGCGCGGTGTCCTCCAACTACATTCCAGGTGGACCTCCAAATGGAAGCTTCTCCCTCACGACCGAAGACCACGAGAAGCGATTCGCGATCCAACACATCTCGCGCTTCGGTCTCGCTTACCTTTTGGCCGAATCAAAGACGCTGAAAGAAGCTTGGATCACCGTCTGCGCACCTTCCGGGACCAACTCGGCTGCACCAGATTTGGATGATCTGGAGCTGAAGGACCAAGGAATGGGCTGGGTCAAGAGATTCATGAAACAGGCCAAGCAGGATGGCGCGGTCGAGGATGGACTGGTTTCGGTCCGTCTCTTCTCTTTTCAAGCCCCTGGTTCCCATGCTTGCTTCCTTTCGGCTGGAGACGGTGGTATTGAACTTACTTCTTGCAAACCCTACTACAGGCCTTTTCGAAAAAGTACCCTCATCTCCGAGCGGTCCATCTCTTCCCAGGCTACGTCCACACGTGAGCACCATTTGATGACCGCGCCCAGCCAAAGTTGTGTTACCCTGTATCGATCACTGACACGCTTCCTGCGCTACCGCTCTTGCTCGTCCAGCCAAGCCGCGGCGAACCAAGGTTTCCCATACCCCATCACGTTGGCGCAATCCATCTTTGGGCCCTTGCTCGCCTACACCCCGCTCGGCAACACCCCTCAATCCTTCGCCGACGTTCCCGTATACCTAGCCGCGAACGCTAAAGCGCCGACCCATCAAGTAGGGAGGAGCTACTTTATGACTCAAGGGATCAAGGACGTGGGTGAACCGAAGTGGTGCGAGGCCGAGGGTGGAAGGGATAGGGAGAGGTTGTGGGACGCTTTCAAAGGGTTTTACGAGTGAAAAGATTTACCGGATGGGTGAGAAGGACCGTCTGGAGTTTTTCTGTTCTTTTCCTCGCGTCACTCGATGCATTTCCCGATGCGATGCAGTATGATTCTTCCCGAGAAAAGAAAGGTTTCTATTACGTGATCTGGAGCCTTGGTTCGTCGTGAGACTGAGCAAACCTCAGCGAGCATCACTTATGAACCATTTTTACGGGAAGTGAACGATACCATCACTGAATTCGGTGGATCTCGTCGTTCGTGTGCCGGGGGCTTCAGGTTTGCCAAGATCTCTGTCAATCCGATATAGGGATCCCATGGTGCACAGACATTACGATCATTGCAAACAAAGGCAGTTAGAGGGGACACGACTTTGATCCGCCTCCGATCCAGACTAGAAAACATCAAAAAAAAAAGAAAGGCAGAAGCGTGAATAGGTGAAGAAACATGGCATCGCCACCACCTCCTTTCATGTCCTCTTTTCTTTCCTTTCCCCCCCAGTCAACCCCGACGCTTCCACCTCTTTACTTGAGCTTGGCGGTCAACAACTCCTTGAGCGCATCGGCGTCCTCGGCGAATTTTCGGATGCCCTCGTGCAACTTGTCGAACGCCATCTGGTCCTCGAACAGGGCCCAGCGGAACGCCGGCTCGTCGTCGACGTAGCTGACCTTCTCCATCGGCTCGTTCTTGGCGGCTGCGAGAGGACGCAAAAGTGGTTCAGTGAATCTGAAACGGGGAGATTGCTAAAAATGGGGAGTCACAGCTGAGCTTACCTAATTCGGGGGAGATGACGCGCTCGACCTTCTCGTTCGAGTCCTGGAGCTTCTTGAGCAGCGCCGGCGAGATGGTGAGGAAGTCGCACCCAGCAAGGTTGACAATCTCGCCGACCTAGGCAGGGCGATCACGTTCTTGGCGTCAGCATGTACTCGGTGAGCTGGGCAAAGAGCTTCCGAGCTACTGACGTTGCGGAAAGAGGCACCCATGACGATGGTCTTGTAGCCGTGTTGCTTGTAGTAGTTGTAGATCTTTTGCACGAACTGGACTCCCGGGTCGTTCGCGCCGTCGTACTTGCCGTCCGGCTTGACTTTCACGCACCAGTCGAGGATGCGGCCGACGAAGGGCGAGATCAAGGTGGAGTCGGCCTCGGCGCATGCGACGGCCTGGACGAAGCTGAACAAGAGGGTCAGGTTGCAGTGGATGCCCGAGTCACGCTCGAGTTCTCGGGCGGCTTGGATGCCCTCCCAGGTCGAGGCGATCTTGATCAAGATGCGGTCCTTGGAGATGCCGATGGATTCGTAGAGCTTGATCAAAGTGTGGGCCTGCGAAATGAGAGAATAACGGGTCAGATAGAATTCGCAACTCGGGATCTTGGGGTAGCAGTAGCATGCTGATGGACTGGCCTTGGCCTTTGTGGCCTCCTTGTCGAAGGAGAGGGAAGCATCGACCTCGGTCGAGACACGACCGGGGACGATGTTGAGGATCTCCTTGCCGAACTCGACGAGCTGTAATGGGGGAGTAGGCATGACCGAGTCAGTACGACTGTGACGTGGTCGCGCCGGCGTGAGGATCGCAAGAGCCCAGCCAGCGGTGGGCACGTCACCACCGGGGCAAGCCGATAACCCCGCTCGCTCAGGGGATCAACTTACGAGTCGGTCCGTGCAGTTGGACACCTGAGTGTCGAGGTCACTACGGGTGGGGTATGTTTTATGGCGTGAGCGACGGTTGTCATACTT
Source organism: Microbotryum violaceum (assembly GCA_022506055.1). NCBI lineage: Eukaryota > Fungi > Basidiomycota > Microbotryomycetes > Microbotryales > Microbotryaceae > Microbotryum > Microbotryum violaceum. The sequence continues at coordinate 2,833,219 of JAKMXP010000002.1, forward strand.
GATGTGCCAGATATCCAGTCGAGTCTGCGCCGCTCTGCGCCACTCTCGCCCTCCCTCGGTGTGGTCGTGAAGCCGAGACTGGGGACTGACCCTCCCTGCTGCTTGGCATAGTTGACCGCGACGTCGATCGTCTTGGCGTACTCGGCCTTCTTGACCGCGGCGAGGATCAGCGAAGGGTTCGTGGTCGCGTCCTGGGGTTTGTACGCCTTGATCGAGTCGAACTCGCCCGAGTCCGAGACGATGGTCGTGAACTGCTTGATCTGGTCCAGCGAGGAAGACTGTCGCGCGCCAAGGGGGTAGGGGGGGCAGATCCAGAGCATAGAATGTCAGGACGCAGGCGCAGGAGCGGTGAGCGTTAGGAGAGCTTACCATGGTGGTAGTAGTGCGGAGGGAGGTGGTGGGAATGCGGCAAAGTGGGTGGGTGGTTGGGCGAGGTGAGCGAGCAAGTGCGTCAGGTCAGGCCGGATTGGGCGCCATCGTTTCCAGCGCCGCTGTCTGGCGCCATTAGTAAGGCCCAGTTGAGCTCGGACCTCGTCAACGCAGGCCGCTCACAAAGTTCACACGTGCAGTCACACGTCGGCCAGTTGCGCGGAGCCTCGCCTTTGACTGCGTCGACCTTCTGCAGTCTTCAACGAGATGACTGCACGTCCCTACTGTGCATTTCAGGGAGCGTGCTATCAGAAGAGCCTAGGCTCGCGCGCATCGGAACAGGCCTTTCAACAACCATCTGATCTCTGGTAGTGATTCTTCGGAAAGTGCTTCAGCGTAGCAGGTGTCTGTGACTTTAGACGATATCGGTCCTTAAGCAATTCTTCCGATTTAGCATGGGCGACAAACGAGCAAGTTGTCTCTGCGCGCACGTCCATCTCTGGTCGCTCAACAGTCAAAGATTACTTAGACGCTCAATGAAGCCGTTCATCACCGGCGCAGTCCAGCAGCGTAAAGGTTTCACCACATCAGGTACTAGGTAAAGCTGTTCCCACTCAACCGTACGTGGAGTGCTCCACTCGCAGTTGAAGTTGCGCGGCGTAGCTGCACAAAATATCGCGCTTCTGAGTCATTCTAGTTGGCACGTCAAGATGCAGTCCACGTTCGCCAACTCAGTTTGACGACAGCAACGATAGTCATCCATGCACTTCTTTGCAAAAATTTGAAACACGAATTTATGTCAGGGCGTTGGGAGATTCCCGAAATCTCAGGCGTTAGGACCGTGGCGATTGAAGGGAGTCGTACCTGGTCGACTTGCAAGTCACACGCATTGGACAGTTCAGCGGAATGGGCACCCAGAGTGCTCCTCGCAATTGCAAGCGTCCCGGAGCCTTCTCGGCTTGACCGGAAGAAAGACAGCGGGAAAAGTGGCGGAGGTGATCAGAGGCAGGCTACAACGTGTAAGCGGCCGAGCACAGCCGCAACTCTTCAGCTCTTTTGGAAAATTTCGTGTCGGTGTTGAGCAAAGACCGCTGTCGCCAAGAGCCCGCGGGAGAGGCAATCGAGAAGCTTCATGCATTGCGCCAGTTCTTACAACGATCTTGACCCTGATCATGATGCGCTACCCTCTAACGCTACAGAACAAAAAGCGGGAGGAAAGGGAAATAGGCAAGAGAGAAAGTATGCCGGCTGCTTCATGGACCGAGTCACCTCATCACCGCGCTCCCCCAAAGGAGGTAGGAGCCCGATTCGGTGCCTGGTGAGTTGAGAGACCATCGCTCTGGCTTTCAACTGGGAGAGAAGGGGAACGGGGGACGACATGTGACCCCGTTGCGAGACAAGGGTCGTCGTCACCCCGCCCCTCTCTCCAAACGGATTGGCGTACCGAACGTTTGTAGGGAGTAGAAAACGTTCGGTCGATCCTTTTTGAAAGCGGGTGTGGGTGTTGAAAGGGGGGGACGCGTGTGAAAAGAAAAAGGCAGGCTTCCGAGTTCGAAGAATCTGTCCTGTTTCCTTCCAAGAGGGGGGTAGAAGGTGTTCAGCGAGTATGCGAACCAATGAATGGAAATCACTCTCCCAACGGCTCTCGGCGTCCTCCTCGACAACGCAATCGTCAGTATTCAGTTGCTCTTACATTCCAAGATGGGCATCCCTGTCTACCTCTCGGCCTTGAAGCCCTGATAGCTCTCCTCGACCTTTCTCCAGTCGACCTGACCCCACCAGTTCTTGACGTACTCCTCCCTCCCCCACACGCCGTAATCGTGGAGGTAGCAATGCGGGTGGGTCGAGATGCAGCACAAGGGATGGATCGTCTTGCCGAGTTGACCCTGGCTGATCGAGGCCGTGTACGCGCCCGCAGTCAACAGGTTCGAGGTCGCGTTCGGACTGGAGCGCGTCTTGTTCGAAGGTGGGACCGTACCCCATGCCGAACGGGGCTCGGAAGACGTCGATGAAGTCGAAGAGGCCGACGGTCCGTCGGTTTTGGGTTCGGGCAAGGCTTCACCGAGCACGCGCGGTCCTTCGATCCGCCCGACCTGGGATCGCTGGTGGACCAAGGGCGTTCCTCCGGCGTAGGTGCCAACGACGCCGAGGTTGCCCGAGGCGTCGGTGACGAGCCAGACGTAGGAGCCGGACGAAGGGTGCAGTCCGGCGACGTGGGCCGAGAAGTGGGAGATGAGGCCGGCCATGTCGCGCAGCGGGGTCGATGCGAGCGAGAGAGAAAAGGAGGAAGAAGGGGAAGGCGGTGTCGGTTTCGGGGTCTAGAAGGGGCCGGGAAGGAGACGAGACAGTCAGTGACGGTGGAGAAGATGAGGAAGCCTGGGGGACTTGAACTGACCAAGGTGGAGAGGAAAAAGCTGTTGTTGAGCGCCTCGGAGGCATAGTTGAAGGCGAGGACCTGTTCCGGGTTGGCGGCTGTTTGCTTGAGCGTTTGTAGTACGGTGTGGTTCTCTACGGGTGTGCCTGTAGCGGGGAAGGATGCGGAAGGGACGCAAGAGGAGGGGAAGCGAGAGCGAGACGATGCGCGCTCAGCCGGCTGCGAACGGACAGGATGGCTCGCTCGATCGCGGAGGGGGCCGACTGACCTCGCACGAGCTCATTCAGACGGGTCAGCACGCCCTGCTGCCAGTCGACGGCGATCGTCCCGAGTGCGGTCGGGGAGAGGAACGGTTCGAGGCCCTGTTCGAGCTGGTACGGCAGCGGAACTCGCTGGTGCAGGCTGCGACGTCGGATCGAGACCGCCGACACCGCGGCTGCTGTTGCTGTTGCTGCCGAACAGCATGTCAGCTGCGAGGAAGAGGCGACCGACGAGGAGGAGGTCGATGAGACAATGTGACGCAAGGCCGAGGTGGATGCTGTCCGCAGCGAGGCCATCCAGAGCGGGTGTGTGGGTGCGGGCAAAGGCAGAGCTGGCACGAGCGGCGTGCGGAGTAATAAGCAGCGCAACTGCCAATTAGAAATCCGGGCTAAAGGAGCGGGCATCACTGGCACTGCGCGCTCCAGCCTGGCAGCCCCTGGCGCCCCGGCAGCAGCGGGCAGCCCTCGACAGCTCGCGACACTCTCGCCACTCGCGACCAACCCGCCCGTGCGCCCGCCGTTTCGACCTACATCAACCCTTGGCTGCTCCTGCTTGCTCGACCTCCAGGAGCCCGCGACGCGTCTGCCCTCTTGACCGAACTCCGCCAGTGTAGGCCACCCCGTGCCCGCGCCAGTGACTGCAGTCGCGCGTTGAGGTCGAGGCCGAGGCCTTGAGGTTGTCCCGCCTCAGCTAGCCTCAGCTGAGCTAATCCACGGCCACGGCCATCCGTGTACGCCCGGCTCGGCTCTCCCCAAGCCCTATTCGACACGCACTAGCCAGCACTCGAAATCGTCGTCGATCAGCTCATCATGGTACGTGCCACGCTTTCTTGAACACGCCCCCAGCTCTGCAGAACAAGCCGGCGTACCGCCCTCGCTCGTCGCGCACGTCACGGCCCACACGCTCGCGAAACGCGCGCCAGATCACCCACGCGTATACGCCCTACTGATACTGATACTCGTGTGTACGACTCTTCTCCACAGGGCGTCTCATTCAGCATGCTCTTCAACAAGCTCTGGTCGCGCCAAACCGAAGTGCGGATATTGATGTTGGGCCTCGACTCGGCGTACGTGCGCCGTGGAGATGTGGCCTCCTACGCTCATTCGTCATGTTCACGCCACTGACAATGATTCGCATCCTCCGTCAATCGTCCTCTCATAAACACCGCGCTGTCTTTCGTCATCGCCCTGCTTCCCTCCGTGCCACCCACAGCGGCAAGACAACAATTCTCTACCGGATGCAGATCGGCGAAGTCGTCACCACGATCCCGACCATTGGATTCAACGTCGAGACGGTGCAGTACAAAAACATCAAATTCCAGGTGCGTGCCCGCTTTTGCTCAACGAAGCGTCGCCCTCCCGGATGCTGACCTTGCATTCTCGGCGCAACGCGTAGGTGTGGGATCTGGGAGGACAGACGTCGATCCGGCCGTATTGGAGATGTTACTATGCCGATACCAAGGCCGTCGTCTACGTTGTCGACTCGTCTGACCGGGAACGGCTCGGCATCAACAAGGCCGAGCTGCTGGCCATGCTGGCCGAGGACGAACTGGCCGATGCCAAACTGCTTGTCTTTGCCAACAAGCAGGTCAGTCCGCTCCTTTTCACAAGCGTGTTTCTTCCATGTATCCTAACCGAGTTCGAATCGGCCAATCCAGGACCAACCGGACGCGTTAACCCCGGCCGAGGTTTCGGAAGGGTTAGGACTGGACACGCTCAAGGATCGGCAGTGGAGCATCCACAAGAGTTGCGCGATCAAGGGCGAAGGGTTAGAGGAAGGCCTGGACTGGTGAGCAACTGCCCCGAAGCTGGAGGAGTTGTGAAGACTCACTTGTGATTGTATTTTCCCCTGATAGGCTCGCCACGGCGCTTTCTTCAAAATGAAGGACCTCGGGCTGTGCTCGACTCGCCGCAGCTTGTTCATGTTTTGTCTGGGGACATTCACTCCAGGTTGCTTCTCTTCTTTTCGCACGCACCCGTCTCCGCTGAACCCCAGCTTGTCGTCGACCCTCGAGCTCGAATTCGAACGTCTTTTCTTTCTCGGAGCAATCTCGCAGGCCTTTTCTCGAATCTATCTCGTCTTTCCGCCCCCGTGTGATGATTTCTTTTCTGTCTTTTTCCCTCTCCTTTAGCTCCTTTTTTTTGTTCTCCTGATGTGTTAACACTTGAAAACTTTTTCTTCTTTTTCTTATACGCGAGCTTGAAAAAGCAAGACGAATCCGTAGAGGAGTGGGTGTGGTCCGTGCGCGTGAGAGCGCTTGAGGTGGTGACGCGTCGCCTCCGACGGGCCAGCGGTGCGCTGCTCACACTCCCGCTCACCACCCGCCACCTACATCTACCTCCCTTCAACAAGAGCAAAGGCCACAGGTCCCTCGACCTAGATCACACCTGCGTCAGAGCTCGTCGTCTCCTCTCAGTGAACACCTCGACCGACACCTCTCGACCGCCGACGTGCTGGTGCGCGTACTCCTCCTCCTGCTCTTCCCGTCGACGCGACACCATGGACGAAATCGGACTCGACCTCGAGCGAGAGGCAAGGGACCTGCACTGCTGCGACTCGAGAAGCCACGCCGATCTGACCGCCTCCCCTCCGCTCACAGGACCCTACGTTCAGTTCGGTCGTCGAAGAGAAGGCCTCTCTGCTCTCGTCCCTGCCGCAACAAGACCTCTACCTCAAACTCAAGAAACTCGACCAACACCTCGAGTTCCTATCGCTGCAAGAAGAGTACATCAAGGACGAGCAGAAGAACCTCAAGCGCGAACTGCTGCGAGCCCAAGAGGAGGTCAAGCGCATCCAATCCGTCCCTTTGGTCATCGGCCAATTCCTCGAGCCGATCGACCAACACACCGGTATCGTGGGAAGTACGACGGGGAGCAACTATGTCGTTCGGATCTTGTCGACGATCGATCGCGAATTGTTGAAGCCGAGTAGCTCGGTCGCGTTGCATCGTCACTCGAACGCATTGGTCGACGTCTTGCCCCCCGAGGCCGACAGCTCGATCGCCATGTTGGGCAAGGACGAGAAACCCGATGTGTAAGCTTTATGCGATCTGATGTGCGAGTCGAGTTGAGCAAGTAGACTGAGCGTGGGGCGGCCCGGGCGGTGACGACACCCGCGCCAAGCGCAAGGCGGTGCAGTCTATCACGGGCTGACCACGACCACACTTGCACCCTACAGCACCTATGCCGATATTGGTGGGATGGACATTCAGAAGCAAGAGATCCGCGAGGCCGTCGAGTTGCCGCTCACACAGTTCGACCTCTATCGACAAATCGGTATCGACCCACCCCGCGGTGTGTTGTTGTATGGACCACCAGGTGCGTCATGTTCGGTAGAGCCGGTACCAGACTTGTAGCTGACTAATCAAGGTCGTTGCTGCATCTGCTCGTCGTCGCTCTCGCAGGAACGGGCAAGACGATGTTGGTCAAGGCCGTCGCGCACCACACAACCGCGTCCTTCATCCGCGTCGTCGGGTCCGAGTTCGTCCAAAAGTATCTGGGTGAAGGGCCGCGCATGGTGCGCGACGTGTTCCGCATGGCGAGAGAGAACGCGCCGGCGATCATCTTTATCGACGAAATTGACGCGATCGCGACCAAGCGGTTCGATGCGCAGACCGGAGCCGATCGCGAGGTGCAGAGGATCTTGCTCGAACTGTTGAACCAGATGGATGGGTTCGATCAAGGTTCGAACGTCAAGGTCATCATGGCGACGAACAGGGCGGATACATTGGTTGAGTTTCATCCTTCATGCGGCCGTGAACGACCTGTAGCTGATTCAAGATTGAGGGGATGTGTTTGTCGCGTACGTCTAGGATCCGGCTCTGTTGCGACCGGGTCGCTTGGATCGCAAGATTGAGTTCCCCAACCCGTCCCGACGAGAGAAGCGCCTCATCTTCCAGACCATCACGAGCAAGATGAGCTTGGGTGCCGATGTCGATTTAGAGGATTGTGAGTCGCTTCGTGCCGTCGTCAACGTCCTCATTTTCTTGCGGAACTCCAGAGGTGGGATGTTGCGACTGACTAGCACAATTGTAGACGTCTCACGACCGGACAAGTTGTCATCGGCCGAGATCTCGTCCATCTGTCAAGCTGCGGGGTTGCAAGCCGTGCGGAAAAACCGGTCAGTTTTCCCCGCGACGACGGTCAATAGTTATCAATGGTCTTGTCACTCATGCGATGATTATCCTCTACAGATATGTCATCCTGCCAGCCGATTTCGAGGAGGCGTGGAAGCAGATTGTCAAGCGAACGGACGAGACGCTCGACTTCTGTATGTCGCAGGCGCGAATGTTCTTTTGACTTTCTTCGCACGACGTAGTGATTACTGATACGTTTTCTCTTCTCGTTTTGTTTCTCTCCAGACCGGTAATCCATCGACAAGCTGCTTGTACGCTACCGTGCCCGAGTCACCTCGTTAGGTGTTTCAGTTGTGCTAGTGATCGGAAAACCGCTCAGGGTTGGGTTTCCGGTCTTGACATGATGATGAATTACAGAAAATTGAATCGAGTCGACTGCGATACGTGGATGAGAGCTCTGTAGAGCTAAGAGCGCGACGGGCTTGCATGGTGAATTGACCATTAGCCGCAATTAATAAGGCTGTAATTCAGCTTGACTTTTTTTTTTTTCGCCCCGCGCCCGTTTTCGTGGGCGGGAGTAATAAGACAGGCGGAAATTCGGCTCGAGGCAGCTCGAGGCGCGCAATTCGAATGGCCTCGCTCGCCGGCGCTCGCTTTCGTTAACCTCTGCTTCCTCCTCGTGCAACCATGGGCAAGTCGACTCTACCTGACTGGTGCTACATCTGTGTGCTGTGATCGTCTCGACCTCGACCTGGATCACCATTCGACTTGGTCTCCGACACCGTGACATGGATTACGACGTGCGGAGGACACAGCAGGGCACGGGCAGGTGGTCGTTGGTCGTGCGACGGGTTTTGAGCGCTAGGGCGACGACGGATTGGTGCTGGCGCTGCTGGGCTGAGGCGCCGGCGGGGTGGTCGAGCGCCCAACCGAGCGGCGCGGTGGCCACGGGGTGGGCCACGCAGGGCAAATTTCAGCGTGGGAGCATCGCATCCGCATCGCTTGATGGGACGCCCTGGTTGTATGGACGGTTAGGGTTCATGCGGTCGGTCCAGGTGGAAGGATGGTGATGATTGCATGGTCCTGATGGGACAGTGGGTGGTGGTGCTGGTGGGACTTTTTGCCCCCCCCTTCGCCCCTCCGCTCGCCCGCCTGCCCGTCATCGTCGCAATCGCGCTCGCCTCGCTTCAAGGACGCACGCGCGCGCGCCCGACACCCTACGCCCACGATCACCCTCGCCCTCTCATGCACCTTACATCGCTTGATCCATGTAGATGGGCGACATCAGACTAATCATGTTGATTTGGGTCATTCTCAGCTGTCGGAAAGAACAAGCGATTGTCAAAGGGCAAGAAGGGCATCAAGAAGCGTGTTGTCGACCCCTTCACCCGCAAGGGTCAGTCTGCCATCTTTCGCGTTCGTGTAGGCCTCGCCCAACTGACTTTTCGTCGCTTGATCATGCAGACTGGTACGACATCAAGGCTCCTTCCATCTTTGACACCCGGAATGCCGGAAAGACCTTGGTCAACCGCTCGTCTGGATTGAGTGCGTTCCCCCGCCTGCGCCCTCGCTCTCCGCTCGCACTGGCTGGCCTGTACGAGCCTGCTTGCGCGACGGTGGTGGACAACTTTCTTGTTGCAACACACTGAACTGACCACTCCGTCTTCCGCCCCTCTGGTGCCCCGCAGAGAACGCCAATGACTCGCTCAAGGGCCGCATCCTCGAGCTCTCCCTCGCCGACCTCAACAAGGACGACGAGAACACGTTCCGCAAGATCAAGCTGCGCGTCGATGAGGTCCAGGGCAAGAACTGCCTCACCAACTTCCACGGCATGGACTTCACCTCGGACAAGCTGCGCTCGCTCGTGCGCAAGTGGCAGACCTTGATCGAGGCCAACGTCGACGTCAAGACGACCGACGGCTACCTCGTGCGCCTGTTCTCGATCGCCTTCACCAAGAAGAGGCCCAACCAGGTCAAGAAGACAACGTACGCCAAGTCGTCGCAGGTGCGCGAGATCCGCAAGAAGATGTTCGAGATCATGGCCCGCGAGGCGTCGTCGTGCGACCTCAAGCAGCTCGTGCACAAGCTCGTGCCCGAGGTCATTGGCCGGGAGATTGAGAAGGCCTCGCAGGGGATCTACCCCATCCAGAACTGCTACATCCGCAAGGTGCGTTTCCTTCGCCGGGACTGTTTTATCCGCCCGTAGCCCAACCTTGGAGCTCACCATTGCCCCCCCTTTTTTCTTCCTCCTCGACTCGTTCAGGTCAAGATCTTGAAGACTCCCCGATTCGACTTGTCCAAGCTTTTGGAACTCCACGGTGGTGATGTGGCCGAGGATATCGGAGCGTCGGTCAAGAAGGACACGGTCGAGATTCCCGTCTTGACCTCGGTGTAAAAAAGCCCATTTTTTTACAACGGATTCGACTCGAGCCGGAACGGGAAGACGCTGGCGAGAAAGGAAGGGACTGGACGGGGGAACGGTCACAGCTGTAGACGTTGAATGAGACGAGGTAACTCTTGTAGCTCGCTCTCTTGGGCACTTGAGGGGCGTCGTTCTGTTCCTTGGCGTGTGTAGTTTGGCCCAGCTCGCTTGTCCTAGGACTTTTTATGGCTCGCTCTGCTTTTTTTCCTCTTTCTTGTTTGGGTAGGGGTCCGGAATGAGCAATTTCTGTTTTCTGGCTATAAGCGTGTTCGGGCGAGAGCAGAGAGTGCAGCGTTGGAACGGTTCTTTTGGCTAAAGCAGCTTGGCGTTAGTTGCCTCGGGGACACAAGAGGACCGTGCGAGCACTTGGCTAACGCTCGCGCTCTGGGCGAGACCGACCCAGCTGAGCACTGCCTGTCTCGTGGGCTTTGGCGCGGACTGGCGCGGACTGGCGCGGAGGCGGCCGGAACGAGCTCGCTCGCGCGCTGGGATCGAAACGCCCTCTGCTGCCCACCACACCAACCCACCACACCTCACGAAACATGGCCGCGTGAGTCGAGTCGAATGTACAGTAGTGTTGTGCATGTGGAACTGAACAAAGCGACGATCGACTTGTGTGCGCCCGTCGTGCAGCGCTGTTGTTGATTGGGGTCGCATCACGACCAAGCTTGGTCTGCACAAAGGTCCGTACTGGGATGCTCGTACCGCTCGTTTCGAGGACTTGATTCCTGTCCTACACCTTCCTGACCCTCTTGTACGCACCCGTCTTCCCCCGCATCGCCTCGTCAGACACCTTGTCGGCGCTCTCCGCCTTCCGCCAACGAGCGGCTGCGGCCCGCACAACGCATACGACCTACTCGGCCCAAGCGCGCACGATCGACTTTGAACACTACCGCTCCGTCCTGAAGAACAAGGAGATCGTCGCCGAGGGCGAAAACTTGTTCAAGAGCTTCAAACCGGTCGATTACGATCTCCAGGCGCAGTTGAAGGCGATCGCCGCGTTCGAGACCAAGGCTGTGAGTTGAGTTGGGGCGGCCGGCGCGCGCGGGGGGCGGGGGGGGGGGGGGGGCACAATCGTCGGGGCAGGAGCGTGGACGATCTCGAGAGGGTTAGAGGGTTGGGAGCGGGTGGTATTCGGTGCAAGGATCGGAATGGAGGTGGTTCATAGCGCGCTGACGGGACGGACGACGCCGAGGTCGGGAATGGTCATGGCTCCTACGCGCCGCCAGCCTCAGCCCCAGCCCCAGCCTCGGAGGACGCATCCCGCCCGACCGACGACCGACCGCCGCCGAGAGCGATTGAATCTGCGGACCCAAGTCGAGTATGGCACAAGAGCTGACCATCTCTCTATTCGGTTCACATCAGGTCGCTTCGGCCAAGGAGACTGCCAACAAGATTGACTCCGAGTTGGGTGACCTCAACTCGACCCTCAAGAACATCGAGGACGCACGTCCGTTCGATGAGTTGACCGTGAGCATTCTTCTCGTCCTCTGTGGGCTGCTTCGGCGGTGCGGTGCGGCTCGGATAGCGTCAGCTGATGATGTGTTGACCTTGTGTGCGTTGCTAGCTCGATGACGTGGCCAAGGCACGACCCGAGATCACCAAGGCCGTCGAGACGATGCTCAAGAAGGGCAAGTGGACCGTTCCCGGTTACACCGAGAGTGAGTTCTTCCCCCTTCATAGCACCGCATCGTTGCCCGCAAAGACTGACTGATGGTCTCGTTCTTGCTCTCATCGATAGAGTTCGGAGTGAGTAGATCTTTGCGAGATACAACACTGGGTAACGTTTACTGACCTTGTGTTCTGCTCCTGTCGCATACCACCCTCACAGAACTTGAGTGAGTAGCCTCGACCATACCACCGAATGGGATAGCTCCATGCTGACCCATGTTTACGTTTCGCTGTATTCAGGCGCCTTCTAAACGCCGACAACATCAAAAAGGAGCATACTCGTCGTCGTGATGGTTGGTGTAGTCCGAGTTTGATTAGAATGACCAAAGTATCCCTTTCTGAACGAGCAAGGGGTGGGAGGGAGATCTCTTGGCAATGCAGCAGCTGTGTGTTATCTTCTCGAATTCGTGTTTGTGGCGAGGTGGGCCCCGTTGGGGTGGAGAGCGTGTGTCGTGCAGGACGGCCGCTGTGCAATTGTGCGCTGGCAGCTTCACTCGACGCCGACTGAGGCCGATGACGACGAGGCGCGCGTCGTTCGCCGCAGCAAATCGGCGAGAGTCGGCGAGTTCGTTGTTCTCGGTCTGCCACGTCCAACTCACACCCACCACCATCTCGGGCTCACCGCACAGAACGCGGTCCATCTTCCTGACCCGCGTCGTACACCGACCTTTTCGAGACCAAGACCACCTTTCTCGCCTCTCCCCGAGCTGGATCGGTGCGCTCTTTTGACAAGTGGTACGACGTCGCACCGTCTCACCGAGTGTGTTCCCCACCTTCGTGCAAGCCGAAACCCCTCTACCCCTCGCGTCGACCTCACGCTCCCATCCCTGTGAGGCCCGGTGTGGTAATCTAACACGACTTTCAAGCAATGGCGAGTACGGGACAGGACAGCAAGCTGTTCGTGCGCAACAAGCTGGCCGAGTACGTCGCTGTCGTGGGGCGTCGACATGGGACGTGGGGAGAGTAGCACGATGGGATCGGACGCTGACAAAGGGGCCCCCTTTTTTTCGCGCATGGACTGCACTTGTCCCTTTCTTTTTCTCTGTTGGGAAACATCGCTGTTCAGCTTGAGGGCCGAGTTACAAGGCGACAAAAAGGACAAGGACTTCAAGAAGAGAAAGGTCGTGCTCAAGCGCGTCGTGGCGAGCATGACGATGGGTCAAGTCAGTCCTTCCCCCCTCGTCTTCAGCCCCGAACTCTGCTGCCAGAGAGCTGACTTTGGACAACGTGCTGGCTGCGAAAGGACATGTCCCCCCTGTTCCCCGAGGTGATCGCCTGCCTCTCGATCGAGATGCTCGACATCAAGAAAATGGTCTACCTCTACTTGATCAACTATGCGCGCGTACGACCCGAGATGGTCAAGCATGCCATGCCCGGCTTGTTGGCTGTAAGTCGCCATGGCTTGTAGGTAGGAGCAAGTAGGCCCAAAGCATGATGGGCTGACCGTGCAGTGCTTCCGATTACGCACAGGACGCTGGCGATCGCAATGCCCTCATCCGAGCTCTGGCCATTCGAACCATGTCCTACCTCGCCGTCTCCGAGGTGCTCAAGGCCCTCGTCGACCCTCTCCACGCCTGCCTCCGCGATCGGGATCCATATGTCCGCAAAACAGCCGCCATCTGCGTCGCCAAACTCTACATGCACGATCGCCGCTTGGTCGACAAGGAAGGCTTCGTCAACGAGGTCAAGGACTTGCTCGGCGATCCGAACCCGACCGTCGTCGCGAACGCGGTCGCCGCTTTGACCGAAATCAGTGAACGGAGCGAGAGCATACACCTCAGACTGAATACGACGGTCGCCAGTCGGCTGGTCAGCGCCATGGGCGAATGTTCAGAGTGAGTGCTCGCCCTCGGCCGAGCTGAAAGATCTGCGCTAACCGAGCGCTGACTTGGTCGTCGTCTTATCTACCTCAGATGGGGGCAAACCTACATCCTCGAAGCGTTGATGTACTACGTCCCAGAAAAGCACGCCGATGCCGAGTTGTTGGCCGAGAGGATAGCGATCCGCTTACAACATTCCAACTCGGCCGTCGTGCTGACGACCGTCAAGGTCATCCTGTACCTCATGAACTACATGGGTAGCCGCGAGGTTGTCGACAACATGTGTCGCAAGCTCTCACCGCCATTAGGTGAGCCTTCGAGGAGTATCGAGGCGGGCTGAGAAACCTTTCGTCTCATCACTTCCTTCGCGGACACACAGTCACGTTGCTGTCGTCGGGCTACGAGGTTCAATACGTCGCTCTGCGCAACATCCACCTCATCATTCAGCGTCGACCTTCGGTCCTCAAGAACGACGTCAGAGTCTTCTTTTGCAAGTACAATGACCCCATTTACGTCAAATTGGCCAAACTCGAAATCATCTACAGGCTCGCAAACGAGAACAATGTCGAGCAGGTCCTGGCGGAACTCAAGGAGTGAGTGACTAGACCCGGACCTGGTGCTCCGATCCCGGCGTCATTGCAATAGTGACTGATTCAGTGCAAATGCATGGCAGATATGCGTCGGAGGTCGACGTCGAATTCGTCCGCAAGGCCGTGCGTTCGATCGGCCGACTCGCCATCAAAATCGCCTCGGCTGCCGACCTCTGCATCACCGCCCTCCTCGCCTTGGTCAAGACCAAGGTCAATTACGTCGTACAAGAGGCTATCGTGGTCATCAAGGACATCTTCCGACGCTACCCCAACCAGTACGAGGGGATCATCCGAACGCTGTGTGAGAATCTGGACGCGCTCGACACACCGGACGCCAAGGCCGCGATGATCTGGATCTTGGGCGAGTACGCCGATCGGATCGAGAACTCTGATGAACTGCTCGACGATTTCTTGTTGTCGTTCGCGGAGGAACCGGTGGAGGTGAGTTCTCGGAGAGACTGGTCCTCGCGCTTTGGGCCCCAGCCATTTCAATGCAAGGTCTCGAGATTTGTCGATCAACGCGAAGAGCGTGCGCGCTGATAGAGGCTCTGTAATCTATGATACAGGTCCAACTCGCACTGTTGACAGCTACTGTCAAGCTCTTTATCAAGCGACCAACAGCAGGTCAAGAGCTCGTCCCCAAAGTTCTCAAATGGGCGACCGAGGACGTCGACAACCCGGATCTGCGGGATCGCGGCTTTATATATTGGCGATTGCTCTCGACCAATCCCGGGGTAGCAAGTGAGATCGTCTTTGCGGACAAACCCGAGATCTCGACCGAATCGGAAGCCATGGACCGGGGCGTGCTTGATCGACTGCTGTTGCATACGGGAACGCTCGCGTCGCTCTACATGAAGGAACCGCAGACGTTTGTTCGGGGCGCACGGGCAAAGTATTTGCAAGACTCTCCCGCGCTGGACCCCTTGGCCAAGCAGTCCCAGCTCGATTCGATCCCGGTCGTGCGTGCACCGACGGCGACGAACAGCGGTAGTGGCTCGCGACCCGTCCCTGCTCCGCCGACAACGGGTTCTGCACCACCAGCTCTTCCGCCTCGACTGACAAAGAAAGAGAGCGCCGTTGAGGAATTTTCGACGCATCACGGGGAGGAACTGTTGGACGATGACGACTCCGAGGATGAGGACGTCGCGTTGAACCCCGCCGCGAACGGTGGGGGAGCCTCTGCCAAACTCACCCCCGGATCATCGAAAACGAACGAGAACAATGGCTCCACTGCACTTCCTTCCCCACTCCCGATCGACGACGATTTGGATCCTTATGCCAGTCTGGCACGCATGTCGTTCGAGCAATCGGGGCAGGGCGGTATGAGTGCGTTCAGTCAATACGGGTACGAAGCTGACCAGCCGCGACGCGCTGGTGTGCACGATCAGGATTTGTTGTAAAAATGTGCAAAAGCGCAAGGACGTTTGCGTGTAATTATGATGGTTCATCGTTGCTACTGCGGTGAAAAGTTCGGTTTCTATACAAGGGAAAGCCTTTGCCGCTGTCCTCGTCCTCTTCGAACGAGGGTGAGTAGGTGGCATCGCGTCGTGAGCAACGTTTATTTTTCCGATTTCGCATTCAAGCAACGCCGATGACGGGCCCAATGGCCCATAGGCATCTACATGATGTTCTACCCCCTTACAGGATGGCGGGCAGATGGAGACATGTGCGCGTCGGCGGGAAAAATCCAAGAGCAAGTGAACTTTCGCCAGTGCAGTCACTGATCAGACCCTTTTAACGGAAGACGGCGTTCTTGAAGGAGATGGTGTCGCCTTCGAAAGAACGAGGGGGGAGGAGCCGACGACCCAAGCCTTTCGAGCCTGTATCGATATCTATGCTGGAGCAGGCAGAAATAGTCGCTGCCAGAGTAGGGAATCGTCGCGCGCGTTGCTCGCTCAGGGCAGCTCAGGGCGCGCGGAGATGTCTCACCCCTCGTGATGGACCCCGCCCTACTCCAGTCATCTATAGTCATCCGCGCCGGCTGTGCAAGTGGACCGGTGTCCGCTCCCGAAGGGTCGCGGCGTGTACACTCGGCCAATTGGGTAAATCGAAAAAGAGTGGGTGGGGGCCGATCCGCCATCCCAATTGCAAGGACTTAAGTTGCAATAAATACCTGCGAGGTATTTGGTAAACATCGCCAAGAGCTCCCCCGACACCACCTCACGATTAAAGCCTCTCCTACCGCCTTAGCGCCCTACTGTTTTTGACATCAGAATTGACCAACTGCCTCTTATAAATTGTTGCCAAATGGCCGTGCATGGCAGGTCCCAAGTTCTTGTACTACTGTGGGCCTAGCGTGCCAAGGTTGGAATAGAATAAGCTACCTTATAACTTACTAAGCTAGCATTCAGGTGCCCCCCGGGGGGTTCCGAGATGCCCCGGCACTACCTATAGGTAGCTAGTGACTAGTGACCCGCGATAGGTACCTTAAATAACTAGGTTGGTTTCTGCCGGTAGGTGGGTAAGGGTCGCCTCGTATCTTTGTGACAACACTCAAGGGGGTTTTATTAGTGGGTATGGTTGGTTCTGTTGCAAGGTCGACGAGTTTAATACACTATTGGCTTAGCCAGTGTGCTTAAATGCATCTCCTCGGACTTTTCCAGTAACTTCTAGGCCTTTATAAAATCAAACTGTTATTGAAACCTATCATGAAGAGAAGCTTAAGGTCACACCTGGTACCTGACTTGGTCGGAAGGCGCGTCGGCTATAAGCTTTCATCTTCCGCGGACCAAGTTTACGTTTACACCTGGGAACTCCTACCTATGCGGTGCGGAATCCCATTTGCCCGGCCGCTGCTTGAACAACTGTCCGAAAGATAACCCGTTTGCGCCTATGACTGGCGTCTGTGGCATCATCTCGCGTGTTGTTAGCGACGCTCGACGCAACCTTCAATCCAAGGCTCGTTGATGCTCGGACTTGAAGGAAATTTGAATAGCAGTGCTCAGCGACAGGGTCCCATCCTTCCTAAACCCGTAGACCTTACCATTTTGTGCCTGCACAGCAACTTCACAAGTTCTCGCAGCCTCGAGATTTACAATAATCGGCGCATAGGTGGTCCCATAGGATGGAAGGTAGCTATAGATAGGTAGGTGGATAGGTAGATACTCGGTCCTTAAGCTTTGGCGACCCAGGCTGTGAAGTGTGCGCCTTGTTCCGAGTGTTCTGTTCATTGCGAATAGAATTATTGCGCATTTCGTGCGTCACCAAACGTGCAGTGGAACAGTTCCTCTTCGAAGATTGGCGATTATCGACCGCCGAGAACGTGTGGAAGCTTTTATAAGGCTCTTTTCAAGCCCGCCCGAAGCTTCCATGTCTTCGAACCTGATCCAAAAGTTTGTGGGCTTGCGCGCTTGCGCACTTCATTTCCATGCGCGAGCGATTCCGCGGCTCGTAGCCTCGCTAGTTTTGGCATGGCCTTTTATTAAGACCAACCTCGCAGGGGTGTGACGACTCACGAGCAGCTCGGACTCTCACGCGAGGCCAGAATTCAGGAGTCTAGCGATCACGACGTGGGCTGTCTCCGGGCTTCTTAGATGTTCTAGCTTTGTCAGCCCCCCATCGCTACTTGAGTGTTCAGAACCCGGAATTATGCTAGGGTCCAGCCGGGGCGAGCCGAACTTTGCCGACTTCAACTTGCCAGGTTCGCATTGAAAAGCTCGAGACTGACATGCTGACAGTCGACAGGTCGACAGGTCGAGAGTTTAGCCGTTGGAGCGTTTCGAATCCATGTGCGCGTGCCTCACACTTTCAGGATTCAGGGCCCCCCTTGTGTCGGCGCGATATTAATAAAGCGCGGGCCCATAGCGCCGATCAATGGCTTGGCCGGTTTTTTCTCCATTTGTCCATTTTAGTTCCGGGCGGATCGGCCCCACCAGCGCACTCCGATCTTCCAATGATCGACCGCCAACTAAAATTCGCGCTCCCCGTGGTTTCATTGTTGCCGGTGGCAGCACAATGGTGCTTCTTTCTTCTTCCACTCTGTCGTCCCAGCGCTGAGTAGAAGATCGTTCACAGTAGTGCGATCTGGTCACTCGCCCCTATCAGAGCCAGTGTACCCAGCTGCAGCCTTAGGAAAACGCGGCCCCTCTTCGT
The DNA here is from genome assembly GCA_022506055.1 of Microbotryum violaceum. NCBI lineage: Eukaryota > Fungi > Basidiomycota > Microbotryomycetes > Microbotryales > Microbotryaceae > Microbotryum > Microbotryum violaceum. The sequence goes on from JAKMXP010000002.1 coordinate 2,850,893, forward strand.
CTGGCGACTCGCAAGCCCAACCCCTCGAGCCGGTTCCGTCATTCCGAAGCACCGCCGCTGGCGCCCACAGTCTGCCTGTCGCGGCCAAGGGGTTATAAATTTCCGTACCCTCGGCGTATCTGCCTCCGAGACAGTCGCTTGACGTGAATCACAGCCCGCACTCGACGTCACTCATCCACCTCGAGCATCAAGTACGTTGCACTCAGACCACACCTCCGACTCTCCTCCGACTCTCCTCCGACTCTCCACGACTTCGTTAGATTGCGGACGCCAAACGCTATACTCGCTCCTAATCGACCTAATCCTTGACATTGACCACTGCGAGGCCCGTGTAGGTTGGCCCCCATGGCTAACCATAGCGAACTGGCCGCCGCTGGCCGTGAGTCCTTTTCATTCACGTATGGGTCTCAGTTTCCAGCTTCTCTTTCCAAGGTGTTCTTTTAGTTTCTTTTTCCGCCCCACGGGCTTCGTTCCCCGAAGACGAGCACCCGGTCCGATCGGTCCCCCGTCCACCAATCACCGACTCGATCGAGCCGGGCGCCGGCTACAGTCAACGCCGAAGCCTGCCGTGGGACCCGAGCAAAGTCGACGAATGTCTACTCGACAAAGTCGTGTTCTGCAGGGTCCACGTGGTGCCTTTTTTCCAAGCTTTCGAGTTGCTGGAGCACGGGTCTGGTCGACGATGCTTGGTCATGACATGAGGCTTCAGGGCCTCAGGGAACTGATCGCCGCAATTTGATCTATCCCGGAAGCGAGCACTGTTCCGAGATAATTATCCGAACGACGATCCGGAGCTACCGCGGCACGAACTCTCGCGCTCAAAAGAACATTTTCGTCCACGTTCCAAACGCTACCAGACGACTGAAACTTTATAATCCCTCGCCCTATCATTTCTTCTCAAGCAGACTCCTACTTTGGTACAATCACCACGGTCCAGGAGGCGCAGTTGATCTTGGAGGCCAGCAAGCAAGGTGTAAGCAGCTCGCGGCGACCCAAGTCGGCAAACCTGTGCCGGTCCACGCTAGGCCGCCAAACTAACCACAGCGCGTATCCCAACAGCTTCTTCCTCGGGTTACAAGACGATTGACTGACGATGAACGTGAGTCCACATCTCTTGAGCCGAGCGTGTCTCCCCTGGCTGGCTGCAACTCAACCCTCTCCCCGCTTTGCAGGCATCCAATTCGTCAAACCTGGGGCGTGTTTCTGCTGGGAAGAAGAGGAAGCGGGGATACGCAGGTGGACAGATCATATTAAATGGACCCGTGAGTCTTTTGAGGGACGCCATCGGACCTTGCTGTCGTGGCGCCGATCAACGTTCGACCCCATGCGACTATGCTGACGGACCCGTCTTCTCGTGCTCGCACAGCTTCTCGCGTGTCAGGAGCATTCTTGACCTATCTGGAGATACCTTCCCGCGGAGATGAGACCATCATCAAGCAATCCTTCTCCTCCATCGACCCTCAGACAAATTGCAAGGTGCATCTCATCGCGTACAATTCTAAAGCCGCCCAGCGATCCGGTACCCTTCGAAGTCCCCTCCACGACCCGATTTTGCAGGCCATCTTCCAGGCGAGCTTTCCGTCCTCACGCGAGGGTGGTCACCCCAGTGGCGATCTACCTCGACGGCCACTATCTGCGTCATCGTCCTCCTCGTCTTCTTCAGCGGATGCTCGATCCCCGCCCGTTGCTCCGGCGACCTTGCCGAGTCGCTTTGGCCCTCACCCCTCCTTCTCCGCGGCCAAACTCTCATACCGACGAAGCCACTCCAACCTCCACGAAGTCCGCTTAAAAGCTCACAGTGCCACGGAGGCCGATCGAGAGTGGCATACGCGTGATTCACCGCGCACGGCCAAATCGGACGGCGATCGACCGCGACCACCACTCCTCTCCTCGCAATCATTCGACGCCGCTCGCTTCAGCAGGGGCTCGGGCTCCGTCGATCACACCTCCGGCAGCTCGAATAAACCGATGTCGCCTGTTTCGATGTTTTCCAACGTCTCACCGCGCGGTTCCACTATTTTGACGGCGAGTGGAGGGCCAAGATGGGATAGTCGGGATCAGCACGGCGCCCCTAAATCCGCCTCGACGTCTTCGCTCCCGATCCCGAGCCGACATTCCGTCTCGTTAGAACGGCAAGAGATCTCCCCTACCCTTTTGACCCATGGCCGATCACGATCCTCGACCTCTTCGACGACCTCGCTAACGCAGCTCTCCCCTTTGTGGAAGGATTCGCTGCGCGGTTCGTCGCAGCCGCCCCAGGTACCTACTCGGCCAGGATCGGAAGGGACCTCTCGACAGCTCGCTCCATATAACGAATTGGCCTCGGGGATGACGAGTACGGCCTCACCGCCGCCTATGGCTTCGCTTATCTCACCGCTGCGAGGGACCTTCCTCGACGACGACGATGAGCACGAGGAGTGGAATCCGGACGACCCCGACTCGGAAGGCGGACCCCGGTTGCCAGATCAGCAGCGCGGACCCGAGGACGAGCGACAACTCAGGTTGCTGGATTGTCGCATTTAAGAACGATCCTGAGGAACGGGAACCCAGCCGTGACTTCCCATGGTAGCTGTGAAAAATTGGACGTTTAGGCTGAGCCGGTCCTCACTCTTCCCTCCCGAGTCGAACCGAACCCGCCTTCGAGGACGGAAGGCCCGGCGACCAATACTTACCTATTCCCGTTCATTACACGAACCACTCCCGTTCCCCTCCCCTCCCTTCCCCTCTGCTCATCGATGTCATTTCAGTTTCCCTATCCCGCATTTTCCTCTTGCATTCTGGATAGAACTCCCTTTGCCAATTGTACCTCCTGAGAACGACTCGGACAAACGATTTGTGGGGCCGACGCGGAGTAATCCTATACCCTCGCCTCGCCTTCGGCTTACTACAAAAATGAAGATCGCAGTCCCACATAATTTGCTTGGGCTTCCTCCTATCCCTTACCTACCTACCTACCTAGTTATTAATCTATACCATCGGTAGTGCCCCGAACAAGAAGGCCAAAGCTATCGCAGTCTGGCCAGAAACAGCGGCCCCTGTCAACGAGGTTATCGTGAGGAAGAATAACATCATTTTAATTGTTTGTGAATGTGTGGGGGAATGAACAATTTAGGTACGTAGAGCTCGATCTAAAAAATCACATTGAAGAATCGACGATCCTACTTGAAACACCCTCGATCAAGGAAGTTGCTCCAGCCCTCAAGAAGCAAGTTAACGACCTCCGCAGACTTAGGGCTCCTGATGCGCATTTAGGCGAGGTTAGCGACCTCGGTAAGATATTCGCCAAGCAAGATGGACCCTTGCACAAAGTTCGATCGATCGAGCTTCTCGTTGATCTAGAGACCAAGCAAAGCCCAACACACAAACCGAATGACAAAGCATGATAGCACAAAGGAGAAAGAACATGTCGTGTCAGTGAAGGTGGCTGTATAACAAGCGAAAACGAAAATGGATTTTGTTCTTATTTACCGAGTGAGCTCCGTCATCGCCTCGTCCCATAGGCAAGAGCATGACGTTCACGCCGAGCGCGTCTGCAAAGGTCAAGGTGATGGGGATCGATCCACCTTCACGCGTGTAATCGGGCGTCTTGCCGTACACGGTCTCTGTTGCCTTTGTACCAGCTCGGAAGTTCCAGTGGTCGACTGTTTTGACGAAAAATAAATAAATAAAGTTAGCCGGTTTCCGCGAGAAAATTGCGCGGTTTAACTTTGTGCGTGGGTAATAATTGATCCCGGCACGGCTGTGCGTGAAGCGAGCGGGATCCGACGCGCATTATCGGCCAGATTGCGCAAACCGGGACTAAGGGATCGTTCAGACTTACTCGAGGCGACCCAGGGCATACCGCCGGATAACATCTCGACCTTGAACGTGTTCTTGGAGCCAAGCTTGGCGAACTCCTCGTGGAGGTAGGTTTGGACGAGCTTCTCGACGTCTTGAGGAGTCAAGTCGGGCACGAGGCGGATCGAGAACTTGCCTCGCACGGACGAAGGGATGACCGTCTTGGCACCGGCGGCGGAGAAGGCACCTTCGATGCCGTGGATCGAGAGCGAGGGATAACGCATGCGAGCCATCAAGACGGTGGCCTTGTCCTGGCTGATCGTCACCTCGGCGCCGGCGGCTTGCTCAAAGTCGGAGACCTGCGCGGCGAAGACAATGGTCAGTAACGGCTTGCGCAAACTCCGAGTTCAATCTCTGCAGATCCTCCCAACTCACCTTGACGTCAATGACCTCGTAGCGCTTCTTCTCCTCGGGGGTCAAAGGTGCAACCTTATCGGCGATGCCGGGGACGAGGATCTCACCCTGAGGGGTGACGAGCTTGGAGAAGATGGCGAACAAGTCGGTCATGGGCTCGTGGACCATACCACCAAAGACACCGGAGTGCAAGTCGGCACCGGGTCCGGAAACGGAGACGGAGAAGTAGGCCAGGCCTCGGAGACCGTACGTGAGGCAAGGCGAAGTGGTGCCGAGCCAGTAGTTGTCCTGTCAAAGCGGACGTCATATCAATAGGGTGAACCTTGCTCAGCCAAGTAGTACTGCAGGTGCAGACTCACGGAGATGCAGACGGCGTCGACATCCTTGAAGGTCTTCTTGGCCTCGGCAACAACGACTTCCTCGAGGCCGTTGGATCCGGACTCCTCCATACCCTCGAAGCACATTCGCATGTTGACGGGCATCTCGGTGTTGGTCTTTTGGTGAGCCTCGATGACCTGTGGAATTTACCTCACTCGTGTGTGAGTCTCTCGTTGGGGTGTCTCTCTACATGGCCCTCATAGAGACGCACGTTCAACCACCCCAGAATGGGGCCCTTGTCATCGGACGATCCTCGACCGTAGAAGCGGCCGGTGGCCTTGTCCTCCTTGAGTTCGAAGGGCTCCGTTTCCCAGCCGTCGGATTTGAGCGCCTGTTTGTGATTTAGATTTGCGTGGGGTGCGCGGGGTAGGGATGGAGCACAGGAGACAGTGTCAGCGTGGGGGGATCCGAGGCCGGATATGAGTGGGGTGGGGATAGGAGCTTATGCGTTTGACGTACGGGCTGGACATCGTAGTGGCCGTAAATAAGGATGGTCTTTTTCTTGGGGTCGGAGCCGTACTTGCCTGTGTGGGCGGTACAGGGGGTCAGCCTTCCTCAAGTCCGGCCTGTTCTCGACTGGGTCGTCCCCGCGACCGGAAACTGACCGAGCAAGACGGGGGGCAGTTGAACCTCCTGGCCTTCCAGAGTCTGAGGACCGAGGGGAACGGATTCGACCCTGTGGCCGAGGTGGACAGCGGGGCGTCAATGATCCGATCGGACGAGAGAGCGGCGGCGGTTGTGGGGGGCCGCCGAGGGGCGACGGGTGTGGTGACGGTGACGTTGAGCTCGTTTCTCTCTCCGGCTGAGCCTGGGGAAGCTTATCTCGCGTCGCCCGCCCGCCCAACGAAATGAAAGGTCGCCTCCCCCAGCACCCGCCCACAGCCCAGAAAGCGCGGCATCAGCAGCCAGGATGCAACCACTCACTCGACGCCCAACTTGACGAGCTCGTCCTGGAGCCACTTGCCCATGCGGTGCACCTCAGGCCGGTACGAAGGGTCGCCCGAGACGGAGGCGATCGCGACCGACGCAGCGAGGCGCTCGATCAACGCATCCTGGTTGTCCTCGATGTACTTGGCGAAAGGGGCGGAAGAAGGCATCTTGAGTTGAGGGGTGAGCTTTACACTTGACAGTGGGTACAGCGCGGGAAGGAAGAAAGCCGACCAAGGCGAGGCGGAGCGGAGGCGCAACTCGGCCGCTGGATTATATCGGCCGGGCCCGTTCTGAAAATAACATGCAAGTCGGTGAAAAAACGGAAAAGAAAAACGTAGCGGAAGCCCTGGGCCTCCGTCTTTTTAGTATATGAATTCCTATTGCCTGCTGCCCTCTATAGGTGGGCCCAATCTAACACTTCACACATCTTCAAAACCTCGAGAAGGGGATCCAGTCCGACGTCCGAAAAGCAAGTTTGACGGGCCAGCTGTCGTCCAATATGCCATGTATCGACTCAAACGCAGCATGAGTGGAAAGGAGCTATTCCAAACAGTGGTCTTTTCGATGCGCTGAGGTCATTGTGCCTCTGAAACATTTCTTGAGATCGCTTGGGCGTGGATGGGATGTAAGGAGGACGTCGGTGTCGATGACGCGTGGCCGCGTAACCCCGCCTATCGTGGCGGGCCTACAATTACTTGACAATCATACTAAACAGTGAAAAAGTGAGAGGTCTTGAGTTGAGAAGTATATTCTCAAGTTCCGCTTTGGACTTCTGGACACCACCTCTGGCGAATTCGAAAGTTTTGCTCCCAACTTCAATGGGCATTATTGAGACAGGAATCCCTTCATCATCTCATCCTATTCCGGGGTTTCCGAAGCTATCCAAAAAATATTTCACCCTGTTGCGCTCATGTAGCAATCTCGGGAGTGTCATGAGATCTCTGTAGAGGTAGCTATTCCAAAACCCCCGACTGAAGCCCGCCTGCACAAGCCATGATGCGCGCCGGAAAAGAGCCCCAAGTGCACATGGACCAAGGGGGGGACAGTGGAAAGTGCGCTCATTAGCTGGCAACTAGTAGGAACAACTAACTGATACCCAACGCAGTGATCGAAGGGCTCACACTGTATAAGAATTTTGTTTGGGGGAAGGAGAAGCACAAGAGAGCGCTCAATCTCGGACTTGTGTGGGGGTTCGCCGGCGCAGGTAGGCTCGCAGTCACCCAACCTTTCTCTCACCTTGTCCAAGTTGATTTGAAGTTGGTGTCAACATGGCCAAGGACAACAAACGGATGCTACATTGTAAATAAGATGCAGAAAATGATAACAAGCCAGGCACAGGCACTAGAGTGCTAGATGCCAAGAACCACTTCCTCACCCACGACCCGGACTCGCCGTCCCACGGCGTCGGTTCTTCCTCTCCAAAAAAGCTCGAGCCTGCTCCCCCATCTCGATCAAAGTGTGCAAACCCGTCACCCCTCCGACGTCCCAAGCTGTACGGACAAACTGGTCGACCGGTCCGGCCATTATACTTCGAAGCGAATCCTTCAACCTTCTTGAAGGCGAAGAGGTAGGGGAGCCCACAGCGGAAGAAGTTTCGGCTCCGTCTCGGCCGACTGGAGATTTGGACGATGAAGCGATCGGTGAAGACAAAATCACCTCGCCATCGGCTTGGGTGTTCGACATCTTTCGTTGTTTGCCTTCTGAACGAGCCGACTTTGCCAACTTGCGGCGAGGATGCTGGTACGGTTCAATTTCGATAGAGAATGTCGACGACGAGCGACGACGCTTGAGCGAGCGAGCAGGACTCGGCTTGACGTCTTCTGATCCGGCCGGTTCCGAAGAAATGGAAGGAGCGATCGGAGTCGATCGAGGGACCTTACCTGCGACGGAAGCAGGTCGACCACCTCGTTCCTGTGATCCCGCACTCGAAGAAGCTTGCGATGATCGCTTCGAAACGAACGCAGAGACGAGCATCCCGTCGTCCGACGAGTCACTGTCCTCGATGATGATCGAATCTGAAGCACGGGGGCGTGCGATGGGTCTGAAGGGGGGGACGAAAGCGAGCATCGACACCTGGTGAGCTGGCTTCTCGAAAGACGCATCGTTGGCGGACGACGGAACGACCTCTTCCTTGACCTTGATCTGGGCCTCCATCGACTCCTCATCGGCGATGACGTCTGCTTGCGCAATGGCGGCTGAGGCGCCCAGGATCGAACTCTGGATTCGCTTCTGCTCGAGCTCAAGCGGCGTCTCCTCAAGCACGCTGACAGAGCTCTCCGGTGAAGGCTGTCGCAGCGAGGCGGGGATACCCTCGTCAACTCGTTCGAGGCCGAGCGAAGACGAAATCGGAGCAAGGGGTCGATCGAGAGCCGGCGACTCTTCTTCGAGCGACGACTCGAGACTTCCATCCTCCGGAATCGGCGCAGAAGCGTCGCCTTGATAAGCTGAGGTTGGCAAGGCGGCGATAGGGCGTGAAGCAGTGGCACTGGCCGTAGGAGGCTCGCTCTCGAGCGTTCGAAGAGGCTGAGCAGGCGCGGGAACGGTCGGTGCTGGAGTGACGATGGCGTCGACCTCGCTACTTCCCGCAGCATCATTCGCCGAAGGGTCCTTAGCACCGTCATCCTCAATCATTGTCTCGACGACTTGCGAAGCCGACGCGGTCGCCTGAGTCGCGATGTCCTCAAAATGCATCAAAAGCGCGACAATTGTCTCAATCTCGGGAGAGAGCTCTAGCGTCGCGAACATGGAATTCCACAGATTGCGGGTGGCGACAATGATGCGCACACTTTCCTCGGCGAATTGGTGCTGCGAGTCGTGTTCCATGATGTCGAGCACGCGTTGAACCTGGAGCAGGAGGGGGGTGAACCTGACCAAGCCCGCGGCCGTTGAGCTCAACATCAGCGCGGACTCGGTGAGAGCGAACGAGCAGAGGGAGAGGAACTGAGCAGGGAAGAATGGTCAGCAATCAAATAATCCGCGCTTTGGGACAGGCGCGACGGTTTTGACTCACTTCCTCGTCGGGAGCATTGTCAAGAATCAAATTCAGATCGGCCGGTGCTTCGCCAAGCGAGGCCTTGAGGACTGCTCGAAGAGCCACATCGAAAGCCTCCACGTCCACGTGAGCGGAAAGCGGCCTCGTGGCAACAAGGGTCGCAATGAGGTGCCCTAGAGCATTTTGGCCATCCTCCGTTACCGGAAGGGAGAGCAGTTTATCGCTCATGGATTGGACGAAGGAAGGCAAGAGCCGAAGGGCCAGACTCGTGGCCGACATGCCTTGAGTGGGTACATGTTCGCTTGCGAAGAGCATGTGAAGCCAATTGACGACCTTCAAGAGCGCGTCATCCGAGTCGGGGCGCTCTTCGAAGCAGGCCAGGACGTTGAGCCACACGGGAAGTATACCCATCTGCAGGAACGAACAACGTTCGGATCAGTCCCAAAACATCTGTGGGCGACCGAGCGAAGATGACTCACATCAAATACGGCGAGTTCGAAGCCACGAACGGGATCAAGCCGGAGCTTAGCCGCGTCCCACATCTGCGCTCCACTGAGAACGATCTCAAGCATGAAGTCGATCCTCTCAGTCGTCCACATCGAGCCCCAACCTTTGATTTTGCTGGGATCGCCCGTCGAGTCGATAGCCCGACGCGTCAATTCGAACGTGCGTCTAGCGTCTTTGCCGAGCTCGAGAATGCTCGGGTTCATGAATACGTCCAGAACCATCGACTGATCCAAGCACTGCTCTTGGACAACCTTGGGGACCTTTCCTTCCCCCGTATTGGAGGGACGAACGATCGCGGCTAACGTGTCCCATCCTACGCGTTGCGTCTCTTCGAAAGACGAGGTCATGACCGAGACGAGGTGCTTAGGTGCGACCATCTCAAAGAGATGGCTGAACTGCCGTTGGGCGCGTGCGCTTGTCGATCCGCCACAGCTGCCGAGTACGGCCTCGCCCAGACCGCCGAGCAGCGAGGTGACCAATCGAGCCAAGGCCTCGGTATGCAGTTTGTGGGACGTGCGTCGAGAAGGGCTTGCGGGAACTGGGACAGCAGTAGTGGCACCGGCAACGGTCGATGTCGCTTGTGCGTCTTCATCCGCAACCGCGGTATCGGAAGTGGCGGAAGCGGGCGCGTGGGTCGGGCCGGGAGCTGGGGGCGGTGAAGCAGGGAAGGTCCAAGACAGCTGATTGCGATGGTTGAGCATGCTCAAGAGCACATTGATAGGTTTTCCATCCGGTCTCATCACCCACAGGTCGTCCGGGTCGTTGGTCCCAGGAATGATGGCGAAAGCGTGGGCAACGTGGGACCATGCCAATGCGGACAGGGGTCGCAGAGAGGCCGGGGCGGGGGCAATTTCGAGGTGACGGAAGAGGTCGCAGTAAGGTCGGATACCTTTTGGTTCGATCTTGTGGAACGAAGTGCCCATCAAGATAGGGAGGACACCGAGGAAGTGGATGAGCCATAGGTAGGGCGTCTCGTCGATCCTCGCTTGAGGGCCTTGAGCGGCCGTAGCAGCCGGCAAGGAGGCGTTGATCTGGCCGATCAGGACAGCGAGACCAGTGACCCGAGCATGGCCTTGCATTCGAATTTCTGTCATCAGAGACTGCAAAGTTGAGAATATGAATCGTTAGCACATGCACCAGGACCATTCCGCGTCAAAGAAGATCGCTGACTTACCAACATCTGAACGGCAACCCGTCGTCGCAGCACACTCTTGTGCTCAGCCCAAGCCGCATCTTCATCTTGATCATGCTTGACGAATTCGCGAGCAAGCTTGGTCAAGACCGTCAAGGCGCGATTCCTGACCGTCGCACCTCGCTTGGCCGTATCCCACAATCCCCGGGCTGCCAAGATGAACCAGTCATCGACGGATTCGAGGAGCGCTCGCGGGTGAGTCTCGAAGAGAGTCGACAGGGTTGAAAGCGATTCCCCGAGGTTGACGCGGTTCTTGTCGTTTTGGTTGAGGATCATCGACAGCGTCAGGATGAGCGAAGGGAAGTGTCGGTCGATCGTCGCCGAGGGCAACCGCTGCATGCGCAGAAAGAAAGAGATGAAGGGGAAGACCTCCTTGCAGACGAGGGGTGCTAGGCCGTGTTGATAAGGAATGGAGAGCATCGTTGTGAGGATCGCATCGATGTCGACCGCTGCGTAGTGATTAAAGCGAGCTTGCGGTCAGACTCAAACCTCACGATGCCTCGCAATCAGGCAAAAGAGACCACTCACGTTTAAGCAATGAGCTAAACACCTCTGAACGAACGATCGAACTAAAGCACTTGATCGCGGCCTGAGCGACCCCAACCTCGTCGCGCAATCGAATCATCTCTTGCTCAGAATAACTCGACTTTTTCGGGCCCGTCGTCGGCTTCGGAGGAGGGGCCTTGCGCATCGGCGAACTGGAGAGGATGTCGTCGCTGCTATCGACGTGCATCGCATCATCGTGGTGACCAGCTTGTGGCGATCGAAGCTCTTCGTCCAACTTGGCCTGGCGTCGATTCCCCTCGACCCAGGCAGGGAAGGAGGGTATGTTGGCCAGGTCGCGGACGAGGCACGTTCTGAGCGTGACCCTGAAATCCACCAAAGGTGAGAGGGTCTTGGCGCCATCGACGATGGTCTCGGGGTGCAGACGGGTGAGGGCCCACGTCAATCGAACGTAGGCGTCTTCGACGTTGTAGAGTTCGAGCGGGATAGCCCAGGGCGACGGATGATCGGCTTCGAGGGGCTCGTCGTTGGGCTCGGGCACGACGGGGCGAATGAACGGATGTGCGATCTCTCGCAGAGACCCACGCAGAGCTTGCAGAGGTCCAAGCAACCAACAGGGGTCTTCCGGGTCCAGCTCCTTGGCGGCAGGTTTGGCCGTTGAGTCTTGGCCCGTGGTAGCTGCCGCCGGTCGTCGCTTTTGCTCGTCCTCGTCGTCGCCATCGTCCTGGCCGTTGGTCTTCGCCGAAGTTTGTCCAGCTCGTCTCGAAGTCGAAGTAGCGGGCCCTTTGCCCTTATTCAACGCAGAACCTGAACCCTGTTGTTCCCTCCTCCCGGTCGATCCCCCGTGGCGTTCCCCTCCCACCGTGCCCGAGCAGGTTGACCAAAGCACAGGAGGGGTGAGCAAAGCCTCGTCGTTCTTGGCCGCGTCGAGGTCGAAGCGCAGCGGGTGGTGTCTTCGGCCGTTCTTGCGCTTACCCTCTTCGGCGCACTTGGTGGACTCGCCCACACCAGCCGTGCCTTGATCGAACGGCTTGAGGATGCCTTTGATGTGGGACCCGTCGAGTATGCACGAGGACGACGGGGATTGCTGATCCGAGTCGGACGAAGGTGGGGGTGTCGGCAGACCGAGGAAGGAGGGGCAGGGTGATGCTGCAGCCAAAGCCAGCTTGGCCGACGAGTTGACGAGCAAGAGTTGTTCAATCGCCTCTTCTTCGTCCTCGTCGTCGTCTTCCTCATCGTCCTCTTCGTCTTTGTCGGCCGCGGTGGTGCTCGTCAAACCGAGTTCAGGTGGGCCGACTCGCGGTTGCGAAGGCGGAGGTGACGGTAAGAGGAACGAAGGTGCACCCAAAGGTGAAGATTTCAAGCCAGTCCCTGAATTGATTCCGGTGAGATGCTGGTGCTGGTGGCGCTGAGGGTGGTGGTGGTGCTGCAGGAACCTCAGCGAAGGCGAGGGCGCGTCCGCATCCGGTACTTCGTCGTCGTGATGAGCCGCGGCAAGGACCGAGGGCGGGGACTGGTCCGAGTAGATGCGTCGCCGACATTGTTGCTGCCTCCTCGATTCCGACGAGGAAAACGAAGATGAAGAGGCGGTGTGGTATAATCCGGGTGCGCGGATGGCGGCGGCAAAGGAGAGCGAGGCTGAGGCTGAGGCTGAGTCCGGGGTGGTCGCGCTCGCACGCGCTGCTGTGCGGCTCCGAGTCGGCGACGCGTCGAGACTGGGCAAAGGTTTTGACGCAAACATGACGCGACGGCGCTTGCACGAACTCGAACTCGAAGATGAGTCGGGGGTTGAGCTCGACAGTAGAGACGATTCAACGGGTCGCGAGGTGAAGTAGTCGGTCGCACCGTTCTCCTTGGACCGATTACGCCGACGTGCCCAGCTCGCCGAGGAGCCTGACCCCGCCGACAACGACAGCGAAGAGTCGACGAGCACATCAAACAGGCCCATCGAAGGCGAAGAGGCAGAGGAAGAGGCAGAGCTTGAGTTGGAACTCTTGAACAACAAGGACCATCGGCCAGCCGCGGTGGGAGTCGGTCGATCCGGTTTGGTCGGCGACGACGAAGGCGGATCCATCTCGCTGCTGAGGCCGCTGCTGCTTGGCACACTCGGAGTCGGCGAAAACGCGCTCCGCGTCGACGTGACAGCACCCAGCGAGGAGGGCACTCGGGCATGCATCGCAGTCGCATCCATCGCGAATCGACAGGAGGGACACACGCAAGGCGACGGTGCAGGGAAAGCGGCGAGTGTGGGTGTGGGTAGATGGCAAGCTGGGAGGGGAGGCGCCAGTCACGAGCAAGTGCCCCCATGCCGGCCGCCGCCCTCCGCCGCCGCATCGGATCACACTCGATCGTCACGCTTCACATGTCGCGTCCAGATCGGTTGCAGGGGCAGTATGATCTGATCATTCTTCTTAACGTTTTATTGCGAAAAAAACGTCGACCAGCACAATTATCCTGTCTCGCCCAGTGACGCGACGCGATTCATTAAGGGGCGTGCTTTCTGGTTCGTGGCCCACATCACGTGACCGGCACTAACTCCGCGCTCGGGGACTCGCAGTCCGTGCTCTCTGCTTCTCACGCTCGGCCCCGCAAACATGGTGGTCAACCCTTTTCCGATACAAGTTTAATCCACTTCAAGGTACCAAAAGACTTTTACTTCGTCCAAAGTAGGTCCTAGGCCAGGGGACCCTTGTGCACAAGTCCTCCCGCTCCCGACTGGCACTTGGGGAAGATGAGCACATCCGCGATGTTGACGTGAGCTGTATGATCCAGGTAGCCTTGCGTTCATCAGCGCTGATCGAGGACAGCAACAAACCTCGAAATACCTCGACAGCTTTTGACTCACCTGGCCTCGAAGCGGCCCAAACGATCTCCTCGGCAATGTCCTGAGCGACCAGCGGTTCCTTGCCCTCGTACACCTGGTCGGCGGCGGCCTTGTCCCCGCGGAAACGGGTGACGGAGAACTGCGTCTCGACCATACCAGGGCAGATGAGTGTCACGCGGATGCGGGTAGACATCAGTTCCTTCATTAACGAGGTCGTGAAAGCGTGGACGGCGAATTTTGTCGCGCAGTAGATCGCGCCCCCTGGGTACGCGTCCTTGCCGGCTGGAGGGAAAAGATTGTGATCGGGCGAATGAGTAATCTGGAATGAAACACCAGCATTAGACGAACTGACCGATGGATCCGAGGTTGATGATGTGACCACTCGTGGGCGAGCGGCTCTTCATCTCCTTGACCATGATCTGAGTCAAGGTGATCAGGCCTCGCACGTTGGTGTCGATCATGGTGTCAATGTCATCATCCAAGATGTCGCCGATCTTTTCCGTTCCATGGACCAAGCCGGCGCTAGAGTTGAAATCAGGTAGAATAGTCAGACAGACGAAAGGAGGCAAGGGAATGAACTTCCAGAATCGCGCGAGCACGACTCACTTATTGACCAACACATCAACAAGCCTCAGCTTCTCTGGGATCCTCTTCAGAAGACCTTTGACGGCCTGGCGATCCTGCATGTCCAAGGTCAAGCATTCGACCTGTCCGCCTTGACCGGTGCCGCCTTGCGCATTGGCTTCTTTGGCCATCTTGGCGACCTCCTCCAGTTGCGGTTGTCGACGAGCGGTGAGCACCAAGTTGGCACCACATCGAGCGAACAGGATCGCCGTTTCGGCTCCGATACCACCTAGGCTCCGTTGAGTGTTGGACACGAAGAGGGTAGGAAGCAGGAGAGGTGGGCACGAGGTGGGGGGCGTCGATGACGACAGTGAGCGACTGCAAGGCTGCCGCAGCCATCATAGCACGAGAAGTGACTGACCTGATGCACCAGTGATGAGCACCGTCTTTCCGGCCAAACGAGGGAATATGATCGACATCGTGAAAGTGGTTGGTGAGGGTAGAGCGGGTCGTAGGAGGTTCAACAGAGCCTCGACGGCGATCGACCGCGCTAGTCCCACCCGGCGCGGTACCCTGGATTCTTAAAAGAGCACGACGCACCAAGACCACGTCGAACGTACAAATTTCTTCTGCTTCTTGTGGGCTCCAAGCATATGTCATTTAATTTGATCAAGAGAGATGACAGTGCTTACGAGCATCACCATTTTCGTGAGCGACTCGAAGATCGGAGTTCGACGTTCCACAGCCTCGAGGACTGCTCGTCTCGCAGGGGGGGTGTCGGCAGCCTCAAGGGCCAAAGGCAGTATTCAGGAAGTCTTCTATCACGTATACTTGATGTACTATCTCCCAGTGCGTCTGATGCGGAGAAGTCGGGCCTCGAGTGCTTCCGCCTCGACCACTGAGCAGATCGATCAGCACTGGGTGTTCGATTCCCATACCGATTCTCACCCTGCAGTGGCAGCCTTTTCATTCGTGGTCGCTAGTGCAGCAGCAGCAGCCAGCAAATATTCCGTACACTGGCAACTTGTAATGTATCTCCTGGTCGGGGGTTGCTGTATGGCCAAGGACTGCTGCCAAGGACTGCTTTATTGATTCGATTTGTTCCGTTCTACAACGACACTAGCTGAGGCTATCACCAGACATGAGCATCTATACGGGTACAGCACTTGCTGATCCAATTCAGTGGAGGCGACGTGCAGGTTTTGCCATCCAAGCGGTTCACTGCAGATGACCGTCCTTTGCACCAAAGAACGCGTGCGCTTTATCAGGTAACGTTGTACCTTTCAAACTAATTGAGACCTAGACCCTTCCCAGCTTCGAGAATATACCCTTACAATACCAAAGCCAAAGCTGCCGCTAGGAGGGCCGTGGCGGGAATCACCAATTTCTCGGCTCCGGACGACTTGTTCGTCGTCGAAGCAGCCGCTGTGCTGCCGGTGGCCGTACCACGAGCCGAAGAAGAGACCGTGGTGGCGTTGGCGGTCGAGGCGAGGACCAGCTTGCCGGACGAATAGTCAAAGCCGGGGTCGACTGATTGAGGGGTCGAGACGCCGAGCGCGGTCAAGTTGATAGGGGTGAACGAGGTGAGCGATCGGTCGACGGACGCATCGACAAAGATGGCGCCGCCCGTGGGCGAGGTCGCGTTCAAGAAAGCAGGCGCAAGCACGGGGGTCCATTGGTCGGCGTTGAGAGGTCCGGGGAAGACGCCCGTCAAGTTGGTCATGGGCAAAGTGCTGTTGCCGGTGAGGCCGTTGAGCGAAACGTTGATCGCGTTCGCCACCCAGCTGTAAACGTTGTTCATGGTCTTATTGGCATCACCACGACCGAGTGTGCCGAGACCCCAGTTGGCCTCGACCGTGCTGAGACTCGAGTAGTGGGTGTAGTAGTTATCATCGGTCTTGTTCATGAGGCTCGAGGGCAGTGCACGGCCGAGAGCAAGCGTCCAGACCTGGTTCGCGATCGTGTAGGTTTCGTTTTCGTCAAAGGTGAGCAAGATCAACGTGCGGTTGTCGTTGAAGTTGGGATTCTGCAGCAGAGGCACAAGAAAGTACTCAAGCCACGCCGAGGTGAAGTCGATGTTGGTGTCGTGGGCATCGTTGACCAGGTTGGGAGTGATGAAAACCCACTGGGGAACCTTGCCGGCGGTGACATCCGCGGCGAGGTCGTTGAAGTTGCGGTGGCGAAGACCCCTCGACTCGACGCCAGCGATCGAGTTGCAGATTACCGTAGGGTTGTGCCTAGTGGAAAAAGTGCAAGCGAGTTAGCCCCCGGCGCGTTAGTGTCCATTAAGAGATTGCAGGCTGAGCGTCCGAGTCGCCAGAACGTGAGGGCGGCAAGCCAGGTCACCAAACTCACTTGCGGACATAGTAGGTGTAGTGCTGCGAAGCGTTGCCCGTGAGGTAGTTGGCTTCGGTGTAGTTGAAGCCGGTGAACCCATCATAGGGCATGCTCTCTTGGTAGGACGCCCATGAAATGTTCTTGGCCTCGAGTAAGTCGACGATCGTCGACACGTTCTTGGGTAGAGCACGGAGTTGATCATTGTCGAGACCAAAGAAGTCGCCGGTTGCAGCGCTACCAAAGGAATTTGAACACGACGAGCACGGTGTGAGCGAGGTGTAGCAACCAGTTTGCGCAGTCGAGTCGTGGTAGCTACAATGTGAACTTACGCGATGTAGTTGGGCTCCGAAGGGTGAGTGACAGCGTAGTACGAGGTCAACGTAACACCCTCACCGGCCAACTTTTGGAAGGTGGGAGACGACGCAGCTGGGTTACACAAGATGGTGCGGAGAAAAATCTGCAGTCAGCATGGATGCCGGCAGCTCTCGACGCGGTAGAACGTGCAAACACCGCTTGGGATGACGGCTGTGCTTGTCCGTTTCACTGCCCGACCGATATCCGACTATCACAAGGGTGTGGCGGAGAAAACTCACCGGTGGCGAAGTCGGTGTTTTCGAGCCAGATCTGGATGAAGCTGTTGAAAGGCAAGCAAAGACTTTGTCAGCGCATGCGCAAACATAGGATTGTTCACCGAACGACGAGGTTTCTTACCGATCAAAAGACCTTCCCGCGACAACGGGGCCGTTGTTCAAGGTGCCGTTGGAGGCGCCTGTGTAATTCGTGGTCTGCGACGTCGGAGACGTGCTCGGGGGTGAAAAGGGGGTCGAAATCTCGGCCGCGACGAACTGGGCGGCGGCGGCGAGGGAGGCGAAGGACAATACGGCGGATCGCATTTTGGGTATCGATACTGCTCCTTGAACTTTGTATCAGGTGTCTGTCTGAGGAAGCTCTGGGGTGACCGAAGAGAGGAAGAAGGGAAGAGGGAGGTCTGCGGCGGAGAAGTTGAAGTTTGAGCGCTGACCACAGGCTCTCCTCCGCGACAGATCTCCGCGATTGGCGGGAAAGAGTGTAGCACATTGATCACCGCTGGCAGTGCAGCAGTGACCGCCCAGTGCCCACTGCACTGGGGCGGCCCACATCCATTCAGACACACGGCGGGGGCTTCATTGATTCTAAAAATATAAGCCAATCAGGCATGAGCTAAATCCTACAGAGAACCGCTCTGCCGCAACGTGGAACTAAAATGGAGAGTTTTGAGTTTCCACCCCCGGCCGGCCGGCGGCGGCGGCGAGCGCGATCGATCCGGCCTCAGCACTCCGGCGCTCCGGCCGGCGCCGCGCCGCAGCAGAGCGCGTGTACACAACCATTCGGAAGCCAAAGCTGGGGCAACACTTTGAGATGAACGTGCTCGGCAAATTCGCTAACCCCGATCCGTATGGCAGGTTGAAGCACTGTGATGAGGCTGACGACCTGTTTCTCCGCCGGGGGATGTCTGGCGAAATTATTCTGCACTGCCGATCCCCATCGGAGAAAATGCCTGTATTGCTGAATGGCCTCATTATGCTACAGCCTAGGTACCTTGCAGAGCATTAGTGAAAGACTGAATGCACGAAATGTTCCAGAAGGTTAAAAAGGGTCACTCGCGCATAGACAAGTAGCTTGTAGGGACTGAGGTTGGATGTTCGCGCACGTTGCCCGACTTTCAAGCCGAGTCGGTAACGTAGCTGTCGGCAGAGTCGAACGTGCGCGGCGCGCTCTATTTTGGGAGCTTCCTCCCGCCTGCTATAACATAACCTACCTACCCATCTTTGATCACTTCGGCGGGATGTGCCCGATGTTCAACTTGCGCTGAGATGATCAATTGTCATTCGTCGGTCCCTCGCGCTCGCTCGAGAGAGCCGTGCCTGGGTCCGCATGGACTCACGTTCGAGGGTGGGCGTCTGACGAGACCATTCTTCAAATTTTGAGTGGCGAAGCAGACCTACCTACCGGCTCAGATTCCTCCCCACCGAACCTTCGTCAATTATCCACATCAGTTTTAGCCTGCCTCAGGACTCTAGCATCAATATTCACAGCTTGAGGACTCGAATTGTAAGTGTAGGAGCGTGTACTAAAGCTCAAGGCCTTGCTGGCCACCGTACTTCCGGCGCCCTGGCATACGACGAGTCCGCTGACTGACGCGTTGATGATAGACCCACCTGACGAAGCATGCGAAATGAATACGACAACGTGAACGAGTCGGACAAGAAACACGCCGAGTCGGATGGCGAGCCTGAGGCAGTCGCCTACAGCTCGGCCGGTTCCAAGTCGTACGGCCGGCGTCGCGGTGTGATTGTCGTGTCAGTGGCAGCCTTGGTGGTGCTTGCTGTGGGGTTGGGACTCGGGCTGGGACTTGGTCTGAGGAAGCTTCACCACTCCGATTCCACTTCCACTACACCCACTGCATCGAATGAGACATCAAATTCGTCAACCTCGGGGTTGTCGGCGGTGGTGCAACAGCCGTCCAGCAACTTTATTCTGCGCGGTGCTGCCGCGATGAGGTCGGAACCGGCGCAAACTCAAACCTACCAGTTCGTCGTCGAACAGCGAATGGGCTCACCGGACGGCTTCTTGAAGAAGATGCTCGTCGTCAACGGTATGTTCCCCGGCCCCACCATCGAAGCAAGCCAAGGCGACCGCATCGTCGTCAATGTGACGAACAAGCTTCCGAACGCCACCGCCATTCATTGGTGAGTTTGTGGGGCTACAGAGAACTCGTTCTCAATGAGAGGACTGACTCGGATGCTGCGCTCCCTCTTTCGATGGTAGGCATGGTCTTTTCCAACCCTTGACCCCTTTCTATGACGGTACCGCAGCCATCACTCAGGTTAGTCAACCCAGACTCCTGTCACCTGAAAAGCCGACCGGTTCTATTCGGCCCCCCGGACCGGACGCTGATCCCCGAACCCATTTGGCACTGTGGCATCTTTGCAGTGTGGCATTCCGCCCGGAGATTTCTTGGTCTACAACTTCACCCTCGGAGACTTTTTCGGCACGACGTGGTGGCATTCTCACTACTCGACGCAGTACACTGACGGCATTGCCGGCGCGCTCATCATTCACGGCACGAACGAGACAGTACCGGCGTCCGACGGAGAAGTGGTGGTGCAGATGAGCGATCTTTGTGAGGCTAGTCTGTACCTGGGGATTCGCCTGATTAACTTTCAAGACTGACTCGGACCGTACCACCAGACCACACCTTTTCCACCGACCTGTTGAAGCAGTACCTTTCGGCCCCTGGCATCACAGGCCAAGGTGACACGGGTGCGGCACAGGGAGACGAGCCCGTTCCTGACTCTGGAACCATCAACGGGGTCGGGCTGTGGGGATCGACCAACGCCTCGTATGCGAACTATACGCTCGCCCCAGGAAAGATTTACCGACTCCGTTTGGTCAACTCGGCGTCCTTCTCCGCAGTCAGAGTTTCGGTCGACGACCATGTTCTGACGGTCATCGAAGCCGATGGCACCCCTATCATTCCTTACAATGTTACCGGACTCGACATTGAAGTCGCACAAAGATACTCTGTCCTCTTAACCACCAACAGAGCTCCTGGCGCCTACTGGATGCGCTCACTTGTCTCACAAGACTCCTACACGGTGAGTTGCGATGAACAGCGAAGACTCGTCCGAGGCTTGCTTCTCAGGAGCTGACTTCCCACCCGCACCTGACAGTACGTTCAACCCGGAGGTCAATACAATCAGCTCGCAGTAATTCGCTATGGTGCGGCGGACGATGCGCTGCCCAACTCCGCTCTAATAAATCTCGATCCCGGATCCGGTACGAATTCCACCTCGGACATGGACGTCGCGTCTCTGCTACCTGCGGTATATGTGACCGCTCCCAACGCTACCGTCAGCTATCTTGTCAGCGTTTCGATGCAAGAGACGCCGAACGGTATCTGGCGATCGTTCGTCAACTCGACTTCTTGGTCGCCTTTGCAAGGCCAAGCAAGCTTGTTCTCCGGTCTTGGCTTCACGACCTCGGGCGCCAAAACCTACAATGATTCGCAGCTCATCGTCACGGTCCCAGAGTTGGGCACGGGTTCGAAACAGCTGGTACAGGTCGTTGACATCATCATCAACAACTACGACGACGGTGATCATCCCTTCCATCTCCATGGCAACAAGTTCTGGATCGTCGGGTCCGGCAACGGCCGGTACCAGAACCAAACCTTGAACAGCGCCAACCCGCTCTACCGCGATACGACCCTTTTGAGCGCGTACACCTGGACGGCACTTCGCTTCGTGGCAGACAACCCGGGAATGTGGATATTACATTGCCATCTGTCCTGGCATATGGCCGCAGGCCTGGCCATGCAATGGCTCGTTCAACCCAGCAAGATCCCGAGCGCTCCCCAAGTCATGCTCGATCAATGCGCAACGATGAGAGGTCTTGCTTCGGCAGGGAGTGCCTAGTAGTTGAAACGCTAGTAGGATGTATGGCTCTGTATCTATTATGTAACAAAAATGCGATATGTAGCGTATGCTTCAATGGGTTTCTCACGAGTCAGGCTAACGGAGCATGAGAGACTCGCCACCGACACATCCTCAAATGATCCCGACTGTCGGCCAACTCAGAACGAAAATTCTGACTGACGCAAACAGTGGACGTGGGGAAGGAAATCATTCCAATTATACACCTTCACATGGCTCCCTCATTAACGGTCTATTGTTTCTTCCTCTCCTCTGCCGACACTTGCTTCACTTGCTTCACTTGCTTCACCTCCTCCCCTTTCGCGACCTCCGCCTCCTCCTTCTTCTCCTCCAACAACCTCTTGGCTTGCTCCTCGGTCAGTTTTTGACCGTACTCGTTCGCTCGGGTCGGGTCGACGCGGTAGATGTACATTTGGTACTGCGGTGGTTTCAGAGGGGGCGGGGGGTGCGGGGGCGTGTCAGCACAACACGAACGAAAGCGCGAGGAGAGAGCAAGATCATAAGCGCTCCGTGACTCTAAACTTACGAGGAGGACGAGGAAGACGATGTCATCTCGGAAGACGGCGAGGCGGTGGAACTGAAGCCGTGCAAAGTGGATCAGGGATCATTGAAGTTAAGCGTCCCCCTGTCCGCGCTTGCCCGTCACTGCACGGACTTACCAAAGGTTGCTTAACGACGAAAGCGGCCAAATCATCAATGATCGTCCCAAAGAACTTGTACGCCATCGACTTCATCGGTAGATGCGCCACACTCTTCAACTTGTAATTGATGATCAACTGCGGCACCAACTGCACGAACCCGAACGCATAGACGAACGACACGGCGGTGGTGATGCAGAACGAGTACCACCCTTTATGTTCGTTGTAGTAGAGCGAGTAAAACGTGTACGCGATGAGGCAAGGTACAGTCGCGTAACCTACGATTCGGAATGCGAGGCGATCGTATTCCTGCGTGCGCTTCTCTTCCTCCGAGAGTACGTGCTTGTCCTTGATGAGGAGTGTGTAAGGCAAGACACCACCGGCGGTTTGGGGGACGACAGAGATGTCGACCGCTTTGGTGATCTTCCAGGCTTCGACCGCCAGACCCAAGCCTTGAGTCAAGAGGATAACGTTCGAGGTATCCTCGTTGTGATCCATCAGATAGAGGAGGATGATGAGTTGCACGACAACGTTGGTGATGATGGTATTGACCGAGGCGCCGACGAGATCCTTCTTGGAGCGCCAGTGCTTGACGTCCGAGGTGAAGGCGAGGAACTCGAAGACCATGTGTAAGATCGAGCACACGATCGTCGCGATCAGCATGTAAGGGTTGCCCTCGACTGCAAACGAGTCACCGTACTGTTAGATGTTGTGTTCTAAAAATCATCCCGATAGCTCGAGTTGTCACTTGCCGAAGATTCTCTTGATGACATCAAATGCATCGCCGGTCCCCGGTGCGGCAGATTGACTCGACTTGGCCATCGAGTCTTCCAGCGTGGCAAAGATGGTCCACTTGAAATGACTAATCGGTTTGAGTTCGATACGGATAGGGAGGCGACTGAGTAAAGCGAAAGACGGAAGAAAGTTAACATTGATCTGTCCGTCTCGCAAAAACACTTTCTCTGATTTCATTCACTGACCTTGTCGATTCATTGATCGGCTGCATATGTTCCTTCATCAACCAAAAATCGTTCGCCCACAGGATAGGGTACATGTACCCATTCCCCGCCTCATCCTTGCTCTCCCCAGCCTTTTTGACGTGTACCTTCAAAGGATCGGGCAGGCGCGTATACGCGACGTTGCCCGATCCCGTGACGAGCTCCAAAGTGACGTTGGGGTGGTAGTATGGGACAATGGGTTTGACCTCGTTCTTCTCGCGTTCGACTTCGATCGCTTCGATCGCCAGTTCCTCTTCGGTCGGTTTCGAGGATCCGATCAGCTTTTTGGCGTGGCGCACTTTGCGAAGCGGCATGTAGCGTGTGAGGACTGAGAGATATCGAGTTCGAAATCAGTGATCTGATTGGTGGTTGATCGATCTCTCCTCTCGGACCTGTCCATGGAGAGCACTCACGTTTCCGAACATGCAACTTCTGCTCTTGATCGACCCCGGCATCGGCCCGAGTGACGAACACATCCAGATAGAGCGAAGCGTTATGCTGGACACTCTACTTGAACACTCGTCATCCAATCAGCAACGCACATCAGGTTCGCTTGCGATTGAGGTTGGGTCGTACGACGTACCTTGGGCACCTCGAATTCTGCCTCAAAGACCTTGGTCTCCCATCCTGAAGCGTACGGGATTCCGTCCCATCTGACCTCGGGTAAGACTACTCCATCGGTCGATGCTTCACCGTCCAGAGAGGTTGATAACCGAGCGATGACATCCTATAGGAAGAGAGCGCGCGCGAGAGAGAGAGCTGAGCTACACCCTTGCCAAGCAGACTTGAATCTGGGCCACGTCTGAAGAACAAACTGACGAGCAAAGAGCCTTCCTCCCAAACCGCTACCAGCGTCTCCAAAGGTCCGCCTGCACCGACCCCAGCACCTTTCGTCGTCGAAGCGACGGTGCCTCGCTCCCCAACCTTGACGGGATCGGATCGAGCACCTCCAGCTCCACCAGCACCACCTCCGGGCACCAAGGAAGCTGCGCCTCCGGAGGCTGAACGAACCAAGGGCTTAACCCCGTTCGCGGTGGCATGTTGACTTGTTCCGGGGAGGTATCGTACTGTATCATCAGGGGGTGAAGCCGAACCAGGCATCAGCATCCCTCCCTTCCGTTCGCGTGCGGTAGACCACCCAGCCTTGCTGCGACTCACAACCCCAGTTCACGACGATGTAGACCATATAAGCCTGCGCCAACGACTTGACGATCGGATTATCAAAGAAACGCGGTGCTTGCGCTGGTTCTCGTCGTCTTGGACCGGCTGCTGTGGCTCCGACAGCACCTGCTCCTGCGCCGGCTGAGGCTGGAGCGCCACCTCCACCGCTGGCAGCGGGTGTGGATGAGTCGGCCATCGCGTCTATTGGGGAGGGAGCTTTCGATCTTCTGCTACGCTGTGCGCTCTAGGCGGTAGGCAGGTGGGGGAGAGGGGGGGCTGGGAGGGGAAAGATGAGATCCCGGGCAGCCGGGCAGACGACGTCGGAGATCGACCTCGTGGTGCTTTCGGCAGCTTTCCGCGAAGGTGTGCGCAAACGTGGCCCCGCCGGAATCCGAACCCTATTTACGATCAAAAGTCCTCGAAAGAAAAGGCTGGGGCATATGGAAACATTTTGAAGCCAAAACTCTCATTTTCTAACAAGGTCGCTCTTTCGATCAGAGTTACCGCCGTCCTAGTCTGCTCTTGGCCGGGGCAAGATCCTCATCGTCCGCAGACCGGGGAAGAGCTCCATCCGGTGCCGATCCTCAGCTCGCCATCCATCAACGAACTTCATATCCTGAACCGGCTCCTGACCAAAGCAAACCACATCAATCCCGCCACCACGCCCCCCACATGCCCCGCCGAATCGGTCGTACCCCCTCTTCTCCCCAAAGCGCCATACAAATCCCATCCCAAGATACCGGCCACACAAGCCCAGGCGGGGACGGGGACGACGAAGAAGAGGAGGAAGGTCGTTCGAGGGTACGCCGCGGCGAAGAAGGATAGACAGCCGTAGATGGCTCCCGAGGCACCGTGGGCCGAGTAGGCGAGCGATTGCGAATGAGGAAGGGAGAGACGGGAGAAGAGGAGCGAGGTCAAGGACGCGACCGCGCCCTACGAGTCGGACAGGGAGATTGGGGCTTCAGAGTCAGTGGTGGAGTGTACGACGGATGGGCAAGAGAGTTGGAAACTTACGGAGAATAGGTACAAGGAAAGGAATCCGGCGTTGCCGAGCATCATCATCACCGGGGGTCCCATAAAGTAGAGGCTGCGGAGGGAGACAGGATTTTCACGTGCGGTCAGGACTTCTCCAGCTGCACGATGGTTGACGACCTCAACGTACGAAACCAGATTCATCAAGATATGCCCTGAGGATCGATATCAAAGAGTGGTCAGTGTCTTGTCTACGACCCGGTACCTGATCTGAGCCACACACCTGTGCGCTCATGACTGAAACAACTGGTAAGCAAACACCATACCCTGCCCTGGGTGATGTTCCTCCAGCTGGTGGTGAAGTTGTTTTGCAAGTTCCTGACCAAGGAAGGATCGCGGTACTGCTGGTAGACCTGGAGGGCGTACTGCCACGCGAGGAAGACGGCGACGTTGAGCGCAATCAAGGCGTAGAGGATCGTATTGGGCGAGAACGAGTTGAGCCGCGCCACGAGAGAGGACGAGCGTGGTTGGGAGCGGGGTGAGTGCGAGGAAGGGTAGTAGGAGCGTGGGCCGTGGGAGGGGCGAGACGAGTGCAGTAGCCGACGTAGGATCGGGGATGATGTCGCTGAGGACGGGGCATGTGGGGGTGACGTCGACGGGGCGCGCGGCGCTGACGATGGGCGCTGGAACGCAGTCCGTAGTCCGGAATATGCATGTGCTGTTGTATTCGGTGTTTTGAGTGTTGTTCCAGCTGCGATCGGCGAGACGAAGCGCGCTGTGCTGCTTGAGGAGACGTGACACTGACGCTGTCCCGGGCCCAACGCGAGAGGAGTCCGGGTGGGATTGCCACGGAACGCGAACGATGCAGCTTCTGTGCGACACGATGTCCACAGTTGGGGTGCGACAAGCAGCCTTCGAGACATGTCGGGCTTCGGCGTCGTGAGCCAAAGCGGGTACGGCGGAGTCGTGGGAAAGCGGCCAGAGGAAAGAGGGAGAAGGTGAGAGAAGCGCCGCGCATCGACGAAGGCTGACCAAATCGCCTCATTGAGCTGTTGCCTCGCTTTGCCTCGGCCCCTGTCGTCCCTGTCGTCCCTGCTCGTCCCTGCTCGTCCCTGCTCGTCCCTTTCTCTTGCTCGCCCATCGCCCCATACGCGTACCTGATCAGACCCTGTCCGTTTCCGGATGGCTACCCCGTCCCTTGCCCAGGTCGCTGAAGCCTCCGCTCCGCCCCCGCCGAGCTCGTGTCTGCGCCCGTCCACTTTGACCCCCACCTCGACCCCGCTCAAGCTTGCCACATCCCCCTTGGCCCAACACGCCACCTCCACCGCCTCCCCTTCCTCCCCTTCCTCCCCCATGTCCCGCCACCGCTCCCCTCCCCCAGTCCAGGCCGAGGATCCGCCCGTGCGGGTCTCGGTGCGTCAGGTCCGGCCTTCGGGGAGGGTGCTCATCCCTCCGCCAAATTTCGGCATGGTCGAGGATTCGCTCTATAGATCCGGTTAGTCATCGAATCAAGCGATATGACGGATCCGATCTTGGCCCAACTAAGCTAGACTTTGCCGTCTCAGGTCAACCTTCGGAACTGAATTTCCCCTTTTTGGAGAAACTCGCGCTCAAGTCGATCATTTGGTTGGCGCCCGAGGATCCGAATCCGAGATTGCAAGTCCACCGACACCGATAGCTACATTACCTGGCCAGCTAATTAGTAGGTCTTGCATCCCCCACAGCCTCACCTTTCTCGATGACCAAGGCATCAAGCTGTATCACCTCGGCGTCGAGAACGCGGTCAACTACGACCCCATCACCGAAGAAGTCGTCCTCCAAGCGCTCGACCTTGTTCTCAACCCTGCAAACGCCCCCTTGATGATCATGTGCAACTTGGGCAGGCATAGGACCGGAACGGTCAGTTTGACCTTTTGCTTGATCCGAGCTTGGGCAGAGCTCAACCGAGCTGATTCTCCGAATGGCTGGGCTGGGATAGGTCGTGGGTATTTTCAGGAAGCTGCAAAGGTGGAATCTGGCTAGTATATTGGAAGAGTATCGAAGGTGAGTTTTGTGTGCTATGTTTTTTCGCGGAGAACGAGTCCGCTCACTATGTCGACCTCTATCGTAGATTTGCGGGTCCCAAAGTCCGCGTTCTGAACGAGCAGGCAAGACCCACATCTTTCTTCTGCGTTGGGGTGGCCGGCCAAGCTGACCAGAAAATCCCGCCATGACATCACTTCCCCACCAACTCTCAGTTTATTGAGTTATTCGTAAGCTTATCGAAGCAGTCTCAAAGGCATGTCATGTCATTGACCCCTCGTCCTTTCCCTGTGCAGGACGGCGATCTCGTTTCGGTCCCTTTGCCACCTTGAGCTGGAGCGGACTCGTTCAGCAGTGATTGGCAAGAGTGGATCGGCTCGGGTAGAATGGTCCATCATCATACTTGTTGTAATTGTACGTTCCCCGCGTTTTCGTGCGCTTTCACTCGACGCTGCCTGTTCGGAAATTGTGGTGACATGCCCCGCTCTAGCGGGCTGGCCGAAATGAAAAGAATGTGACGTATGCCCCGTTACACTAAAATCCACGGCTTAACCAGGCAGCTCTGGCTACTCAGGTACTCAGATGCGACTTAAGGGGCTTTGCTATAGAGCATCCTAAGCTCTGGAGGGCCTGGGTACTTATACGCACGTTTGGCCGAGTTGCCCTCTAAATTTTGTCTTGCCTGAGCATGGCAAGCGGAAATGAACTCCGCAATCTGCTTCAATCATGATGAAGCTTGTAATATGTGATGACCATATCCTGAAGCACGAACCGCCAAAGTCCTTCACGGGTGTGCTCGAAATGTCACGCTTTCGCCCAGGCGTCGCCCCTCGTTTGACTTTGGGCAGGGCACACGCACCCGCTCGGACCACTTTCATCCCAAAAAATGGACACTTTGGATCAGTATTGCTTCGGCCACTTAGGACTGTTCAGGAAACCCGCTGCCAGTTGGCAAATCGCCTTTTCTCCACTGAATCCAAAAAACGGTGTTTGCAATTCCGCTGATCGTCCCTGTTTGCCAAGGTACAAACAAAAACCTCAAGATGGCCTTGAAAATAAGTCGGAGGGCAACTGGGCCAGACGCGCGGATAAGTCCCGAGGGAAAGGCTTGGTTGAGCTTAAGAGCGTTCGTCCCCTGACCGCGGCGGGCCTCATGGGCTGAGGGAACAAGCAGCCGTGCGAGTTAGGAGGCAACGCCGTCACCGCTGGGGAAAAGGAGAGGTTCCGTTCGGGCTCGGCTCGTGCGAGGTATCAGTCGCATCGTTCAGTCTCCTGCGGCGTGCATCCACCTTTATCCTAAGCCTACTTATCTTCACAATCTCCGTGTCACTCCGGATCTCAACGCGTACTGTACCTTCGTCTGGGCACCGTGTACGTATTACGTTCGTGCGATCTCTTCGTCACAGTCCGAGACATTGACTGCCAAGAGCGTGGCGTCGGACAGTCGGACCAGCCTGGATCGGTCGCCCGAGCAGCTAAAATACTCCATCAAACCGACTTCCCCAACCTAGTATGACCCAGTCATTCCCTCCGTCGGCTTCAGCACCCAAACCACCATTGTCATCATCACTGCCGCCACCACCGCCACCGGCCACGAAAGCCTCGGCGTCAACACCGATTTCAAATCCCGGTGATCATCGTTCGACGGCCTCCCTCGAAGCCGAACAGCTACACATCCTCATCAACAACCCAGAGTGGGAAGACGAATTACAACTGTTGACGTATCAACCCTCGACTGCACCCGAATCGCTCGTCAACTGCCTCCGTTCGGCCCGTCGCTTGACACCGATTCTGTGGGCTCACCCCGTTAAGACGTACCTTGGGGTGTGTTTGCTCGCGTTGTGCTTTGCGGTCGTCGTTCGTTGGCTGGGTGGCGGTTGGAACGGCTCGAATCACCCAGGGCATGGGGTCGTTACTGCCAGAGCACCGCAGCAGAGGTGGCTTTGACGCCGACACCGATCGGAGCTCGGCCAGTGTGTCGGCAGCGTTTCAGGGGGCGTGTGCGAGTCCGAGTTCCAAGTGATGGGTGAGTGAGGATGCATAAATCGTTGCTTGTTTTGACCAACACCATTTGCGATTTTCCTTCAGCACCTGTCAGGATAGAAAAGAGTACGTGGTCCAAAGAAAATTATTGAAGGAATTATGGGCAGTACTCTGAAAGCATGAGGTGAGCGTGATCATGCACGAAGTCGATGCTCTTCTGGGTGACGTGGACGCCCGTACCGCCGAGGTAAACAAGAGAGGCTGACACACTGGTTTCATCAGATGATCGTATTAGACTGTACCTCCATATCGATTGTAGTGGAAGATAAAACTCGAGTGTGATTGTTTTCGAGGCAAAAGTGCCTTGAAATGTGAGAATATCCAATCGTGTGGCAACTTACTCGTTTTGCGCTGATCGCAAAATATGCGCAACACCCTTCACCACAGGAAACACTTTGTAAATACAGCAGAAACTTTGACCGACGTTGATAGCAAAACGCGTCGATGGCACACTGATCAGCAGCCCGACGTCGGTCATTCTACGATTTGCCATGTTTCACATATGGGCAACTTGCGACGCGCCGCAGCCTCGCAAATTGCCCATTAGCCTCTGCCAACGGCCAGCCGGTGAGGATGGCGCGCGCCTACTCGCGCCTACTCGCGCCTAACGCGCCTAACGTGAGCGTGACGTCCATTCAAAAGCGGGCTGGCATGCCGGGCGTTTCTGACTCGAACTTGACCCGACGAGCTAACCATGCGCCCGTCGCATCTGCGCAATCGATCCAAAGATTCCATGTCGAAGCATTTACAGCAAGACTCGACGACAATATACCTCGGTGAGCACCACCCAGCTGGGGTTGATGCAACTCCCTCGACGTTCCGTCACGTCCGTTTGTTCAATATGGCATCGCCCGCTCCGTCGTCCATGTCCCCGCCTCCTGGGGCGCGGTCTCCGGCCTGGGCATTCACGATACCCTCCCCATGGCTATTAGGCCAAGATGCGGGTGCCGTGGTGAACATGTTGCATCGGAGGTCGGCATCGATGGCGATCGCGAGCAAGTCGACTTCAAGGAGGGCCAAGACCTGGCTCGCTTTCGCCGTGGTTGCGGGGTTGTGCATCTGGTCACACTCTTTTGACGCGCCCGCGACATTCGGCTTCTCGTCGCCCGCACCCGAAGCCGTGTTCGAGGCATCCTCCCCCCTTTCGGCGACCGTTGCTTTCCCACCAACCGTGGTATCCGTTGAGGAACGACCAACACCATCCTACATTCCCATCGAAGAAGAAGGACCATCCGTTGATCAGGCACTGCGGGCCGAGGCCTCGATCTTCTCCAAGCTCCCTACACAAGATCAACAAGCCCCTTCGCCGCCGTCCTCGCATGCCCCTCCGCCCACCGACGAGATCGCCGACGAGAGCACCGATGAAAGCGCCGACACGATCACGAACACCGACACCGACACGAGTGCCGAAACCCCTCCGACCCCGTCAGAACAACTCGAACAAGATCCATCAGCCATCGATGACTCTATCAAGCTCGCCGATCGTCCCGCCGTTACAGTCAGTCAGGCCACGCCTTGGGTCCTCGAGGAATCCACCGAGAGGCTGCCCCACTGCCGCAAGATCCTCTTGTTCCAGTTCACGCCTTGGTGGGGTTTCGCTTCGGAATGGCTTCTGTATTTGAGAGCTGCTTCGTTGGCCGATGAGCTTGGGTATACACTGGTGGAAGATGATCGAGCGTGGTAAGTTCCCAGGTCTTTCGGCGCACTGGGTTTGTGGCTGCCCCGGGTGGGTCTTTTTCGGCAATGGGCTGCTGATGCTGCGTCCTCCGCCCTCATAGGAACTATGGTCGTCTTTCCAACTACTTCTCGCCACGCAAGCTCAGCTGCGCCCCTCCAAGGGACTGGGCTGATGCGCAGCTCGCGACCGAGATCGGCCTCCCCCGTTGGAAGAAAGAACCCCGCCTCGTGTGGTCTCGCTTACGGATCCAACAGATGGACGACTGGACGCGCGAGACCTATCTCGACCCAGTCGTGATGCAGAAACTGCACGACACCAACGTGGCTTTTGCTCGCAATCGATCGCGCAACATCCTCGCTGAAGGCGACACGATGCCTCAAGGGCTTGAAGAAGCCTTCAAGGACCATGTCAAGGCGGCGAGGTTCTTGTGGAAGCCGATAGACTCCATCAACACCGAGATCGAAGCGGCAAGGACTGAGCTCAAGATGGGACCGAAACATATCACGGTGGCGACTCACATTCGACTGGGCGACAAAGGTCCCGAGTACGAACTCGAGGCCAAGGCGATGGGCATTACGAACAAGTTCGGCAACTTGACCGTCTACCTCCAAGCTGCTCACGAAGCGATGATGAGGATTTTACCTGGCGGAACGCCGTACACCGAAGAGATTCCGTCCCCGTATGGCCTCGATCTCGATTCAGCTCGATCCCCCTCGCTCGTCATCATGACCGCCGAAGCGAACATCATATCCCGCTTGGCGATAGACCGTTTGCTCAGACCGTTTACACTGGCTCAACCGCCTGCCACTGGTACTTCGAGTCTCAAGCATGTGGCACATCCCAAGCCTCAGCCCAGCAAATCCCAGGTTGACATCCTGGAATGGGTCGAGGAAACTCAGGCCAATGCCCTGTCAACGTACGAAAAGCGTGCCAATATCGGGGAAGACGAAGAGGACGCAGCGCCATCGACGCCCACGCCCAAGGAGGAGAACAAGGAGGAGAAGAAAAAGCCGAGGCCCGGTCTCGCCAGTGGGTTTAGTCAACTAGAATTTAACCGTCTCCCCATGCTCGAACGAGTCCTCCACACGCGAACCTTCATCCGCGATCTCACCCTTTTTTCACGTGACGCGGACGCCTTCATTGTCTCCGGCTCGTCCAATATTGGTCGTTTAGCGATGTTGATAGGCGGTTATGAGGCCACAGTTGGACCGAAGGATGAGGAAGGCCGCAGCCTAGGTGGTCGGATTCGTTCGATCGATGCGCATTGGTTCCCTACAGCTTATTCGGAGGCGTTGTACCACACCGTCATGGATCAACCTCAAACTGCAGCGGTACCTGCGTTCCCTTTGTCCGATCGGAGGAAAGGCAAAGGCAGGATTGCCAAGGACAAGCCGTCGTCTTCCATGCCCAAGGAGAGCTCCTCCTCTGCCATGCCCAAAGGCAGCTCGCTTTCCTTCATGCGCAAGGGCAGCTCGCCACCTTCCACGCCCGAGGACGGCCAGTAATGAGCGAGTGTTCATCGAGCTTGTTCACATATTTTATGTCCATTCTCAGTAACTTCGAGTCAGTGTTGTAAGATACCGAGTGTTGCCCCTCACTCCTTCCTGCCCTTATGCTCCTCGCTTTGACCTCTTGAACGCGGCCTCAGTCACGGATTGCAACTGCTCGCAGTCGGGGTTCTTGCTCTGTGTTTCGCAGACGTCATCAGACGATAAGAAGAGAATCCGATCACAGCCGGACCTCTCGGACGCGAAGGTAGATGAGACGTATGCTGCCGGTAGCGAACGCACGTGAAAGTTCGGCCTGGGTTTCCTCCTGGTGGATCCCAGGTAGGGATAAGAACTCTCCGATTCAATTAACAGTTAGAGGTGTAGACATATTTCCTAAAATGAAGAATTAAATTAAAGAGAAAGCAGGTTTATATTGGATAAGAGTACGGTGATATCTAATTTGTCTTGTATGATATCGATTATGCATCGCCGGGGGTGGGTGGGGGGGGGGGGGGTTTGCTAGTGGTTCGCTCCTGTCTCACTTCGAAGGCCCTGAACGATCGCCGTCGCCACCCCGTTTCACTCTCGATGTCCCGGCTCTCATTCTTCCCTTGACCACTTGTGAAGGACTTTGAACGGCGGGTGGCGAATCTCGACTCTGCTGTTTCGAGTTCGAGTATTCCCGCCGTGATAGGTCTCGGGTATCTGGCGTCTGCGCTATGACTGGCCTGCGTTCGCTATTAGCCGAGGGGAACGTCTCACTTCTTGGAGGGCCTCGCGGACCTGTCGAATGGTCAGTACCCATCTGGCTGTAGCTACCATTGTGCTTGAGTCTGACATGTCCCTCTCCACTCCCGCAGCGGCACCACGATCGTGGTCATCCTCGGCCTGCTGGCTCTCCTGCTCCACCCTGTCTTTCCGGCTCGGCTGTCCCGTTTCGCACGCCTCGTCATCACTCCCTTGGGTCTCTACTATTGTTCCCTACTTATTCGACTAGGGGGCTTCGGGCTTCGTCAGACTTCGGTCGTGTTGGAACAGATCGCCGCATTCTTTGGTCGTTTTGCGGCACTGCGAGGTGAGGCGGTCGCCACGTGGGCGAACGAGCGGCATCGGGCTACGCGCTCAGCTTGGGCCGCTCCCGTTTCCGAGAACGTCTTGGAGATGGAACTGACCTTGCAATGACGTTAACGGCGGTGCGCAGTACTCGAGTGGGGCCTCGCATCCGATACGAGACCTTATACATGGGTTGGGTTCGACACTGAGGGATATACGCGGAGGTTCGTCGCTACCGAGGAAAAGTTCCCCGGTGTGCCAAAGGCTGCTGAGGAGCTGACCCCCAAGTCAACGAAGGAGAGCTCGTCGCTCGTGACGGAGAAAGGAATGGAGGACATTCGGGCTCGAATGGCCGCGAACGACAGTCCCGTTCGCATCGTCTTGTCAAGAGTGCATCTAATTCTCTCGCTGCGAGGTATTGGCTACGCGTTCGCCCCTCCTCCGCGCTCCCTCGCCCCCCCACCTCACCTCTCCTTCGACCCGAACCGATGTGGACCATTTATCGCGTCTTCGTTGCTCTCCAGCTTTCTTGCGATAGCATCTGCTTCGGGTGGAGTTGCCCTGACGCGATGGACTCCCAAAATGTTCGAAGCCGACTTGCTGCGCTGGTACCCCAACCTTCCTTCGCTGGTCCTCGACTATTTGGCCGTCTGGCCGGTCGGTGTCGGCGCCTTTTTCCTCGTCATCGGGCTCCCCAACTTGTGTTTGCAGGTCGTCGCCTACTTCGATCTCGCTCTACGTGAAGCTTCTCGACGACTACCCGGGATCCCCAAATCGCTGAGATTGGCGCCCTTCGACCCTCGCGAATACCCGCCGATGTTCCAGTTGCGGTTAGCGACAAGCGTCTCGCAAGCCTGGTCCGAATGCTGGCATCAACTTGTCGCGCGACCTTTCCGAGCCCTAGCTCTCAACCCCGTCATTCGAGTCATGAAACCGGTCGTAGGCAGGGATTTTGCCCGAGCGATGGGCTTGTTGGCAGCGTTTGCCTTGTCGGCATGGCTCCACGAAGACTACATCCCTCGAACGGATGCGACGTTCTGGGCCCGCTACGGTTCCTGGATTTACTTTGCCTTACAAGCAGTGGCTATTATCGCGGAGCAGATGTTTACCAAATGGACAGGAAGGAGGGTTCGAGGGTGGGCGGGCGTGCTCTGGACGGTGTTGTTCAGCATCCTTTCAGGCGCATTGAGGCTCCGAGCAGCCTCCGTTCTGTAAGGCAAGTTTTCGTAGCAGGATTTTTTCGTATATTCTACATAAAAACTTAACCTTGCAAATTTAGATCATGCACGGGCTGGATTGGTGCTCAGGGGAACTCAGACATGTTTCAGGGGCACAGGCGCCGGCTCCTGTCCACATACAGTAGCGTGCAATCGAGGTGGTCCGGGATGGTGGGCGCTGTGACTCTTCTCCATCAATCTGGACCTCAGCTTCTCTTGACCGTTGGGTAAAACCCATAAACAGTCGCGCAATTCGATGCGAGCCAGTGTCATCCTTCCCCTTCCCCTCTGCCTCAGTCTCCTCTCCTGTTGTGCGAGTGCGACCCCGACGTGGGGGCCTCCCCTCACCTACCCGATCCCGTCACCTGAACGTATCGCCCAACTCGCGCAACCCTACCTCATTAACCCGAATAACTACTCCAAGATGGTCTACTATCGCCACGGACCTCGGGACGATGTGTCGAGCTACGTCATGTACGCATTCCAGAGCACGACGGGCACAGGGAAATGGGCTAGTGCGGTTCGTGCCCCCCCCCCCTCTCGTAGCCCTGAATACTTCATGTGAGGTTTCATGACGATTCATGCAACATTCTTGACCTTTCAGGTGGTTCGACATACCTACGGCCACCCAAAAAAGAATTCGGACTTCGAGCCTACGACGACGGACATCGCCTTGTCGCTGGAACACATGGTTCCCGCGCCTATACCCGAGGGAATACCCGAGGGAATACCTGAGGCAGAAGAACGACCTGTCCAGGCCGAATACGTCAAGAACCGAAACCTGTACCAGAAGGTGTTCTTGTGGAATCAACCCAGGAGCGCAGTACGTGGTACCAGTGACTGCTGTGATGTCGAACTATGTTGAGTCTCATCGCCGGCTTGAACGATTCTCGCAGGTCCTCGGCGTCGAGGAGAAAATGCAATTGGGGACTTTGATCGACTTGGGCAGCATTGATCCGACAACTCAACCTGTTCTGTAAGTCTCCGAACCTCTATCAACTTCACTGGAAGGATGAACTCTGATCATATGGAAGGCGCCTGGTCAGGCGAAAATATTCGGAAGACATGGCCAAAGAATTGGGGGAGGGCTGTCCGTAAGTGTGCAGACACAATTGTTCGATCCGAGGTGTCGATGACCGAATCTCTACACCATCTTCTAATTCCGAAAGAGTATCGGATGCCATGTTCGAGCGGCACATGAGGGGCGCACAGATGTATCAGTGAAGGCGTGGGATAAACGATAAAAGAAGATTATTTTGCAGTGACACTAAACGACAGATTTGCGGGTTGACCTATTATGGAAGAACTAAAGGGAAGCAGGGGGTACAGTTGATGTACGACAAGATGAGCATGCGCAAAAAACGAGAAAGTTGAATAAAGGCGAGACGCCATCCAGAGAGAACCCGTTGAAAGATCCATCTCAATGTTGCGATGCGAGAATGAAGAAAGAAAGAGAATGGTTGATCACCAAGAGCGAATACGGGACACTCGGGTCATGTCGCTCTTTGTGATCGGATCAAGGACAAGAACTCGGCCCTCGTCTTGTCAGATCTTCGGAACGCGCCTAGCATCGCCGAGGTGATTGTCGCCGCTCCAGGTTTTTGGACGCCCCTCATCGTCATGCATTGATGTCTATGAAGAAGAAACACAAGATGCCTTTTAGCTACGTGATGAGTCCGCCCCGGTTCGGGCGGAAGATGTGAGGCGGGGTTCCCCTCACGTCGCTTCAATCACAACAGCGACACCCATCGGCCTGATCGCTTCATCAATAGCCATGGCGATCTGTTTCGTCAACCGCTCTTGCACTTGAAGCCTTCTCGAGAAGGTCTCTGCGATTCGAGCCAGCTTGGAGAGACCGAGAACGAATTTGTAGGGGATGTAGCCGATCGAGACCTGAGCAGAGGATGGGAACCAGTCAGCGAACGAAATCTGCCATGACCACATCAGCTTCTGAACTTACTTTGCCAACGAAAGGGACCATGTGGTGCTCGCAGAGGGAGTAGACGTCGATGTCTCGCACGATGACCATTTCTTCGTGATCCTCGGCGAAAATCGCATTTCCGATCACGTCTGAGCGCAAAAAAGGGAGCACGACCCTGATCAGTCTAACGAGTATCATTGATACGGGCCAGATTTGAGGTATCGACTCACCGGGAAGTCGTTCGGCATAGCCTTTGGTCATCCACAGAAGTGCTTTGGCGTACCGCTCAGGGGTCTTTTTCAGCCCCTCCCGGTCGGGATCCTCGCCGATGCACTCGAGCAAGGTCCTGACGGCATCAGCGAGTTTCTGCTCCCTTGCCAGTGTCTCGGCGGGGGTTGAATTGATGCGAGCCAGCGTGCCTTTGCCTGCAGGAGTCGAGGAGTGCCCCGTAAGAGAGCCCCACGTGCGCCAGATTTTGAACGAATGCAAGGTAAGGATTTCGAGGCAGACGTGAGGGTGTGAGCCGCTTTCCGAAATCGGAAAAAGTAGATTGATTTCACTGACCTGGCCATCCTAGACCATTAGTATCGGGAATCGGACTGCCGACCCTGGACCCGACGAACGGCTCGAACGACGCCCCGCCGCCTACAGCTCCAGCAGCCGAAGATGACCTGCCGCCAAGATGGGTTTGATGCATCTGATCGATGAGCGCCTGCTGTCGATACCGCTCGAGCTCGGCCATCTCCTCTTGCTCTTGCGGAGACGACGACACTTGCGCCGACAGCGGAGAAGGGCGATGCACGGTCGAGGACGAGGAAGCTACGGCCTGGAGTGAGGACGATCCAATCTGTGTTGGGTTCGCCATGATTACAATACCGAACTGGATGGTGGGGGCCGTTACGGGAACCGTGCAAGCACAAGGGGCCTTCCTCGAGCTCGACTTGGGCGCGATGATCGTCGGGCCGGTGCAAAGCGCGGAGACGGGCTTATCCGAGCATTAGAACGAGCATTAGAACGAGTATCAGAACGAGCATGAGAACGAGCATTAGAACGAGCCTCAATTGGATTTTAGCGGCCTGCCCTAGCCTCTGCCTGGGGTTCATGATCTTGTGACACACCGACTTCGTTTATTTGTAAGAGAAGACGCAGAGCGCTGAGGCACGGTCTCTGGCGACCGGGGATCGACTACAACGAGACATTCGCTCCTGTCTCGTCGATCACTGCGACGATCTTGTGCTTCGTCGCTCTTTCTGCCGCTCGCGGAAGGATCCTCGAACAGTTCGACTATGATTCTGCGTTTTTCAACGGGATAAAGAAGGAGAATATCTACATGAAGGTTCCCGACGGATGCCCAGGAGGCTCTCAACCCGTTCAAGCCCTCAAGCTTCCGTCGTAATTCATGTACGACACCAAGCAAGCTCCTCGGCAATGGAATGCGGCTCTCCACAAGCTGATGACGCATCGCGGCTACACGGGCTCAAATGTCGGAGCTTGCCTCTACTTCAAATATCGTCGTTTGGGATTATCACTTTGTACTTTGATGACGGGCTTGCTGCATCAAACAACCAGGTTTTTCTGGACTCCGACTCAATTTTACGGTGTTCGATGCGGTTTGCAAGCACATGCGACTTGGCCTGGTCAAGACGTTCCTTGGTCTCGAGTTTCTTTGTATCAATGATTGGTCCTTCGTCCAGCAATACAGGTACATTCGAGGCTTCACTCGAACCCTACACTTTCGAGAACAACTTATCGGAGAAGCCGGTCGCGACTCCCATGGAGAATCGCTTCACATCGTATTCTAATGCTCCGTTCTTCGACGTCCTCGTTTGCCAATCGGCTGTGGGAGCTTTTCAATACACTGCAGAATATGTTCGTCCCGATATCGCTGTTCGTGCGGTGGCGGAGCGCGTGGCTGCTCCAACCGAATTCGAAGGAGACCGTTGGATCTGCGTCAAGCGAATCTTCGCTACTACCTTTCCGATGACACCCTCGACCACGGGTTTCCCTACCGCCGCAACGGTCCAACCAAGTTCGAGGTGTACAGTGACGCGTCGTTTGGTTGTGACCACAACAACGGCAGACCGGTGAGAGCGTATGCCGTGGTCATGGCTGGCTTTGCCCTTTTCTGGAAATGGAAATAACAAAGAGTGGTCGCTTCTGCTACAGCAGAGTCTGAAACTCTGGCTGCTTCAACCGCAGCAAAGGAGGCTATCGGTCTTCGCAACTTCGCTCCGATTTTCGCATCAATCAAGGTCGATCTACCGTTCTTCACGAGGGCAACCAACCTTGCATCGCAAATAATCCGGGGGCTCGAGGTCGTACTCGCCACGGGAAGTTTTATCATCCATGTTATCGGGAACGAATCGAGGTTGGCGACATGGGTCTCCGCTTTTGTCCAATCAACCTCAATACGGCTGACATTTTTTGGGCCCTTATCCAAGCTCAAGTTCGCTACGCATCGCGATGGACTCGGAATGGACTCGGTGGCTACCTTGGAATGTGGTAATTTGATTTGATGTGTCTGTGCCTATGGTATCTGCGCGGGAGCGCGTGCGTTTCGTCATTAATCACTTTAGTATTGGAGTCTGATAGGTTAGTAAGCGCGCGGGGCAGAAGCCCCCGCGGCTGTTTACTCTCAGCAGCTTTCTCATCACCCGCTCCGTCCATTGTGTGGTCCTGACTTCTCGGCCTCGCTACCTCCCTCCTATCGAAAGATTACGTTTCGCGCTCGCAGCGTTTGGGCGATACTCGCCGGCTCATAAGAGTGAAGCGATGGCGATGGAAAGAACGGTGTAAGCGATGACCAGGGTTTTGGCTTGCACGGGAATGGGAGTCGGCAAGGCCGCACTGAATTTACAAGAGCTGGAGATTAGGTCAAGTTGTTCTGCTAAGGATATCCAGGAGCCGGAAGGTAGTACTCACGACCCAGTCGGACTGGGAGGGACATTGCTTGTGACCTTGACGGTTAAGATGGCCACATTACCGTCGGTCTTGATGTCGTGGTTGATACCCGCGCTCGAGTTTGCGGGAAGGAACTGAATGAGTTGACTCGTTGCCGAAAAGGTACGCTTCGTCGCAGGCGAGACCGTTCCGCTGCCCAGCGTTGCGTTGCCTACCAATTCATCCCGACCACGATCGTATCCGTTGGGGACGATTGTGTGTTTCAGGTGAAGCGATTCCTCGACCGAGGCGGCGAGGAACCAAGCACCGGAGTCTGCCAGGGACCCGTTCTGTAGCCAGAAGCGAAAATGCGGGCCACCGATGAAGGTCTCGTTCAGGGTGCCAAAAACGGGGTTAAAGTAATCGTATCGAAGCAGGTTGAGTTGATCGTCTATTCGCACCCAGAATAAGAATGTATTAGCACAGCCGGGGAAGGGAACAGGTTCCCGTTCTGGGAGCCCCTGATTGACACCCTGCACGACGTCCCAACGACCGCGCTCACGTTCTCCGTTCCCATCGCCGAGGTCGGCGCTTTGCTTCCCACCAAGCGTGATATCCCCCAATTGCTTTGCGTATTGAATCGACAAGCACCAATCAAGAAAGCCGTTTTCGGTCAGGATGTCAGGATCCGAGTTGGCGGAGATGACGACGTTGATCGGTTCGCCGAGTATGCGAGTGCCGTTGAGGGCCGCTTTCTATCTCCGGATCGATGGAGTATATGGACTAAATCAGCGTCCTTGCTCAGAGTGAATGATAAGCACGGCCCGAGTTTGGACCCTCTCCGAAATGTCTCATTGTAACGGCCTGTGCGCCGCGTTCGGCGTTCGTTGCCCAAGTGCCCAGCCTTCACAAGGCTCCCTGGCGCAGCGCTGGGGTCCATGGGCACGGCCTCAAGCAACTTCACTCACCGTCAACCATCGACCTCCCCCATCAGAAACGTTGTAGAATCCCAATCCTTGGTAGCCCTTGGGTCCGCTGTCGCTGAGCGAGGCCGTGGGGCCTGGCGTGGCGTTGACTAACAGAGGGCTCGAGCTGAGGAGCGCGACAAGGGCCGAGAGGAGGGGTATCGCACGGAAGCAGCTGTTGAGCGCCATGCCTTTGTCGAATCCCAACAATCCGATGACCACGCAGTGATGTAACTGATTGAGCTGGCTGAAGGAAAGAGAAGGAAGAACCGGCAAGAGGGAGAGGTACCTCTTCCGAATGACACGATCCGGCGACTATCCAGCGCTAGTTTCGGCATGTCTCCTGTCTGCGGACTAAAACCCAGAGACCCAAAAGGGGATACCTGTCTTTGGCACTTGTAGGCTACTACGGTACGCAAGGTATTGCAAGACGATAAAGAGCAGATACGAATAAAAGAGGAACTCCATGATACTGACGCCTATACTGAAGCAAGATTAACCCGGGGGCGACGGATCCCTGAACCTCTGACAGAGAAACACGGACTGACAACGTCAGCTAGTAGTAGTACTATGAACGTGCCATGGATCGGGCATCATGCAGCACCCAAATAGCGAGTCACTTCAATTTGCGCATAAACGAGTCGTGTAAGTATGCAGTGTGCCAAACGTTAATGAACATTGCAGACAAGAACAGATCGAATCAGAGCCGGGGTGTAAATGCATTGAGATCACTCACCATCGCCTATGGCCGGGGTGATGTACTATTGAGATCACTCGACATCGCTCATATCACAGTCCGCGTCTGGACGAGTTTGCGTCACTGTATGCAAGTTGTCGTCAACGCCGGGACCCACTTTGCGGGTTCACCGAAGTTGGCAACAAGAAGAAATCGATTCAGGTGACGTTGGGAGATATGGGGACTTCCGGGAGCGACTCTCGTTTTTTAGGAAGGCCAACTTGAAGGTCGATGTCAAGATCGGCGTCGGTAATGGACCTCTTGACAGGTGATAGCTTTTTCTTCGGCGACAGTGGACGGTCGGTGAGAAGAGGGGAACAAGGCTGTAATGATGACCATGACTAAAAATCGTCAGATCAGCTTACTCATACAAGATTGTGATTGATTGTACGCGTGACTTGCGTGAACGGGGGCTTGCATAATTGTTCCTGGCCATGTACCCGGATTCGATGCGGCACAAACTGAAAACGAGCGTGTTGGGCTTGTTTGGATTGGTTGAAATACATTCGCGCCTGAACGAAACAGAGCATTCCCACGACACCCTCCTCTTGAAGAATTGTGTGGGGGAATTCGACGAGTTCGTCGGCAACCTTGACCGGCAAGGGTGTCGGCCAGAATTGTTGGCAAGGTTTGCCACGATACTGCTTAAGCTTCTCGGCCAATTCTGACCAGAACCTCCAGTATTCGTCCTGTTGCCACCAGTTGCGAGTGACACCCCACACTGAGGGTCGTTTAATTCCGGGAATATCCTCTCTGATGGGTATTACCCAGGTCTCACCTGGGTATTGTCCTGAGCGCGCCTGGGTAATACCCAGCTGGCGGGTAATGCCCAGGCGCGCGGTATTGACCCCCCGCCGGGCATTAACTCTCTGACGGGTATTACCCATGTCCTTGGGTAATGCCCACGCGCGCGGTATTGACCCCCCGCCGGGCATTAAATCTCTGACGGATATTACCCATGTCCTTGGGTAATGCCCACGCGCGCGGTATTGACCCCCCGCCGGGCATTAACTTTGATTTGGGTATTATCTGCTTGGATGGTTATTCCCCCGACCTCTGGTTACCGTACGTGCAGCGTCGTTATTACCGGTTTTTTGAGTTATTACCACCGCAATCCCACCCCTCGGATGTCTAGAGCTTCTCTGTAGCACTCTTTCCTTTAGCAGTGGATGAAACAGACAAGTGAAGGAAGCCAATGTATTATTCCAGGTTCAAAAAATTGGGCCTAGCTTCGTCGTCCATCCGGTCAAAGATGTACTCCCGAAACTCCTCTCGACCAACCCTCCGATGTATGCGACCAGCTGAGCCCAGAATGCACCGCAGATCCACGATTTCGACCGCTCCTGAAGCACGTTGACCTTGAGTGAAGAACAAATTTTGATGCTTATGCGCTCCTACAACAGACAAAGCCTTCCTCTTTTGCCCCTTTGGCGTCGGCTTGGCAATCGGGGCCCGTTCGACCGTGTCAACAGGTTGCAAGTGGCTCAAAGCAAGCGACCGTACCTTCCCAAGCAGGAAGTTCTGTGAAGCGAGAGGAATGTATCAGGGTCGTAAGGCCGTCTGGCACAACGAGGTGCGAATGCGCGCACCTGCTCCCCATATCGAAACTCATAAATTGCTAAGAGTTGACCAAAATGTTTGACACGATCGGCTCCTTCGCCTTCACGGGGGAATGCCTGAGAGTTGTCTCTTGCACGACGTCGATTACTGTCTATCAACAGATCGTACTGGAAACACTTCCTCAGCGTAATTGTAATCGTGACCTGGTTCTGATAACTTACTGAGATCCATGAAGCATCCCGTGTGTCTGCAGAAAGTCTTGCATGCTTTGACAGTCGCTCCGCCGCCGCAATCCGATCCCGCCCAAAGTCCATGCGGTAGCCTTCAAAAGAATCGATCGAAAAGTTCAAAATTGATGTCCTGATTGCGTCAACCTATGCGGCAGTTAGCAGCAAATTAGCAATCCGAAACGCGGGAGGGATCTGAATCACATATGAATACGCACTTTTCGCTTGAAGACCATGGGGGCCAGCTGGCCAAACAATTCACATGCAATGAATTGTGCAACTCGCATTACATCGTTGATGCCCGGTCCCTGCTTCAGCTTGTCACTGCGCCGTCCGTAAGACCCAAAGTTTCGGGCCCCGAGTCCCCATTTCACTCGAAGCTTGTCGTGATGCGGCCGAGGACGAACTGCGCATTTGATCTCCCGCTGCGTTCATGAGCAACCCCCGTGACTGTTGGATCTGCTCGAGCTCCATCTGCTTGTCTTGATGATGCTTCATCAGTGCCGGTACACTGATAGGATAAGAGAAGCCAGGAAAGCGTGAACAAGCCATTTGCAAGGCAGCATCCGCACACACATCTGCATCAGGGTACAGAGAAGTGGTCAGAGATTTCACATCGCAATCACGTCGTATTCCTTGGGCAGAGCATTACTGACAATGATTCACTGTTTCATATGGTAGACGATGAGCCTTGCTTGCGACACGCTTGACCGTTTGGTTGAGCCGCTCCATCGCAAAGCACCAAGTCATGGCAGGTGGCCCATGCCATTCGATGAAATCGGCTATGTGTAAGACCGCATGAATCAAGTGCGGCAGATTGATTGGCATCCACCCGTTGATCCGCTCCCCATAGTTCCTCGACGGCAACTTCAAGTGGATCGTCGTCCTCGAATGGGAGCGAGCTCGAACTGTAAATATCGAGTGGCTGCAGGTCCGGCGATCCCGTCTCCAAAGCAGAAGTCGTTTCAAACAGTTGTGTCTGGTGAAGTACCTCTTCGTCTGACTCTAGTGTATGGCCTTCAACACTGTCCATTGACCCCCCCCCCTTCCAAGAAGCTCGCCCGAAATCGTAATCGCCAAGTTCAGGATTGTGGGGAAGCTCGGGGCTGATGTTCATACTAGATTTCTTGCTCTCATAGGGCAGCGATGGTGAGCATGGTGCGTCGGTGTGCGAGTTATTACTTGAGACGCTGCCAGAGGCTTGTGTGTCGTTTGAAGCCGAGTCGTTGAACTGAGCGCCCGTTGGAGAACCAACGAGCGCCATTTGCGACGCAATTCGCTCTGCGGATTGGGTATATTGTTGTGGCGAACGGGTTGCGAACCAACTGGGCGTAGGTCGTGGAGGCTGGAATGATTGAGACCGGGGACCAAGCGGTTCTAGAAGCATCGAAGGCTGCCGTGGTACCTCGAGAATGGCAGCCTCTTCGGTATCGCGAGCTCGAGGTCCATCACATTGTCGAGCTTGATGGCGGTAGAAGGTCGCTTTTGACACTGGCGCACCGTTGCACCATGAACAAGGGCATGGGCGAGAGGTTTTGTTGCCCGCCATGGCGGTGCGAACGAGCGGTGCACGTTTATCACGGTTGAGGGTCCGTCAGAAGACTTTGCAAATATCGTTTGCGCAGCTGGCGCAGTTGGCGCAGTCGTGCGGTCGCGGACAATTGCTTGATAGTGGAATCAAACTATGTGAGGTTACGCAAGGCGCGCGCGCGTCTTCGTTTCTCTCTTTCCCTCTTTCCGCCCACGTGTTAAGTCTTTCTCCCACCCACCATTCATCCACTGCCACACGGGAGCTCAGCAATGGCAGGATCTGCATCTGAGAAGGACAAGGAGAACCAAAGACGAAATGGGAAGGGTACTGGTGAGCTCAGCATGGAGTACTTGTTCTGCTACAAGGCCTTGCTTCGCCACGTTCGGGCTCAGGTTCGGGCTCAGGCCTCAGGTTCGGCCTGACTCTTGTCTTTGCGCACGTACATGCCGTCCGCATCGACGTATTTTCTGGCTGCAGGAGTGGACCGATGCGGCACACGTCAGCGAAAAGGCTGCTGACTCAGCCCGAACAAGAGTTAGGCCGAACCTGAGGCCTGAGCCTGAGCTCCTGAGGCCGTGTGCCGCATCGGTCCACTCCCTGCAGCCAGAAAATACGTCGATGCGGACGGCATGTACGTGCGCAAAGACAAGGGCAAATTGGGCTTGTGCGAGTATACTTGCAAGCGCGGGCACA
Source organism: Microbotryum violaceum (assembly GCA_022506055.1). Taxonomy (NCBI): domain Eukaryota; kingdom Fungi; phylum Basidiomycota; class Microbotryomycetes; order Microbotryales; family Microbotryaceae; genus Microbotryum; species Microbotryum violaceum. The sequence goes on from JAKMXP010000002.1 coordinate 2,895,572, forward strand.
TCGACAAAATCTACTACAATTGGGTTCGGGTAAGTGCCGGCAAGTCCAACGAGCAGAGCCCGACTAACAACTGACTTTGACATCCCTGTGCCACTTGTAACCTTTTCCGACCCAGTCGGTGGTGCGGGATGGTCTGGTAGTTGCAGGAATCAGGACACCGGTCCCGGTCCAGCTGTATGGGCAGCTTGCGGAGGTTAACAAGGAGCGGTCTCCCAACCACGACCTGCCCGATCACTTCAATATCAAGGACGCGTTCAAACTCGTCTCTGCAAAAGCAAGCACGAACACACTCTTGTGGGAGAATCTTTCCCCTTCGAAGCAGCGAGAGATCGTCAAGTATGTAAGTAAAACAGAGACCCCCGGTCCTCACCTCATCGTGCGCTCGCTTGCGTGCTGACCGATTACTCCTCCGTTGTCACTTGATCAGATTCGCGAACGGGCTGGTTTCCTTGCGGTCACATCCGGCGACTGGCTCCTTGAAGAACTCATCATAGATGTCATGGCAAATATTCGGTCCGCCTGGAAACTAGCGTACGATCGCGAAGTGTGCCGACTTGCGGGTATCAAAGGACGGCTCTCCAAAGCAGACATAGCGAAACTCCTCAACAGGGAAGGTGAAGGTTCCAGTCGGAAAGTGAGCCCGTTCCTCTCAACCAGACCGGACTGGACGATATGCACTGACGGGACCGTGATGACTCTTTCAGAGCCAAGACGAGGTCTATTCGGCTTCAGATGCAGGCACGAGCGACCTTGAAGAGGAAGAAGTGCTGGCTACTAGGAATAGGGTGCTAGTGCCCAAGAAGCGAGGAGGGCGGCAAGGAGCAGGTTCGCCACAATCGTCGCAGAAGTCCCAACAAAGTAGCTCCCACGCGGGTTCAAGCGTTCGACGTCCGCCGGAATCAAATGCACATCCATTTTCGACTCCTGCCGCCTGCAGTGTCAGAGGCCCGGGTCCGCCAAGAAACAAGAAGAAGAAGACCGATCACACCCCCGACAGAAGTCAACAACCTATCTACAAGAGAAGCCTTGGCAACGGTCGAACTGAAGAAGAAAAAGAAGAAGAAGACGATGATCAGGGACAGGACGAAGCAGAAGTCGAGGAATTGGAACGCTCTCCATGGAATTGAGGAAGGGGAAAGCGGATGATCTGGACGCCAACAATCCAAACCGTCCGGCTACGGGTCAGAGATGGTAACGGAGGTAGACGCAAACACTTTCTTGGTAGAAAATGCACTAAAATACATACCACAATAGGTAATACATCATCTGGCATGCAATATAAAATGGCTGCATTAAACATTAGTAAATATGAACGCGAGCATTAACCAATTATGCAGAACCTAATTGAGTGAGCTTATTTGAATTGAGCTGGCATTAGTAAGAATCTAATGAGTAAGCTAATATGAATTGAGCTCGGTCATGCTCCCGAAAAGAGCCCCTATAGTGTTACCCATTGAGATTGGAAATAACTGAACCGAAGGGAATTACCGTCTGCTTGGGTAATACCATCGTTTAGACGGGTAATACCCGTCGGATGGGTAATACCCACCGAGCGGGTATTACCCCTTGAGGGGGGTATTACCCATCTCAACGGGTAATACCGCTGCCCAGGGAATGCCCATTCAGATGGGTATTACCCGCCAAAAACGTCGCTTAGTGCCACTCTGGCCAAGGTGGTAACTCAATCGTTTTCGGCAGATCTTTGCCGATTACATCGTAGTACCTGACGATCGGATGTGTTCCCGTCAGTACTACGCACTGCAGCGACAAGGCGTCAACTTTCCAAAGCCGCTTGCAACAGTGATTTTTTAGCGAGAGGTGATGTCATGTTGCAGCTGGGCTCGGACCGCTAAAGCTGAACAGACATCAGCGAAATGGGAACTAACTGAGTTGAAGTCACCATTTGATGATGCACATAGACGTCCCTTGGGCGCGAGACGGCCTGGCTAGGCATGGTGAAATTAAAGTGTCCACCGCTGAGAGACATGGGAATCATAAGGCATGGGTGTCAGTATTCGCCCACAGATTCTTCACAGTGGTAAGACGCCTTGGAACCCACGATCAGATGACCTCGACAGACATGGGCAGTACGTCGGTGAACGAAGCGGTGTTCTGGCTGAAGACTTATGAGGGTGTCCCGCGCGTAAATTTCTGTTGAGCTTTGGGATCTCCGAAACGAGTTAGCTCGTAAACGATCTTGTAGGCTCTGGCGCCCGCTGTGACGAGGTGCTCAAGCTGACTCGCGTTGGAGAAGCATTCTCGGACACCAACGGGGACGTGATCCCGCAGTGCGCAATAGAATCCGTTGCTCAACGACCGAGGAGGCTTAGTCGGTGGCCCTGTGGTAGGGAACAGCTGAGACGTATTAAGCAGTCTGTACAGAGTGAGCACTGAAGCGTGTTGTTCGTGGGCGAGTACGCGATCTGATCGATTAAGTCGCTCGGTCGATGATGACCTCGGGGATCGATCAGTGCGCCCCACCAAGCCGAAAACTGTAAGTCGGTGGTCGCAGGTCCGTCCGTAGCTAGCTATAGCGGCGTAGAGTTGGTTAATACCTTCCAGATCCCTGATTCCTCACGCTTGATGTCGTCTTCAGGCACCCATCGTACGTTATGCCCGAAGACTGTCTCGGAACACACGAGGCAGTAGAAGAGACGGAATCGAGCCTGGGTGAAGTAATCATTCCATTCACAACGAATCTCGGTCTTCAACTGATCGGATGCTGGCGAATAATGCGATGTCACTGTACGAAGTTATCTTCTTTGGGTTCGGGCAGCAGCGGTGAACGTCAGTGTGCATCTTTCGTTTGGAGTTAATTAGTCGCTGAGACCTTCTTGCGATTCTTCTGGATTTCCTCGTTTAGTTTGGTTCGAAGCACGTCGACAGGTTTTGATGCGTAAACTCTGTGCTCGGGGAAGCAATGACGTCGTGGCGGAGTCACGGGGGTCGCTGCTTGTTGTCTTCTGAAGACATACTCATTTGAACAAACATTACAGTTTGGATCGCGCGACCAGACGAGTCCTCGTAGGAATCGCTCTTTCGCAAGCGGATCCCTCCTGGAGTATCCTTCAACGTGGTGCGCCCGACAAAGCTCCTTCAGGAGATCCATGCTGAAGTTGATGGTGCTGCGTACGAGTTACCCCAGACTGCATTTAACAATCACATCATCGAGTGCTGACGTTGGAATGTTGCGAAGGAGCAGAACAGAGTACATATCCCTGAAGCTCATCAGAGCTGAAGGTATCGTTTTGAAAAGTCGGGGGTCCCAGCCTCGAAAATGCTGTCATTCTGAGGTTTTTTTTTGAACCAAACCAGTGGGAACCCGTTAAATTAACGGGAGGATGAATTCAAACAGCAGGAGAATTGAAGAGTATACATGATGTGAAAAAGTCACAGTGAGATCCGAGATGATGAAATTCGCAGGAGAATCAAACGGTTTACATGGTCTCCGTGAGAGTAAACCACACAATACTACAGCATCGAAGCTATTCTCCATTCATTGCCCTGAGAACAGAGCGGAATACTGGGTTTGGGGTCACGGTGGTTGCGGCTGCCGCTCGATCGACGGCAGGTAGGTCGTCGTCATCATCGGCGGGGTCGCGAGAGGGCAGTAGCACCTTGATTCGATCAACACTCATGGCTCGAGACAATGCCACATACAGCTGCCCATGAGTGAAGAAGGGATGCAGGGAAAGATCGACGCCAACACGATCGAGTGATTGATCTTGGGCTTTATTGATCGTCATGGCCAAGGCAACTCGAAGCGGGAACTGGAGCCGGCGCATAGTGAAACCAAGTTGGCGACTGCTAGTTGCATTTGTCTCGAGTCGCACGCGAGGTATGAAGACTGTGGTGCCCGCTCAATCTCCGGTCAAGATGATGGCTTGAATGACTCGCGATCTTGCGTGCGAGACGATAAGGCGGGTACCATTGCAGAGGCCGGCGTCTGGGTCGAGATTGCGAAGAAGAACGACAGGGATCCCTTCCTTGAGACGCAAGTGATACGCGGGGAAGTTAAACTGATTGAATGCAGATACTCTGGCAAAATAAGATCAGGCGCCATTCCACCCCCAGCTTCGCCTGCCTCGACAACCTCGTCTGCGCTACGATACTCGACGTAGTCGCCATCGAACTCTTCAAGCAGCTTGGCATTGATGCGATCGACCCTTGCGTTATGCGGAGCTAGGATTGCCTGACGCGAGAACAGCTGAATCAGGACGTTGTGGGACTCCTTGTTCACGGTCCTTAGACCGGGGGAGACAAAGTTGATCGACCCTTCGGCGATTCTTTGACCATCCGGGAGCAGCAGGTATCAAGGCAGCTGCAAAACGAATAGAAGGGGTCTTAGTGTCGGTGGGTCGGGCGAAAGAGGGGAGCCAAACGTACTGCAATCTTGTCGTATGGGTGCACGTTGGCAGTTCCATCTCCCACGTTGAGTAGCCATTCCGCAAAGTCGCGCGTTCGAGCCAATTGAGCCTCGTCCATTGCATCAGCGTTCGAGCTGAGACGCATGTTCTCGGTGAGTCGCAAGACACGAACGTCGCGCCAGAAGTCTGCCTTGATGAGGATGGCATCGATGATTTGACCGGGAGTTCCTTTAGGAACGACAGGAAGGCACTGGCGAAAGTCCCCTGCAAATTGGAAACCTCGTTAGCGTGCGGTTGTCCAGAGCGGAGGCGAAAGAGCCCAACTGACCCGCAAAGATTGTTGTCACCCCGCCGAAGAGCTCCTCGGTCTCTCGGAGATCACGCAGCATCGCAGACGGATGGAGCGAGCTAACGATTTGGGACTTGGGCCGACCATCGGGACATCGATCACCGTGCACCTGGAGAATAAGGTCTTGAGGTCCACGATCTCCCGTGTTGGTGTCGGAATCGCAGATAAGCATCGCCATTTCCGTGCTTGACGTAGGAAGGTTGTGGGTGCGTCGGTCTCGGCCAGGTGGTAGACAGAGGCGCAGGACCCACTCTTTGGCCGTATCCCAACCTGCGCGAGCTTTGGCCGATGCGAACTCCCTCACAAAGCGGTTGCCGGTGCGCAGCATGGACTCGAGCTTGGTCAAAGTAGATCGTTGCATGCGACTGTCTGCGCCGTCGGGTCCAAGTCGAGTGTCGGTGGCCTCGGCCGGGTCGATGAGCCATGTTTGAGCAAAGGCTGGGCGTTAATTCCCGGCAGGAGTCAGGGCGCCGAGTCGATGGTCAAGGCGACCAAACACGCGAAAGAGGGGGGGGGGTCCTAGCGTGCCCACTTGAGTTTGGTCTAGTGGGCAGCGAACGAAGTAAACGACAACGCGTTGTTGTACGACCGGGCGTTCTCGCGGAACGCTTTAGCTTCTGTGAAGATGGGTCGCACAGTTCACCATGTGAGTACAGTGCAGACGAATGTTGTTGGACGGAGCAACTGACCGCTATCCGAGCCTTCAAGAAGCTGCCGATACTCGAGATTGGGCTGGACCTTGCCTTGCGAGCAGCACGCGCTGAAGTGTCCGGTCGACATGGACCTTTCGCACTCCCAGTGCCGAGCCTTGCAGTGGGTGCACACGGCCGTCTGGGGGCCGAGGTCGTCGCGAATCGAAACGTGGGGTCTGAGGGGTTTGAGCGCGATTCATGGTACGGCGCTACCCTGGCGCCCAAGACCTGGCGAGGTTGCGATGGCCCTCCCTGGCGACGTTGGGACCGGGGCATGATAGTGGCGAGGGTTGGTTATTGAATGAGTGTCACTAAAATTGGATGAGAGTGGGAGGGAAAAAGGAAACGTTCGAGGGAGTGGCGCAGGATTATTTACGTGCTTTGGTTTGTTGTTCAGCCCCTAATGCCGCTGGTCGACTGCCGGAATGACCCTGGCACCGCCGGCGCACCGCATCACGTGACAGACGCCAGCCCTCGCCCCGCGTGCGTCAGGCTGAGCTCTGCTGTAGAAGCAATATCGTGCAAAGCCACGCGCTTGCGGTTCATTAAATACAATATGAGTGTAAGCCTTGATTTATTTCAACGAAAAAAAGAAGGAAAATACTGGAAGCGCTGTAGCTTCGTTGGAGCGGGGAGGAAAATACAAAAGTCACCACAGCGCTTGTACATGACTTCTGATCGGAACATGGAGACCACAGGCAGGTGCGGCAGACACAACAGTATGCTGGTACATCCACCACATGCGGCCCTCCGGGCCGCAACCGACTCAAAGATAGCGATTTTAGGTACATTCCTTAACTCACACTTTTTTTTTACTAGTTAGGGTAATGCCTGAAACACCCCGCACGCGCGTGGCTGTTGAAGCGCCAATAGGAGAGCTCGATTTCAGCGCCGATCGGTTCGAACAATGCTCCCCCGGATAGGAGGACCCCGCCTAAGAGCGCTGATCCTTGATTTTCGATGGCCAGTGGCCACCAGTCCGGTTGCTAACTCGCCGAGTCGGCGCCTTCAGCATTCAGCTTGGGCGTCGTCAGCCTCCCCGAGTCCGCCAGAGCGCACTCAGCTCAGCCTCCGCTGGCAAGCTGCCACCATGCCACCATGCCACCGCCCGGCCCTCTCCTTTCCGTCTCTATACTCGCCTTGTTCTGACTTAAACCGAGTTTCCTCGCATCTCTAAGGCACAATATCACACAACCGCCGTCATGTCACTTCTTTCTGATCTTGTACACCTCCGCACCATCGAGGCCAGCCCACATCGCTCGAATCTCGACGATGTGTTAAGCCTCGCGTGCACTACTGGCGACAGCCGATCCTCCCGGCGCACCGGACACGCACAGTATATGTACTCTGGTCTGCTCCTAAAAAATCTCAGGATGACACCATTTTCAAGGCGGGGACCCCCCGACTTTTCAAAACGATACCTTCAGCTCTAACGAGCTTCAGGCATCAGGGATAATCGAACCTTGTGTCGGTCGGATACTCTTTGCTCGAGACTCCTCCGTATCCGAGTATTAACCGGGCGGTACTGCATTTAGAAGAGTTGGAGATTAGGTCAAGTTGTTCTGCTAAGGATATCCAGGAGCCGGAAGGTAGTACTCACGACCCAGTCGGACTGGGAAGGACATTGCTTGTGACCTTGACGGTTAAGATGGCCACATTACCGTCGGTCTTGATGTCGTGGTTGATACCCGCGCTCGAGTTGGCGGGAAGGAACTGAATGAGTTGACTCGTTGCCGAAAAGGTACGTTTCGTCGCAGGCGAGACCGTTCCGCTGCCCAGCGTTGCGTTGCCTACCAATTCATCCCGACCACGATCGTATCCGTTGGGGACGATTGTGTGTTTCAGGTGAAGCGATTCCTCGACCGAGGCGGCGAGGAACCAAGCACCGGAGTCTGCCAGGGACCCGTTCTGTAGCCAGAAGCGAAAATGCGGGCCACCGATGAAGGTCTCGGTCAGGGTGCCAAAAACGGGGTTAGAGTAATCGTATCGAAGCAGGTTGAGTTGATCGTCTATTCGCACCCAGAATAAGAATGTATTAGCACAGCCGGGGAAGGGAACAGGTTCCCGTTCTGGGAGCCCCTGATTGACACCCTGCACGACGTCCCAACGACCGCGCTCACGTTCTCCGTTCCCATCGCCGAGGTCGGCGCTTTGCTTCCCACCAAGCGTGATATCCCCCAATTGCTTTGCGTATTGAATCGACAAGCACCAATCAAGAAAGCCGTTTTCGGTCAGGATGTCAGGATCCGAGTTGGCGGAGATGACGACGTTGATCGGTTCGCCGAGTATGCGAGTGCCGTTGAGGGCCGCTTTCTATCTCCGGATCGATGGAGTATATGGACTAAATCAGCGTCCTTGCTCAGAGTGAATGATAAGCACGGCCCGAGTTTGGACCCTCTCCGAAATGTCTCATTGTAACGGCCTGTGCGCCGCGTTCGGCGTTCGTTGCCCAAGTGCCCAGCCTTCACAAGGCTCCCTGGCGCAGCGCTGGGGTCCATGGGCACGGCCTCAAGCAACTTCACTCACCGTCAACCATCGACCTCCCCCATCAGAAACGTTGTAGAATCCCAATCCTTGGTAGCCCTTGGGTCCGCTATCGCTGAGCGAGGCCGTGGGGCCTGGCGTGGCGTTGACTAACAGAGGGCTCGAGCTGAGGAGCGCGACAAGGGCCGAGAGGAGGGGTATCGCACGGAAGCAGCTGTTGAGCGCCATGCCTTTGTCGAATCCCAACAATCCGATGACCACGCAGTGATGTAACTGATTGAGCTGGCTGAAGGAAAGAGAAGGAAGAACCGGCAAGAGGGAGAAGTACCTCTTCCGAATGACACGATCCGGCGACTATCCAGCGCTAGTTTCGGCATGTCTCCTGTCTGCGGACTAAAACCCAGAGACCCAAAAGGGGATACCTGTCTTTGGCACTTGTAGGCTACTACGGTACGCAAGGTATTGCAAGACGATAAAGAGCAGATACGAATAAAAGAGGAACTCCATGATACCGAGGCCTATACTGAAGCAATATAATCGAACCGTGTGTCGGTCGGATACTCTTTGCTCGAGGGACTCGTCCGTACCAATCGCAGGAAGTCTGCCGGCCGCATTTGAAAATGGTGAGTGAACCCACTCTTCGAACTTCCGGGCTCTCCTTAAAGCGAGAGGAAGGTGGAACTTACACGCTTGCATGTCCTCGTACCGCCAATACATTTCGGTCCCGAGCCGGCCCCTCGGTTTAGCTATCCGCTCCGCCAAGTAATCTTGCGCCCCGCGTCCCTTGAGGTCGCCCATAAAGAAGGCCATGATTGGAATGAGGTCGGTATAGTCGATTTTGACAGGAACTTAAATTTGGAATGAAACCAATTCACTCAGTACTCGCCCTTTCCGCAGAGACAGGAGTCAAGACAGTCACTGCAGCCACGGTTAAATTCTCTTGCGCCGAGAGCGGTGATGCACGGTCAAGGACGAGCAAGCTACGGCCTGGAGTGACTATCCATGTTGGGTTGGCCATGGTGAAAATATTGAGCTAGATGGTGGTGGCCCAACGTTTGAGCACAAGGAGCCTTCCTCGAGCTCGAGCCGTTGCCACGAACTTCGGAGATGAGTCCCGCGGCCACGGGCTTATCCAAGCATAAGAACGAGCTTCGATCAATTGGTTAGTATGAGCGGCCAGCCCTAGACTCTGCCTGGATCTCATGATCTTTTGAGACACCGACTTCGAATATTTGTAAAAGAAGACGTAGCGAGCTGATGCACAGTCACTGGCGATTCAGACACCGCTTCATCGCAGTGATGATCATTGAGGCTGCTCATTGGCAGGCCTCAAGGTGCTGGCGCGCCTAGCCGACGTCGGGTCCCGAGAAAGCTTCCGAGGGAGCACGTCCCGCGCGCGCGCACGCCACATTCCATTGGTATTCCCCACCCACGCTGGTTGCTGGCACCTCCTGAATTAGCGGGGGAGCGTACAACCGTCTCGCAATTGTGAATAAGGCCTTCAGAAGTGACCTTTCCAACCTGTCGCCGTGATTGGCCAACCACAGTCACGGGCAGGCGCATTATGAGACTCGATGCCTTTTTCAAGGCGCACGGGGGGACCACGGAGTCGGTCCTCACACCGCTCCTTATGACGATGTCGACTCGGATGCGATGAGCAACAGCTCGCTCTTGCTTTTCCCCTCATCGCAAGCAGGTCATCGATTTGCTGAACATGTCACCCCAGCCTGGGATCCGATTGGGGAGTCCGTCAATCCGATCAATGGAAGAAGACACCGATCTCGAGTCCAAGATCAATGTCGGGTCGGAAAAGCTGCTACTTTTTAAAGGAGAGCGAGCATTCGCGACGGCCAGTCACGATCCCTACCAAAGAGCTACTAATATCTATACCGTTTCCTTCACGCTCAAAGTTCACTCGATTTCGCTGGAGGGATTTTCAGCGACGGCAATTTACGGACATTCGTTGATCGCCACCGATCAAAGGCGGAAGCGGCACTTCGGTGGAAGCTTGATCTTCACATCCTACTGGTATCACCTGCTTTGGTGAGTGCCCGAGAAGACCGATAATTCAGTCTCTGATCTTCTACCAAGATAGTTGCATAGCGTCATCGATCGAACAAACGTTGGCAAGTGAGTGTGGATTGCTCAGGGACTTTGCTTGCCCAGATCAAGTCTTGGTACTCACATCTTTCGGGACGTCGTCCTGCAGTGCGCGCCTCGCTGGTGTCGAGGCTTACCTCAACATAATGGAACATACGACTACAACTCCTTTCTGAGCTCGATCTATATGGCGATATTTACCTCCAACAACTTGTGCAAGATCATCGGACCGGCCACCTTCATCCCCATCCTGTCACTTCTCACTGGCCATGGCCTTCGTCCAGACCTTCCCCGTTCCAGGTCAGTCCGCACAAGGGATTGGCAGCTCTTGGGAGAAATTGCTGAACGGATTTGCCATCCGAAGGTATCGCGTACTATTTCTCGCGATGGTACCGCAAGGACTCGGAGCTGGACTTCCTCCTGGCCATGTACGACGTATGCACCCCTTTCGCCGGTGCTTTCGGAGGACTGCTTGCGTCGGGTTTGCTGCGAGTTCCGAGCTTTGGTCCGATCCATACATGGAGGATGAGTGAGTTTCAACGCTACGGCCGAACACTCTCTATAACCGCATCGAGCTAATTCTGTGCTTTACGCCTTTCCGATAGTCTTCTTTGCTGTACGTCAACGAAGGGCTTGGCTCAACAGAACAGAGCGGATCTTTCTTCTTCCTCGCTGATCGACCCGAGACGGCCAAGGTCAGGGAAGTTGTACCATAACACCATCAGCGCCATGGATACACAGGTTATGCTTACTTGAGTGATCATGTAGTGGCTGAGTGAGGAGGAGAAAGCGCTGTGCGCCGCTCGGACCAAGAGTGAAAACATCGGCGCACTGGTTCGAGGGGATGTTCGTTGCGAAAGGACTCTCCACCCACACTGGCCGAATGTCCCACATTATTGGCTTCTGGCGCTATAGCCTGCTTCAATCCTCGGAGGACACCTCTTCATATTCGACAACCTCATCGTCCAAGGGCTCGGATTTTATCTTTTTTCGATCGTCAAAGAAATATTTTCCGAGAGGTCGACCGTGGTTCATTAAATACGAATGGCGCCACCTCATCTGGTTGGAGCTGCGACGGCGATCCTCTTGCCTTGTATTTCATGGAAGACAAAGAAGCAAGCGCTGTGGATGTCCTTCAGACGGTTCCTTGATGATCATCAGTGAGTGACGGTGTGTGTCACAATCGGAACACTGCAAGGTGGCATCACTGAAGAAGCATTCTTCGATGGGATAGATCACGCACTCTTCGCCGTCAGCGACGACGCCTCAATCCGCTACGGCGCATGCTTCCTCGTCGCCTTTGTCGTGCAACTCGTGGTTGGCGATCAATACGACGGGGGTTAGGGTTATGACGGTACTTGGCGGTAAACGGGTGGTCTCTCATCGACATGGACGTATCTTCCTCGGTGAGTCCCAACATCAGCGCCCGACTCCTTTGCCTCGCAGACCGGCCGCTGACTCGATCACCTCTCTCATCCATCGTCGAACAACCACACAGAAACGTTCATCATCAACTCCCCGGCAATATCATTAAACTAGGGGCAGCGTGTCTGCTGTTGACCCTCACTATCGTATTGTGAGGGTGGCAACCTCACCAAAACGCCTCACGTGACAGGGGTCGCATGGACCACGTTCTGGACGGGAAATCGCCGGAGGAGATCGCCAGCTTGGGCACACGGTACCCCGGGTTCAGATTCCGACATTGATAAACCATCGTATCATGTCTCACATATGCAATACATCCGCATGGTTTTGAAGTCATATCGAAACAGGCTCGAGGCTGCGGTGGAGCATAGATTGTATGTGTTCACTCCACAGTGAGGCAAACAAGAGGCAAGCTTGATGATGATTTCAACAGTACGATACCAGCCTTCTATCCCAGATCTGAGTCATGAGGGTGTATACAGGTATACATGCGGCTTGTATCGCATACACAGAGCTGTATATGCTGGTCCACAGTGTCGGGACCGAGGTTATGGCTTCCGCGATATGATATTGGTATTTGAAGAGGGTCGCCAGCTCATAGGAGTAAGGCGAAGGCAATGGAAAGAACGGTGGAAGCGATAACGAGAGTTTTGGCTTGAAGGGGCATGAAAGTCAGCATTGAGGCCGTACTGAATTCACAAGAGTTGGTGATTAGGTCAAATTATTCTGCTAAAGATAGCCAGGAGCCGGAAGGTAGTACTCACGACCCGCTCTTGGCACTGGCATTGACAGAGCCATTGCTTGTGACCTTGACTGTTAAGATGGCCACGTTACCGTCGGTCTCGATGTCGTGGTTAATATTCGCGCTCGAGTTGGCGGGGAGGAACTGGATCAATTGACTCGTTGCCGAAAAGGTACGGTTCGTCGCAGGCGAGATCGTTCCGTTGCTCATCGTGGCATTCCCAACGACCTCGTCCCGGCCCAGGTCGTAGCCGTTGGGTTTGATGAGATGCCCCATCGCCGCAGGGTACTCGACCGAGGCAGCGACGAACCATGCTCCCGAGTCCGCGGCCGAGCCGTTCTGGTTCCAGATGCGTACGTGTGATCCACCGTTGACAGACTCGTGCAGGGTGCCGTAAATGGTATCGAAGTAGTTGTATCGCAGGAGCTGGCTTTGATTTTCTGTACAAGGTAGTATCCCAGGAACCGTCAGCCCACCGATGTATCTCAACGCGGGTGTGGTCGGCCTCAGGTTTTCGCTCTTCCGACCTCCGAGCCAGCGAGCATTTGCTTTTCGAAGCCACGACTTACGCCGCCCATTTCCATCGCCGAGATCTGCCTTCTGCTTGTTTCCGAGAGATACGTTGAGAAACTCGGCGCCATACTGAATTGAAAGGAACCAGTCGTTGAGGCCCGCCTCGGTCATGATGAGGGGATCCGAATCGGCCGAGACGACGACGTTGATCGGTTCACCCAACAAGGTGTCATCAAAAACGTACTGGGATTGTATAATGAGTCAGCCTATGTTTCGTGTTCCAAGCGTTGTTGCACCCGCATGGGTGTATTCTTGAAGTCGAATCTCCGGCTGGTGCGAGGTCCGTGCGCGTAGGAGCTCGGCGATGGTTTTCGCAAGCTCGGTCGGGCGCGGCATGTGCGCCTTCGCAGTGGTGACGATGACGATGACGAAGGAGATCGATCCGAAGAGCGGATATGGCAGTTGCAGACTCACCGTCAGCCATCTACCTCCTCCAGGGGTGACATTGTAGAATCCCAGATCTTGATAGATCGTCGTTGTATTGGCGGTATCGGTCGCATTCGCCGTGCTGTTGGTCGTTGCATTCGAGATCGCCGCGGCGTCGACGACGGTCACTGACACGATCGTCGCGAGTCCGAGCAGCAGCAGCGCCAAGCGACCAATAGCGGTGAGCATTGCTGAGCCAGAATGACGGCGAGTTGGACACGCATCAATGGCTGCAAGCATTGGGGTTGGGTGCTGAGGACAAGGCTCAGTCGCGGGGGGATGGCGTGGGGACTTGGGGTGGAGTCGGAAGGCGGAGCGGTCTAGCTGGAGACGGTCACGGCAGTGCGCTCGAGCCGCGGACACCTAAGTGCGCCAAGCCTAAGCTCGACGCCCCTCCCTTTTGGGAGGGGCTTGTGAGTTATCGGCGCGTTTGGCCCAGTTGCACTCCGAAATTTCAGGGCCATTTTGGGGTGGTTTTCTGTAACTTGGCAAATACTTACATTCATGCAAAAGTGAGGGAGCCTATTTTTCTTTATGCTCTAAAAATGACATACCCCAAGTGGCGAGAGCTTTCATAAGCTGTGGGTGGAGCTACAGCGATCCGAAGTCTGCGATTTCGATCGATCGGGCCCCAGATGGTCCGAGCGCATCGTGTAATTGGCGCTCTCATCATCGGCGAGCCTGCTCCGTTCGGCTTGATCACCTTGCGTACGCTTCGCTGTTCTCCTCTTTTCACGATCACCGTCGTCCACGTCAAGCGCGACAATATTTAAAACCAAAAATGACCCGAACAAGCAGACACCATACCTCGTCAACTCGCCAGAACACCCGCCGCGAGGCGGATCTATTCGCTGAATTTCGTAGCCGCGATCTTTCGCTGTGTCAATACCTGTCGTGGTACTTCAGCCCTTCCACACGCTTTGAAGGCGTTCAAACACACCGACCAAAGCTGTTCAACAGCAACTGGTCCAGCCTCAAGCGTGTGCTTGATCTGATTCTACGACTTGCACGTAAGGATGGCGCAGAGTCAAGAAGCCGAATCAATGACTGGATCGCCGAGCAGGTGGGCAACACTTCGTACTTCTCGGATTGATTCTCCGGATTCGAAAAAGCTACTGAATACTTGTCTTATCCGCGTGCAGGCCGACTCGATCATCATTAAAGAGATGAAGCGAACCAAGTCCGCCTTCGTCGCTAGCCATGACTTGACTCCCGAAGTCCTCGCTCCGATTACATCGACGCCCGGCTCGATGCAATCGCCGAAGACAACTCTTTTATCAGCGGACGGATTCCCAATTGCCATCGTTGACGTGATGTGTGACGTCGATGTTGTCAATGGTCACATGGAAGTACTTGTTCGAGCCAATCTCCTTCAGTTTCGTCGAATTCGCCTTCGTCAAGCTCGCAGCTGCCTGGAGAGTCACCCAGCAAGATGTCGTCAAGCCGCAATCGTACAGAAATGTTGTCAATCGGTCGTTCGCTCCACATGCGAAAGTCATGAGACCGTTGCGATGCTGCATGACGTTGTTCCTTCGGTTGCAAGCGAATGCGATCTGACCCATGACACTGCGGTAAAGCTGCGGCCAGCGTGTTGATTTTTGGTGTCAATTCGCTGCGATACCCAGCCGAGCTAGGGTCAGAAACACTCACGAACTCGATACGTCTTTTTTCGTGACCAGGCTCTTGCTCTTGCTCTGGATCGGGAGCATTCTCCGGGGTGGCTTCTTCCATCTCGACATCAGTGGAGGCTGTTGGGTCCTTGTCGCAATTGATTGGCTCAGCCGGTGGTGGGTCTCCGCATTGTGATAGCAAGTTACGAATCCGTCCGCTGATAAAAGAGTTGTCTTCGGCGAATGCATCGAGCCGGGCGTCGATGTAATCGGAGCGAGGACTTCGGGAGTCAAGTCATGGCTAGCGACGAAGGCGGACTTGGTTCGCTTCATCTCTTTAATGATGATCGAGTCGGCCTGCACGCGGATAAGACAAGTATTCAGTAGCTTTTTCGAATCCGGAGAATCAATCCGAGAAGTACGAAGTGTTGCCCACCTGCTCGGCGATCCAGTCATTGATTCGGCTTCTTGACTCTGCGCCATCCTTACGTGCAAGTCGTAGAATCAGATCAAGCACACGCTTGAGGCTGGACCAGTTGCTGTTGAACAGCTTTGGTCGGTGTGTTTGAACGCCTTCAAAGCGTGTGGAAGGGCTGAAGTACCACGACAGGTATTGACACAGCGAAAGATCGCGGCTACGAAATTCAGCGAATAGATCCGCCTCGCGGCGGGTGTTCTGGCGAGTTGACGAGGTATGGTGTCTGCTTGTTCGGGTCATTTTTGGTTTTAAATATTGTCGCGCTTGACGTGGACGACGGTGATCGTGAAAAGAGGAGAACAGCGAAGCGTACGCAAGGTGATCAAGCCGAACGGAGCAGGCTCGCCGATGATGAGAGCGCCAATTACACGATGCGCTCGGACCATCTGGGGCCCGATCGATCGAAATCGCAGACTTCGGATCGCTGTAGCTCCACCCACAGCTTATGAAAGCTCTCGCCACTTGGGGTATGTCATTTTTAGAGCATAAAGAAAAATAGGCTCCCTCACTTTTGCATGAATGTAAGTATTTGCCAAGTTACAGAAAACCACCCCAAAATGGCCCTGAAATTTCGGAGTGCAACTGGGCCAAACGCGCCGATAACTCACAAGCCCCTCCCAAAAGGGAGGGCTTAGTTGAGCTTACGCCAAGCCCAACTCGCTCGCCGAGACGACGCGCCCCTGACACTTCCGAAGTGTTGCCCCGGACCAGGCGCCACGCCACGACTTTGGTCCAACTGCAACCAGTGCGGCGGGCTCAGAGCCGCGGGGCGGGTTCATTTCAGCGCCCTACTTAGTGGATCTGGAGTTGAAGGCACACATGCTGTATGCAAAGTCGACTGCGACTCAACTTCCCGGCTGGTAGCGGGGCGCAATACCGATTGCATTCACGGTGCGAGGCGGCAGATCGAAAGAGTAAATATCCACAACGGTCGCCCATTGATATAGGCATAACATGAAGTCAGGAAGGAGACGGAAAGTAGCATAGAACACTTGGCGGCAGAAATGTACGGACACGGACGAAGTTGCAAACATTGGTCGAACGGCAAATCTATGATCCGAACCTCTTAGTATGCCGCCCGTGGACCGCCCTTCTTCTCGGGCTTTCTGATGATGAGTTGCTCCTGAAGCTGACTCTTGCCAATAATTTTGACCGTCACGATGACCCCTTTCCCAACCCTTGGGGCACCATCGTCGAAATCACAGCCGAACTCAGGCTCGAGGTATTGCACCGATTGAGCCGACGCCAAGAAGTGCCAGCTCGCCGTCGGGAACACGGTCCCCTTTGTTGCCGGTGCAATGCCGATGAACCCGTTTCGGGCTTCATCGTACCCTTTCGAAAAAATTCCCCAATCGCCGGATTACCCTTCCGTGACCTCAACAGCAAGAAATTAAGCGCTCGAACCCGCCAACGAGCCATCTCGACGCCAGTAGCGCAGCATGGCCCGCCGTGCAGGTCGGTCTCTACGGCGCCAAAGTCGGTGTCGGTATGGTTGTAGTCAATAGAATACCTAGAACTCGATAACACACCACCTGTGTCAGCGTCTGAGCCTCGAACGGAGTAGCTCAGTATCCCTAGTCGGCGGCTGAAATGGCATGTACTCAGCGCGGGCAACTTTGTCGACACCTCGCTTACGCGGTCTGTGGCCGTCGTTGAGGTCAGCGACGGTCGTGACACCTGTCGTTGAGAGATTGGCAGTGCCTTGGAACTGGATCGAAAGGCACCAGTCTTTGGACCCGGCTTCGGTCGCAAAGTAAGGATCCGAATTGGCCGAGATGAAGACGTTGAGCGGCTCGCCCAAGGCCGAACCGGAGGTACCTTTGTCTGGCGACATGTGCTGCTCATTGCTCACACGACGGTGTCACGCAGGTACGGAAGTGCGAAGGTTGGGAGAAAAAGGCCGAGTTGGAATCCGGAGTTGGAACTTGGAGTCAGCGCGGTCAGGTGGCGGGTCAAAGGAGGCTCTCCGGTCCTTCACTTGCGGGGTCGGGTCGGCCTGAGGCAGATGGCAAAGAGCCTAGAGGGATTGTGTGCAACATTGTGTACCTAAACCCCACCCGAACCCTCCATTGGTTGCCCTAGCTCGCAGCGAGTACAGACTTAATAGGCGTTCTGTTGCAGGGGAGCACACTCACAGTCAACTAGCTACCTCCGCCCTGCCTGACATCCTGAGCTCTTGGAGCCCTGGTGGTGCTTCGCAGGCTGGGGCTTGAACACCGGAGGAGCTGATGAAACTAACGTGGCAGTGGCCTGGATGAAGCTCCGGGCGATCGACAGGACTGCCACGATTGGCGGTGGCGATGAGAGCAAGTTGCTTGCGAGACGATGTCATTTCCGTGGTGGAGAAGAGAGCGAGGCTCAAAGGGTGTGTTTTTCGGTCTGCTGGATGAAGTGAGAAGGGGTCACTGTGAGGAAGAAGGAGAGAGAGCCCGATCGGTATCCTCGCGACACTTTATGGCTCCATGGTCCCAGCCTTTAAAGGCCGCTCCGCCTTTAGCCTACTTTCAGCTCGGCGCCTCTCCTGTCCGGAAGGCTCGGCGGTCGGCACTCACGCCCCGCGTGACCAAATCAGGCGGCGATTTTCTCGGAGCGATCGGCAGGCGGTATCGTATGACTCATGGTCCCAGAGACCATGGATTGACTGCAAAGGGATGATTAGAGCTTCCGACCTTGGACTTTCGACACCGATCCTCGCCAGACAGATGAGTCATTCGAGGCGGGAAAGAGCAATGTGCATGGTATTGCAGAATAGAATCGCCAGGTATGGAACCAAATGGGCACAAATGGGCACGAAAAATGGGTAGTGTCGTCCCGTTGGTGGTGACTATGATACGCGGGGTAGGCAAGAGCTACTACGTGCTCTCGGAAGCGTGCCCCCCTTTACCCTTCCCATTCCCGGTCACTTTCACGGTCAATATCGCGACATTACCGTCAGTAGGGATGGCGTGGTTGATTCCATGTCTCGAGTGGGCGGGTAAGAACTGGACCGATTGACTCGTCGCGGAAAACCTCGTCCCGGAGACAGGAGAGACCGTTCCATCGGACAGCGTTGCGTTGCCTACCAATTCGTCACGACCACGATCGTAACCGTTGGGGACGATCATATGGTGTTGGTCAAGCGATTCCTCGACGGAGGCGGCGAGGAACCAAGCACCGGAGTCTGCCCTGGACCCGTTCTGTAGCCAGAAGCGAAAATGCGGGCCACCGATGAAGGTCTCGTTTAGCGTGCCATACTGGAGGTCATTATAATCGTATCGAAGCAGGTTGATTTGATCCTCTAATTGTACCAAGAAACATTAGCACAGCGGGGGAAGGAAAGAGGCCCCGGACTCGGGAGCCCCTGATTGACACCTTACGACGTCCGAGCGACCGCACTCACGTTGTCCGTTCCCATCCCCGAGATCGGCGCGTTGCTTCCCACCGAGCGTAAGATCCAGGAATTGTTTCGCGTATTGAATCGACAAGCACCAATCAAGAAAGCCCTTTTCGTTCAGGATGTAAGGGTCCGAGTTGGCGGAGATGACGACGTTGAGGGGTTCGCCAAGAGTCCCTTTATGGGTCGCGTTCTATTTTGAGGAGCGAGTATATATGTGGTCTTATTCAGCGTTCTTGCTCAAATTGTGAATAAGAAGCACGGCCCGAGTTCGGATTCTCTCCGGAGTGTCTCAGGGGACCGGCCTGTGCGCCGCGTTCGGCGTTCGTTGCCCAAGTGCCCAGCCTTCACAGGCTCCCTGGCGCAGCGCTGGGGTTCATGGGCACGGCCTCAAGCAATTTCACTCACCGTCAACCAGCGACCCCCCCCATCAGAAACGTTGTAGAATCCCAATCCATGGTAGCCCTTGTGTCCGCTGTCACTGAGCGAGGCCGTGGGGCGAGGCGCGGCGTTGACTGACAGAGGGCTCGAGCTGAGGAGCGCGACAAGGGCCGAGAGGAGGGGTATCGCACGGAAGCAGCTGTTGAGCGCCATGCTTTTGTCGAATCCCGACAATCCGATGGCCACGAAGTGATGTAACTGATGGGTGTATCTGAAGCTGGCTGAAGCAAAGAGAAGGAAGAACGGGCAGGAGGGAGAAGTACCTCTGCCGAATGACACGACCCAGCGACTATCCAGCGCTGTTTTTGGGCACGTCTCCTATACACGGACTGAAACCACGAGACTGGAAAGGGGCCTACCTGGCTTTGCAACTGTAGGCTACTACGGTACGCAAGGTATTGCAAGACGATAAAGAGCAGATACGAATAAAAGAGGAACTCCATGATACCGAGGCCTATACTGAAGCAATATAATCGAACCGTGTGTCGGTCGGATACTCTTTGCTCGAGACTCGTCCGTACTCGAGTACCAACCGCAGGAAGTCTGCCGGCCGCAATTTGAGATGGTCAGTGAACCCCCTCTTCGAACTTCCGGGCTCCTAAAACGAGAGGAAGGTGGAACTTACACGCTTGCATGTCCTCGTACCGCCAATACATTTCGGTCCAGAGTCGGCCCCGTGTAGCTATCCGCTCCGCCAAGTAATCGTGCGCCCCGTGTCCCTTGAGGTCGCCCATAAAGAAGGCCATGATTGGAATGAGGTCGGTATAGTCGATTTTGACAGGAACGTAGCTTTGAAGGAATGAAAGAAATGTATCAGTAACCGGCCTTTCCGTAGAGACAGGATTGAAGACACTCACTGCAGCCACGGTTGAATTCGATCCGTATACCTGTGCGAAGCGCAAAGCGAAGGAATCGTCCCGATCAGATGAGATCAGTGATCGCCGTCTATACGTCGAAAAAACAAAGCACCGTGTCAGGGCTACTTACCACTCGGGGAAAATTGTACTCTTGAGTACCATCGAGTTGCTCCTCATCAGACGATGGAACCTCCCACTCCATCCGTTTCCATCGACATCGATCACATATTTATAATCGTTCTGCTGCGTCGTGTTCATGACCTCCTTGAACTGGTTATCTTGGGCCATTTTCTCACAAGCCTCGTACTTGCATTGGATTGGCTCGCCCGTGAAGGAAAAGTCGAAGTACTTGTTCGCAAGCATAAAGATCGACTCGTTGACCGTCGTGGTGGGTCCTGGACCGTCATCGGTGTCGGACTGTGCAAGCATTAGCGATATATTGCCGGTTTGCTGGGTCACTGATCAAAGCATAGGAAACGATCTATGGTCAGTTCACGTGCTGTGATATTAGCTCGTGTCTTGGTATATACACGTACAGTGCGTCAATCGGAACCTTTGCGAGTACTTCATAGTGTGATCATCGCCATCCGTCCCTGTCGTCGAGCCCCTCCACAGAACCTTGTTGTGTTCTTTGTGATGCCAAGATGGATCAGGCCCTACGCTCCAGTCGTACTGATCGACCGTCGGAGTCAATAGATCGTGATGCATCGCCATGACGGAGCAAGAGAATACGGGGCGCAGAAGCTCGGGCCGAGGGTACACCCGGAAGCTTGACCCATGCAGGGCCTCGTTCGCCGGCCAATCGCAGAATGACATACTCGCGCCATGATCCTCGATGAAAGACGTGGGCCGCGTCAAGTCGGGGACAAAGTCGATCTTGTCCCATCGACCGGCGGTGCGGATGGCTGATCCAGGCGGGCATGTTTCCATGTAACCGTTGACTTCGTCCGTAATGAGGAGTGCTCTCTCCTCTTCTTCCGGCATGACTGCGAGCAGCGGCAGGAGACGGAAAGAACATGGGACCGGTGAGCAATACCGTTGCCAGGTTTTTCCGAGGTCGTGCATTTTGCTCAAGACTCACATTCATGGGCAAGCGCATGCTCCATGTGGCGTTGGAACGCTTCTCCTCGGACCAAAACCTTGGGCTCGTCTTGACCTGCGTGCGAAGAGAGGTACATGGAACGAATGAGAAAACCGGTCCCAGAGGATGCAAGAGCGCGGGTAGTGCCTTACCATTGAAGGTCAAAGTGAGGTTGAAAGGAATGAGCTCCTTGACGTCCTTGAGCATGTCGACGTTAAACCTCGGCATCGGTCCGCGAACCTCGAAAGACTTCCCATATTTGTCAATTTCGATCGCGAACCAGTTCTTGTGGAGAATCGGGCTTTCTTCGTCTTGCATCTCCTTGGCCCTCGCGCGTATCGTCTCTCCGCTCAGTGAATGGAAGGGCAAGATGCGTCGGTGAATTGAGTCGTACTCGTCCAAGAGCTGACAGTCGTGCTGGCTCGCCCATTCGAACCACTTGTCAAACCCCAGAGGAGGGTTCATATCGTACCGTCTCTTGTATTCTTTGACCGCGTCCTCGAGCGTCTTGGACTGCACAGCGACTTTGTGATCCCACTTCTCACGCGCTTCGGCCAAGAGCAGGTGGATTGGGTGGGGCTGATCTTGAGGTACTTTGGACGAGCCCCGTCGTCTAGCCGGGAACATGAGCAGGCCATGGCTGGTTGGAAACTCGAGATCCCGGAACGCTGCGAGCATGAGACCTGGCTTCTGCTCATGATCCCGCCCTGAGATTATCCAAAGAAGTATTACGATGAGGGTGACCGCGAGCCCGAGCACCGTAGCGAGTTTGAACCACTGTGTCGCATGTGACGGTCGCCCAAAATGGTTCACTGAACCGGGTAGTCTTGACGCGAGATCAGAAACGGCGTCGGGGAGGCGGATCCCGAAGCGCGAGCCCAGCCAGGGCCGAGGAGGATGTGGCACGGAGGGGACCCACTCGTCCTCATCGTAATCCGTCTCAGGTGACCCTAGCAGCGGTGCTGCACTGTCCTTCCTATATCGACCATCTTTTGAGACGTGTTCGAGTTCGTAGGAGCTCCTGTCTCCCGTTTCAACGGGGATTACGAGCGCATGCTGTGGCGAGCCCGACATCTTCGTACGAGCCTCGCGACACGCGCCAGACTGGGAAGCACCTCTATACGGACTTTGAAGCTGCGCGAGCGAACTGTGGGCGAGCGAACGCAACCGAGCCTAGACACGCGGCTAGAGCGGCGATAGGGGACTGGAGAGTTGCTGCCAAGATCGCGTTGGTGATGAGAAGCACACGCGCAAGAGTAGATACAGAAGTGGGAGGCAAGGGAAGAGACATTCGTGTGCGCGAGCCGCCCTAATAGTCCGAGTCGAACCTTGCCCGGTCTGTCGCGCCCTGTCGCGCCTTCGCGCCGAGCTGTGCTGTAAGGTCCAGCCGGTTCCCATTGGAGATCGCCGGCTTCATAACGAGGCTCATTCGGGACCTCGTTACGATGTCTTCGGAGCGGTATTATGTGCCTAGCTCACTCCCGTTTCCAGCAGTGGTGACTGTGGTATTCACCACGGGGGGTCCCTATCGTAGATGGCAAACACTCAATGAGCACATCGCAGCAGGTTAATGTGGGGTCAGTTGCTGTCATTGTCCTCGACGTGTACACTGGACACTGGGACAGTTTATACGTTCGGCGTTGGCCATTTCCGTGAGGACAGTGCGCGAGCCCAGCCGCGAGTCGAATCGACGCGTCTCGCACGCGCCCACGCCCCGAGGGTTCCCACTGCCTGGTCCATCTTCAAGTTCCAAGGAATGGCTTTCGTATTCCCGGACCGGTTACCAGATCGTTTGCTTTATGCAGACTATGGCTTAGGAGAGAAAGCCACCTCCTTGGGTAGGTATAAACGTCGAGGGATATTCTCAGGGCTACGCATTAGATCAGATAGATGCCTATCTATATCTACACCTTCTATAACTATCTTTGATCTATCTATATGGCCATAGATCATAGATAGATAGATACGCTTGGACGTAGTATCTACGCAGATATCTAAAGCATCTGCCAGGAATACACATTGAGGAGACAGGTTGTCCATGGTCAGAGGGGTTCAAGCATATTCAAGAAGCATATCCGCTTAAGTTTCCGAGACCTTATCAAGTCATTGGCTTGGCTCCGAACGGTGGCGGTGAGACAGAGGCCGCCCTCCTGGCTGCCCAAGGCCGCCCTCCCGGCTGCCCGTTGTGCCCTACTCTGTCAATAGAATACAAGGCACGGCTGCCATTCTGCCACTTCGTTGAGTTTTTCTGGCGGCAGCTGGAAAGATCTTGTCATGGCTGCAAAGCCCTTTTGTGTCGAGGAAAAGGGAACAAGGGACCGCCCTGTCATATCTATACACGCACATCTATGCATGCCTCCACACATCTAGTCATCATCTATCAAGTGACGTATATCTACGTAGATATCTACTAGATATCTATCTTTCATCTATCTGTTGTGCTGTAGATGACAGATAGATAGATAGCCCGAAAAAAGGCAAAATTATAGATAGATAAAATATATCTACGCGCATATCTGATCCTAATGCACGGTTGCAAATGTTGATTCTGCCCGCGAACACTGACTCACTCTAAGGCGGTGCCAGCTGTCGTGCCCTTGTTGAAGTTTGTAGCTGGGGACCTGAAGTAATTCCATACCGCCTCAGTCTCTCATACAGACTTTCGCCCATCTGTGATCATGGAGCAGGTGAATATCGGTACTCAAGTTTTGGCTTTTTGAACGCGTTCAAGGTGAGCGCGCCCGAAGCTGCCACAGCGCAACGGCCTTCTCCCTTCCGCCGCCCCCACTTACGGCCCCCTGCTCGGGGTTCAACTCACGACTATGAGCTCCCTGCACGGTACCGGGCAGGATGTTCGTGCACATGTACGCGGTGAATCGATTGCGTACCAACGACGACCGAATACAGCTGGTTCGACCGCGGTACACGTCCAGACGACCGCGCCAGGCGACAGCACGTCCTCGCCCAACCACCACCAGGGTCCCCCGCCGTCAAAATTCTCGCGAGACGCATGGAACAGGAGGGACAGTCGCAGCAGTAGGTCCTCACAAACTTAATATGGTGATCGTACAGCCCGTCCTCATCTGCTCAACTAGAACGCTACACCACCCTTCTCAGCCACGGCGGATGCCTTCAGTGTCCACGCAACACGTCGTCGGAATCGCTTGCTGCTGCGTCTTGCCCTCGGCCTCGCAGCTGTTTACGCCATCGGGTACTATCTCAGCTCATGGCAGTACCAACGCCGTGTCGTAGCAATTGGACGCGAGAGGAAGACGCTCATGGCAGGCGCCGGCGAATCGCACGTCCTGCCGAAACGGTGGAGGGAAGCTGACGAACGTCCTTCCAGCGCCGGCAGCGACAGTCTGCCCAAGTGCAAGAGAGTGATGCTTTTCAAATTCACGAGGTACGTCTCTTCTACTCAGGACACGCGTGAGACTGAAGGACTGTTAACCCACGACAAAGTCTCGTGTTGACCCGTGCTGAAGCACCGAGGGGTTGGCGTCCGAGCTGCTAGCCTACGTCCGAGCCGGTGTCATTGCCAACAAGTTGAGCTATACTTTGCTTGCGGATGATGTCGAATGGAACTACGGCTCGTTACGAGGTGAATGTCTATCAAATGTGGGCGCCGCAGCGCGGTGAACGATTTTCGCTCTATCCCTTCTAATCGATCAACTCGATCTTTCCACCTTGATAACTCGCACGCGCAGACTATTTCGTTCCTCGATCAATCCACTGTCGACCCCCCAGCGACTGGTTCATGACCAAGCCTGCGACGGCTTTGGGATCGCGAAGGTGGCAAATTCAAGACCGAATCTGGTTCTCGAGGCAGCACATGAAGCACGCCGATGACTGGATCCGGTAAGCTTCACTCGACCTGTGATTCTGTGCCTTCCCAGATACCAAGAGAAGCTGATATTGCTGTGAACAAACAGTGAGGAGACTTTGGATCCTGACGCGATGAACGAGATGCGTAATCGTCAGCTCGGCTCCGTCCTCCCCGAGGGCGAGACCTTGCCCGCCCCATTGGAAGAAGTCTTTGCCGACGCGTCCGCCGTATTGCGTGAGCTTTGGAAACCCCACGATCAGCTCGCCACGATGGTGCGAAGGCAAAGGATGGAGCTTGGTCTCGGCGACGGTGGTGTCCGCGGGCGCAAAAACTCGCCGACCTGGGGAGGGGCGAAGCGACGCCCCGAGGAGTCGAGAAACACGGGTCGAGCTGATGCCGAACAGGTCGATGAGGATGTGAGGGATTATGATCAGCAATCGGGTGCTGAAAGGAACGATCGAGGGCCGGTGATCGGTGTGCACGTCCCGCTCTTGGCGGAACGGCTGCCTGTCGCCGAGTTACGGCTGATTGGCGTGCAAAGGGCACAGACCGATGATCGATTCGGGCTCGTGATGCAAGGCGTCAACGACGCGCTTCGTCGGCTGTCCAAGAACTCGGTCGCGGAACCCTCCTACTCGCGCAACCATCCCACCTTGTTCCCGAGCGGTGTCAAGGCCCATATCGTGGTTGTCTCGGGTGAGAAGGACGCGGACGTTGTGGCCAAGCTGGCGCAGAACGATCTGGCACGGAACATGGACATCAAGAGGACCTCGGCCCCTCCTGCGGACGAGTTGAGGCAGTGGAGCGACTTGGCCGATGTCGAGCATGCTAGAAGCGACACGACCAAGATCGTGACTGAGTTTGATCAAAAGACGTTTAACGCGTTGCCCAAGTCGCTGAGGGTACATCTCACGAGGGTAAGTCGAATCATCTACATGGATCTCTTTCCGGTCATAGGCCATCTAATTGACGGATGCGTGTTGCGTGTGCAGTACCTACTCCGCGATCTGACGACGCTCGCGCTATACGCCGACGCCTTTGTCGTTCACGGTGAGTCTCCAAATAGTCTCATCCTTCGGCGTTGAATCAGACTGCCAATGCCGATACTTCTCTGAACAGGTACATCGAGCGTTGGTCGACTTGCGCTCCTGCTCGCTGGGGAGGACGCCGTTGTAGGTCCTCGGGAGATCTCAGGCCACGGCTTGGGCGGTCGCGTGCGCAGTGTGGACGGGTGGTGGTTCCCGAGCAGCCAGGTCTCGGCACTGTGGAATCACATCTGATGGCATCGTTTCGATATTGATTTTAACACTATCCTGCATGAGCAAAGGAACCGTATCTTTGCCCCTTAGCGTGCATTTGTAACGTGAGACCATGTGCATACCATTTCCTTCATTGAACATCTCACAGCGTAAGTTTTCCCGTTTCGAGATCTGAGCCAGCCCAAGCCACTTATTAGAGCCACTTTCGGAATCCGCGAGGCTAGCGACGGCACGGGCGAGAGGATCATTGTTCGCCTGCTACCCTCTCGTCTCAGCCCCGTACAGCTCGCACTGCGCTGGTTCGGAAAGGACATTGCAGCCGGAAATGGAGCCACAGGCTCCGCTGGGTCGTCGACCTTCGGCCACCACAGGTGAGCACCCGGTGACTGGCCAGCAGTTGAGCGAGTGGATCATTGTCGCCCGTCCCGGCTGGCACTCATGCTTCCAGCCACCGCGGACTTTGGCCGAAGTCAACTCGCAATCAGTCCCGACCCTCCGACTCTGATCGCATTTCTGCTGACACTGACGCTATTCCCCTTTCTGGAATTATCCTGTCCCAGTCGATTTCTCGCCAGCTCAGCAAGAGGACCCGCTCGATTACTCGCACAGCTCCGCGCGGTCGTCGTCCTCACCTCACCCGATTAGCCTGCAAGACTCGGGCCGAATTGGGAGCGGCACATTCTCCCATGGACAACATTTCCGAAAGGACTCTTTCCCGAATCCGTTCCTCGATAGACCAGGTGCATCAAGAAGATCAGTCCCGACCTTATTCGACAGCTTGAATCTCTCGAATGGCGTCGGCGCGAGAGGCTCCACATCGAGCGGGCCTCGAATCCCACACGTGAATGCGAACGCGAACGCACTCCCTTCATACGGCGGCGCACGGAGAGCATTCTACAACACGAAAAGTCAACCTGGATGGAAACGCACCTTACGACTTGTTCGAGATGTAGTACTGCGACCGATGTACCTCGTCGGGAGAAGGGGTCCGCTCATCCCTCTGTTGCTGGTGCTGATCAGCTTCGGCTTGTTCCTGACGTATTCGACCTCGCCTTCGTCGCAAAAGGTCAAGCTGAGGATGCAAGGCGCGGTTGGACCTTACATCCCGCAAAGGGCTGCATCGGCGATGAGTTGGCGTAGTCCAGCTTCGGAAGAGGCCGAAAGCGGAGAGGGCCTCGATGATGAAGAATCAGACTATACACCACCGGGGTCCAAGAAGCTGACGGAGGCGACCAAGGGTCGAAAGGGCAAGCTCCCGGGCGCCAAGAGTACGCTTTCAATTGCGATCGAATTACCCGCTGCGAGGAGGGATGGAAGGCTGTTGCTCAAGGAAGGAGAGGTGCATCCGATCCCGGCGATGATGGCAAGGGCGAAGAGGCAGTGGAAGGAACTCAAGGGGCGACAAAGCAAGACATTCAAGGAGACCGTTGCAGAGTACGAGAAGCGGTACCGACGCAAGCCGCCAAAAGGTTTCGATCAATGGTAAGCTTTAGTCATTTTCCCACCTCCAGAGATGGTGACACATGATAGCTGACCTGATCGTATTTCTTGCGCGCAGGTATGCTTTTGCCAAAGCACACAAGGTCGTTCTGATTGACGAGTTCGACTTGATCGACAAGGATCTGCTCATGTACCGCGCCTTTGACCCTGCTCATTTCCGCAATCGCGTCAAGTACACGTCTACGTACCTCGACATGCTGTGGAACATGACCGTTACCAACGGTGTGATCTCTCGTGCGGGCCAACTCGAGAATCACGACCGAGCGAGAGGAGTTGAGTTCTTGGCGTCGAGATTCGCACATTTGCTTCCCGACATGACGATCATGTACAATGGGCATGATGGAGCGAGGATCGCGGTAGCCGCCGAGGAACGGGCTCGACTGGAAAATTTGGTCAAGAAAGGAGAATGTGAGCCCCTCATGCCGGTCTCAGCGGGCTGCACTGCGAACACCTCCGTACTGACTATTTTAATATGGTGTGTAACTGCTTTTAACAGATGAGCCTGATGAAGGAGCACCTTATCCACCCAAAGAGACGGGACCTTGGCCTCACCACTCGATGCCCGCCTTCTGCCCGAATGGAACTGCGGTCCGAGCGAAGGATTTTGAGTATGGCTGGGCGAGCATGGACTCGACGGGCTACGAAATGGCCGACCCCGTTCCCGGCTCGATTGGCAGCCTCGTCGATGGCTTTAAGCAGTATATGGATGTCTGCGACTCGCCGCAGTATCGCCACTTTCACGCGACCACGTCATGGGTCTACCCCCACCACCCGACGCCGGTCGTCCCCCTTTTCACCCCCGGTGTACAGACGACTTTTGGCGATGTGCACTCTTTGATTGTCGAACAACTCGAATTCGAAGCCAAGCATGATCCGAAGTGGGAGGAGAGGCCCTTCTCATCACTACAATGGCGCGGGCAGACGAGTGGACCGCTATGGGAGAAGACGTCGCCGTGGCGCACGACCCAGCGTGCTCGTCTGCATCTCCTGTCGCATCAGGAGTTGGGGACGCGCAACATCACCTTGACGGACGAGGACGACAAGATGCGCCTCGTCGAGGTGCCCAACTTTAAGTTGAACCCATTGTTCTTGGATGCTGGGATGGTCGGTCCGGCGGTGCAGTGCGTCAAGGAGGATGGCACGTGCGACGAGATGCAAGAAGTGTTCCAAGGGTACGACAAACGCATCTCGTTTGACCGAGCTGCCTTGTACAAATACGTATTAGGTGAGTGCCACCGACGATCGCATCGCGCGATCTCTAAAGGTGTTACTTGCTGACGGACCAAGTTTGATCCACAGACGTCGATGGCAACAGTTGGTCCGGTCGTTTCCGCCGATTGATGCTTTCCAACGCGGCGGTCGTGAAAGCGACAATCTTCCCCGAATTTTGGACGGACTGGGCCATCCCATGGTTGCATTTCATCCCTATGCAAGTCGACTACAGCGACATGTGGGATATTCTCGCCTTCTTCCGTGGCGGGATCAACGGCGAA
Organism: Microbotryum violaceum; assembly: GCA_022506055.1. Lineage (NCBI taxonomy): Eukaryota > Fungi > Basidiomycota > Microbotryomycetes > Microbotryales > Microbotryaceae > Microbotryum > Microbotryum violaceum. The sequence goes on from JAKMXP010000002.1 coordinate 2,924,648, forward strand.
GGCGCGCACGACGCTCTGGGGAAGCAGATCGCCATGGCTGGTAAGGAGTGGGTTAGGACGTGTTACCGGTGGGCCGATTTGGAGGCGTACCAGTTTAGGTTGATGCTCGAGTATGGGAGGCTGTACAATGACGAGACAGGACCGGGGTCCAAGGACTTTGATGGTGATACGTGAGTGGTTTTCACCGATCTGTCGGGCTGAAGCAGTGGCAGAAACTGAGTTCATGGGCCTGTACTACAGATCGATTGAACCTGTGTGGAAAGGAGAAGTCAAGCTTTAGTAAAGGATGCGCATGTGGTGCCGACTTGAGTTGATGATCAGCTCGTCGATGGACCGCGGTGAAAACTCGTGCCGCATCGATGCTAGAGTGTTCGGCGGGTTCTTATCACCCATCTTGTATACCATACATTTGTGCATTGTAGTAACTCTTCTCTTCGTCGATGCACTGCCCCAAACGGCGTGGATGACACAAAGTCGGGAGAGACTCGATCCTGCTTCATTTCCCTGCCGCCGCCCGCGCCGCCGCCCGTTCCGTCATCGCTCTTCCATCCGCCCTATACACACCTCCCCCCAATCGTGGGTACTGTGCCCGTTACAGCAACGCATGTGATACTGATGCTTCCCTTTGGTGCGCGTACAGTCATGATGATCTCCCCCATCGCTACCCGTGCGCTCGGCCGTCGTGCGTTCTCGACCTCGCGCTCTGCCGCTACCAAGGTCGCCGTTCTTGGTGCTGCTGGTCAGTAGTGACCTGACCTAGCACCCTCCCTACCCGTGAACACAGGTGCCCACCTCTTGCTTGAATCGTGCAGGTGGTATCGGCCAACCGTTGTCGCTGCTGTTGAAGCTGAACCCGCGCGTGACCGAGCTGTCGTTGTACGACATCCGAGGCTGCCCCGGTGTCGCCGCTGACCTGTCGCACGTCAACACCCCTTCGCCCGTGAGTGACACACCATGGGCACAGTTCGTCAGGTTGTGGCAAGGTCGGCGCCGAGGAGAGTTCCGCGACGAGCGCCTTGGTTGTTTGCCCGCCATCGAACTGCGACCGAGCGACCGAGCGCCGAGTGCCGACCGAGTGCGGACGCGCCCACAGGCATGCTCGCACTCGAGAGGTGCTTAAGAGCGCCTCTACGGCGTGGCATCGTGCATGGTGGGCCAGCGGACCTCGGGGCGCGCGCAAGTACGGGACAGAAGCTCGCTCTTTGCACGGCCACAGCCGGTCGAGCGAACGGGGACGACACCCCATCATCCACGCTCAGTGCTGACGTTTCGTGTTATCAGGTCGCTGGCTTCGCTGCCGAGAACAACGGCCTCGAGAAGGCCCTCACCGGCGCCGAGGTCATCATCATCCCCGCCGGTATGCCCCGCAAGCCCGGAAGTGAGTAGTCCAGTGGATTGTTTGCAGATCAAAATACGAGGCATGAACTCATTCGTCGCTCGGTCCCACCCAAAAAGTGACTCGTGACGATCTGTTCAACACCAACGCTTCGATCGTCCGTGACCTCGCCATCGCCGCCGCCAAGGTCGCGCCCAAGGCCCGCATCGGCATCATCGCCAACCCCGTCAACTCGACCGTTCCCATCGTCGCCGAGGTCTTCAAGAAGGCCGGCGTCTACGACCCCAAGCGGTGAGTTTTCCGAAGCCGAGCGAAGCACGGCACGGCGAATGTGCACGAGCGGAGAAGCAGATGCTCATCCTGCTGTTCCGACGCCTGCAGTCTCTTTGGTGTCACCACCCTCGACATTGTTCGTGCTTCGGCCTTCGTCTCCGGCATTGCCGGCACACATCCCAAAGACACCAACATCCCCGTCGTCGGTGGTCACTCCGGCGTAACGATCGTGCCCCTCTTCTCGCAAACCCCTGAGGGCAAGAAGATCGTCGAGAAGGGCGGCGAGGAGCTCGCTGCTCTTGTCAAGCGCACCCAGTTCGGCGGTGACGAGGTCGTCAAGGCCAAGGACGGTGCCGGATCCGCCACTCTCTCCATGGCTTACGGTCAGTCTTTTCCGCGCGCGAACGGTCACGCGCTTCTGCTTGAACAGGAGCTGACCACATCTATCTTTGACGTGGTGATCTTGTAATTAGCCGGAGCCGAGTTCACGGATGCCATCCTCCGTGCCCTCGATGGCGAGAAGAACGTCACGCTCTGCACCTACGTGGAGTCGCCCCTCTACGCCAAGGACGGCGTTGACTTCTTTTCGTCGCCCGTCACCCTTAACGTGAGTGTTTACAAAGAAGCCGGTGGTCAAGTCCGAGACGTGAAGACTGATTGTGGCTTGTTTGTCCAATTCAGTCAGAGGGTATTGTCGGTGAGATCCACCCCGTCGGTAAACTCCACGCTTCCGAGGAGGAGTTGCTCAAGGCGTGCCTTCCCGACTTGGCCAAGAACATCAAGGCCGGTGTGGACTTTGGTACGTAATTGACAAGAGTTTCCATAACCATGAGCTTATCATGTACTAACGACGTGCGTTTTCGCGTATGCTCTTGCAGTCGCCAAGAACCCCGGAAACTAAACAAACCGACGTTGGAAGGTAGAAATTTGAGAACGGGTGCCGAAAAAGCTGGGACCATCATCCGGGCCATTTTCCCTTATCTTGGTCGTAGAGCTGCTTCCTTCTTGTACCTGTTCGGGCAACGAAATGCTGAAAACGAAACTACATAATCGTGCAGCTGTCCGGCGGCGATCGGCGGTCCCGCTCTTTACACCCGAGAGACGCAAATTGCTAGTTTGCGCCTACCGCGCCAACGACGGCACATGGCCGTCGCTAAAGATGGCGCATCCCTGTCTCACCTCTGGGTGTCTCGCCTTCTGCCGCGTCCGCATTACGAGACCCTGGTCGCCACGACTGAATGTTCCGGTAGGGCATGATACCATTTGGTCGAAGCAGAAGCACAAACAGGTGCTAGGGAGGGGATCGACGACCGACACTCGGGGCGACGAACATACGCATAAATACAATCTGTCGTTCTTGACCGCTAGGCTAAAAGCAAGTCGTAACTAGAACTCGGCAGTTCTAGCTACTCAGATCCTCAGAGGCTACTTATAGGGCTGTTCTGTAAGGCATCCCCTTACAGACCCGGTCCAACGATGTTGCATAGCATTCCGAGTCGATCTCGCTCTACGCCGGTGAATACTTTGACTTCACCTTCTCGGGGAAATTGTCCAATGCGTCTTGCATTGTGAAAACTGACTGGAGTAGGGTCTCGAATAAGGAGTTCCCGTGGGACATGCGGTACGCGGTTCGATTATTTGGGGCGGCTGTGAGAAGAAAGTTGCCTGGTGTTAGCATATCCGCACTAGATTTTCATCCTGTTTGTCTGTGGTACGCAGGCTGTCATACGCCATACTAAGACGAGCTATATTTGCCCGGGCTATAAAAGGCACCTACGACCCACTCCGGTCTTTCGTTTGCACGGATTTGGGCCTTGTCGGCGCGTTTAAGGGGTCACTTGCGAAATGCACGGATCAGAAAGGTGGAGAAGCTAGCTCAAGCGCTTCCGTTAGTAATGTTAGTTAACATTTGGATTTTCGTCTCACTAAACCAGCGAGTGAGAACGTGCTCACTGCTCGGGCAGAACGGGGAAGACGATAGCATGTCTCACCTGTCTCGGTCCACGTCGAGGCCGCCGATGCGCGCGCGCTGTGGGCCTCTCCACCCCCCACCGACCCAGCAGTAGTCCATTGTCCGAATGCGGCAGCATGCGCAACTCCTCCCGGTGAAACTTGCTAGCCGAACTGGAAAAGCTCTCGAATGTGTTGGGCGGGTGCAAGCCATGCCACGTCTCTTCTCAAGAAGAGCTTGATGAATGAACAACGTCGAATCTTACAGTTCAAACCGTAGTGATAATAGTACCAAGTTGAGGCCTGATCTTTTTCTCGCCGCCGGAGAGTCTGAGTTTGGGCCGATCGAGGCTGATGGCCTGGCCCGGCACGTCGGCCGGGGCTAGCTGGGGCAGCTGGGGCCTGCTCGGGCTGGGCTACGTGTTTCGCAGGGCGGGCGCTCTCCTGGGCGGGCCCTCTCTTGCTTCGTCCAACTTGTCGCCGACAGCCCTCCCGTTCTTGATTGATTCCGCAGCAACTCTTGCCATGGCTTCTCAATCTGTTGACGTCCGTGAGTTGCTCTAGTCTTAGCCGGGCTTTACGGTCATGTTTGTACTGACAATTCATGTTCTGTGCCGCAGTAATCATCGGCGCTGGCCCGACGTAAGCCGCGAAGTATTCGGTCCTCGTGCACCGATCGCGAGCCCGCCCGACCGCCCATCATCACGGCGATACTGATGGTCCCTCGTGCGACAATGGTTCACAGCGGTCTTGGAGCTGCCAAACGTCTTCACCAACTGGTACTTCACCCTGATCCTCGGTGCGCCTTACATCGTCCACGTCCACGCGCTGACCCATTCCGGGATCCCGCCACTTTTGCTCTCTCCCAACTCCGCGCCCGCCTTGTCCCTCTCGCAGAAACATTCCAACTTTTTGATCGTCGATGCGGCTTCCGAAGCAGGTGGATTGGCTTCGACCGATACCACCCCCGAGGGCTTCTTGTTTGATGTAGGAGGGTTAGTCTCCACGCCCCCTTCTTTGGGACGAGCCATCTCGGCGCCACTCTCCGAGCTCGAGATCGGGTTCAAGCGTATTAATGCATCACAAGTGCTATGCTCCGTTTTCTTTCTTTGTTAGACATGTTATCTTCTCCCACTACCTGTAAGTGACTCTTCGTTGCTCGGACCCTCCCTAGCGACTACGGAAGGCGCTTCTGGCTTACTGCGGAAACGGCCGAACGTGGATTAGGAATTGGAACGCGCGAGCTTGCACACTTCAAACTTACCTTCTCGATCCCCCTGTTCAGTTACTTTGACGATGTCATCAACGAGGCCTTGCCCAAGTCGGATGATTGGTACGAGCACGAGCGTGTCTCGTACGTTCGCTCAAAGGGTGCTTGGGTCCCTTACCCTTACCAGGTCAGCAACGGGGTCTTCATCTTCAGCCTCCGAAAATACCGCACTGAACTCAGCTCTTCTATTCATAGAACAATATTACCATGTTGCCTGTCGAGGAACAGGTCAAGTGCATCGAGGGTATGATCGACGCCGCCGAGGTCCGATCAAGATCTGCCGACAAACCCAAGACGTTCGACGAGTGGATCATTCGAATGATGGGTGCGTCACAGTTTTGTTGAATTGTGTACGAGATGGGTGAACTGACTGAACGGTCCGCTAATGATCAGGCGTCGGTTTGGCCGACCTCTTCATGCGACCTTACAACTTCAAGGTCTGGGCCACGCCTACGACAGAGGTGAGGAAGGAACGTTTGCCGTGAGAGGAACAGGTTACTCAACCATGCCTTTTTCCTACTTGCAGATGCAATGCGAATGGCTCGGTGAGCGTGTCGCTGCCCCTAGCTTGAAGTTGGTCGTCAGCAACGTTCTCAACAAAAAGACCGCCGGTAACTGGTGAGTGCCCCAGCTTGACTTCCACCAAAAGCTTAACCGATCTAATGAAATCCACTTCCCGGACCTCTAGGGGTCCTAACGCGACTTTCAAGTTCCCGGCTCGCGACGGTACTGGGGGTATCTGGAAAGCCGTCGCAAAGACGTTACCTCAAGAGCGCTTCTCCTTTAACAAGACCGTCGTCCGCATCGAAGGCGCCAACAAGATCGCCCACCTCTCTGACGGGTCCTCCGTCGCTTACCGTTCGCTCATCTCTACCATGCCTTTGGACGAGATGGTTGAACTCGTCGATGGAGCCGAGAACTTGACCAAGACCTCAAGGGAGCTGATCTACTCCTCCACTCACGTCATCGGTGTTGGAGTTCGTGGTGTTTTGCCCTCTCGTATCGGTGACAAGTGTTGGCTCTACTTGTGAGTTTCTCCTTAGGGAGGCACCGCAAAACGACCCGGATGCTAATTGCTCTCATGCTTCCTGTAGCCCCGAGTCTGACTCGCCATTCTACCGAGCGACCGTCTTCTCTAATTACTCGCCTTACAACTGCCCTCAACCCGAAGTCAAGATTAGGACAATTCAGACCGCCGATCCCTCGCTGAGTGGTTCGGTCGACACCAAGTCGGAGCGAACTGGTCCTTGTGAGTCACACTGCCATGCTACACGTCCCCGAAGAACAGTCTATTGATCAACAAACGTACCCCACTTAGACTGGTCCTTGATGCTCGAGGTGTCCCAATCGTCGCAAAAGCCCGTTGACGAGGAGAACTTGATGAAGGACTGCATCCAAGGCATGATCAACACCGGTCTCTTGCAACCATCGGACGAGATCGTCTCGACCTACCATCGCAAATTCCACCATGGGTACCCGACCCCTTCCTTGAGTCGTGACGGCCAACTCAGGACGCTCTTGCCCGAACTCAAGGACAAGTACGCCATTTGGTCGCGTGGACGTTTCGGCTCGTACAAATACGAAGTCGCGAACCAGGACCACTCGTTCATGATCGGTGTCGAGGCTGTCGATGGGATCTTGTTCGGTGCACCAGAGATGACGCTCAATGACCCGGATTGGGTCAACGGGCGAAAGAACGTCGAGAGGAGATTGTAGAGCCCTGCGTATCGTGTATAATTCCGCAGCCTGGGGATCCTGTAGCCAACATGCGCTGTTGTTGCCTAGGTCGCTCGGACTACTTCTTAGTGTTCTAGGATTTTTCTCGCTTACTTTCCGCTTTCCTTTTTTCTGGTTGCTTGTCAGTTACTTCCTCTCTTTCTCGAATGTCTTGTTTACGGTCAAGCAGAAATATCACCATCATCACATAACCTCTCCAAGTGGTCCTCTTTGCTGTGTCATTATGTGACGCGGCTGCGTGCGTACCCTGTCGAAGTGGGGGTGAGCTCGGCCGAACTCGCCGTCGCCGGTAGCTCTCCTAAAGTTTGGGAGTGGTGATCGACTCGTACAAGGATCGTTTGGAATGGACTTGTGAAGACTTTGTTGAGCTACGTGTGCCATCTGTGGGGGGCCCCTGTTGTCAGGTTGCCGGATATTGATTTAACCGAATCTGAGACGGGCGCGAGAGAGAGGCTCTTCGGCCAGCCCGCGCCAGACAGCCCGCCAGCCTTTCCTCGGATCACTCTCTGCTCTGTTCCCACACTCTCTCCGGTGCTGCGTCTTGACGACGACCATAGCTACCACTCCTTCCTGCTCAAAGCGTACCCCTTTCTTCGGCTCCCTCGCTGGTCAACTTTATCGAGCTGGCCTCGTGGCGCCCCCAAGCCCCCCCTAACGCCGTCGACTTCAATCCCAAGTCCTTGGATCTCGGCGGCGGCAGCAGCAGGACAGCAACAGGGAAGCTCGCATGGATCAACCTCTGATTTAGGAGGCGGAGCACCACAACCACCGTCATCCTCCTCTGCTACTATCGCTTCAAGTAGCACCTTTTTGCCTCACATTCCTTTGGACGGGACCCCTCGGCGGGGTGGAGGCCCGCATGGAAGGTCGACGTCTATCTCATCGTCGTGGGCGACACCGAGAGAAGATCCACACATCGAATTGAACGCAAGGAGGAAACCCGGCGTCGGTGTCGGCGTTTGTAATGGTGGGATAGGGCCCATGAACCGGATGCGACCCGGTGAGGAACCCTACGCGACCGTCTCGCTGCTCGTGGTCGCACCCGACACGCCGCTCCTCGGCTCCCGGGGAGGAGGGTTCGTCACGTTTCTCGTTTGGGCCGAGGCAAGGTCCTTTATTGTCGACCGAGATTCCTGATCACCTTGATGCTCGTTTCAATATCGACTTTGCTCCTGTTACCGGCCAAGCATCAATCGGCAGCGCATAACGTCTTGACCCGTGCTGGAGTACCTCTCCCCGACGCTCTGCCCGATCGTATCCATGACTTTATCGAGACCTGGGCCAATCGGGCGGACGACGTTTCGAAAGATCTTGTATACACGCCTCATCTCGGTCCTGGGCCAGGCGACGATGACTCGACCTGGACGGTCACCACACCCCACGAATTCAATTCGAACGGTCATCTCATCGTCGAACCTGTTTCGACTTTTGGCAAGGCACCTCCAGCACCCCATCCGATCCTGACACTCATCCAACGCGCCGAGCACGAGTGGAACCACAAAGTGCAACGGCAGAGTAAGACGCTGAGGGAGGCCGTGTACGAGTATCGGAAGCGGTACCGGATGAATCCACCCAAGGGGTTCGACGAATGGTGGGCTTATGCCAAGGCGAATCGGATCGTCCTCACCGACGAGTATGATCAGATCTTCAGGGATTTACAGCCGTTCTGGGCACTGTGAGTGACCATGGGTGATATCTAGTCCGAGTCCATACTTACGTGGACGAATTCTCGCTTGTTCAGGGAGCCGCATGACCTCAAGCACCGCCTGCTCGTCATGCAGGAGCGAGAAGAGACTTTCACGATCCAAGTCAAAGACGGCGAGGTGTTCGAGATGGGCGAACAAGCACAACTGAAACGGGCCAAGGATTTGGGGGAATTGATCGCAAGGGTGTCGAAGCATGTGCCGAACGTGAACCTGACCTTCACGCGACATGACCAACCGGCTTGCCAGTTGGGCTGGTTCCACAAGGAACGAATGCTTGACTTGGCCGCTGAGGGCGAACGTGGGTCATTGTCTCTCAAATCTAGTGGAAATGCACGGGCTGATGAAGCTCAACATGATTATACAGATTTTGGACCCTCCGAGTTCATCGCCGAGAGCGATCTCCCGCTCACCAACTGGGCAAACGGGTGTCCCCCCGATTCGCCGCTGCGCAAGATCGAGACCGAGGTCCTCGAAGCTGCTGGTCAGCAGGCCGACAAGGCCTCTATCCAGGTCAGGCTTCAGAAAGCGTACGCGACCGAATTATCGCAGAAAAGGTCGTACATCTACGACTACTCCTCCGCGCTCGACATCTGCCAGCATCCTGAGATTATGCCCCTGCATGGTTTCACGACCGCGAGCGGCACCAACCCGGGGCCACTCGTCCCTCTCTTCACCTTTGCCAAAACCAACATCCACTCCGACATTCTCGTCACACCTCTCGAGCAGTACTCGGATACTTACATCGGTTACGACCCGGACTGGGAGAAAAAGGAGTACAACAAGCTCATCTGGCGCGGGTCGACGACGGGTGCCGAGTTCGCCGTCGGCTATGACTGGAGGAGTTCTCAGCGCGCGCGTTTGCACTTCTTGACGAATGATCTCAAGGGTCAAAAGAACGTCTTGATTTCCGAGGAGGAAGGGCCGATCAAGGAAGAGATGATGCAGATGCATAACCTCAACAAGGCGCAATGCGACGTGTCGTTCTCTGGTGGTCCGGTGCAGTGCGACGACGAGACGTGTGCGATCATGAAGGAGGAGATTGAGTTCAGGCCGACGATGGGCTTGACGGAGTCGTACAAGTACAGATACGTGTTCGATGTCGATGGCAACGGCGTAAGTTCTGGCGCTCTTAGGTCTCCAAAATTCCCACTCACTAGTACGGGAACTGATCTGTCTCGGACTTCTCATTCTCACAGTGGTCCGGTCGTTTCCACCGCCTCATGTCGATGAAAGCGTGCGTGTTCAAATCGACGCTCTTCCCAGAATGGTACGGCGACCGCATCCAACCCTGGGTTCACTATGTTCCCATCAAGGTCGGCTATTCGGACCTCTACGACGCTTTCACCTTCTTCCGCGGTGCTCCGGATGGCACCGGAGCGCACGATGAGTTGGGGAGGAAGATCGGCTTGCAAGGGAAGGAATGGGCGAGGGACCATTGGAGGACACAAGATATGGCGGCGTATATGTTCCGGTTGACGTTGGAGTGGGCGAGGGTCGTGCATCGCGCGAATGAGAATGTCGATCCGGCGAGTCTGGACTTTGAGTTCTTTGACAAGAAATGTGTGGGTACTCGCAGTAGTTCGTACCTTCTCTGTATGAACAATGTAGCGAATCATACCCATTTCCGGTCGAGCTGCGTCGACAGGACGTTCAGAACCGCCTCATTCATGCAAGTATGTGTCCTTGAATCTCCTTTTGTTTCGCGTTTTTCTTATGTGGGTTGCGCCGGTGCATTTTTTTGCAGAACCAAGAACAACATAAATAACGGAACAGGGGAGAATGCGTCTCGCAAACGATTCGCCCTGACAGAAGACTGTCAATCCTCAAGATCCAAAGCTCCCAGAGTAGGCGCCGCTCTGTTCCGGCCAGCCACTACTACCAGAACCAATCTGACTCGGAGGTGGTGGCAGACCACAGCCACCGCTGATGAATGGGAACGCTGAGGGCGACAGGTCTGACTGAGACCCGGTCGGAACGGGTCCGAAGGTCGCATTCGAGGAAGGGAAGAAGGGCGGAACATGGGAGGGTAAGGGGTTGAAAGGACCTGGACCGCATGGCGTGCTTGAGGGTGGGTAGTAGTTCGAGTGCCTCGGGACTACCGGACCGCCACTAGGAGGCGAGAAAGGCGAAGCAGGGCCGAACAAGCCTATCGGCGCCGCGGACTGAGGTTGAGCCAATCCCGGAGTCGCACCGAGAGGTGAAGGGGCGGCGGCGAATGATCCTTGCCGCTGGAGCAACGAAGGCGAAGAGTGCCCACTTTCATTCGATGTCGGAGCCCAGATCGAAGAGGTCGATCCGCCTCCGACGGGTGACTGTGTAGGTGCGTAGGAGGCACCTTGATGAGTCATGTTGGGCAACGCTTCGAACGAGCTCCGTGAACCTTGGTGTGGTGGTGGGAGCGCGTGGTGCGTTGCCGGAATAGGAGAATCGTTCGGTGGACGAGCCCAGAGCGATCTCAGATCCATCGAATTCCGCTTTGACGACGAGGCGGAATTGGATGCAGGCGTGCCTATTCGAGGTGAGATACCCGCCGATGGGGGTGTTTGTGTCGCCGTCCCAATGTTGCCCAGGTTCAGTCTTGAGCGATAGACGATGTGCCCGTCATCGTCGTCGTCGTCATCGTCTTCCTCGTCCGTTAGGTCCTGCATCTCCAACCGGTCGGCAGCGGCGATCCTCATCGCCAAATCGACGGGATCGTCCTCGGTCGGCTCAGATCCTTCATCTTCTTGTTCGAATAGATCAAGCGTATCCACCCCTCTGGACAATGCCTTTGTTGGCGACGAGGCAGGTATGGGGGCGGCTTCGTCCTCTTCGTCCTCTTCCTCAACTTCATCCTCTATGGTTGTGGCAGCGGAGGATTTCGGCGGGGCCAGAACGAAAGCGCCCAATTCAACGATCACCGGGCAGATCTTGAAAGTGTGGTCGGAAACATCAGTGTTATGCGCAGAGCAGAGTGCGAACGATCATTCAAGCTCACCTCAGATTCGGCGATCAGCGCCGCGTCGCTCTGCAACTCGGCAATGCGCATCAGGTGCTCCTCGTTGGGATGTACCTCCTTCCCCACTTTGGATGCCTCAACAGCCAGATCCGTTCCTTTGACGTCCTTCATACTTCTGCGTAGCGGTGCAAAGCCGAGTAAATCGACATCCTCTTCCAGCCATAGTCCACCATCCGGTGGACTCGGGAGGCCTTCGGTAGGGAACACCAGTTTGAACGAATTTGCGAAGTCGGCATACGAGGTCCAGAACGCCGTCAAGGCGTCTTCGAGCGACGTCGAGTTCACGTGATCCGTTTCCATCGACTGGTCCTGGCTCGAATCGACACGTTGCCCATCGCTGACCGAGCTGCTACGGTGTGTCGTGTCGGCCTGGGACGCCTGCGCAGCGCTGTCAGCGGCCTTGGCTCGACTGATCTTGATCTCCTTCGCTCTCAGACGGGATTCAACTCGATGAATATAGTCAAGCTGGCCTGACAACCATTTGGAGAGCACACGAAGGACCGGGAGGGCCCGACGGACGACGGCACTGATGTTCTGGGCAAGGTTCAAGCTAGGTTTAGGTGTTTGCTTGGTCGTGTCCGCGAGGTAGGCTTCAGCCGTCTCGTTGGTGCAAATCCGGAGTAGGATTGTATACATGGACAGGACATGCAGGAGGATGTGCGGTTCGAGATTGATGTTGACAGAAGGTGTAGAATTTGCGTTCGAGCCAGCCTCGGCCGATCGTTTCGACGGTGTTTTCCGAGGGTTGCTGCTCGATCGATGTACCCGCGCATCCCACAGGGAGCATAAGCCGGTCACCACGATCTTGAAGATGGTGTCTGGTGATAGCTCCAGCGATGTGATGGCTTGTTGGAAGGAACTCTCGACTTTTGCAGAGAGTGGTGCGATGTCCGATAGTCTGTGGGCGGACACTCCCCTTGCAGTCAGCCTCCTCGTTCTCGCTGTGCTCTACCAGATCGCCCGACCTACCTCGTTTTGGTGAAGAGCAGACCGTGGAGTGCGATGAACGCAGTGACAAAGTCAGGTGTGGGCTCGCGCCTCCCACTCGGCCGTTCGAGCCATCGTGTGACCGACTTGTTGAATGCCAACTCGAGGTTGATCCGCGCCGTCGGAAAGGGTATTCGCACCGAGAGGGCGCGGAAATAGTGATAGGTGGAAGAAAGGGTATCGTGCGTGTACCCGGATATTACGGCGAGTTGGTTAGATGGATTGCCTGCGCAAGTCGGAAGAGCTTGATCGTTCAGCTGATTGGACTAGACCGTTTCATTCCGTGGCCAATAGAAGCACTCACCATTCTCTGGTATTAGCAGCCTTGCTTGGATGTAGCACGCTGAAGCACGGGAGTAGTTCTTTGGCTTGTTGCGCTCAGAACCACCGTCCGAGGTGACCTTGCTCTTGTTACCTCTCCGCCCGCCACGCTCCTTGGCTTGCGGACCCGAATGCTCGTTGAAAAGCTCGCGGTACCGTGCTAGGTCACCAAAGCAGATGAGGGCCTTGTGGACGAGTGGCACGGCCTTTGATCTTGCTCGGCGCTTGTCCTCTTCCGATGTCGGAGGCAGGCCTTCCACGACCTCTACCGGCTCGACAACGACGCCGAGGGCCTTGAACCCTTCGAGATCATTCGGGCTGAGATCACTGGCAAGTCGACCCAACAGTGTGGCAAAGTACTCTTCCTCCTTGGCAAGGAAGGTTCTAAACGAATGTACGAGCTTTCTACGGGCGGTTGGCCCCGGTGGTGGGGGTTCGCCTCGCGCTGCTCCTCCTCCGCCTTTGCGATGGGCCTGAGGCGCTTCGGCGATGGCCTTGTCCATGGCCGAGATGCGTGATCGGTAGGCGTTGATGATGGAATGAGATGTCTCGAGCCATAGCGAGTTGAGAGCTTCGAGTAACCGAGCCGAATGACTGGCCGACGGCGAAACGAGCGAGGTCGTCGAGCCGAGGGCATTGGACGGTCCAGAGACCGGGTTCGATGACGACGCGGCCAAGAGAGCAATCGACGAGGACGTTCCTACAGTGCTGGAGAAGAGGACACGCGAATAGGCTTTACGAACACTGCGCGCAGTGCCAAGCAGGAGCCAGCAAATGGAATGTCAGTTCCCAGTCGAGCTGCCTCGATGACCCCCGGAGACGCGTCGGAGTATGGGATCGAACTCACCTTTCTCTCTGGAACTCGACTTCACGATCCCACGGGTCTTTGCGCTTGATGGCGGTGCGCAAGTCGAGCGTCAACGCCTTGGCCTCGCTGCGAACCAGCCACACTCGAGGTAGAGTTAGTCGAGCACACCACACGGTGGGAAGTGCGATACTCACCGGAGTAAGGCAGTCACACTCTGACCGCCGATAGAAGGCTTGCCGGATCGCGAAGGGCGCCTGTTGTGCTCGGACTTGGCGAGGTCGGAGCGAGTCGCGACGAGCCGAGGAGGAGCGGGGGCTGCTGTGGCTGCTGTGGCTGCTGTGCGTGACTCCGCGGCGGCCATGGCGTGTATATGCACTCGGACAAACACAACTACAGATAGGGAGGGTGCCCAGAGGCTAGTGATCGAATAGACCAAGTCCGTTGTGTCCCCGTTCACGTCATCAGAGGGTTGCTGGGGGTGGTCAGCCAGAGCCGGCAGTGCGCGCGATCACATTCCGGGAGGCGACTGCAGCGTAGTCGCACCAGGTCGCACCAGGTCGCACCGTGGGCTACCGTGGGCGGCCCGTCGCACCAACTGAGCTCGGTCCAGGCGGAGTTCATGCCGCTGAGGTGAGCTCAATGTGGAAATCGGTCCGAGTTGAGACCCTCCTGGCTAAAAGATCGAGACATGTCTGTTCACATTTTTGCCATTTTTTTGGAGGCCGACAGCTCCACTCTGAACGCCAAAGACCACACCGTCCGCCCAATATCCGTGGCCGACTCCTCATCGATGCGCGGCATTCAGGAGCTGCTCGCTCCTTTCGATCACTCCCTCGGATCGGGACCACTTCCAACCCCACAGTGCCATCACCAGGTCCACAACTCTCTGGGTGAGTGCGCTCTCACCAGGCGCCTTAAAAGGTGGCAGTTGAACGTCCTTCACGCATGGGTCAAGCATCATCATACTCGTGCCCATTAAAGTTGTCATCGTTATCGTCGCACAAGCGTCCAGGACTCGCATTGTGAACAGCGTCCCATTACGAGTGCACCACTTCATCACATCAGTCGCTTCGCTTTGTGCATTCATTGAATCTTCGAGCACCAGACCATCACAGGCCGATCGAGTTTCGAACTCGGATCCGTCTCAAATCCGGCCTATGCAAGTCACCAAGTCATCGCTGGCACAGCCTGATCGGTGCAAAAGCTTCCAGCCCAACACGATCCCGTCCAAGGCCCCAAATGGATCACTTCATACCTCAATCACATCAATCCCCGCTGGTCCTTCGACTTCTTACCCACCACTCGCACGAAACCTGCCCGTCTCACCCGCTCTAGAGAAGTTCCGCTATCGACCGCCACCCGAGCCCACCTCAGACGAAGAATGCCAAGCTTCCTCTCCACAGCGATCAGCTCGCAAACGCATCAAAATCCAACCCATTCGTGAGGATACCGAGACCAATGAGCGCAAGTCGTGCACCGGCACGGCTGAGCCTACCGCTCCTCCACCCCCTCTTCCACCCCCACCGACGCTGATCCTGCTGCCCGAGTACGACGAGTTTGGCGAGATCGTCACACCTGAGTCACAATCATCGCAATATCATACGCGACCAGATCTACTCTCTCAAGATCACGAGCCGAGCGATCAAACTTTCGAAACCGACTTGCCGTCGTCGATTGAGCTGCCCAGTCTGCTTGCTCGGCGCATTCGTCTGGGTCGATCGAGCATTCACCCTCACCCTCACTCGATTCACGGAACAGGTTCCGGCTCCAGCACGCAGCCATCAAAACCCGAAGACATTGATCGCTACGATGGATATCAGACCGACCTCGGCGAATGGGAGACGCCAGAAGAGCTCTCCAGGATCCTTGAGGAACTCGAAGCCAGTGGCAACCTCGAGGCCGCTCTCGCCATTAGCGACGACGAAAAGGACGAGCTCGAAGCCGCCGTCCCCGTTTCTGCTGCAGAAGAGACCGACGAGCTGTGAGTGGACACGATATACCAGCTGTTGGATCTTGGTGATGCACTATCTGACCGTGACGACCTGTGGACTATGAGCAGTTCGCACGAATCTCCACCCTCGGCTCCATCGGGATCACCGCAGCCGGCCCCTAAGACGGTCATCTCGGAAGCAAATGCTATTGCACCATTAGTGGTACATCGAAAGGAGAGCCAAGTGCATACAGGTCTCTGTTCTTCTTCTGCTCGCAAATCTGGCACCGACTTTCTCGATCCAGTGTCGTCCCGATCTCGGACTCCTGGCGCCCTCTCGAGCGAGGCCGCCGAAGACAAGGTCCGGAGACCGTCAGTCGAGCCTCGCACACCTCTGGGCCGGAGAACAAGCGCCCCCGCACCTTCCAGAGCGAATCTCATACCTGCTCATCCAAAAAGCGGATGCAGCTCGCTCGACTACCTCATGGCCAAGCACACACCCGTACCCGAACGACCGACCCACCGCCTCGTGCCGCTAACCCCTGAAGGCCTCACGACTCACCTCACGCGCATGCTCGATAGCTATCGCGGCGAAACGGCGGCCACGAAAGCGCTCGTCGAGAGTAATAAGATAATAATCGATGAGCAAAGTGATGAGATCGTGCGACTGCGAGGCGAAGTCACCCGACTAGAAGCGACGGAACGACGGTGCGAGAGTTTGACGAGTAGGGTGGAGATGCTTGAGCAGATTCGGAGGGGTTTGTTGGACATGCTGGAAGATAAGGAGAATGAATGTCAGGCTCTTCGGGGTGACCTGGAGTGGTATAGGGAAAAGCTTGAATCGGATAAAGGGAAGGACGCCGGATAATAGACAGCCGATATTCGAGCAATGAACTAGTCCTGCCGCCGTCCTGCGCGGACTTCATCAGCGACGTTCGCTGGCCACCATCAACCACTAGCTGGTCCGAAAGCGAGATTGATTCCAGGATCGGAGCCGAATCAAAGAGAAGGGCTTTCACAGCGGACGTTCTCTGTGGTAATACGATACACTGAGCTAGTACTGGATATGCACACTCGAACCTTTCGTTTCCGACAATTATGCCGCGTTCGAAACTGCGACGGCGAAGTCGGTCAATTCTGATCGAGCTGGACCGTCCGTCGGCGAAATGCCTGTTAAGTCCGTCTGCACAGCAAAGTTGACCTAAATCGCTCGAAGATGTTGCCTAGTAGGAACCTTAACCTGCTTGGTGCTAGTGGTGTTTTGCAAGCTGTGCAGGACGAACCACGGTACTTTCTAGCCGACGGCACGACCCCGGCAACAACTAGCATAATTGAGTCGTCTGTGCCCTCGTCTGTGAAAAGCGGGCGAACGGTCGACCGTGCGCTTGAGCCGGGCGGCCATTCGAAACCGGTCGCGCCCCCCTCCCCCACCCCACAAAACGGAGGAGCGGAGCAATCTCTGGATCTCTGAACTCTCTCCCTCTCTCTCATCCCCCCTTATCCTCCCCCACTACCCACAACTTCATTCTTTGACCCTACGCTTTTTCGAAAAATGGGAAACCCTGCCAATCCTTTGCCCACGGACGGAGTAGTAGGCCGTTTGACCGACAAGCAGGAGAAGGATCTCAAGGTCAGTCAGTCGGCCGGCGTCGTCACTTTGTCGACGAGCGTCATACCCACCACATGCGGGGTTGACCCTCGTTCCCCGTTGCCTCCGCGTTCGTATTGAGCACAGGCCGCATGGGGAGAGTTCCTCGACTTGATCGACAACGCACCCACGGAAGGTAACGGCAAGACCACCTCTGTCGAAGTCAACACCGACAAAGGCAGTCAACCCAAGGTCAGTTGAAAGTCTAGGGCCCCAGCACAGAGGCCAGCAGTGGGGTTGTGCCTGCTGGTAGATGGGTGCCTTCCGCGCCTTCGAGGTCGCCGCTCCATGACGCCGAGCCCGCACGCTGACGGGTTCCCCACTTGCGCCCAATTTCCATCCAGGGCGATGACGCCAAGGCCGCTGCTCGTGCCGAACAAGAACGTGCCGATGCTGCTGCTGCCTTCCAAGAATGTGAGTGACCTCATCTTGAGAACCATTGTGCAGTGGGACACGCACGGCGACCTTGGGCCATGGCCAGGCCAGTTACAGCGAGTAGTCGGCAACTAGCCTCGCTTTGTCCAAAGAACCTATATGTTAGGGGCGTTGGAGTTACTGATAACCCGACATCGTATAATTCACTAGATGGGAGTCGTCGATTTGTCGCCTCGTTCTGGCGATTGGTGAGTCCCGTCCGCCGAGTGAGGGCGAGTGATACTCGTGCTGACACGTAACGCGTCAATCAGGTTGCCATGGATGACCCCGATGGAATTATGCTCCGCTTCTTGCGAGCGCGAAAATGGTCCGGGTCCGCCGGTGTCGCCATGCTGTGCGCGTGCATCAAATGGCGAATGGGTAAGTCGGACTTGCTGAGCACAGCCTTCGAGCCCAACACCAAGTCAGGTTCCTGAACTGCGCACTTGCGCTTTTACCAGGTGGTGACGTTGAGAAAATTTTCGAGAAAGGTGAAGAAGGCATGAAGGACGCGGAAGGTTTCATCATGCAGATGGTCAGTGCTTACCACGGTACCCACCCTAGCTTCGATGTTCACCTCGCTAAACCGAGTTTTCTGCCGAAATTATAAAGGAAACCGGAAAGACCTACACACAAGGTACCGATCGCTACGGCCGACCGGTTGTCTACATCCACGTCGCCAAGCATCGCACGTTCGACCAGTCGCCCAAAGCGTTGGAAGATTTCGTCGTTTTCCAGATGGAGTCCGTTCGTTGCCTCTTCTCACCCCCGGTTGACAAGATTGTCATGGTCTTTGACATGACCGGTTTCGGTATCCGTAACATGGATTGGCGATGCATCCTCTTCATCGTCAAATGCTTGGAAGCCTACTACCCCGAATCCCTCAACGTCATGCTCATCCACAACGGTCAGTAGCGGCCTGTCCTCGTCTCATCTGCTGGCATGGGCTCATCTTTCCGATCTGTGTTGCATTCGAACAGCTCCCTGGGTCTTCCAAGGTATCTGGAAGGTCCTCGGTCCCATGCTCGACCCTGTCGTGCGTGCCAAGATCGATTTCACCAAGTCGACCGACGACTTGGTCGTGCACATCCCTCGCAACCACTTGGTCAAGGAGCTCGGCGGATCCTCTGCCTGGACATGGAAGTACCCTCCCATCAAGCCAGGAGAGAACGCCGCACAGCAGGACAAGGAGGGGCGGAAAAGGTTACAGGCCGAGCGCGACGACTTGATCGGCCAATACACCGAATTGACACGCCAATGGATCAAGTCCGACGACCCCTACATTGCCAAGCAGCGTCGCATCGTCATGCTCAAGATGAGGGCGCAGTACTTTGTGCTCGACCCTTACATCCGTGGTCGTGGTGCTTACGTGAGTATTACGTCCTCTTCAGCTAGTGTCAAACCATATTGCATCTGACACCAATCGCTTGGTCAGCACCGACATGGCAACATCATCGGCAACGGTCTTGTCACGTTCGACTACCCCGCCTCGTCCGGCGAGACCGAAGGCGAGTGGGAGACGTCGGGTTACGAGACGTGCAGGGAACAGTGCCAGCTCGAGGCGACCCAACTCGAAGCCGAGCTCAAGGCCGCCGGTGTCAGCGTTGGCGGTGGTGGCAAGCGCCCCAAGCAATCGCGTCGCTTGAGTGATGATGAGTGAATACGAACAGAAGCACCACTCGTTATGTTCATATAATTGTTTCGCTTTGATCTCCCTCTACTCAGCCATGCCCCTGCCATGTGTTCTCTTCCGTCCCGATTATGAGGGAGGTTATTGTCGGCTCATCATTTACGGGTGTGAGACGTACGGCTCTCCTATGACTACTACTTTATGGAACTTGCTCAATGTATTGTATATCCATGTGACACGTCTTCTTGGTCTCCGAGGGCCGACGGATGGAATAGGACCATTCAACCGAGGCTGCGCCTGCAAGAAATGATCGGCTCGAGTCAAGGGCTCCAAGTACTATTGTTAGTAGGAAGGTACTTACTAGCCTGCACTCAATCAAGAAAGAGAGTCTGAGAGTTGTACTAGAGAGTGGCTCAGTTCTAAACTACCTAGGTGCTCGGCACACTGGTGCCTGGCACTGTAGACCACTGCGCTGGCGAGGTGATCAGAGGTGCAGCGCTTCACTTGCTTCAGCCGGTGGAACAATTATATCTCCCGAGGTTCATCTTGCCTATTTTCAGGCTAATGCAGAACTACTACGCTTTCCGCGAAATACCTACCATCACGCCGCGACATGTGACGTAGTGCGCTGCGCGCCCTCGAACGAATCGAGGAGCGCGCGTCAGAGCGATCGCTGCGATCGCAGCTCCCTCGGGGTACCCAGCAGCCGATATCTCGGAGTTCGCTTTCTCCCTCTCCTGGTCCCCGACGTCAGCGACTTCCAGCGACTCGGCTCCGAAGCAGTGTTTGGCTCAAATACGCACCAACTCCTCTTTCCCTCCTAGACAAGACGAGCCTGCTTGTGCCCTTTCGACAACATAATCGAAAACGGGCTTGCCAGGCACAGGAGTGCTATAGCGACAGCTTGGCTTCGATACGAGCCAGCGTGCGATCGCCGAACTCCCCCTTTCACTTCCCCGCGCCGATCATCGCAACCCTCGGTCAACAATGGCACCCTTGCGAAGCTTGTTCCGAGACACTTGCGCTGGACAAATTATTTACTACCTATCAGGCCGCAGGTTTCTTCGACACCCCGAGAATGAGCCCGATTTCAAGGTGCCCGAGAAATTTCTACAAGACAAAGACCAACAGCGATCCTTGAAGCGTGGCCAGGGGTCCGCCTCCAATCATAGTCAGCACCCGTCGACCGCCCACTCCAACAGCGAGGAAACGATCATCGAAGACGAGGAGTCGTCGCGCAACCGCGATGATGGAAGGGAGGAGAAAGGTCAAGATCGTAATTTGGTCGACTGGTAGGTTGCCGGTTGACCGCTGCAGGAAGGAAAAGTGATGTTGACCTTGCTCTTTCAAATCCGTGCGATCAACGACCTCAATCTGCAGGTACTCTGAAGACGATGCCGAAAATCCTCTCAATTGGTCTGTACCTCGCAAGACGTTTGTCACCTTCTGTATCTGTCTCATTACAACCAGCGTTTAGTGAGTACCTTGTTCGCTCTTCGTTGGCTTCGTGGTTGAGTTATCGAGTCGCCGGTGCCCGTCTAATGTATTCGGTTGACATTTCTCAGCTCGGGATCGAGTATCTTTACTCCCGGAGTACAAGAAGCGATGCAGACCTGGAGAGTAGGACAAGTTCCTGCTACCCTCGGTCTATCCTTGTTCGTCGCCGGTTACGCGGTACGTTTGCGGACGAGCACGAGACGGCTAGCATCGACGCACACGGACAGCTGGCACTGCAGACGTGCTGCTCTCGGAAAACTGACTCGACTCTGTGTCGCTTATGATGGCACAGATTGGTCCCATGTTCCTGAGTCCTATGACTGAGATCCCGGCGATCGGCCGCACGTTCCCGTACATCATCACCCTTGCGATTTTTGTCATCCTTCAAGTGCCAAGCGCTCTCACCAACTCTTTCTCCGGCTTCTTGGTGCTGCGCTTCCTCGCGGGATTCTTCGGATCCCCCCCACTCGCTACCGGCGGCGCGAGCATCTCCGACATGTTCGCTCCAGACACCCGAACGTTCGCGTTGGGTGTCTATGGTCTCTCCGCCGCCGGTGGCCCAGCACTCGGACCTGTCATTTCGGGTTTCGCGATCGCCGCCCGGGGATGGCATTGGTCGATGTGGATTTTGCTTTGGCTCTCAGGATTTGCACTCGTCTTCCTGACTTTCACCTTGACGGAGACTTCGGCGACCAACATCCTCGTTCGCCGGGCGCGCCGACTCCGCAAAGTTATTGGGAACAAAGAACTCAAAAGCCAAGGCGAGATCGAGCAAGCCAACATGAAACCCATAGATATTGTGCAGATGACCATCATCCGGCCCTGGAAAATGACTTTGACGGAGCCGATCGTCATTGCGCTGAACGCGTATATTGCATTTGTGTGAGCTTTCCTTTCTTTATTCTTTTGTCTTTTTCTTTCTTTCCTCGATCTGCTTGCACCGACGTGATCGTGATCGAAGGCTGATAGTATAACCGCATGCTCGTGCTTTACGTTTCACCCAATCATAGGTACGCTGTCCTGTACTGCTGGTTTGAGTCGTTTCCCATCGTGTTCCTGGAAGGATACGGTAAGCGTGGTCTCACACACCTCTCAGAGCGTTCCGCAGCATGGAATGCCGTGGCTGATCCCGTTCGCGGATTGGTCTATGCAGGCTGGGGCCTCGGAGTCGCCCAGTTGCCATTCCTCTCGCTGCTCGTCGGCTCCATCCTCGGTTTCGCGGGCATCGCGTACTGGAATCAAAACTACTACAGACCACTGTACAGCAAACTGGATGGGAAAGTACCTCCTGAGGAACGATTGGTTAGTCATCCGTCCCTAGGGCCGGGTTGCGAATTAAAGTGCCTTGAACACGCTAACGATGTTGTTCGTTGCTCGGTTTCCCTGCAGTACCCGGCCTTCGTTGGATCGTTCTGTTACCCAATCTGCCTTTTCTGGTTCGGATGGTCGGCAAACAGGACTTTATGGGTGGCACCCGTCATAGCGGCCGCCTTCTTCGGTATCGGGACAACTTGCATGTTCATGAGCGCGCTGAACTATCTCTCAGACGCCTACCCGCGTCACGTCGCCTCGGCATTGGCCTCCAACGATATCGTGCGATCCTTGTTGGGCGCTGCAGCACCCCTCTTCGCTGGAATCATGTTCCGCCACATTGGAATTGACTGGGTGAGTAGTGTCCAGCGAACATACTTCTTTGCTCACTGTCGCGCTGGCATCTGACCATCACGCGCGCGCTTCCGACCTTCCGTCTACCATAGGGGTGCTCACTGCTCGGATTCGTCTCGCTTCTCATGATTCCTATCCCTTTCGTCCTGTACAAGTTCGGCCCCCAACTCCGTAAACGCTCCAAAATGGCGGACTGAACAAGACCGCGATCTCGCGCACCAGTCGTACCGAAGGGTGCGCTTCAATGACTTTTAGGGGCTCGCAGTGGGAGCTCATTCGGTCTGTCAAATCATCAGAGTACGAATTTCCGAATCGAGCCGCGATGTCCTATGGTTATCCACCAGACTGAAGGTATGGATAACGGATTATAATGCAATCAGAGCCCACGTCCATGGCATTTCACTTATGTCAGTGACGAGCTGCCGTACCCGCCGTCACGCTGTCGTCGACGATATTTTCCGGCTCGAATCAGCTGCTTCGAGCAAGCTCCCCCACCTTGCCCCCAGCTCTGTCACATATGGAAGGACCAGCTTATCTACACAATATTGTTGGATCTGAGTGGGAGGGGTTATCGCATAGATCTATCTTGGCTCGGGTGCCGGCCGAGGCATACTATGTGTCAGAATTTGATCGGACCATCATTGCCAAAAGTCGTTCTACGTATTCGATCCTCGCTTCAAAAGTCTCGCGATGCTCGAGGGCGTTATGCAGTCAGTAGAAGGCTGCTTGTACATATTGGTGGATCGGCGTGCTCGCGTAGGCTGACGGGCAAGGTGCCTATCTTTTTTAGGCAGTTAGATTCCCAGATGCCCAACGCGATGATATGGTCGATGTGCTTCGTCATTGAAAATTAGTGTCACTGCGTCACCCCGCTGGGCGGGAGGAAGCGAGCATCGTAAATCGACGGTGCTCGGCTGGCGAGCTTGTGCGCTCGATCCCGTCCGAATTCTTCTGCCGATCCAATTCATATCACCATCCACTCTTTCGACCTCGCCTTGCATCTTAACCTCAAGTCTCTTCCCCTCCTTCAATCCAAAACATTCCCGCCTCCCGCGCTCTTCACCTTTCTAAATTTTCCCCATCCCCTGGGACATTCATGTCGGCTTAACAGGAAGCTACCCCTCAGGTCGTGACTGACGTTGCCGAGGACGGAGATTATCAGCTCGAGGACGAGACCGTACCCCAATGACCGAAGGTGCCGGTGGTGAAGGCGTCAAGGAGAACCAGTTATTACAACCTGAGTCCCCTAGGTCTCGCTCTCGATCGAGTCCAAAAAACTCATCCGCGTTCTGCACTTTTTTTCTGTAGTGGAATTTCCGGACCTGTCGGAGGAGAACACCCTCGACGGTAAACGCTCGACGCGCGGCGAGGATCCCCTCACGTGCACTGCTGACAAGGAGGTGGACCAAGTCGTCGATGCCGCTCTCGAACAAGATGGTATGCCTTATTTCTCTGACATCCCACCGGGTATGATGGATGCAACGATAACGGTTTCCTTGCAACTGATCGGCCATGTAGTTGAGCAACGGAGGGTGGCCGATGACGGAGACGTACGTGTCGCGGTGTTGGTGCGAGAACCATTCGCTGTGCGATCGACGAGGTTGGTTTTGATGAGTGGTGAGTAGTGTGTGTGTGGAGAGTAGAACGGCGCTCGCTAGGCGCCAAACTCGGTGCACGTTCGGCGAGATTGGGAAAAGGTGCAAGAGCCTAGTGTTCTAGAACGGAAGAATTCAAATATCCGACCATTACACTCCCATCATTAGGCGTCTCAAGTGCTCTCGATCGTCAAGTACCCTTCGGCGTCCTCGAATCAAGATTGGGCAGTGGTGGGAATCTCGGATTCCAGAGGTCGCCGATTCGCCGCGGTGGTGACAGCGAAGGCCGGCGGAGGCTCTGTACGCGCGTGGTGGGATGCCGGGTGTATGGCAAAAAATGGTGTGAGAGAAGAAAAGTCAACCCAGAATTTGAAAAAGTCGAAACCCCGCCTGTCGAGGTGGCAAGGGGCGGACAGATTCGTCGAGCGGAGTCGTTTTGCCCCGCTTTAATCGCAAATCCGACGCAGAAGGTTGCCACGCGCCCCGCTCGCCGCGACCCCACTTGATCCGGTTTCCCCGTGCCGCTGATACAAAGACACTTGCACCCCCTTAGCCTCCACCCAACACCCCCTACAAGTGCCAGTTCCATTCCCAACATGTCGGTCCAACTCTCGACGCCGTACAATGCGAACCAGATGGAGGTGCTGTCTGCGATCGTCGATGCCATCTTCCAGGAATGCGACGAGAACGAACTGCTGTCGGTCGCGCCCGAGTCGTTTACGAGCGAGCAGCGGGAGCATGTGCGCTTCCTCGCTCGAGCAAAGTACAGCGTTGTAAGTGTCATAGCTGGTGTGGTCTCCTGGGTTCCGAACTGACACTGCGTTCCCTCCCTCTGTCCTGTCTCCCTTGCTACCGCTGTATTATACGTGCCGGCTCCGTGACGTTCCACGCATTCGGCTCAACCCTTCATGTGCGCTTGGACCTTCCCCGGTTGGCGCCAACCAGTTGCCCGGTGCCGTCCCAGCCTTGGCTCATCAATTCGCCATCTCGCTCTCCAAAACCAACGTCGATTCGATCGGCCTCGTCCTGACTCTACTTTCGACCCGTGCTGGAACACTTGTGTTGACCGGTCACACCGGCTTTTTCGTTAATTTGTCGGTCGGGCAACGCGAGCAGATTCTCAAAAATTGGGGATCGTCCAGTCTCGCGTTGATGCGCCGAGTGTACCGTGGATTCGTCTGTGAGTCTCGAACCGGGATTCAAGCTGTGGTCTATCATGTATATGAAAAAATCTGACGCTCACTCTGCATCATGAAGCGGTCGCACTGTATGTCGCCTACACCAACTTTGATCAAATCGCGCTCGCCACCGGCTTCCCCGCGCTCGGCGAGGCTAACCGGTTCGCCGACAAGAACCGCCTGCGCAACCATTACGCCTTCGTCTTTGAGAATATCAGCGTACCGTACCAGTACATCGACACCGATATCCTCGTCGTTGGCTCCGGCGCGGGTGGGGGCGTCGTCTCCTCCGAATTGGCCAAGAAGGGATGGAAGGTCCTCGTGGTTGAAAAGGGCCCGTATGTCCGACCTGAAGACATGTCGGGCAAGCCGAGGGATGGGTTCGAGCAGCTCTATGAAGGTGCGGGTATGATTGCTACCGAGGATGGTGCGTTGAACGTTCTTGCCGGATCTACTTTCGGAGGTGGAACGACTGGTGAGTAACTCACGAACTCCCGAGACGATAGATGTGGCGACTGATACAGTGCATGTGTTTGGTATCGAAACAGTGAACTGGTCCGCAGCGCTCCGACCTCAGCACTATCTACGTGAGCAATGGGCGTCGATGCACGGCTTGGACTACTTTTTATCGTCCGACTTTGCGGACTCGGTCGAGTACGTCTGCAGCAAGATGGGTGTCTCAGCGGAGCACCTCAAGCACAACAAGCCCAACTCGTTGATGGTTGATGCTTCGCTCAAGCTCGGTTATCCATGTGCTACCATCCCTGTAAGCACACTTGTCTCAAGCGGGCTGCAATTTGGACGCTTATCTGACCGCACCTTTCACAATTCCCAGCAAAACACCGGCGGCGCCGCTCACCCATGCGGTACCTGCGGTTTCGGCTGCGTCTACGGCGAGAAGCAGTCCGGTCCCGTTTGTTGGCTCAAATCGGCGGCTCAGGACGGTGCCAAGTTTATGGTCGAGACGACCGTCGAGCGTCTGCTCTTCGCGTCGACTCGCAACTCGCCGCCGCCGACGGTTTCGAACCTCAACGATTTTTACCCCAGCGCGACGAGGCGCCACTGCATCGGTGCGCTCGTCAAGGACGCCAAGGGACAGAGTGCCGTCATCCGTGCCAAGCAAGCCGTCGTCGTTTCGGCTGGTTCGATCAATTCTCCCGCCGTGTTGATGCGTTCGGGCCTCAAGAACCCTCGCATCGGCCGCAACTTGCGCTTGCACCCGACGACGTACGTCACCGGTTTTTTCGACGAGGACATCAACCCTTGGGACGGCGCGATCATGACTGCCGTCTCGACTGTGCACGAGAACTGGGATGGTACGCATCACGGTGTTAAGATCGAGGTCATCCAATCCTTCCCCGGTGGTCGCGCGGCTTCGTTCCAACCCTGGGCCGGATCGACGGAGCACAAGAAGGCCCTGGTGCAGTTCGGCAAGTCGTCGACGCTCATCGCCATTTGCCGTGATCGAGGCTCGGGCCGCATCTTCCTCGACGAGCAGGACAAGCCTCGATTTGATTACGTCTTGGACCCTTACGACGCGCAAGGCCTGCTACGAGGTATCGTCGCCATGGCCGAGATGCACCTCGTTGCTGGAGCGAACCGCATCCTCACGACGCAGTCCCTCGTCGAGGACTACGTCCCCGCGCCGGGCCACAAGGGTCTTTCCGACCCCGCTTGGAAGGCCTGGGTCGCCAAGGTGCAAAAAGCTGGTGTCAAGCCGACCTTGTGCGGTGTCGGGTCCGCCCACCAAATGGGCTCGAACCAGATGGGGACCAAGCCGACGAACTCGGTCGTCGATCCTCGTGCGCGCGTGTGGGGTACGCACTCGCTCTACGTCGCTGACGCGTCCATCTTCCCCACGGCTTCGGCGGTGAACCCTATGATCACGAACTTGTCCTTGTCGCACTCGGTCTCTCGCTTCATCGATGAGGATCTGCGTGAGAAGCTCGCGCTCCCCGTCGACGCGAGGTTGTAGACGTATCGGACCTACTGTGCCTTCGCTGCCCTGTTCTGACGACTCTTTCTTTGATCTCGAATGATTGTGATACTTCCTTGTGCTCTACCCGTGTTGCTCTTTATCTCTTATCTATCTCCCTCTTATAGTCTGAAGTGTCGAGAATGAAGTGGTGAATGGTCTCATAGTCTTGCGTGCCTCCTCCCGAGAGAGTCTCGTACGCCATAGCACAATGCTTGGATTACCACCCGGCGGACTAGAACATGCTGTGAGTTGCTACCTATCTCCTCCGACCCGTCGTCCTCGCACCCGTCATCTTGTCCCTCTTGGCTCGTCTGCATCAACCGAGGACAGAGGTCAGTAAATCCGCTGTTGCCGAAAAAAACAAATCCGAAAACGAGCAAAAAGGTACCGACCTCAGGGCCCTATCCCTCTCGGCCTCCTTCTTATCCATCTCATCCAACGTTAAGATTTCGACACTCGGACCGAAATCCTTCGTCTCGTTCCAATCCCTCCAAACCCCTTCCAAAGGTCTAGGACCACGACGTCTAGGAACCCCACCTTCTTCATCCCCGATCAAGCCCATTTGGAGACAATCTTTCTTGAGGCGGTGCAGTTCTTCGTGGATCGCTGTGGCGATGAGGGGGGAGGCGGAGGAAGGGAGGGAGATGTCGCGAACGAGGACGGAGGTGAAGAGTTCGGGCGTGAGGGACGATGAGAGGTCCCATTCGATGCGGTCGACGAGGTGCAGGGTGCCGACCATGACGTTGAGCTGGGGAGACCGTACAGCGCAGCGATCAGGCGTCATCGTTTCCTTCCCTGAATCTGGATTGTGTACTACTCACATGCAAGATGACGCGGAGATCCTTTTCGATCTCGGCGAGTTCGTCTTCGGCCGCGCGGACGGGGATCTCGGCGACGCCCATTTGCTCGCCGCACTGCTCCTTGATCTGTCTCGCGACTTCGGATGCGCACGAAGGCGGGATGTCGAGGTCGTCGCAGAATATCCGAGCGAACGATTCGGGCGTGATGAGTTTTTCTGCGGCCGTAGGGTAGAGGCGTGAGTTGGGGGCGAGTCTTGAAGAAGCGTTCCGGCAGGAGATGCCTCAGCTTACCGTTGATGTTCCATACGAACGAGTCCCTGATCCTGAACGTGTCAACTTCGAGATCAATCTGTATCGGCACGAACACGGCCTGTTGATCCGCTTGGTCCTCCAACTGATCCTCGGAGCTGAGAGCGGAAAAGTCAATCAGGTCAGTCTGGGCTGCATAGATTCCGATATTGACACTCACAATGCGCCGTGGCGAGTCATCTTGGCGGGCTGTACGATGACCAGGTTGCCCGGGGGCAGTGTGCCGAGATACGACTTGCCATCCCCCCACACGACGGCCTTGGCATTCGTGGTCGAGGTCGCAGTCGCGGCGGTGCTGTTGCCGGTCGTCGACGCGAGGTTGCCTGCGCCGGCTGGATCCGGTCCGTCCGAACTGGCGCGCAGGAGATCGTTGCTCGAGCTCGACGGCACAAGTGACGGCCGACTGTTGCCCGCGGCGGTGAGGTCGAATCCGGTCATCTCAGCATAGTTGACGGGTGCCCTCGTGCGTTTGCCGAGCACGATCCCGGCCAGAGGAGGGGAGACGGCGCGCGAGGAGCTCGGGTAATTGCCGTTGCTGCCGTTGCCGTTCTGGTTCGAGCTGGGCGCGGCGGAGGGCTGCATCAGGGAACTCGTACCGAGTCGCATCCGGGCGGGATAGGTCGTGTAGAGCGCTTGGCGGGTGCCATACTCGTGCGGGTTCGCGAGCGGCGTCAAGGGCGGGACAGCTGCTGCGGACGATGACAGCGTGAACCGCGGTGGCAGAGCGGGTCGGCTTGACAGTTGGGGCATCAACGGTGCCGAGGTCGGTGGTCGTGACATGGATGGGAAGAGTGGGTGTTGTGGGTGTTGTGGTGCGACCGAGTCTCGTCGGTAGTCGGTCGTACCGTACGGCGCGCGTGCAATCGTCGGCGAAGCGAGCAGGTGTGTGCGTCACTCCGGCTGACTGAAGATCCGCGTCGTTGCCGAACAGGTCGTACCACACACGATCGAGCGGGTGGAAGAATGCGATCAAGCGGGATGCAGCTGGCCGGGCGGGTCCGAAGTCAAAGCCCAAGCGCGTCCAGCGCAAAGTCACGCGTCGACGCCTGCAGCTGGGCCACGCGAGCACAGACGAGCGCAGAGGAAGCAGTAACTGGGCATTTACTGAACAGTGGAACAGTACCTTGATTCCTGATTGCACTTCAACAGCCCTTACTCTGACGTAACACCAAAAACAATCCAAATCGATGGACCAAGACCATTTGAATTAGACTATGCAGCGGGCGCCCGGCGGATCCGACCGGCGCGAATTCATCCTTTTCACGCTACGACCGCGAGCATGAAGCCGGCGAAGAACTCCCCTGGTATACCAAACAAAAACAGTATAGTCAGAATCACTTGTTTTCCCTCTCATCACCTTCGACACTCAGTACTCACCGATCCTCTTCACCTCGTCCAACCCCACGACCAACGAATCCGTCTGATCAGGTCGTCGTAGTACCACCACCTGACACAAACTTTCTGCTTATCGATCCCGAGGCATTCATAAATCTGACCATGGCCAGAGAACCAACTCTCATCGTCGGAAAAAATCTTGAGATAGTCACGCGAGCCGAAGGCGCCCTCCTGGGGCCAGAGGATGTCGGATGTCGCTACGACGGTTGGAGGCGGCGCACAAATTCGAATGGAGTGCGGAGAGGGGCTTTCCGGACGTGGAAACCATACGCACGGAAAGTTATTCGGTTCATGCGTCACTCGCGGGTTCAAAATTACGGTCAAGATCTCAAGCACCGTCGTCCTTCGGAGGTGTATTGGAACGAATTGGACCGTCCGCCGTTGTCTTCTCTCCACGGTTGGATTACACGCTCGTCAGTCTCTTATTGAAGGCATCTGAATTGGAAAGATAGGCGTGCGGTTCCTCGGTGTCAGATTCGATAAATGTCGGTGAATAAGCGATCACTCGAAATCTGAAGCAACCCACCGCCGGCAATAAAGACCCTTCCATCCCTCGTGACCTCCTTTGCAGCTCCGCTGTCCATTCTCATAACACGTATACCATTCGACGAATGGCGTCTCGAGTGTGTAAAGGTGCATGATCGCCTGCGACTTGGTGGGGATCGACGCCGGCGTTACCGAGTCGCGGTCGTACCGCTCCCCGGCGGGGTTGATCGAACCGAGTTGGACGTAGAAGCGCTCGAGATTGCGCTCGCGTGGGACGCCTCGGATGAGTACGGAGCCTTGGTCCATGGAGTGGATGGTGCATTTCCGCCGACTGTGGGTCGATTTTGCGACCGCCCAAGTGAAAAGAATCTTCGGAACATTGCTCACATGTCGGGAAAGTCATTACAGAACAGCGCGAGAAGGAGGTTACTCAGCCCTAGAAAAAAGAAGAAGATCACTTGCGGAAATACTCACGTCATGACGATGGCATCGAGCACGCCCCACGCAGCTCCCTGTCTGACCAAGCAGCAAGGTGAGTGACGCCTGACGTGCATGGAACCCAAGGTCGATACAACAGGACGTACAGCATTATCACCGTCGAGGGTCAAACCCAACTTCTTGCGCACCCAACTCCTCGCTCCATCGCAGCCAACAACATACTTGGCCTCAATGACCTCTTCCAACCCAGTCTGGTTACTCGGCATCGCTGCGTCGGCTTTTTGATCCCAAAGTAGATTCGATCGAAACATGCCGTTCGGGACCGTACCGACTTGCGTGGGGTTCGCTTCTTCTTCGGACAGATGACGGAGCGTGACGGTGATTGCATGGGCATGGGGGTCGCTGAGGAGCGATTCGTCGACTTGCATCGGCTGACGAGCCCTTTCGACTTCCAAAACGTCTGAGTATCAACAGGTCGATCTGGTCTCAGCAACGAGCTCGGCCGACTTACTAGGCGCAGAATACATCAACGCATCTTAGCGAACTTTTTCATGGCATAGAGCATGAACCTCTGACCTTGAGTCAAGACCGCATGCGGGAAGCGGTATTTTCCGGGGGCGTTGTCAGGAGTTCGCTTAGTTCGGATGATCCCGTTCGAGCCGTCGGGATTCCAGCACACCTAGTTGAAGACTCAAGACCTTCAGAACAAGGAGGCAGAGACGATAACCGAGAATCTATGCAGTCCTTCCTTCTGTCTCAACACTTCGTTGATGTGTGCACCCTCTTTGACAAGTCGCTCCGCGAACCCGAAAGACTAGAAAACTTCGACCGTACTGAGAGGGCGATGTCGTTGCGCAACTTCGTTAGAACTCGTTCGAGACGCAAGGAAGGAGATTTCTTCAGGTCACCCACCGGCATTGGACTCCATCGGCTTGACAGGTGAAGACTTCGGTATTACGCTTGTCGACGATGCGCGTCGAGATTTGAGCTTGGAGAGCCAAGTCGTGAGCATCACTGAAATGGCGAACAAGGACGAAACAGATCAGCTTCATTCGCGAGGCCAGTGGTGGGACGAAGGTTTCCGCATAGCCACACAACGGGCTTACATTCTGCCGGACCAGCTCCGATGATCAACACATCGACGTGATTAGGCTTCGCAGGCGACATGTTGTCGATGTGATGTCTTCGGTCGGGGCGATTAAACTGAGGCAGCTGGCGGGGCCGGGAGTGCGGGCCGTTGATGTGGGGGTAGGCTCGGCCGGATCCGCGAAAGCGTGGCGGATCGATGCAGAGAGAGGGCGACGGGCTAGGGCTATACTACGAGGTATGTGCGAGGCAAAGAGATGGGTGCAAGAAGGCAAAAGATCGGTCGCCGCCACATGAGAAGATGGGTAGTTTTCAGCACCAAGTTCGGCGTTTGCCAATGTCGTGGGGACAGGCAACCGGTGTCCGAAGGGGAAGGCAAGCGCCCCGCCGAAGTGCTTTCACCGCGATCCGGATTTGACTTTCCCGAGTGGGAAGCGCCGTGAAGTATATCTCGCGGCTCGACTCCGGCCCATGGTTGATTATTTCCGGAGCAACAGATCCGAGACGTCAACGAGACATAATTAATACTTACCCAGGGGAATTACAGCCGGTCAACTTTGAACAGGGAGTGCACCAGTAGCTGCGGATAGCACCGTGCAGTATACAAATAAGGAGGCCGGTTACTTGAGTCGAGCGCGCCTGGTGCATGATAGTCGCAAAAATGATGTGAAGGCCCGGGCGCCGGGTCGATGCAAAGCACAGTGTACTAACACGAAGAGCAGCAAAAAACAAATGGAGACACAGGGGCTTGAACCCTGGACCTCTCGCAGATACTCAATGATGCAAAGCGAGCGATCTACCACTGATCTATACCCCCTCTCGTACACAGGTACACGAGACTTGGTAAGATATATTCTACACACACACACACACACACACATTTCACTCCTCCCCGAGTCCGCCCCAGATCCGAGGTCCGCCCCACCACGCCGCTCGAGTCGATCCTGCCCCATCCGATCGACCCGCCGCAGCGCCTTCCGAGACCGGCTCTCCCAGACCAATCAACACAATACAACTTGCTCAGCATGGATCGGCCATACACCATCCGTCGCGTCCGCCGAGTCTTGAATGCAAAGGCCTTCACCGACACGATCGGTTTCAGGGACTCGCTGCAGCCCGACGATCTCAAGGGATTCTGGAAGGGGGTCAACTCGAAGGCATTGACGGCGAGGGAACGCGAGGTGTGGTTCAAGCTCGTCAGGAACTTCACCCCGACTCGGAGTCTGCAGTTTCATCAAAAGCACGACGACTCGCCCGCGTGCCTCGTCTGTGGAGCGCCCAAGGACGATCGGGAGCACTACTTCTTCGACTGCGTTGACTCTGGGAACGTTTGGATCGCGGCAAGGGACGTGCTCTGCGACGCACTGGGGCTCGACACGATCGACAACACGCATTACACGGCCGTTCAACGCATGTTCGGACTTCCGAAGCTCAAGGCCAGTCTGCGCGATCAAGAAGGAGCGGGGAGGACGATCGAAATATTCACCGGGCTGGTCTTGGAGATGATCAGCAGCGGGAGGTGGGGGATGCAGAAGTGGGGGACGAGGATGGAGGGTGTTGGGAGGAGGAGGATCATCTTGGAGGAGAGGTTGAAGCTGAGGGTGGGAGGAGCTTGGGGGAGAGTGGGATGAGTTTCAGGATTTGGACTGGGAGGGGGTGAAGGAAAGCATGGTTGAGGAGTTTGGGGAAGGGGACGATGACGATTCGCCGGACCGTCTGTATGAGGTGATTGATCGTCAGTTGGAGGGACGGAGGAAGATCAGGACTCGGCAGGACCTGGATGACTACTACCGCCGCTTCAAGCGTCACTCTGAGCCCCTGGTGAAGAAAGAGATCCTCTCGTGGCAGAGTGAGGCGTCGCTGTTCCTCGAAGGTTTGCCTAAAGAGCTGGTGAAGGAGTACAAGTCACTTCGTAAATTGGCGCGTTCCCTTCTTCCTTCGGTGGAGCAAATGGCCAGAGACAAGGAGGCGGCAACCGGCTGGCAAGTCACAAGCGCTGAGATGGTCGAGATCAGGAAGAAGCACAAGGAGGATGACCTGAAATACCGTCGAGAGCTTCGCATCGGAGAGTTGTATGGAGAGATGCTCAAGCTGCTCAGAGGAGGAAGTCGTACGTCGCGTCGAGGAAGGGATACTCGCAGAAGAGACTTCTACGATTCGGACTCAGACTCGGAAGACGAGGCAGAGGATCGCAGGGATAGGTGGCGCAACGACAGGTCGCCCAGTCCCGCGCCTAAGAGTGTTCGTTTCTCAGGATTGCCCCTATCTTTCATTCGTCGTCAGGAGTCAGAGTCCCCGCCATCGACTGCCACGCGATCAGCCTTGTCTTCCAGGCGTCGATCAGGAGCGGGAACGGAGGATAATGGATCGAGGAGCTCGAGTCTGCCGGACGACTTCATCAACGACTTTCGCCGCTTGGTTGTGAACACGACGACGATGTCGCAGGAACTGGCAACGATGAAGCAGGAGTTTGCTCGCTTCCAACAACCTAGTCCTTTCTACGGCGGTAATGTTCAGGGTCCTCAGCAGGGGCA
The DNA here is from genome assembly GCA_022506055.1 of Microbotryum violaceum. NCBI lineage: Eukaryota > Fungi > Basidiomycota > Microbotryomycetes > Microbotryales > Microbotryaceae > Microbotryum > Microbotryum violaceum. The sequence goes on from JAKMXP010000002.1 coordinate 2,958,617, forward strand.
ATTTGGTAGCCAAGGGCAAGCTCAGAGGGGTTCTCAAGGCTTTGGCTATGGAGGAGGACCGGACGCGAACATGCGAGGGGGACAGACTCGACCCAACGGATACGCTACTGGCGCCAATGCAACTCCCTATACGCCTCGTAATTCTGGACTCGACTGTCGTGGTTGCGGACTTGGAGGTCATCCGACGCGCGCCTGTCCTAAGGTCTTGGAGCGTAAGTCGAAGGGGGACGTGACTGAAGGAGAATCGGGGAGGTATTATTTCCGGGGTCGCGAGTGTCCATTGCCGCACCGTTTGCCGGAGGGGATGCCGACGTATGAGGCTCTTTGGGATGCGTGGGAGAAGGGATTGGAGCAGAGGAACAGGGCGAACCAGGGAGGAAATGGATCGATGGGACAGGACGGTCAAGGAACGGGATCGGCGATGCGCACAAACGTTGGATTCTTCTCTTCGGCGGACGAGCGGGATGAGGACGAAGCCCCTTTCGATGTTTACGCGGCTTCCCGACAGGTCCGTGCGCGCACTCCCAGTGAACCTTACGAAGAGGCGGCGAAGAAGCGTGCGGCGGAGAAGGCGGCGAAGGACAAAGACTGTTCGTGGTGAAACTCGCCCTGTTTCTATCCCACCTCGTGTTTCTCGCTTTCGGCATCTCGGTCGCGGCGTTTCGATAGTAATCAGCTCCCTGTCTTTGATCGTCCGCTCACTGTTACCATAGGCTCCCTCTTTGGATGCGAGCAATGTGCGAACAAACCCCTCAACGTCCGTGCCGGCTCGGCAACTAGAATATCCGGTGGCCGGAGTATTTCGTCTCTCTTCGTAGCCTTTCTCTGTCTCTTTCTTTTTCTCTTCAGTGGAGATATTCGATCCATAGTGTTCCCACACCTTGACCCAAGTCATCCTTCAGCATTCTATCTTTGCAGTTTGCTTCACAAACTTCCTCTTCCTCTTCCACGCACGCGCATCCAAAGTGCTATTGACATTGAATCCTGTGTGGTACAACGTTGGGTAGATCTTCCATCCTCGTTCTACTATCATTGTTACTTCCCTTGTTTGGGTCTTGACTCTGACAGACCGGCAAATATGTTGTTCAGCCCCTAATGGCGCTGGTCCGCTGTCGGACCGGCAAATATGTTGTTCAGCCCCTGATGCCGCTGGTCCGCTGCCGGACTGGCAATGACACTGACACCGCCGGCGTGCCGCATCACGTGACAGACGCCAGCCTCGCCCCCCGCGTCAGGCAGAGCTCTGCTGTAGAAGCAATAGTTGGAAGGAGCGGCGAGCGGTCGAGGAGGTCTGTGCGGCGTGCGCGCGAGTACAAGAGTGCCTGGTCAGAATTTGATCGGACTTAGGTTAATCGCGCGAATCTAGCGATTCGGCGAGATACCGGCGGAATGCGGCCACGCGGAGGGGCCACTGGTAGCTCTCGTAATTTACGAGGATCATTCGGAATATGCACAACAATGTACGTGATCGAAGCCATGACACCGTATCTTCGAGCATCCGAGCGTCCGCACATTTGCTCGCGTAGGATATCGAGACGAGACGAGCGCCATTGTCCGCGAACAATTGCTGCAAGAATGTCCGTCTGGTCTCGGTCTCGTGTGCGAAAACTTGCGCTCGTCTCATCTCGGACGATTGCCGGAAGAACGCTGGTCCCGTCTCGTTCAAATCACTGTATGCACCAAGTTCGAGATGTCGGAGTAGCGGGGTCTGCATGTAGCGTGCGAGGCTGCTGCGGTCGCCGCGTCGGAAAGGTTCAAAAGTGAAGCTTTCGAGTTGCATGAGCGAGAGCCGCTCGAGTCGAGGGAAGATGAACGGTGCGCTGCCGTTTCCATAGCGCAATTTGACTACGCAAAACAGAACGAGTTTGGGGAGATCTATCGTTTAATTGTTGAGAGCAATGTATCAGAGTGCGATGCGTATAAGCGAATATTGCTAGGACCCTGTCTCCCGGCCCGCTCACTTTTGAACGCGTCTGCCATTTGATCGTCAAGTACAAGATCGAGTCCGCTCGCATACAGCGTGCCGATGCTCTGCATTCTCCCAATAATTTTGTGACATGCAGAATTGACCATATCCCTTCCCATGCCCTCGGCGTACAGATGCAATTCCTTGACGAGGTGACGTTGCGCCGACCCGCGATGCAGAAACGCGTACGCTGCTTGGTTGGAATCGAAGCGGACATTTTGAAAGACACGCCGCTGGAAAGGACCTCTCCAAGCCCGACACGCGCATGCGGCAGAGGTCATGTCGCTTGCCTTGACCCGATGCGAAGCAATGCTGTCGACGACTTCGGGGGGCAGCGACTGCGCTGTCGAGGGCGAGTGATGAGGAGGTGGTGAAGATACTCCGGGCGTGGAGGTGGCCATCAAGTGGACGGGTGCCTCCAGTGTATGCAGCAAGGGTAGGCTACCGGGCAGGAGGGCAGGGCTTCGCATTAGATCAGATAGATGCCTATCTATATCTACACCTCCTATAACTATCTTTCAACTATCTATATGGCCATAGATCATAGATACACTTGGACGTATCTACGCAGATATCTAAAGCATCTGCCAGGAACACACATTGAGGAGACAGGTTGTCCATGGTCAGAGGGGTTCAAGCATATTCAAGAAGCATATCCGCTTAAGTTTCCAAGACCTTATCAAGTCATTGGCTTGGCTCCGAACGGTGGCGGTGAGACAGAGGCCGCCCTTCCGGCTGCCCGTTGTGCCCTACTAAAAACTGAGATCCACCAGTGAACGGGCGTGGATAGCTCGAGCGCTTTATGGAAGACGTTGTTGAGCCTCAGCAAGGTCAGACGAGGCATTGGAATGACTGTGAGGGCGGGGCGGGAATCGAGAGCAGACTCACCGCTCTCCCCCATGCATAACGTTTTAATATCTGATGGAGAAAGTGTCTCTTCAGTCTCTCTTAAATGGGCCGAAGCTGAGAAAGGGTTCGGATGCACACCTTTGAAAGCTTGCAACATGGCGGCATCAAAGCCGAAGTGACAAGGTAATCCTCAAAGTCGCTTTGTCCCACATACAACGGTGAACAGGTGTGACAGGTAGGGCACACCGGCTCTTGAGCCCTCGCCAAACTCTCCTCATAGATTCCAACGACAAGATCTATCGAACCCTCGGCAGTAAAAACGGACTACCTGTTGATCGAAAGGCGAGCTGCTCCACGGGAAACGCCTTGGCCCAGTCAGATTTGACGAACAAGCGGATGCGGCGTCCGCTGTCGATATGAACGCCCGATCGGCAGAGTTGACCAAGACAGGTGGCATGCCAGGCGCGGCAGGTCGAAGCGAGGCTAAGACTGTCGGTATAGAGACGATTCTTGTGCGAGAACGTGGACAGTGCGTCTGGGGTGACGAAGTTCCACGACCTCGAGCGGGAGCCTTGTGGTGACGTTCAAGGAGCTCAGTGAACGCTCGTCGCGGCTTGAGCAGAGAGTCGCGGTGCAGATGCAATGAGACCTATGGAGCGGTCCATTAATTGAGAACCAGCTTGCTTGTTGAGTGGGGACGACTTCTCAGGATGCGGGAGCAGGTGAAGCGGTAGACAGGAGAGGCGTACTCGATGCGACACGTCGCGGCGCGCCTGCCCATGTGGGGTCTGTGCGTGCTGGCAGGCGTCGTTCAGCTTGAAACGAAAATGGACGTTTACCCCTTTTTATTTGGACACGAACTCACGCTGATTCGTTGTCTTTAAATACTTGCCTCTCACATGAACCACCGACATCTATCCATAGAGCTACCGTTTCCTATTAAACTACACCCACACTCGTCTCCGAACTTGTAACCGTTCGAACTCCTCCCCGCATACACAAGGAACTCTCGGACCTGACAGCGGCCGCTGCAAGACTAGCTGGAATTTATGACTTGAACATCCTGTCGGATACGGCCAGAATAAATCTGATTCTGGGTTCACTCGGAGCTCTTGGAGAGACTTACGATGCGGCTCTTGATATCAGAGCGGAGACTGGTGGCGCCTGGGGCTGCGTGGGGCGGTGTCTGGCGGTGTGATCGAGCGAGGCAAGGCGAGCCGCGCCCGAGCTTGCCCGAGCCTGCCAGAGCTTGGCGCGCCCTGACGGGTCACGACGCAAGGCAAGGACCGAGTTCGTGGCCTCAGCTTGGCTCTCTCTGTCGTCTACACACGGCCTCACCCCCGTGCAATCAATCCGACACCATGGCGCCGCCTCCTCTGGCGACCAAGACGAGCGCCACGACCTCTGCGACGATCGTCGAACACTCGACCACGCCACTGGCTCGGACTTCGCTGCAATCCACGTCGGCGCACGCCAACGCGAGCGGTGCGACGTCTCCGAACCCCGACCACGCGCCCGCTTACGATCCCACAACACCGACTGAGCCGCACGAGCCGCACGAGCCGCACGAGCCGTCCACCACCAGCCCACCTCTACCGCAGCTGCACCATGCCGCGCAGATGGGCGATTTGACTGCGCTGCATGCGCTCTTACCCGAACCCAACGACGCGCCATCAACGGCGGCCACTTCGGACGAGGCACCGACCGTCACCGCGAATGATCTCGACCCCGTGGGCGTCACCGCTCTGCACTGGGCGGCGATCAACAACCACGTACAGGCGTGCAAGTTCCTGCTCGAGAGGGGAGCCAACGTCGACGCGATCGGAGGGGACTTGTCGGCGACGCCGCTGCAATGGGCCGCGAGGTGAGCCCACCAGGACCCCCACTTCTGCGCGAGCAGGGATAGGAGCTAGGCCCGAGACCGACGACGCAGTGATCTCCACACAGGAACGGCCATGTCTATGTCGTGCATTTGCTGCTCAAGTACAACGCTGACCCGACCTTGCTCGACTCGCAATCCTTCAACGCGCTCCACCTCTCCGTGCACTCGTCCTCGGCGCTCCTGGTCGCGTACATGCTCTTCACCTCGCAACCCATCGCCGTAGACTCGGCCGACACCGAGGGACATACCTCGCTTCACTGGGCATGTTACCAGGGCGACGCCATCTCCGTCGACCTCTTGCTCCGAGCTGGTGCAGATCCGCGTCGGCCCGACGGCGCCGGACTGACTCCGCTGCATTGGGCCGCCGTCAAGGGCAACGCGGCCTGCATCAAGCGACTCGTCGAAGCGGGAGTTGATTTGAGCGTCAAGGAGCATGCTGGCAAGACGGCGCGCGACATGGCTGCCGAGCTGAAATCACTTGCCGCCTTCGAGCGAGGGCTGCTCGACGCCGGCTTTCACGAAGATGGGCGCAAGCAGGTCGGCACACTCTCACCTCGTAATACGATCGTCGCCATCTTTATCGTGCCCTCGCTCGCGTTTGTCGTCATCTTGCAATCGCTCGTCATACTACCCTGGTGGTCAGGTCTCTTGCTCGCGTTCGGCGAGATCTATGGGATGCATCACATCGTCGCGAAGGTCCTGCTCGGAGTCTCGGGGCCGCACAACTCGGACCGCATCACCAAGAGCCCTTACTTGGCGTCCATCATCACCGCCAGTCTTCTCGCTGCGACGTACATCTACTTGACGCGCATGGTCTCCCTTCCCGGCCATGCGGTCAGCCAGCTGCTGTGCGGCATCGGCATTCTCGTATGCTCGTACAACTTTTTCCGGGTCATTACGCTCGATCCGGGCCACGTACCGTTTCCTGTCAACGATTCCGAGCTCAAAGAGGTGAGTAGTGGCAAGCCGTGAGAGTAGTGGCAAGCCGTGAGATCCTTCAGGAGGGCACAACGGACTGACATCTTCCCATTGCGCAGACGATCGAGGACTTGGTCGAACATGGCAACTTCAACGGCATGAACTTTTGCCTTCCCTGCTTGGTGAGCAATTACCACTCCTCCACTCCTAATTGGGTATTAGCTTGACTCACACGTGTATTGCGCTTTAGACTCGACGGCCTTTGCGATCAAAGCACTCCTATATGACCAAGCGGTGTACCGCTCGGTTCGACCATTACTGCCCATGGGTATGGAACGATGGTAGGTAGCAGCCCAAAGTCCGACGCAATCTTTCCTATCCAGATGGACTGATCCTTGTCACGTTCTTGCAGTCGGCAGCAACAACCATCGCCAGTTCGTCATGTTCGTCATCGCGCTCGTCTTTGCCATCTCGGTCTTCCTCAAGCTCTCCTACCATTACTTTTCGACCCTCGCACCGCCTCTGCCCCCCGATGCGGTATGCAACTTCCCCAACTGGCTCTGCGTCTCGTCGCACTTTGACACGTTGGCGTTGGTGGTCGTGTCCTGGTCCGGACTGCAATTGACGTGGACGTCGATCCTGCTCGTCGCGCAATTGTGGCAAGTCGCTCGTCAAATGACCTCTTTGGAAGTTTCGAACGTCGGGAGGCACGGCTTCATGGGAGGCAAACCTGGAGTCTCGATCGCGGCGCAACAAGGTCTCGTCGCGATGAGAACAGCCGCGGCTGCGGCGGCGACATCTTCGACGACTGCTGCTGCGGTCGTCGACCGCCAAGTCGGCGGCGACGACGAAACCGTCACTCACAAAACGACCCAAGTGCGCAAGGGAGCTTTCCTGCTCAAGATTCTCGGCATCGACCGCTTCACCACCGGTCAAGCCGCAACCGGTCTCGCCAAATCCGGCCACGTCGCGAACCCGTTCGACCTCGGTTTGATGGGCAACTGTCGGGATTTTTGGACGAGGGGCAAGGAATTGGACGTTGATTATATGCGCTTGTATGAGATTCCTGAGGGCGGGTTCCAGAAGGCTGTGAGGGAACGGAGAAGGAGGGACAGGGAGGAGAAGACCGGGCTTAGAGCTGCGGGCACAGCACCGATGTCGACGGGGAGGGGGGCCAACAAGTCGCGACGGACGGGGTATGAGAGGTTGGCGATGGATGAGGTTTAGAGTGCGGCTTGGGCCGGGGGGGGGATTCTTGTCCGTGTCGAGTTTGCTCTTTTGTGTTCGTGCGCAATCGTAGTGTATGGAAAACGGACTTCACTGTACATGCTTTAGAAGGAAGGTACGCGTTGTCGTTCGAGTCCATCGATTCGGCCATGCTTCCCCTTCTTCCACGAGAACATGACCCAGAAAGCGTTACTGGTGTCGTTGCAAACGTTCGTTTCAAAAATTGCCAAGAGGAGTTGCAGGAAAGGGAACGAATCGCGCGCAAAAGACGGTGGGGTTTAAAGATGCACGAACCGCCGACCCGAGAGTGGGTGAGGCAAGCGAGAGGGGAAGAGCACGGGGAAATGCGTAGAGATATATGGGCAGGTAAAGAGGAAAGCAACGAGAAAGGAACCAAAAAAAGAGACCCGCCTGTCACCCCTTAAGATCAACAAATGGAAGTGGACAAACGAAGAACAAGAAAAAAACACAAGCCGGGGGAGAGAACGCTCGACGTGGAAGCGAAGTTGTGGAACCCGGTATTACAAGATAAGCCACGTCGTACGTTCAACGTAACGACACCGTATGCGAGGATTGATAGCGACGAGCAGAAGAGGAGGGGGCGGAAACGAGATTAAGGCACTCGCGCGCCGGGGGTGAAACGTCGTTGCGGAGTATCTGGAGGGAGGAGTCGAAAAAGGACCCGAATGCCACTACACGGGTTTTCCACCATTGAAAGCGAGGTTAGAGTCGAATGTCCCCGTCCATGTCCAGTCCCCAAGAAGGACGTCATTCTTGTTGTCGCGGAAGAAGCCAGCAAGTTTGGTCCAGGCGGCCACGGTCAGGTCGGCGGCGTTGGTTTTGCCCTGGGTCCACTTGGAATCGAAGCCGTCGATCATAGCGAGCTGGTAGACGTCGCCGTGGGGGGTGGTGAAGTTGGCGATCGCGCCGCAGTACGCAATACCAGCTTGGACGTTGGAATTGTCAAAGTTGGCGAGCATGGTCTTGACATCGATGGCGAAACCCATCAAATTGTCGTTGTACGCGTTATACGAGTTGTAGCACCACGAATTGCCGTTGGTCGAGTCTCGAGCACTGTTGGTCCGGAACCAAGAAAGGATCCCGCCTTTATTGGCTCCCAGGAAACCAGTGATGCGTCGCTCGCGCATGATTCCCTCCACAGCACTCGGCAGCGGGAAATCGCCTCCAGACAAGCTCTCGGACGACGATGACCCCGTCGGAGAGGGCGCGGACGGTTTCGGTTGCTGGGTAGTGGCTGGCGGCGCACTGCTCGTGGAAGAGTCGTCGTGGCTAGCGTCACCTTTATTGTTGGTGCCACCCGAGACGAAGGCCTTGACAGCACCGCCGGTGTTCTTAGGGTGCGAGGTCCCGCTGCTCCCAGCGAGGGAGGTCGGCTTGGCCGGCTCTTTCGTTGTCGAGGTCGGGGTGCTGCCGTCTTCGTCGTCAGCATCGCATTCTTCATCATCTTCGTCCTCGTCGGTCGGCGCGCTGGGCTTCTCGACTGGCTTCTTGGTCTCGACCGGCTTCTTGGTCTCGACTGGCTTCTTGGTCTCGACCGGCTTCTTGGTCTCGACTGGCTTCTTGGTCTCGACCGGCTTCTTGGTCTCGACTGGCTTCTTGGTCTCGACTTGCTTCTTGGTCTCGACTTGCTTCTTGGTCTCGACTGGCTTCTTGGTCCCGGCCGTGGTCGCGGCCTTCTTTGCCGAAGCGACGTTGGCCTTAACCTTGGACTTGTCGGAGGCTGCTTCGGGGTGTGGTGAAGGCAGATGAGGTCAGCTACCTTCTCTCGTCTGCAAGGGATAAAAGGGGACGCAGACTGACCTTTTTCAACGCAGTAGTCGTACCCTGTCCACAGGTTGAAGCACTTGCCATCGACCTGAGGGTTCATGGCGTAGAACTCTTTGAGGGCGAGTTTCGAGTTGGACGCCGCAATCGCGGAGTAGCACGAGTCGTTGGGCTTGACGAGGTAGAATTTGGTGCACCCTTGGGCGACAGTGAGCGACCCGTTGGACAGATTGGTCGGCTCCGAGGTCGTCACGCCACGGGCAGGATTCTGCGCCTTGTCACCCCGTCGGGCTCGGACGAAGCGATGCGGTGACTCGCCGGGGAGTTGGCGCAGGGACCAGTGATGCCCCGAACCTGCTTGTTGGGCCCGCGCGAGTCGTTGGTGGCGTGCGGCCGCGTCAGAGGGCAGCCCATGGCCGCGAGTCGAAGCCGAAGCGACAGAAGCCCATGCGATAGCGATCAACGCCAAAGGAAGAGATAATGTCGAGGAAAGCACTGTTACGACAGAAGCCGAAGGTTTGACAGGGTTGGGGAGCGTGGTTGGGCGGGGAGGGGCGCGAGCGTTCCGACACAAAGGCAAAAAATGGGTGGCGGGGCGGAGGGAGGCGTCAGCGCGCGCGCTGGGCCAGCAAGACGTGACGAGCACGGCCACCAACGGGGACGACGGAAACGGCGATCCCTTTGAGCGGCACAGCCACACGGGCAGAGAACTTACTATTGTAAGATGGGCAGGAACGGAGAGTAGGAAAATATAGATTGGTCTATGAGAGGGCGCCGCGGATGGTGTGTTGGTTCTTCCCCAGTGACTGAGCCGGCAGCCAAAAGTTGAACAAAGCCCAGGCGCGAGTTGGGCGGTTGGAGGAGGCGCGGGCGAGCGAGGGCGAGCCGAGCGACGAAGAGCGCGCGGAACGACTGAAGACGGCACGCACCAACGAGCAGAAGGGGCGTTCGTCGGTCACAGAGGGGAAAAGCAGTAGCAGCACCGGGAAGAAGGAAGAGTACAAATGCGGCGGGAAAACGATGGAAGCACAAGGATGAGCGGGTCAGCGACTGGGACACGGCTCGACTCTATACAGTCTGAAAGGAGGCAGGAGGCGCGTGCACTCGCGCGGTCGAGCTGCCGACCGCCCCCTCTCCTCTCGCACGAGGGGCAGTACGATCAGAGTGAGAGCCGGAAGAAGAAAAGCTCTCTGAGACAGGAGGGAATCGGTTGCTTACGGAAAGTGGATGTTCGAAAGGGAGGTTGGCGGATAAAAGTAGAGACAGACGAGCACGGAGGAAAGGGAGGGAAGAGAAAACGGTGCGGATGCTCGGAACCTAACCGCTCCCTCGGTGCCGCCGCCGCGTCCAAGTTCATTGATTGAAGTGAGCCCGAGCGGCGCCCGTGCGTGTTGACGCGGCGTGACGTGAAGTTGGGTGTCGCAACGCGTCGTCGCGGGCGCCTGAAGCGACCCAAGCGCGCCTGAAGCGACCCAAGCGCGCCTTGCCCAGCCGATTGTGACGATGATTCGGCTCGGCGCGATCTCATCTCGGGGTCAATCTAGATTTGGAGCTTAAAGCAAGCCTTGTCATTCGAGGCTGAGCCCGGCTAGTTCCGCTACAACATCCCGCGCACAATCGAGAGAGCAGTCCTTCTGGCTCGGCGTTTTCGACCGTCGATGATCGATGATCATCCATTTTCCCACTGCAGCGGCGTCAGGGTCCTCCTAGCTCACCGTCTACAGTACTAGCCTACCTACCTTCCATCATTGCGCTACGGCTGAAACACACGAGTACCACTTACCACGAAAATCGAGGTATCGGTGGACCTCCTTACACCTTTGACCAGGCTGAGACCGACCGTGACAAATAAATTCGCGATCCTCAGTCTGTCCCACACGACGAATTTCCCGAGGGTCGCGCCGAGGGAGAGACGTGCGTTCATCCGAGACGTTGGGGATAGGTGGTGCACCAACAAACTCGCATCATCGGCCGACAAAGCTTGCTAGTCGTTTTACTCGCCCACTCTTTTTGGTGCATCCCCACGTATTCGGAGGGGAATCTGGGCATGTATAAACGTTTACCATAAATCTAGGCTGTGCTGACTTGCATCGTCCGAACAATATATTCTATACGCATTGCATTTTGCGGAGTACAACCATTTTCACTTCTCATGCTTGTTGAGGAACAACTCCTGTTTATTGCCCGCCCTCCTTTCAGCGCCCTCACTATCGAACCGAAACCAAATAGAGTCGCCAGTGCAGAAATGATGTCATGATCTTGAGTGGGGCGGGTCCTCGGTCTCTCGCGGCTCGCGCGTGGATCAGCTGGGGCAGTACAACCTGAGTCAGAACACCCGTTGTTCAGTATATTCACCGCTTGACTCCGCCATCTGGCTGGGAATTTTCATGAGCGTGTCCGGCTAGAATTTTCAAGACATCTCATACCGGATTGCCGCAGCCACATCGGAGGAGGGGGCACTGTTACCAGATTCAACATCTCATACGGGGGAAAAGAGCAGTAGAATTCATAAGTGAGATAGGTCGGATTGTTCGGCTACTTTTTGATATGGGGGCTCATACGGGAGACGCTCTTAGCAGTACTCTGGACCGCTTTTGGTTGGTATGAGAGGTTCTGTGGTAGGCAAGGTCACATGATCACGTAATCCTTTGCCAGTGACAAATTAACCTCGGCTTGCGCCGAAAAATCTTCTCGGTGCGTCGCGTCACGTTCTTACTTGGAGTTCCTCTCAGTCAAGAAAATAGGTCAGAGCGTGTTCGCCTTCTGATCTCAACTTCAAAACAGGAAAGTACCCTGTAGGACACCTATTTACGGTAGGTTCGTCGGCTCGCACTCGCACTCGCCTTACCTGAAGCATCTAATTCGGCGACTCTTCAACGACTCGTACTGCCACCGCAGTCTCGCAATCTCTGCTGAACGTTCACACGGGGTGTCGGCAAAGAGGGCGCGGCTCTATCTACTACAGAGACCTCACTTCGGCAGGTGCCGAAGCAATCAGCACGAACTTTCCGGATTCCGGGGAAAAGGGGGCCCCGATTTCTACAGCTACCAGCCGTTAAACACTTACTAAGCGCCTTCTCGTCCCCTTTTCTCTATTACAATACATACCGAATGAACAAAGAACAACCATTCGTTTAGGCTGCGGGACTTGGCAATGACGCTGGCCCGGCGGACCACCGGTTGCCAGGATCATACTCGAGCTATATATCCATCCCGTCGTTGTAAAGCAAAGCGGTGTGTAAGAGCTGACTCGGCTCTATTTATTTTGACTTCACCGAGAAGAACTGGTAGCCTTACATCGCCCAAAAATCTTATCCTAGAACGTGTTGAACTTGCAGTACGGAGAGGCCCGTCCGGGCGATCGATTCTCCGCGACGATCGGCGGCGCCGATATCCATCATCATCCATCATCGCGCCGTCGGCATTTGCTCGCAAGCGCTTTCCCGGCGCAAGTCGATCGGTCGGTTCCCTCCAGCGTACGCGCATCCCGACGCGGCACGGCACCATGTTCGCACGCGTCAACGGACTCACGCGGACACCTATAGTAAGGTGCATCAGACATAGCTCGTCATCGGCCAGGCGTACGGCCTCCGTGCTATCGTCGCCGAGTGCCGCCTCGGCGCCTCCACCACCCCCACCGACGCCCGAGAGCGAAGCCGCTCTACGACCACAGCCCTTCATCCCCAAGCCGCTTTCAAGGTCGTACCAGGTTGCATCACTATCACCGTCCTCGCGAAACCCGCATCAGTCGACGACGATATCACTGCAGCGCGGTATGGCGCCCAAGGTCGAGCTCGAGTTGCCGAACCTGTTCCTGCGAGACGCATCCGTACACCCATCACACGTCCATCCTGCATCACAACAGAAGCTTTTCCGGACTTCAGATATCCCACTCGATGCCCACGTCATCGGGTATGGCGTGCACGAGATCGCGGGGGAGGACCATCTCGTGATGGAGTGGAGTGGTCCCGTTCACGGTGTCGAGCCCAAGAGCGCCAAGCTCTCCGTCACCCCTCTGAGCCTGCTGGTCAAGGCCCTCGAAGGCCAGAGCGAGAAGGACATCGTCCCTAGAGCCAAGGCGTGGGATAGACAGGCGCTTCTGTCGAGGCTCAAGACGATCGAATACGCCGAGTTCGTCCGTTCGGAACAGACCCTCTTTGATGTTGTCGATGCGATGCTCACAGACGGTTTGGTCTTCCTCAAGAATGTGCCGACGACTGAAAAGCAAGGGCAGGACACCGAGTTGAAGCGATTGGTCACGAGGATCGCGAGCGTGAGAAGGACTTGGTACGGCGATCTATTCGATGTCAAGGCCGAGAAAGGCTCCAAGAATATCGCATACACGAACCTGGATCTGGGACTTCACATGGATCTGACGTGAGGCACACTTTCAACGAGATGTATCCGATACGGCAATGGCTGATTGTGTAAATCTTTTTTGTTTGTTCTACTCGAACGCAGTCACTTTGCGCAGCCACCTCGATGGCAGTTCTTACAATCTCTTCTGAACGGCGGTATCATCGGAGGTTCCTCGTACTTTGTCGACTCGTACGCCGTGGCCATGTCGATCCGCTCGATCGATCCTTCGTCATTCGACGTGCTGACACAAGAACCCGTGCGCTTCGAGTACAAGAACGGCGACTACCACACACGCCACGACCGACCCGTGATCGAGCTCGCACCCGAGTCAACACTGTTCGAGCCCATCATGACCGCGATCAACTACTCGCCGCCTTTCCAGGGGCCACTCCCCTTGCCTTCGACCCCCGACGCGGCCGATCGGTTGGCCAAACTCCACAGAGCGTTGCAGCTCTTTGCGCAGCAATGCGACGATCCGGCCTTCCGCTATGACACGCAACTTCAGCCGGGTGATTGCGCGCTGTTCGACAATCGGAGGGTACTGCACGCGCGGACGAGGTTTGAGTTTGAGAGCGACAAGCAGATGTTGGAGACGATTGATGAGCAAGAGAGGGGGCGATGGTTGAAAGGCGCGTATGCCGATGGGGACGAGGTGCTTAGTCGATGGAGGGTACTCAATGCCAAAAGGATCAGAGGCGATTGGAAGTAGGCACGTGTATCCGCAGCCTTCGGGTAGGCTTAGCAAGGCAGTCGAACAAGGAAAGGGGTGAGCCTTCCGGAGATCGAGCGACCGGTCGAAGCCAAAACCCATCGGGAAGACAAGCCCGTGCGGGCGTAGCCTCTGCCGTTTGCATTCTTTCTGCTGTTGTATAACTACCTGTCACCCAGTCAATTTGGCAAGAGTGACGGCAAATGCGCGGCTGTAGCGGGCTGGCGAGTCCCAACTCGAAATGTGGTCTGGAAAATTGCCATTGCCCGGCCCTGTGTCCAGGTAACAACCCCACGCCGTGCTTGTTGCGTACGCTGTGCCTGCATGCGCGCGTTCGGTCTCGCCGGATAGCGCTGATTGGCACAGATCGTCGCGACTTGTAACACGATCGAGCGCAGGCAAGCTTGTAGCCGGCAACCGGCCTAGAGCTGGTATTCGTTCGTACTCTGTACTCGACCCGGTCCTTTCGAGACGTATCCGCCTTTCGTGTGTGTTTGTGTTCTTGCTTGCCTGCGTGTGTTTCCTCCCAAGCTTTTTGTCCAACAAGTTGCACGTCAAGCGCTTCAGACTCGCGCTCTCCGACGGCGACCGACTGCTCGGGGCTCGACTCGCGACTTCCGCGCTCTCCCTCGACGCGGTGCCGTTGCTGGCTTGCTCATCCACGACCGACCACGACATTCATCGACGCTGCCTCCCAGTCCGCCTGTACGTGGATCGATCTCGTACCGCGTATCTTCTTCTCCTCTGAACCTCGACCTCCTTCAAGTGTGCCACCGATTAGAAGCGGTGCTTCGCCTGGTGACGCTCGGCCACAGTTTCCTCTTCACGCCTGCGCTTGTCGATCTCGCGGAGCGCGCGCTTTAGCCCGACAAACAGCACCGAGCGCATATCACGCGTCTTCGCCGGCCGGCTCAAGCCTCACGCCCAAACCCAAGCCCCCTGTAGCCGCCGCCTCCGCGGTTGCCAGGGTATCCTTCCCAGGCCCTGACCTCTTTGTCTTTGGGGATGGATATGTCCGCCATTCCCCTCCCTCCACCTCCGCCGCCGTTGCACGATGCGCCACCTTCGGCCTCGCTCTCGTCGTCGCTGACGATGAGGTCGGCTTGGTCCAACCAGCCCGCCGCGTACAGCAACGCAGGACCATCAACCGCGTCACCTTCGTCATCTTCACCGACCAGTTACGCCCCAGGACCGTCCATGGCGAGCACATCGACCTCGAACGATGACGCCTTCGTTCCTAGACAAGCTCGACGCTCGTCCCTGCTCCCCGCGGTGCCCTCGGGCTCCGCTCCGCAACAGCAGCAACCTCCTAGCCTCAATGCTGCTCGAGCCGGTGGGCCAACTCCTTTGGGTCACAGATCGGCCTCGCCATTAGCGCCGATGGCTCCTCCTGCTGTGGCACCCCTGAGGCTACCGGCGACACCGGCTTCGATAGCCGGTATTGCTGCAACGTCTTCGCCCACGACAGCGCCTTTCCCGACGACAACGTCGACCAAACGCGCCAATCCGCTCGAGGATCTCATCTATACGGAGCAGACCTACGTCGATGATTTGGGCATGGTTATCAAGGTACCGTTTGCATTCTTGAAAGGATGCGAGCGTTGCGTGTGGCTTGATATGCTGACATGATCGGACTCACCGGATCCCCATCGCAGCGCGTCGCGGCTGCGTGGTCGCCCACGAACTTACCACCGCCGGCCCTGGTAACCGTCTTTCGGTCCATGCATGCCATCTACAAAACAAACGAGTTGTTTCTGACCGTGAGTTGCTTCTGGCCATCGACCTGCTCCGATTATCCTTCCGCTGGCGCGCTGACCTCGCCTTCCACACCGCTCGGGCCAACAGCGGTTGATCGAGATCGGGCCGAACCCTTCCTCGCCGAAAGCGCTCGGTGACCTCTTGATGCGATGGGTCGACGACCTTGCACCGTCCTACACCGACTACAGCAGAGCATACGCGACCGATTTCGACCTGTTCCCTCCCGTGCGAGGGAATCCCAAACTCGGGCCGCTGCTACAACAACTGCCCTGGCCCGACACGCTCGACGATGACGACGAGCTGAGCGACGCGACACACCTCACGCTCGACGCGCTCTTCTCTTTGCCTCACATCCGCCTCAAATACTACAAAAAGCTCTATGCGAAGCTGTTGCGATCCGCAGTTGTGGGTGGACTTCTCGTGGACGCGAATGCCTGCTTGGACGCGCTGTTGGAAAGCTATGCCAAGGCCAGGCAAACGAGCGTGGTTGTGCTGCACGGTGGGGTCGAACCGACGGAAGAGGCACGCAGGCGGGTCAGACGGATGACACCGCCGGCTGATATGACGGCCAGTACGAGCACGAGCGCGAGCACGAACGCGGGGAACACAGCGGCTGCACCGAATGGGCTCCGCAGCAGCGGGGAGAGTGGGACGGTCAACACGAGCTTTGATTCGAGGTGAGTGGATGCGTATCTTACAGCGGTACGGCATCATGCTGGGGAAATTGAAGCTGACTCAATCGTCCTCCTCATCAGCGCCCGATCGTCGTCTGCGACGGTACAATCGTCGGTCATAGATGGCTCGCACAAGACACATACGCCCGCGACGACAGCCTCCGAAGGCCCGGCCTCGCCGCGAATACAGGATCTCGAACGGAGATTGAACACGTCGAGGGCTTTGGATATATTCACGATGCATCCCAAGGTCAGTTTGGCGCGTCGGAACACAGAACCTATGCTGGCTGGCGTGTAGAAGGCGCCGACGCTGACGTATTCTTCTTTGCCTGCTCACCAGAAATGCAAACTCCAAATGGCACCCCCTTCCCTACCTTTCACGCGCTCTCTTCGGAGGGCCGGCGATGTCATCCTTTCACTCTACCCACGGTCGGATCCGAGGGGTAACAAGATCGTTGTCGATCGTGCCCACCTGTTCCTTCTCACGGATCTCTTCCTTGTCTGTCAGCGCATGACCCCGCAGGAACGGATCGCAAACATGGGCGGCGACGGAGACGACTCCGACTTCTGGCTCGTCTACCCTCCATTGGCGGGCAAGCATCTTCGGGTCGCTCGGTCACAAAGTGTGGAACACACTCTCGAGGTCACGATCATGAAGAAAGAGACGTTGATCATCCGTTTCAGCGATGGGTGCGCTCTCGAAGAGTGGAAAGAGTCGTTCGAAGATGCGATTGCGTTTGGTGCGGCTCAACCTTCCTCTGCGGCTCGATCAAACTCTGTCGCATCGTCGAGACCGACTGCGGCTACGTCTAGCTCCGCACCGCCTGTACTCTCTCCAACAGCGCCCTACAGCCCTCTCAGCCTTGGTCATATGCCCGGAGGCCTACCAACGAAGTCGGGGAACGAGGTGCACCCGCTTCCCGTGCGGTCCCCGGCGAGCCACCAGCACGAGTTTTCGGCTCAACCTCGTGGGCCGTCCCCGATCAATGCTGGCCATGCCACTTCTCCGAGCGCTGTACCGTCCTTCGTGCCTCCCTCTTCGATGGACAGACGATTACCGGCTATCAACAAGCTGACGATTGACACCTCGCGGCAGCCGACTGTGCGGGGGTATCAACAGGATCGCCGTGCGTTCTCGGCAGGGCCGCGTCCCAGCTCTCCCGCGTCGAGGGGCCCGCCGAACGGGTACCCCAGCCCGCAGTACGCGCAACCCTCGTCTTCATCGCCCAGACACTATGGCCTGCCCGGTTCGGCGGCTTCAAACAACTCGATCGGTCGTTCCGTCTCTCCCTCTCCGCAATCGGCAGCGTTCCAGTCGTCGAACAAAAGCCACGGGCCTTCCCCTAACCAACCCGGTTCTTCTTCCACTTACTCGGGACGCCAGTCACCCTACAGCGGCTCTTCACAAGGTGGATACCCAAACGAGTACGGGCCAGGAAGCCAGCGATCGAATTTACCGCCGCTACCACCCAACGGCATTCCAGATCGGCTCGTCAAGTCGACGTCATCCCGATCGAACGGATCATCAGCGTCGTCGGGGACGCACTACTCTTCGAACCATCATGAGATCCCACCCGTGCCCTCGAGTGCCAGGTCGTCCGCAAACGGCAGTGTCGGTGGCGACTCACGCTTCAACATGGGCAGAAGCCAGGACAGTTACCGCAGCGCCGACAACTATAGCCACGGAGGGATGCTCGGCCCACCATCGCATGTCATTTATCGCTCGAGTTCGGCCGACGGTCTGCGTGATCCTCGCGAGTATCGGCCGTCTGCGCATGCCGCTAGCTCTGCCCCTGGAAGTTCCTACAACGCCTACAATGGCCGACGCCAGGAACGCAACTCGATGGACTTTGACCCCGACGTCGACGACGATGATGACGGCGCGAGTGCGGCAATCGAACGAGCTCGGAATGAACAGGCGTCCGTGATCGCGCAGATGAGGTGCAAGGTTTTCCTGCAGCACGGACACGGGCAATGGAAGTCGCTCGGCACCGCCAAGCTCAAGTTGTTCCTCTCCAAACCTTCGTTGACGAAGCAACTCGTTGTCGATTCGGACAAGAACAAGACCATCATCTCGACGATCGTCTTGACCGATGGGGTGGAGCGCGTCGGCAAGACGGGCGTCGCGATCGAGTTGAGCAACCAGGGAGAGAAGACGGGCATCGTGTACATGCTACAGATGAAGACGGAGCAGAGTTGCGTCGGCTTGTTCGACCAGTTGCTCATTGGGTCGGATCGCGCTTCGGCGGTCAAGCGTCGATAGGACTGTCTCACTTGTGCACTTATTTCGCTCCCAGTGTACGCAATGTCACAGTCCACCTTGATCTAGCAGGAGGTTTGTTGCTGCCGTAATGCACACTAACAGAGTGATCGTATTATTCAGTGGCTGCCATGACCTCGCTGCACACCCAGAAACCTCATGACCCTGCGCGTGCCCGCTTCTGCCGGCGCCCATTGACCGGACTCCGGCCGGTCCATCTAATCGCCGTGCTACCTGCCGGCCTGCGCGCCTGCCCTCTGCCTGTTCCTGCCCACACCCAGCTCCACACTCCCTGAGGCGCTGCCCCACCCTGCCATCCACCATGCAGACGCGAACCGTGCTCTTCGTCATCCTCCCCGGACTGCTCCTCCTCAGCAGCTTCATCTGGCCCATCGTCCAGCTGATCGGCTTGACGAGGCCCGTCAACCAGTTGCACAACACCAAGTGCCAACGCGTGCCAGGTGCGTCGCCATCCCCACGCCGCAGCCTGAGCTTCGACTTTTACGGAGCCGTTCTGCGTAGGCGCTGCTGCGAAGTTGAGGATGCACGAATTGACCGCTTTGTTGTGGGTTGAGCAGATCTTCCTGCTGTCGAAGATGCCTGGATTGACTATGACGCCGACGAGGCTTACCTGTATGTCTACTGCGAGTGCGAGCGCCCACGCCAGGCGCCGCCTCTTCCCCACATTCAAAGTGCGGAGCCTCTCCTCCCCTGTTGAAAAAAAGTGCCGGAGCGCGAGACGAGGCGGAGCTTCTGTACCGTCCCGTTCATTGACTCGGGAAGATTGACACGGCTCCTCCATCATACTCTGGCTTTCAGATGTGGCTCCAGTCAAGAATCTCGTCAGCATTGGCTCCCCGCGATCCTCCATCTCAACGCGAGCAAGCTGCCCGAACACTCGGTCGATTACGTCGCCGTGATGGATCTCAACACGCTCAAGCACCGTCGCCTCGAAATCATCGCTCCGACCGAAGTGACCAAAGACTTTAACACCCATGCCATCGAAGGTTTCCACCGCGCGAGTGATCGCAAGCATTTGACCTTGTTCCTCAATTCGCATCGTCCTCCCGCCGAAGGTCGAGATTTGGCACCCAAGCTCGGAGCGGACAGTGTGATCGAGGTCTTTGAAACGAGGACGGGTTCGAACCAATTGAAGTGGCTCAAGACAATCCGACATCCTTTGATCCGCACGCCGAACAACGTTGTCGCGACGAGCGAGACGTCCTTCTACGTCACCAATGACCATCGTCACAAGGTCCATTGGGGCCGAGCCTTCGGCATCTTCTACCACGTCCGTTCCGACATCATCCACTGCAACTTTGCCTCAGGTGAGACCAAGTGCATCGTCGCTGCTGAAGGCGTGTACAACCCCAATGGGATCGCGATGGGCGCGCAGAACAAGTTGTGGCAAGCCAGTTCGGGCGAACCGGTCATCACCGTGTACGAGATTCAATCCGGTGACCACACCTTGATCCCGACTGATCGCATCCCCCTTGGTCGGATCATGGATAACCTCCACGTCGCCGACGACGGCTCCGTCTACGTCAACACGTTCCCCCATCCTTTGCACTGGGTCAAAGCCGCCGCTACGGCGGGCAGGAACAAGCACCCTGCACCTACGGAAGCGTGGAGGATCTCGAATAATACGGATGAGAGTAGGCACTTGGGGAACAAGTACAAGGTCGAGATGGCGTTCGCGGACGACGGATCGAATGTGATGTGGCCTACGAGTGCCGTGCTTTGGAAGAACAAGCTTATTTCGACGGGCATCTTTTCGGAGACCGTCGTCGTGTGCGATTTGTCGTGAGGGCGGAGGGCGATAGGGCGCAAATTGGAACTTGAAGCGGATCTGGCGATCAGCGGCGAAAAAGAGAAGGAGATATTCTAGTGATATGGGTACTGTGCCTTCGTGCAAGCCAACTATAGTATCATGTTGTAGACCGGTCTTTGGAGAGATTGCGAAAGTCAAACGTGGGAGGATGAGAGATGCTCGACCCGCGATCGCCTCGCCTTTCTGCCGGCCCGGTCACCCCCACATCCGTCACCGCTTGCCCCCCCGCACTGGCTTGGCCCTCCCCCTCCCCCACCTGCTGCAAAAAAAGGCTCGCCATGTTGAGCCTCAAGAACCTGCTCTTCATCGCCCTGCCTCTGCTCTTCTTCTTCATCAGCAGCTTCGTATGGCCCATCGTACAAGTCTTTGGCTACATGAGGCCCGTTCGACAGTTGCGGAATACGAAATGTCAGAGGGTGCCGGGGCCGGGTAAGTGGTGCGGACGATCTTCTTCCGCCGCGGTCCGAGGATCGGAGACGGTGGCAGCGGTGTGGTGGGTGCAGAGGCTGATGGCTACGAGCTGGGGGTTTTCTGGTGGGTGTTCAGCTCTTCCGGCTGTCGAGGACGTTTGGATCGATTATGATGCCGATGAGGCGTACTTGTAAGTAGACCCACTCCGCACGAGTACTTGAAGCCGGAACCCGCCTGGGACGGGTTCCCCATACATTCAGTTCCCTCGGCGTGACTGCGGCTGCTCGTCTTGCAGCGAGTGGTGCCCCTTTGAAGAGCGTGGAAAAAAGTGTCGAGGAAAAGCTGAGGATGTTTGAAAGGTTTTGCTGGATCGTTTAGATGCGGCTCGAGCCAAGAATCGCGCCAACATTGGCTACCCGCGATCCTACACCTCAACGCGAGCCAGTTACCGTTGCACTCGATCGACTACGTCGCCGTGCTGAACCTCCGTACGCTCGGCCATCGTCGATTGGAGATCGTCGCTCCGATTGAAGTGAAGAAGGATTTCAATACCCATGCTATTGAAGCGTTTCATAGGGAGGGGGATAGGGAGCACTTGACGCTATTCTTAAATTCGCATCGCCCGCCTAGGGAGGGGAGGGAGTGGGCTCCTCGGATAGGAGCGGATAGCGTCGTCGAAATTTTCGAGACCCGTACGGGATCGGACACGCTCACGTGGATCAAAACGATTCGTCATGGGTTGATCAGGACGCCGAATAACCTCGTCGCGACGGGGGAAAGTTCGTTCTTTGTGACGAATGACCATCGGCATAAAGTGCATTGGACCCGACCTTGGGCGAGGTATTACGAATTACGGTCGGATATCATTTATTGTGATTTCTCGAGTGGGGAGACCGAGTGCAGGGTCGCTGTCGATGGGGTGTACAAACCGAATGGGATTGCCATGGGCGCGCAAAACACGTTGTGGCAAGCGAGCTCGGGCGAAGCTTACGTCCACGTTTACGAGATCCAGAACGACCATAGGCTGGTCAAGAAGGATCGGATCCCGTTGGGCAGGATCATGGATAATTTGCATGTGGGGGAGGATGGGAGTGTGTGGATCAATACGTTCCCGTTCCCTTTGGAATGGAGGAAAGCGGCTAAAACGGCGGGGAGGAATCGACATCTCGCACCGACGGAGACGTGGAGGATCTCGAATAGGACAGAGGGGACGCGGGGTTCATCATGGGGTGGGAGTGGGAGGTGGGAGGTGGAGATGGTTTTCGCGGATGATGGGACGAATGTGTTGTGGCCTACGACGGCGGCACCTTGGAAAGGCAAAATTGTGTCGACGGGCATCTTTTCGGATACGGTCGTCATTTGTGATTTGTCGTGAGGGAGGCTTACAGAGGAGGAATGTAGTGAGAAGAACGCTGTGTCATGGTATGAACCTTCACCCAAGGTAGTATCTTATAAATTTCCGAAAGAAAAAAAAAACCGAGCCAACCAAAAAACGAACTCGAACCCTTTATGCACAGAGAAAAAGCAATGAAAATCCACCTGCAGACTCTTCAAGTCATGCATCGTCGCCGGCCCCAACGCCTTCCAACAACGAATAACTCTTCTGCAACATGCACTCCCCTCCATGTTCCAAATCGATCGCATAGCTATAAAACACGCCTTCACTCGTCACGACCATCACCTGAGGCGTCGTCGAGCTTATAGCGACGACGGACCGTACGCCGGCGGTGGGGAGTTTGAGGAACGCGAAATCACGTTGAGGGTCCCAGAGCCCTGTGACGGTGCTGGGGAGGAGACCTCCTACGGAACCGGCGATGTTTCGACCTAGGTGGAAGGAACGACGACGTAGTGATCCGCCGACGCTCGATTCATTCCTCTTGGCCTCGATGAAGGCTTCGTAGCCTCCGATCGGACCATCGCCGTTCTCATCGAACGAACCGAGATCGGAGTTCATACTCCTCCCACTACCCCCACTCGCGATCCTACCCCCTTTAGCGCCCGATGCTCCATTCTTTCCTCCATTCGTCATTTTGAAGATGTGCACCGTTTCCGTATCGGACGAAACGCCCAACAGGGTCGAGACTACGTTGAAAGTGATCGAGTAGATCTTGGCGGGGTAGCTGCCCCTTCGGAACTCGTGGACCCTGTCCCCGTTGGGGAGGGAGAAGACGCGGATGACGGTACCTTTGTCGCTGGAGGTGGCGACGAGGGTACCGGAGGGGTTGAGGGATACACAAGATATGGGCGCTTTGTGGGCTTGGATGATGTTGGTCACGGAGAGGGACACGGCGTCAAAGAGGAGCACGTCGCCGTTGTTGGACGCGGCGGAGGACGAGGGAGGGGCGGCGGGAGGGGTCGCGGAGAAGGGGGTGGTCGGGGAGGGCAGGGGGGAAGGGTACACGAGGAAACTGTTTTCTGAGGAAGGTGAGAGGGCGCAGATGGCTGAGCGGTGGGGTGGAGTTGGGTCAGGACTAGGCGTTCGCTGCTCCCGCGCGGACCTGAGCCTCACCTTGTGGGTTGGGACTGGTCTCTATCTCGTGCAGGAGTTTCATGTTGGAGATGTCATAGATGTAGATCCTCTCCTCGAGCACGACGACGAGCCTGCGCCGGTTCATCTTGACGGCCAGAATTGTGGTTGGGAACGTCAACTCGCAGATGGTCGATTGTCGCTGTCGGACGCACAACAAGAGAAGATGAGCAACACCACCGGCGGCTCTCAGTCGGACACGATGCGGACCTTTGTGTTGACGATCTGCAGCCTGCGCGTGCTCGAGCTGGGCCGGTCGCCTGCGCCGACCAAGGCGACGAGCGAGGTGCAGAAGAGCATCTCGACGATCGATGTCGCACCGTCATCTGCAGGTGTCGACGGGATTCGGTTCCGGTCAGGACAAAAGGTGTCTAGTGCCGCGGCGCACTACTCACTCTTGCCGTACACCCTGCCAAAGGGGTCGCAGTTGGTGATGGTGTACCCCCGGCGCGTGCCCGTCGAGATGCAGCTGGATGGGATGGGGCACAGGCGCAGCGTCGATGGTCAGGCTGGGTCACAGGACTATGCATCAACTGCCACGCACGTGCTGTCCTGGTTGAAGTTGACCGAGAGCAAGTCGGCGTGGGACTTGATCCCTCCTCGAGCGGCGGCCATCTGCTTGCCTCGGCGTTTCAGCGTTTCAGCGTTTCAGCGTTTCAGCGTTTCAGCGTTTCAGCGTCTCAGCGTTTCAGCGTTGGTCAGGTGGGTAGGCGTGTCCGAGTGTGCAAGCGGGTGGCCGAGTGTTTAGGCGGGCTTGACCAGAGCGGCGAGAGCGAAGAGAGCGAAGAGAGCGAAGCACGACGAGCAGGCAGGCAGGCAGGCAGGCGGACAGGCACGCGCAGGCGGACCGGACGGAGGCACCAAGCACAGGGCAGGAGCAAGCAGGAGCAAGCAGGAGCAAGCATGCGCACTGACCGCCGGTGGGGGCGCATTGGGAATTGCCCATTACAAGGCGGGGGCGATTAAACGCGCGGATTAGTAAACGACCCCGTTGGATCCTCCCACCGCCACGCGCGCGCGCGCTCTCGGGATCTCAGCGATCTCAGCGATCTCAGCGCGCAAGTTGTTAGCTCATTATTCATTTCCGACTCGACTGGACCGCGTCGTGTGCGGATGGCAATCGCATCCACCTCCTCACCGCTGACCACGACGACCAGTCGCAGGGATGGTGCATCCCCGGGTAGTACCAATTCACGTCTGAACAATACAAAGAAGTACGGTCGACGAGGTGTAGCAGCAGCATCAGCATCGGCGATCAAGACGACGACGACGACGGCGGCGATGCGCGGCTCCACCTCGGCCACGCCTTTCTGTACTGGCAGTCATCGCAAAGCCTCAACGTTGCGTCTCGACGAGGACTCGTCAAGCTCGAGCAGTAGTGGCAGTGATACCGGGCTGGACGAATGCATCGAGAAGCAATTGGGCCTTGGGCAGGGCAGCCGCCATCAGACCGCCTCACCCGTCGACAAGGGCAAGCGCAAGAAGCAACCCACCGAGGAATCTGCTTCATCGTCAACCGTGATCAAGTCGTTGGCCTCGAAGCGCTCAACGTCGACACTGCGTGCCAAGCAACCGCAGCGCACCGCTTCAAACTCGAGCGCTGACCTCGTCTCAGCGCCCGCACCGGCGTCACGTGCCTTGCCCTCCTCCATTCTTCCCTCGCGGCCCGCTTCGACACCATCCGCTTCCTCAGCTTCGACGTCCAAGCCAGCGCTCAATCTCCAGTCGAAGAAAGAGGTGCCAGAGATAGATGAGGACGACGACGACGTAGAAAGCCCGCCCTCACCGCCGCCGCCAAAAAAGCGACCCCTGTCCTCTACCACGACTACTCCACCCATCCTCGTCTCGGTCTCGACGACGAGCAAACCCACTCTGGCCGAGGCGCCGTCTCAACCCGCTGCCAACAGGCATGTTCCAAGTACCCAGACTCAGACTCCGTTGGTCTCTCCGACCAAGAAGCGCAAGGCAAGTGAACCCGAACAGAAGACGGCGAAACCGAGCTCGAAAGCAAGACCTTCCACGCCACCTCCTCCCATACCATCGCGGACACCAGCCCACCTTTCCAAACCATCGACCCCCAAGATACCACGGTCTGTTTCAGCTTCTAACCTCGCCGCGACTTTGGTCGCTCCCATCGCCACCCCTGCTGCATCTCCCCTCCGATCCCCAGCCAAGGATCTGAGCGGCATCTTTGATTCCTTCAATAGCGCCAACGCCAGTGCAACTGACAGCGCGCGCTCGACGACATCACAAGAGGTCTCTCCCAAACCTCCGAGCATGAGCCCACTCAAGGAGACCGTGTCGATGGGTAGCGTCGTCGCGGGTATGGCGCCGAGAAGAAGAGGTTTCAGTCCAGGGTTGGTGCGACAAGGTCAGTACGGGGGGGAAGGCGATGTGCAACGTCAATGGGATGGGCCTTTTTCACTGATGTTGACTACACTCTCCCGTCCGGCCAGGTTCACTCACACCTACTTCGTCACGAACGATCAATGCGCTTTCACCCAGACCGCTCGGACCGTCGTTCTCGCAGCCGAACATGTCCCCTACTCGACCGACGAGCAGACACCATTCTCCATCTCGGCATCCTTCGCCCTCGACGTCCAACATCGCTCCGATCACGTTGCAGAATAACGTCGTGCCTTGCTTGATTGAATCAGGGGCGATCGCACCCCGTGCTTCTGGTGCAGGAGTGAGGAAAACTTATGGTGGTGGTGGGGGCAGGTCGTTTAGGAGAAGTAAGGACGAGGATGAGTTGATGAGGATCCCTTCCTCGGGGAAAGAGGGGGAAGAGCACCTGTCGCAAGACTCGGCGGGGAACATCCCCCCTGAGCGGGCTTTGGCTTTCTCGAAAACGACGACGACGACGACGACTACAACGACGTTAAGGAGGTCCTATTCGTCCATGCGGATCGAATACGGCGTCGAAGAAGAGGAAACCATCCTCCTCGAATCTCAACAAGCTTCTTCCCTCTCTTCGATTACCCAATTGATCGCAAAGGGTGAATCGACCAAGTTCACGGACGAGGTCGCCTACCTTTTGGAAGGACTGTCCGAGAAGGAACCTTCCCTGGCTATTCGACGTTCGAGCGCGATCGAGTTGGTTAGGAAGGTCGTCGAGGAGCGCGAGTTTGGTAAGAGGGTTAAAAGTTTGGGATTGGAGGAAGCGGTGTACAAGGCTTTGAGGAGGTGTGAGATTCAAGGTGGGAAAGGGGCTGGGGCCGGTGAGGGTGCAGGGGATCGGTGTTTGGAGGTGTGCTTGGCGGTGTTCTTGGGAAGGATCGCAAGGGAACAGAGGGGTTTTGAACCGCTTATGAGGGTCACGAGGGGGGAGGTTGGAGGGGCAGAAAGTAGGAACAGGAGAGGAGGAGAGGAGATGAATGAAGGCGATGTGTTGGGGATGATTAGAGGGTGGTTGGAAGTGGGGTGGAGTTGGGAAGAGATTGGGGCGCCTGCGAAAGGGGTGGGGAAGGACGAGTTGAGGAGTGTGAGCGCTTTTCTGGGTGGTTGTGTTGGGCTTTCTGGGCACGGATGCTCACGAAGGTTTGGCCTCCTTCTGATCAACAGTTGACTACCCTCCGCAACCTCATTATCACCAACGACCTTATCGGATCGACATCGTCCTCCAGGCCGTACCCAACCACATTGGAATCCCTCGCGATCCACCTCTTATCGACGGTCGCCTCGTTTGAACCTCGTGCCATCTTCAGACCTCAGCTTCTCGTGTGTACTTCGGGAGCGTTGAAGGCTTTGGTCGGGACGTTGATGAGAGGGAGTGAGGCCTTGGAGGGAAGGTTGGGCAAATATGAGAAAGGGCTGGATTTATTGCCCTTGCCTGAGGATGCAAGCACGACGACGACCCCGAGTGGAAGGTCGGGCCCCCACCTCCCGCTACTGGCCCTGCAGATCGGCGTTCTGGAGACATGTCTTTCGGTCTGTTCTGAACAAGCGCTAGAACCTCTCACGTTCCACTCCAACTCGATCGTCACCTCCCTCTCGACCCTGATCCTCGTTTCCGAACTCGTCATCTTCGGCGGCGGCGGCGGTGGTCCACCTCGCTCATCATCGAACAACACCAAAACCGAACCCGACGTCGCCCAACCCGAGCTCCGAGCAGCGATGGCCTGCCTCTCCGGCGCGCTCAAGCTCCTACTCCAATTGACGATCGCCGACGCGAGGTGGAGCGCCGAGTTCGTCGCTGTGCATAGGGGGAGGATCGTGGGGAGTTTGGTGAGGGTCTTACAGAGTGCGAGGAAGGGGATGGGGGACGGGGTCAGGAAAGGGGAGGATGAGGGGGAGGGGGAGAGGGAGGGGGCGGAGGAAACGGAGGAAGCAGCGAGGTCTACGTTCGATTTGGATTTGTTGTGCTTGGCGTTGGGTACGTTGACGAACCTCGTCGAGAGCGTCGAGAGCGTCAAGACGATTTTGAGGGAGACGCGTGAGTGACTTTTTGTGCGTGAAGGAGAACCCGACCTGCGAACTGATGATTGGCTTTGGAGGTGTGTAGTGCTTTCCCCGACATGCCAAGAACGCCGACGCTGCACGTTCGTGTGCCATTGCGAGGGGCGCGAACCTGCGCTGGCTGTGCTGGCTAGGTTGTACCTCAAAACGCCAGCGACCACGAACGAGGTCAGTCCCGGAGTCGGTAGTACTCTTCGCTTCAATCTCGTACTTACTCTAGTCGGTATCCCACGTCGTCACAGATCAACACCTCCTTCCTAACAGGTTACTCCGGTCTCCTATTAGGCCTAACGATGGTCGACTCGGAAGCCAACGAGGCCCTCGTTGAGAAAGCATTGGAAGGGCATCCGCAAGCGAGGAAGGAGTTGCAGGCTGCGATGGACGACTTTGCGAGTTTGCACGAGGCCGTTGAGCAAGGTCCTGAGGGTGAAGGGAATGTGGGGTGTAGGGATCGGGAGAAGAGTCAGGTCGCCGGGAGGATAAGGGAAATGTTGCGTCGGATGAAGGCGTAGGTTTGCGGTGCGAGGGGTAGGCGGGGTTTCTTTTCTCTTTCTCTTGTGTGTTGAATGGGTTGAGAATGCAGATGTTTTCGTACGCGTCTCCATCAAAGGCGGGTTCTACAATCTGCGTTGCGACTGGCGAGGCTATGCTGTAGAGGACGCGGCTCGGCGGGCCAAAGAGGAGAAGAGACCAGCTCTAAAAGAAATTTCACTAAAGTCTAAATGGACCCCCATCATCTCCCACACCCAACGCCTTTGAACTGGTAGCGCAGGTTGCGACGACCAGTGAAGACCCAACTGGCGTCCATCTGTACGACATTCTTGTTGGTCGTGCGCGCGCCGTTGAATTTGGCGAACTGCGAGGATCAAGACGGCCAGAGCAGGAAATGGGTGAGTTCACGGCATGGAGCTGGGGTACAATGGTAACGGTAGACTCACATAATCTGCAATCATGTCGATAGAATTGGGGGTGCGCACCCAGCCTGTATACCAAGGGAAGGAGACCGTTTAGCACCCGACTCGACGGTGCGTCAAGGGACACCACCTCTCTCCTCAAGAGACAGCTCACGATCATCGAAGGCATCCGCAACCACCAACTTGATCTTCTTCCCACTCCTGGACGTAATCTCCGCTTCCATCCCGCAGAACGCCTTCGCGGCCTTCTCATAATTATTCCCAAAATTCGCCAACATCGTCTTCAAACTGATCGCGAAACCAGGGGTAGTATTATCGTATGGGAAACCGCACCACGAGTTGCCGTTTGTGGAGTCGGTAGTGGATTTGGTGCTGAACCACGAGACGATGGCGCCCTTGTTCGTGCCGCGACGGGTGGCTCGGAAGGCGGTGATGCCGTTTTGGCGGATGCGGGCGTCGGTCCAGGTCGAGGTGGGGGAGGGGCGCTATGGGACAGTGGTGGGTCAGTACCTTGATCGCGGTGGCGGACGTCTCGAGCTGAATTGACTTACCCTAGTCGTGGATCGCTTGACCGGCGTAGTGGTAAAATTGCCATCAGACCGGGTCCTTGTCGTCGTCGTCTGCTTGGTGATTGCAACAACCCCTGTCTTCAAAGTCGTCGCTGAGCGTGTGGACCCCGTTCTAACAGTCCTCTTGGTGGTCGTCTTGAAGATCGTAGGCCCTGTCAAAATGGGAGTCACAAAAGCCGGCTTGTACGTCTTGGGTAAGAAGCTCCAACTGATAGGCAACACGCCCGCATCCCTGTCGCCGATCGAATCGAAGGCTCCAAGGGAGAGATCCAGGGCATAAGCCCCTGCGCACGTAGGACACGCATCAGCGACGATGGCGATGACGTTCCTGCCGTTGGCGATGTTGGTAATGTTAACATAACGACCGCAATATTGGGATTCCGAATTCATGACCCCGTAGAGGAGGTAGTGTAAAGCCACTAGGGGCGTGGCGTCGAGATTATAGTTCCCACAAGCACCGGCGAGGTTATCCTGACTGAACCACGTCGCGGGCCCGGTATGTGCTCCATCGGGTGTAGGAGACGTTGCGGCATTATTCGCTGCACGAACATCGAGACCTTGAGCTTGGGGCGCGGTCGCGGACGTTTCGCTCCCATTGGCAACGGTCGACCGGGCCCCGCCGCTAGGGTTGCTGACAGGAGCGCCTAGAGCGATCGAGCCGAGCCAGAGTACGAGAGACAAGAATTCGAACATCTTCGTTGAGATACGAGGGAAACGTGAAAAAATTGGTTATGGTATGTAGAGGATGGGTCGAGACCGGCTCGATGGAGGACAGAAGCCTCTGTCAGGAGTCAGCCTTATCGACCTTCGGGGAGGGGTAGCGGATCCGCGCATCGCAACTTACAGATACAGCTAAACACAAGTCACACGGACGCCAGGGCCGTACGAAAGAACAAAAAGATATGAAAAAGCAGAGTGAAAGAGACGAACAAGAACAGCAAGTCCGAGTTCCCAGTAGCTGTGCGCTCAGGCCACTCTCGCACCCGTGAGTTCGATGCCCGAGCACCTCGGGCACTGCAGGCGGACGCCGATAGTAGCTAGACACCGACTGGACCTGTTTGAAGAACTGGGTGAAAGCACCTGGATTTTTTGGTTATTGCATGATACTAATCCGATTGCGAATACTTGGCCCTGACGGTGCCCAAATTCTTCGTCAGCAATCCCAGGTCTGGGCTAGTCGCTGGCCGAGGGGCATTGCCCAATTCGGCCATGGCTCCAGCGACAGTAGCGAGCGATTCCGAACACTCTAGATTGCGCGGTCCCAAGGCTGCGATAAATTGCCGTGGGTCGAGCACCTGTAGAAAAAATTAGAGTACGGCACTTCGACAATGGGGCAAAGTCAAGAAACACTTGCAAGCAATCCCACCCGTCGTGCAGAGCGAGCACGTGACTCGATCTCGAGCGCACAGGCTGGCGTAACGACCCTGATTGGCTGCTGGCTGTAGGTCGTTCGCGGACCCCGCCGCCGTCGTCGTCGTTTTAGGTTCGACACTTCCATTCATAACGAGTAAGGCCTTTTAGGAAAAATGTTCGTGAGTCCCTGTTACAAGCTGGGCCGAAGTTCGACGCCCTCTCCAACTTGAATCTTGAAAGGATGTCTAGGCCCCACATGCACTTGTGGCTCACTGCAACCGGACCTCTTTCGGCGGCCCGAAGTCTCGGAGATCCCCACGGGCATGAAGCGATACGAGAATAAGAGCGTGTGCTTCAAGCTCAGAACAAACGCATGTGTCAACAAAAATGAAACTCGGCTACAAGGGAACAAGATAAATACTGAAATAAAAAATGAGAACATGAAAAAAACGCCGGTGCATTCTCAAAGTCCTCTCTGCACCTGGGCACCTCCTCACCTTCGATT
The DNA here is from genome assembly GCA_022506055.1 of Microbotryum violaceum. Classification (NCBI taxonomy): domain Eukaryota; kingdom Fungi; phylum Basidiomycota; class Microbotryomycetes; order Microbotryales; family Microbotryaceae; genus Microbotryum; species Microbotryum violaceum. Next base: position 2,989,572 of record JAKMXP010000002.1, read on the forward strand.
CACTGCAGCCCCAGGAGTCCCCCTATCGCCCTTTCAGAAGGATTCATTCCTCCACACCCCCGTCGGAGCCGACGCTGAATCCTGTCGGTACCTCCTCTCCAACTCGACCGCATCCGAATGCCCTGGTTCGCTCCCGTAGAACCCAAAATCCTCGTCCTCTTCATTGTCGAAAGCCGAGCGTGGCCTTTCTGCGGAGCCACTGTACGGGTTGGGGGTGCTCTGCACTGGGGCGTGATCGCGGATCTTGTCTGATCTTTTGAGGAAGCGGGAACGTTCACGTGTTCGCGAGCGGCGAATGAGGAAGAACCCCTGGTCGAGATGGAAGGTGGCCAAGGGTCAGCTCGCGAAGCCATACATACCAACCCCACCACGCGCACGAGCCTACTTACGAGGATCCCGAACAACACGAGCCCAATCACTGCCGAACCGATCCCTATCCCAATCTTCTCCCCCTTTGGCATCCCAGTCTCCTTCCCCACCCCCGTCGTCAGGCCCGTCGCCGAAGCGCTCTCCGCGGCTTGCGAGATGAGGTTCGAGACGAACTGGTTTACGGACGAGATGACGGATTGTTTCGCTTTCGAGTAGGCATCGGGTGAAGTGATGGATGCTCCGGGGATGTTGGAGGAGCCTTGAGAGGCCATCGAATAGGTTTGCGTTGTGATAATCGTCGTGAGGCTTGAGATCGTAGCTGAAGCGAGACTGTTTCCTGGGCTCGTCGCGAGCGAGCTCGAGACGATCGACGCAGAGGTCATGGATGTTGCTGTTGGTGAAGCCATGTTATTCCTTCGGCCTAAGTAGGTACAGAAAGGCCAAGTACTTCGAACTGCCTATAGGCCTGCAGAAGTCGATCAGCTTCGAGTCGAAGAATACGCCGGAGCCGATGACGACCCGCCACATCCCAGCTCGTGATCGGAGAGAGCGGGGGAGGCGACAGACCACTCACCGAAGGGCCAGGGTGGCTGGGGAGAGCAGGTGCTTCCCCGGTCGTCCTTTGGCCGGGAACCGACTGCGAAGCCGAGTGATTAGTAACCTGATTGATCGCTGGGAACGGGTCGAGCACACTACTATAGAGAGCCTCACAAGCACACGCAACCAGAAACAGAACGACCACACGGTCGGCGGGCAGCAGTCGGCTGCAGTCAGGCAGCCAGCTCCATGATCCAGCGACTGCCTCGATCGAGACTGACCCTTCTGCGCGCGAGAGGCTCGGGCCCGCTCGCTCGATCGCGAAGAGGGGGGGGGGTCTCGAAGCTCTTCCAGCTCTTGAAACTGTCGATCTTTTCGTTTTCTTTCAAGAAACAAATCCCTCTCGGTCTCGGTCTCACTCGTTTTATTCGTAGGTTCCACGCTGAGGGTTGGGCTCGACCCTGAGAGGAGTCTCGAAGAAGAGCCGCTCGTGGGAATGCGCAGCTGGTCACGCTTGATGATCTCTCGCGCTGGCTCGGGGAGGTGGGCGTTCGAACGGAGAGGGGTCCGTGTGCCCGAAGGATCGACGTCCGTTTACCACCGAGTATTCCGCTTTGTTCTCAGAGCAATGAATGTAGAATTGTTTCTATGCTGTACTTCATTTTTACATCCACCGAAGCCATATATACTGTTCAATTCTTCTGCCTTTTGAATCTCATCTTCCTGTTCATTATAACGGATTCCCACTGTACCTCTTTATAAGAAGAGTGTCGATCCGCGACGCACGTACCTAAAATCGCTGTTTTTGACTGTGCTGCCTGTGGTGAATGTATCAGCATACTTGCGAGTCTGCCGCACCTGCCTGTGGTATTGGCGTCCCGGTCAAAAATCATGTACGATCATTTCTGCATTTTCTGGACCATAAAATCAAGTTACAGCCCGAGCACGATTTTAGTCGAGTTAATTTTTAAGTGGTGCGGAACCATTGAGCGGTTCATGTAGTATTTAGTGTTTAGCAATCGTGTGGATTTGCATGAAACTTCTTCTGCAGAGCTCAGGCGTTTTTAAGAAGTTCAAGTACACATTCCCTGCTACTTCCCCACCGATCCCCGCAGCACTTCCCTATTTCCCTCCAACCCATTCCTCCGTCGAGTCTCTTGCAGTTCATGCCATTGTTGCAACTTGCGTGCTTTGTGTTCCTCTGCCTCCTGGTCGAGTTGCGCCTTGAACGAGGTCCAATAACTCGTCTCTTCGGAAGTGAGCTGGTCGTCGCTATTTGGACGCTCGGCCGAGTCGAGCTCCCCGGGCTCGGGATCGGCGTTGGAGGTGGGCTGGGCCCAGGTTGGTACGGTGGGTCGATTTGTACCTGTGAGTTTGGGTGTTAGATCATACGAAATTGCCAAGGCGAGTGATTTCAACTGGTGTATGGGGAGAGTCAAGCCATCATGTGAGCTGGGCCGTCTCCTGGAAAATTCGAATCCGAGAAATCGGAGCTCTCTTCCTACTACAGCATGTCTAGGACGCACGTCATCGACCTTGTACCACTTGATGAGCCCATAGACCCCAGCCGAGAAGAGACTCAGTGTGATGGCGGTCGCGATGGCCAAGGCCTTACAAGCGTCTAATGCAGGGTTGAAGCCGAGCTCCCCCTTTGAGGGTCCGTCGAGCGTGCCGTCGTTGTGGAGACGATCTTCGAGGTCGACGTTGTTGGAAAAGATGATGGATTGGGACGAGATGAGTGAGTTGGGGAGGAAGTAGGCGGTTGGATCGTTGCGGTTCGAGGACCAGGAGCGTAAGATTCTGAACCGGCCACGACTTGAGGAAGAGGAGGGTAAGGAAAAGGGGTCCGCAAACAGTTGCCGTGGAGAAATGACAAGCGGTTGGATCCGGGAGGCTGATAGTGGTGTCAAGGTGGATGCTGCTGGTGTAGGCTTGAGTACTCGTGCCAGCAAACCCTTCTTGATGACTCGAGCGGGTGGAGGAGCGGCTGCGATGGGCGCCTTGGACGTTGAAGCGACCGCATTGGCGGCAGTTGCAGAGCTGCTCGCTGAGGCCGTAGGGTCTGCAGCCGGTGGCATCTTGAATTTCTTCAGAAGTCTCCCCCCACTTGCTCCGGTGATGAGGAGCGTGGTGCCGACCGAGACGAGGAAGACGAGCGTGTACTTTTTGGACGGATCGAGCGACGCCAGCTTGGCGAAGGGGCTCTTGGAGGCAGCGCCATCTTCCTTTCCTCCTGTTGAGCTGGAGGGCGCCGATGGTAGTGAGGAAGACATGTTGGACGCCGTGTGGGGGGATGAGGGCCGCCCCAGTTGAGGTTGAAGCCGACGACGACACGGGCGCGCCCCACCTGCGGAAGGGCTGAGCGGCCTGAGCGCGCGGGCAAACACCGGCAGGCACGCGCGACTTGGCCGGCGAAAGCTTCCAACACTCTCACCGGGTCCAGTCTGACTTGGCCGCCCCTGTCTTGTCTTTGGCCACGTCATCTCGCTTGCCATTACCTGTGAAATCCTTGTACTCCAGGTTCATTCCACGTTCTACCGAGCAAACGTACACAGTCATCACCGACGTGCACCCAACCGCTCTTTAGCAAGATGATTTTCCACTGGTAACCCTTAGTACTCAAAATGCCCGCTCTCCCTCAACAACCCCTCCACATCTCCCGCATCCCTTTCCAACCACTTGGCATTCAACCTGACCCGATCAAGACCCTGTCCCAAGGCCTGACTCCAAGCCGACGAATCGACACCCTGAGCCCATTTCTCAACTGCGAGCGCGTCGGCCTCGGTGGTGAGACGAGCGAAACAAGAGGGTACAACGGCGGTGATTAGGAGCGCTGTTGCGAGAAGGCAAGACAATATAAGTCGGTCCATTGATTGCTTGCGGGGTCAAGAGGGGATCGCAACGTGACTCACAACCTTCGAAGCGACGGGAGATGTAGTCATAATTATCCTGCAAGAAGCGCCACAACGCGCGTGTGGCAAAGGGGTTCGCGCTCAAGGCTCGGGTGGACTGCACGACATCTGAACGAAGAAGATGATGAAGCTGTCAGCAGGTCGAAGGCGCCAAGTCTTCCAGATAAAAAACCTACAATTAATCGAGGTATCCTCCCTTTTGATGATCTCAAACACTCTCTCCAATCTCTTCTGATCCTGCGTCGCAGACATTCCCTTCACGGCCGCCACAGCCTGATCTGGCGTCTCTGGCGCACGGAACACGCTCACCATTTTCTCAAACTCCTTCTCCCCACCCTCCTTGACGCAAGTGGCGTAGATGCTTTCTTGAAGCTCGGAAGGAATGAGGGACTCGTCGTTCTTCTCCAAGAAGGGTTGGAAACGTCTCTGGTACTCGGTGAGGATCTTGGGATCTTCAGCAGCGGCGGCGGTCGTGATCGCCGTGGCGCGCAGCTCGACCGTATCGACATCGTCCTCGGCCGAATCATCAAAGCCCAATCGTTCCGCGATGGGACCAAAGAGCCTCCGACGGAATTTGGAGATCGCATCGCGCACCTCTTTGGGCTGTTCCCACCACGTCGATGCGAGCGTCGCGAGCGAATTCGCAACGGCTTGAAGGACAAAATTCTCCTTCTCGTTCCGGAGCTCGGAAAGGAACGTCAAGCCCGCGCTCGTCTTGGACACCCCTGCGATAGCGAGAGCCATGGCGTCGCCGACGAGACCCATCCGATCACTGAGGTCAAAACGGGTATTGGGCTTGCCCGCCTCTTGGCCGAGTTTGACGAGTCGGTCTTTGGGATATGAGGTGCGGAAGACGCCGCATGTGCTTGCGTTGAGTTTGTAAACCGTGTTGGCGACGTCTTGAAGAGGGATCGTCATTTCGCGTTTCGTGAGGAGCAAGTCGTGATCGACGGTGGTCTTGCCGTCCCGCACGACCAAGAGTTGGAGCGGGATATGCCAGAGGACCTCGTCCTCTTCGGCCTTGACGTTTCTTGTGCTGATGAAGCGATTCTGTCGGACCTTGAGCCCATCGGCTGTTTCCTCGACGGTCACGACCGGATACCCAACCTTCAACGTCCAGTTCTCCATCATCGTCGCCACATCCTTTCCGCTCGCTTCGGATATACCGTCCCATAGATCTTTGGCGATGGTGTTGCCGTACAGGAAGCGCTTGAGGTAGATCGACACTCCACGGATAAAGCTGTCTTGCCCGATGAAGTTGGAGAGCATCTTGAGTACGCTAGCACCTTTGTAGTAGGAGATGGCGTCGAAGATTTGGCCGATCGTCTGCAGGCACCGACGCCCAACACAAGATCGCGCAGTCAGCTTGCTGTGGCATGGTCTCAGCCCTTCGATCACACTTTGTCCTTACAGCTTCGTCGGGACACGGCACCTGGATCGGGTGCGAAGATGGCAGCGCATCGAGGCGCAGTGCCTCCGCGAGTTCCTCCTTCACAAACCCACTATGCACCCTCCACGAAGGCTCAATCTCATCAATCATAAGCACCTCCCCGACCAAGGTCGCGAACGCCTCATTGAGCCACAACCCATCCCACCAATCGAAGGTGACGATGTTGCCGAACCATTGGTGCGCCACTTCGTGCGAGTTGAAGACGACCACTTTTTTCTTGTTCTTGATGCTGCTCTTGGCCGGGTCGTAGACGTACGCGTCCTTGACGCCGATGATGAGGCCCCAGTTCTCCATCGCACCTGCGCAATCCGTCGCGATGAGAGAATCGAGCTTGGGCAATGGGTACTCTAATGCAGAAGAATATAGTCAGCGAGGTGGCATTGAAGCCACTATAGGGTGAAAAGTCAAACTCACCAACATCAAAGAGCTTCTCATAAATGGGCAAGACCTTGGCCATGGTCTCGAGTGTCAAGGCTCCTTGCTCGACACAGTCCGCAGTCGCATACACGCGAAGAGGGATGACCCTGCCCGAAATCGCCGAGGTGAAGGTCGATTCGAGATAGGCAAAAGGGCCGTTCGCAAAGGCCACCAGATAGGTCGAGACTTTGGGCATCGTAGCGAAGGAAGTTAGGCTCCAGTCGTCTTTGAAGTCGCCGTGGGAGACGGACGCAGCAGAAATCGCTGTTGCATTGTCGGATGCAGATGGGACCGCGTCGGCTGCGGGTCCATCTTGAGTGAAGAAAAAATCTTCCAAGAGCGACGTTCGAGGAAAGTTCCCGCCGGCGCCGAGATGCTTTGTCGCTATGACATCCATGTTGGACAGCGAGACCGAGTCGGTGCGCGAGATCATCTGAATCGCGAATGTCGCTTTGAGGGCTGGCTCATCAGAGCATGGGAAAGCTCGACGGGCCGCGGTCGGTTGAAACTGGGTGATGGCGTAGTAAGCCTGGATGAGGTGTATTCCCTCCCGGTCAGCTCGCCTTTCACAATGTGATTGTCATTCCACATAAAGTGATGCCACACACGTTTTCACCCTCTTGTCCGCCAGGAGCCGGATAAGTCGAACGGTAGTACCCTGTTGTCGTGCCCAGCTTGGATTCCCAACGCAAACCCAGTCGAACTTGACCAGGCGCAATTTTTCCGCCCTCGAAGACGATCTCTACACGCTCGCGCTTGGTATCCAATCTGAACTTTGTCGCTGGTTGATTGGAAGACCGTCGACTGTGTGAGAGGACCGCGTGCTTGATCTGAATAGACTCGGCGACGTGGAGCACGATCGAAGAGGTTTCGTGCAGTACGTCGAGGGTGATTTCGGCTGTACCGGAAAAGGTCAAATTCTCAAGATCGGTCTTGATCACGAGGTCATAATGCGATGGTCTGTGGAGGAATGGAGATTGATTAGCAGGTGATTGGAGAAACCGAAAAACGGAAATAGGACATGCACGACGTCGCTGGTCAATCGCACGTCGTCCGGGCCTACGCCTGAGCTGGTGACGACGTGGGTGTTGTTCGAGGACATGGTTGGGTATGGAGGAGTGGATCGGAATGTATGCTATGAGGCAGAAGACGACAGACGCCGCTTGAGGCGCGAGTACAACTCTGGGGTCGCGTTCGCCGAAGCTGGTCTTCGCTATGTGGGGCGGTCACGGCACCGGCACGACTCGACTCGGCGTTCGCGGGCGAGTACAAGAGAGAGGAGATGTACGGGGTGATGATACGCAAATAAGGTGGTTCGTGATTGGTAAAGGTGATCAAGAGGAAAAACTGCATCTCGCTCGAGCGTCTGGCATTGCGCCTATCGCACCACGTGGTGGGCGCCAGCTAAGACACCGAAGTTTGACTGACGTGTCGGTGAGACGTGACTCGACGACGGGCAGGCGAATCGGCCCCGATCGAGTCACTCAACTCGGACGAGAAGTCAACATTGGGAGGTTGATTCTATTAAGCAGGGACAGTATCAACCCGTGCGAAAAAGCTGCCAACGTAGGGAGAGTGACTTGCGGCTGCTGCAGCTAAGGAGGTCATGACGACTCGGATGGCCAAAAATTCTCGGCGGCGCCAAATCGGAGAATCGCCATGGTGGGTCCGAGCTCACAACGCGGGAGCTTTCGAACCCGATGCCCGGATACGTCCCGACTTGGGAGCCTCTGTCCCCAGCGCTCTCACAGGAAGTCTCGCGCTCTCGATCAAGCACGCCCACACGCACCGTCACACCAAGCCATGGATCCAGCACCGGAGCCCTCGAACAAGGCAACGACGACTTCGTTCCGGGATGCGCTTGCTTTAGGATTGCCCTTGTCGAGCAAAGGCGCGACGCACGCGGCGTCGTTGCCCAGAGGCGTGCGTACTTGAGCTCAGCCCGAACGCACGGGATGGCCGGCGAGAGGCAGCATCGCGCGTCGTAACCACCACATCGGCAGGCCGGGAGCAGCCAGCTGATCGTGATGCGTCTGTTCATCCACAGCAATCATGCCTCGCATGTAGGAGACGCAAGGCAAGTCTGCGGTGCCAGTGGCCCGGGACAAGCTGCAGTGTCGTATCGCCGATCGATCCACCGCGCCTGGATCCGGCCCACATTCCTGGCCGGCCCGAGGTCGCAGCGATCGATCGGGATACCAACATCCAAGCTGACCTCGCCGGCCTGTGACACATTACACAGGTCAAGTGTGATGGAGTGAGACCGGTGTGTGGGGGGTGCACTCGTTCGGCGCTTGCCCATGGCGAGTGAGTTGGCTCGGGATATTTCCGAAGAGAGCGTTCGGCGTCTCGGGTCGGAAGCTGATTCTCCGCTCGCCATTGTGCGCTGCTGCGCGCACTTACAGAGACCCAAAGACATTCGCATGCCCTTATGATGATTCGGAGAAGCCACCGACCAAACGCAAGAGGCCCGCGAGCTCTACAGCACCGATCGCTCTTGAACCGGCATATCCTTCGCCCCCGGCTTTGGCGGGACCGACAGCACGCGAGAAAGAGCTCGAGAGACAGCTCGGTTAGTCGAGCACGAAGGTTCGATAATCAGTAGGAATGCTTTGCTTACTTTAAAAAACCAATTCGCACAGCTATACTGGAAGCCAAATTGGCCGCGGCGACTTCGCCTTCGGGATCGGGCTCGTCATTCAGCTCCGTCCACGTCGCCACGGCCTCAGGCTCGTTCAGCAACTCGCCCTCAACCATGGGTCTGCTGAGTAATGGCGGCAACATCACGTCGCCAACAACAAGTCTAGACTATCTGCTGCAAGCCACGACAAGTCAGCAACCAATGCTCTCGACGATCACCTCCGGCTTCTCGTCCACGGAGCGACTCTTTTCGCCGTACACGTCCGATCCAGGTCCAACCATCCCGGTCTCGGATGACTCGTACCTCCTTGAGCTCTTGTACCCCGGATGGCCTGTGGGTCTCCCCAGTCCTGGCTTGGTCAACCGACTCTTGGATGTCTTTTTCACCAAATCGCACGTCTTCAAGGAGATGGTCAATAAGGATCGGTTTATGGCCTCGATGATTCTGCCTCCGTCGCACCACGGTTTTCCGCATCGCTCGCTCCTCCATGCCATCCTCGCTTGTACGGTCAGGATGGTTAGCGACGATTTTTACGGCCACGAGCACGGGTATTGGCTGCGTCGTCAGGACGGGGTGGCGCAGGAGATGTCGCCGGCGGATTACCATGCGCAGCAATCGAGGGCCGCGGTGGATGAGTCCGTGGGCAAGGGGCAGGTCTTGTTCCATGTCCAGCAGGCTATAGTCTTGCTCTGCTACTTTTGGTACATCTCGGCTCGCTTCATCGAAGTCTGGCTCGGATGTGGTCTTTCAACTCGATTGACCGGTCCGCTCGGCCTCTCCCATTTACGGTCGAGAGCCCAGCAAGAACTCGAGGAAGTGCACGGCATCACGCGCAACATGATGACCAACAAGAAAGCGAAACTTCTACCGCCAATCAAGGACGATGACGAGTACTTTGAGCGTTCGGTGACCTTTTGGTTCACTGTTTGTGCGGATCGGTTCGCGAGCGCGTCGACGAATTGGCCGGTTTCGTTGGACGAATCGGATATAACGTCATTATTGCCGTGTAGACATCCTTCGTTGGATGTGAGTCAGGATCACCGAAGCATTGCGACTGTAGTGACATACTCTCACGGACGATTACTGCTTCCTCCAGACTATCAATCCCAACGAGTCGCCTCTGTCCATCAAAAAGTGAGTCGTGCCGGTGGAGATCCTTTCAGCAGACCTTCGCTCATCCTTTTACTTCCGCACGCCTTCACAGTCCCAACTTCTTCACCTTCCACCCGCCACACCTCGTCGGACCTTTGCAACTCTACATAAAATCTATCCTCATCCTCGGGCGTGTGGTGACCTACATGCAACGCGACGGCGCGAGAGACCGTTACCCCCCACCCGAAGTCGACATCCGCACCACCGCGGCCTTCCGCAAACTCGAGAACGACGCCGTCATGTTCCGTATGTCGATCCCCAAGGAATACCAACAATCGGATGCGCCGAACGTACAGGGTCAATCGACGCCGGTCGATATCCGTATATGTGTGATCCATGCGATGCCCCACGTCGCAACGATCATGATGCATGAGCCTCTGGTGGCGCTGCAGGACAACGACCCCTCTTTCGCGAAATGTCTAGCGTCGGCGAGGTCCATCCTCGCGTCCGTTTATAACCTCTGGTCCACCTCTTTCGACATCGGTTTCCTAGCCCCTTTCATCAACCTCGCTTGGTCCGTCGCGGGACGAACGCTCGTACGCGAAATAGCCATGAAGCAAGCCATGCACCCGAAGTCGAACACGAATCAACTCGTCGCGGACGTGCAAGTCATCCTAGCAGCAATGAGAGCGTTCAAAACGCCCATCGGCGCATCCGTCGCGCATAATCTGCAGATATTATTGGACCACCCGCCTTTGGCGTTGCCGAAAGCGGATATGACTTGTGGTCACGTCGTTCCTGAACACAAGGAGCAAACGATGATGTGTGGTGCCCCCATCGGAGGAGGAGAAGGAGGAGGAGGAGGAGGAGGGAGCGATGAGGCTTCTTACACAGGTCTTTCACCAAGCCTGGCAAGTCTACAAAGCGTTTCACCCAATGGTGAATCGCCTCTAGGCGGGAGCGGTAGCCATCGGACCTTCGGTTCCAGCTCAGGCGTCTCCCCAGCCTCGAATACAGCTTTCGACCTCCCTACGACACCGATGAATTCGATGGACCCATTGGGAAATTTCCTTGAAAGGAATGGGGACGAGGCGAGGAAGATGAGGGAGATGCAGGATACTTTTGGGAGATTTGTCGAGGTTGCGGGTTTGAATGGGGATTCGTTCGGGACGGGATGGAAGTGAGAGTGCGTGCGTCAAGATGCGGGTCAAAATTTAGATTTGTCGCAGTTTATTGTCAGGGGGGTTGGGTCCCTATTTTTTTGTGCATGTTGTTGAAATTTCGCTTTTTCTTTCGTAGGATTCGCAAACTCCCTGGATAAGGTTCAAACTAGTGTGTATACATGACTCGTCTCCAGGGTGTTCATCCTCGTCCCCTCCCTCCATCGTACCACACCTCGTATGCTCCTGGACGACCCCGCTTTTCAAATGCCCGCAAAGAGCCAGCCTCCCAATCCAAACAAGAACCCACTCAACTTCTCCGCGGGCGAATGGAAGAACACACTCGTGCACCCGAGGACGAACCAACACAAGCCCATCAACGCCAAAACGGAATACAACACGAAGCGCTCGGGGAGCCCGACGTCGTTTTGGGGCACGGAATGGTTGAAGACGCGTTGGATCGAAGGGTTTATGAGGTAGTAGAGGAAGATGGAAGCGTGAACCATCAGGAAGACGTGGCCGGAGGAATCGTGGCCTCCTCGGTAAAATTCGCCTCGTTGACCCGTGCACTGAGGATTTCCTTCGACGAGCGACGACGAAGCGGACGAGAGCGTCGAGGGCGTGCACACTGCTCCGGAGTAGAGGAGGAGATGCTTGGCGAGAGAAGGGCCGCGGTAGAAGGCGCCGAACCAGGTCGCTTGGGTGAGGTAGTACCAGTACAGTGTCGAGAGGACGAAGCGACGGGTGATGGTGAGAAAGTGTTGCACCAACGTGGGCTCGTTCAACTGCACCTTGTGTGCGGACTTGCTCGGTTTAGGAGCAATGACCAAGATCGATAGGGAGTACAAGATGTAGGCGAGCGTGACCCAGAGCCAGGCTCGTTTGGTAAAGTACTGGTTGATGACGTTGCGCTTGTCGGCGAAGTAGGGCAGGATCGCCTTGAGTGACTCGGTCGAGGATCCGGTCGTCGAAGAGCTCAGATGCCGCGTCAGCGTCGACGACGGGAGACGCGACCGGAAAGTGAGCACATCCGTCGGAGTGGTGTAGTTGGAGTAGGACGAACCGAGCAAGGTCGTGAGGAAGAGCACGGTGATGAGTGTACGCAGCTGCGCAGGCCGGTTCGGGGACGATGCTGGCCGTCGTACTCGCGTGGCAGCGGGCGGACCCGCGGGGACTTGGGACGATTGGCCCGATGGCCTCACTAGAGCCGCTGTTGCTGAGGATGCCATCGCGGTGCGAGGTGGCTGGGGAAAGTGGCGAGGGGGAGGCGGAAGGGTGAGGTGAGCTTGAGCGCGGGATGGGGATGGGGCGGACCGCGTAAGGGAAACTGACGGCGATGACGACACCCGGCAACGGGAAGCCAGGCGTGCCGGTCAACAGCGATCTAATGCCGGATTCCAATCGCTTCTAGCGATCTAATCCAGTGTCAGCGGTGATCGTGCAGGTACCCGCCAGCAGCCTACTCGAGTTCGGCCGTCTTGAGATCATGAAACTTAGTCGGAACCACAAGTGGTATCACGAATCGGTGTCGAGTCGAGGACTTTGATCGGATTCATGTCCACCGTTACTGGGTGCAGTGGGAAAACTCTATCACTAGCTCGAGACTACTCGTCGGCCTCTTTGTAAAGGAACCTGTCTTTCCTGACATGAGATCTAAAGAGCTGAGCGATGCCATCGATGATCTCGGGTGCGAGCTGCTGAGCGAGTGATGCGATGGGCATCATTGTCCCACGCGGATTCGCAGTGCGAGGCGCTTGAAGGAAGACCCTCCCTTTGCTGCTGTCAGATCATCATTCTATTTCAATTCAGGCTAGTAATCACAAAAAAGAAGGCATCTCGCGATCCCTTTGATCCAAAAAGAGTCTAAATACGTGGCTTGATACTGTTCAACAGCATCATGGATACTGCACTACCTCACTAGTTTCTACTAAACCTCCCGCCGAACAGGCCGCCTTTCTCCTCGTCCGATCCAGCCGACGCCGCCGAAGCGTATGTACCGAGATGAACGCCGCTCGCTTGCTCAGGGTGCAACCTCACCGAGCGATCGGAAGGGATCATTTTGCCGGGATACGAAATGAGGAAGACGATGGTGCAGAAGAGAATGGGGAGTGTTTCGAGTCCATAGTACCATCCTTCGTGGGAGAGGAGGTAGCCTCCCGTTGTGACGTCGCCGCTGGCGAAAGAGACGGTTCGGTAGATGCCTCGGATCAAGATGAGGACAGTGCCTAGATGGTGCAAGCTTTGTCAAGTCAGAGGAACACTCGGAGTAGGATTTGAGCCAAGTGTTTATTGAACTGACCAATGTACAGAGTGTAAAGGCACCTCGTCCACATGCCCGCGGGCTCACCAGCACGGCGAGCTCGGGTTTGATCTGGAAGAGCGAGCAAAATGCCGTGACCTTCAGTAATCTGTCCGCTGATCCTGCATTCGATCGCAGGCCGAAACTAAACCTTACAGATCATCGCGAATACGGCGAAAATTCCGAAGGAGATGATTTGGATCAAGAAACCGACGGTGAGCTGGCCCAGGTTGAAAGGAGGGAAGTCAGTGTTGTGGCCTCAAAATGGGGGGAGGTCTGATTGAACACTCACGACGGCTTTCACGATGCGGAAGTTCTTGGTGTTGTTGCCCGAGTACAAAGCCCCTCCGCCACCTTGGATCAAAAACGAGGCGACGTTGAAGGAGACGAAGATGGCGGTCACGCGACGCGCACGGACAGGGGAGTACTTTTCGCCGACGTAGGTGATGAGGCGACCGAAGCACATATAGTGAGTTGCGGCCATGCAGGCGGGGGCGAGTATGATGAACATCTGAAAAGTGGAATTTAGAAGATGATTAGATTTGCTGTTCCAGACACGGGTGACCTAGGGACGGAAGCAAATAGCTCACCTCTTGGATGATATACAGCATGGTATTGGTGGGTTTCACAGCCGATATGCGACGGAGGGCATAGCCAGCACATTCACCCTTGAGTTGACGATCAGACGAGCCCACGGTCAGCTTGCTGAACGGTGAACAGAGCTAGCACCCGACCTAACTTACAAAGACACCGACGACGAAGGGGGCCATCTGAGGAGATCGAGGGGAGGAGAAATAGTCAGCACAAGTTTGAAGCGGAACAATCTGAGGGGATCTTTTGTCTATTGAGCGACGAAGAAGCGCTATTGGACTTACATACCACGCCTTGTGATGCATCATCAATAACATGTGTGCGACGAAGACAGCGCCGAAGATCGCGGCTGCGGCGATGGCTGTGAGGAGTGGAGCCAACGTTGGACATACCCAAGTCAGCTTTGCTAGGTTTTTAACAACACATATGGGTGACGCAAACATCAACTCACCCGAGCCAAAAGAAGGATCATAGTGGTAGAGGCTGTGTGGAAAGGTAGTCACTATCGGTGTCAGTCTTGAGCATCGGCAGCTATAAGTTCGACAAGCTGGGGAAGCTCGACCGGACCTTGGGATCCAGGAGCACCTACTTGGTTTTGCTGGCGTCAGCGGACATGGTGGCAGAGTCGATATCAATGAGGGGAGAGACAAAGAGACAAATAAAATGTGAAGCTAGAGAGAGAAGTGATGTAAAGGAAAGAAGCCGTTGTTTGTCGAGTCTCAAGAGTCCATCAGTTTTTCGGTCCGTGGCGAGCGACTTGCTAGAGCGAGCAAATGCCCGAGCAGCGAGCGAGCCAGGGCACGCACGTGACCAAACTCGCCGCACCCCTTACAAAAACGAGTATATGCACTGAAGATTGCCACAGCTTCAGTAAGGATCAGTCAAAAGTCACGACTGCATAACGGTTCGCACTATTCACCTAGGGATCTATCACCTAGACACTACCGCAAAACCTCGGCCGTCGACCAGCTGCAGCAGTGCCCGGCATGCGCGAGAGGTGGCCGCCGGTTGGGCCGAGAGGAATCCGCGACGAGAATGCGCGAGGCAGCCCGAATCAAACAGCTCCGTGTTGTCCGAGCCGCGGCGGACACAGCTTTCGAGTGCTGGTTGAGGCGATGCATGCGTCTTTATGCAAGATGAAATCATCGATTACGCACTCCGCTTGCGATAACGATCGACGTCGCAAGAGTGTGCCTTGCCCCCCCCCCCAGCGCCCCGGCTTTTTTACCTCCAAGTATCCGACTCCCGCCAGATTCATTGCGGACAACGTGCCGAGCTTGGCCACATCGAGGTCTCCGAGTGTCGATTGTGAAGACCAGGATAGGCTTACAACAGGATTCCCATCTTCGTGCGAGCTATTCACGCCCAATCGTACCAACCCATCGTGCAATCCTTACGTACCCTCACCCTATCCGACGTGAGCTCACTCACGATCCTCCTCGCGAGCCGTTCCAACAGTTCGCCTTGCCTTGTGGAGACCTGAAATATCGCCTTATCGATGGGTTTGCGTTTGGTCTCGAGATTCGAGGATCGCCAAGGTAGTGTTAGGGTCGCTTGCGATCGCGCGAGGACGAGTTTGAGATCTTGTGAGAGATTTGGATCGAGGTGGGCTGCTCCGCAGGTGGAGAGAAGATGAATGACGAGGTCCTCGGTCCTCGCTTTGGGTTGTAGGAAATTGAAAATGTCTCGCTCTAGACCGGCTGGTGATTGATCAGGAGACCATTCGGTCCTCGATGAGAGGAGCAACTCGCTCGCACTCTGCTCGTTCGCGACCCAACTTCGACCGAGGATGAAGAGGTCCAACACCTTGCATTCGCGCGACGACGGCGACGACAGCGGCGACGAGGTGTTGGGCGCTTGGATGAGAGACGCGTAGAGTGGGAGGTAGACCGATCGGAGGACCGAGAGGGCGTAGGTGCATAGTTTGTGGCATGTTGCACGGAGGCTGAAGGCACTCGTGGAGACGGGGCAGTGCGAGATGATGAGTAACAGGATCGGTTGGGGCAGGCTCAACAGGCTTGGCTGGGTACGATTGATCGAGGTATCACGAGGTGATGGAGCTGGTGTATATGCTGGTGGTGCATCCCGCATGATCGAGGGTGGCGGTGATCGTTGCGAGGTGGGAGGCGTGGACAGTCGGGTGCAAGAGATGTGGCGCACCTCCTCGCGTGGGGACCTCGATCGAGCCTGATCGAGCCGGACAAAAGGGGGAAGCCCCCTGCTTCCGAACCGTACATCACGCACAAGACCGCACGTCGAAGCAATATGCATAGTCTATTCCAAATGGGGCTTATACAGCGAGCATAGCAGTCGCCTACGAATAATCAAGACAAACCAAATCCGCAGAATCCATCTCGGGGAGTTCCCTCCTCTTCAGGCGCGAACACACTCAGACGGAGCTTCTATCATAAATAGTCGACAAACAAAGAGAAACAAGGACAGTAGCATGTTTGGTGCGCCTTTCGTGATCACCTCTTGAGGCCGTACCACCGCCTTCGGGGCGTGTCCTCGCCCGCGCTCTTCTCCTCGTCCGTGCCCGTCTCGCTACTCACTTCCTCGGGGTGAAGCCTCAACGAGCGGTCCGAAGGGATGTACCTCGCCGGGTAAGAGGCGAGGAACAACAAGGCACACAAGAGAATGGGGATTGTCTCTAGTCCGTAGTACCATGCCTCGCGCGAGAGGAGGTACCCATTGCTGTTACCCGTTCCGGTGGCGAACGAGATGGTACGGTAGATGCCTCGGATCAAGATCAGAGCCGTGCCTGTGAAGCGCGAGGAGCCATTGGGCGATGTGTGAGCTATTACATTCAAGGTTTGAACAGGACTTGAAAGAGAGACTCGCCCGCGTAGAGGGTGTACAAGCACACGGTCCATTTTCCTTCGACTTCATTGGCACGTCGAGCACGGACTTGATCTGGGTAGGCCACGAAACAAAAAAGGTCAGCAACATGCTTTCGCTTCTTGCAAGTGAGGCTGAGAACGCACAGAGGATGGCAAACATGGCAAAGATGCCGAAGGAGATGATTTGGATCAAGAAACCAACGGTGAGCTGGGGAGCGCAAGAAAAAAAACGTCAGTTCGGATCAAACGAAACGTGGTCTGCTCGGCAGCTCACGATGGCCTTGGCAGTAGGGAAGATGCTTCGGTTTGAGCTCGAGTAGAGCGATCCACCGGCACCTTGAATGCAGAATGAGGCCACGTCGAAGAAGACGAAGATCGCCGTCACGCGTCGCGCTCGCACGGGCGAATATTTCTCTCCGACGTAGGAGATCAGACGTCCGAAACACATGTAGTGGGATGCGGCCATGCAAGCAGGTGCGAGGATGATGAACAGCTATAGAGGGGTCGACTCGCCAGAATGAAAATCAGTTCCTTGCTCCAAGACTGCCGCCGTTGCTATTCATGAAGACGAAGTAAAAGGGTGCTCACCTCTTGGGAGATGTACCAGACCAGTCCTTGACTACGTCCTCGCGGGTGTTCCGCCGACATTCGTCGAAGGGCGTATCCGATGCATTCTCCCTGTGCGGTGCGGGAGGAGCAAGGTCAAGGGACTGGGCCAAACTCAACGGACCTCCGAAGTGCACGTGGGTAGAGAGATACTCACTGCGACACCAACAGTGAATGGCCACATCTGTACACCATGATCGAAGAAACGGATCAGTTTCGTGAAAAGCGAAGCTTTTCGCTCAGCCGGGGCGGTCCGATGTTACGGATCGTGTACGGTCGGCAGGTGCGACCGGAAGGAGCTCGGTTCCGACGTGCCGGGAGTTGGATCTCCGCCGGCGGCTGCTGGTCGCTGCGCGCGCCGGTGTTGCGCGCGCTCGCACGATCGGGTCGAACGACGTGACGGAGTAGACGGAGTAGCGCAGCAACTTGAAAGAGCCCATCGGCCATCGGCCATCGATGTCAGAATGTCGACGCGCCTCCGTGGCCATTAGAGTGCGGTGCAGGCGATGCAAGATAATGATTACGAGAGAATACCATCGTTACTTACATACCACGCCTTGTGTCTGATCATCAGAAACAAGTGCGCGAGGAAGACGACGCCAAACACAGTCGAAGCCGCGATCGCTGCGAGAGCGGGGGGGTTAAAAGGCGCGGCCCGAGGGTCCGGCGCGGAGGTAAAGGAGTCAGTGCGCGCACTAGGGGCGAAAAGACCGAGGATATACTCTACTCACCGAGTGCATAGGACGGCTTGTAAGCGTAGTAGCTGTGACGACGGGACGAGGAGGCGGGGGTCAGTCATGTTCACGCACGATTCGCTGTTGAGAATCATCTGTCCAATTGTCGCGCCACCGCGCCACGATGAGCCGACGGAAGTCAATCGTCACTTACACCCAGTCATCGCCACCAGCCATTGTGTCGTAAGGGCGGTGGGGGGTGGAGTGGAAAGAGGGAGGAAGTAACGAGAAAGGGGGAAGGGAAAGAGAGAGCACGATGCGATGCGAGACAACCGCTAATCGTCGGCGTGCAGCTGGCGGTCGGAAGATTGAAAGAATCTTGGCCCACTTACCCCAAGGCGTTCCTGGTCGCCGAGCTGGGAACCTAGGAAACTGCAATTTCCGAAGAATTTCGAGTCGCTAGATACGATAGGAGTGCACCACTTGAGGTTTTACTCTTTTCGAACACGATTTGAATACACCGTCATTGATCTGTTTGTCCTTTCACCACGCTGGCACGCCAATGCCAGGGCGCCGCTTTGGAAGGGGTCGCGCTTGTCGGAGTTTCGGCGTCGCGTCCGAGCTCGGTTCCCGACAGCTCGAGCGCCGCGGCCGCCCTACGATGATCGACGCTGGGAGAGGGTACACAGACCTCACCAAGCTTTGCATGAGAGCTGGAGATACGAATCATCCTGAGGCTATCTACGTAGTCATGTCAAGGAGCGCATAGCGTGCACATCGGCTAGTTCTCCCCCATCTTCGGGTCAAGCCGCGATCTCGAGACTCGGAACTGGGGGACGACTCGAAACGCTCATCGGGTCTAGCACTCCAGCGACTCCAGCGAAGCGGCATCGCCTTCGATTGGCTACTGCTGGCTTTACTTAGGCCAAATTTCTAAGTGGAAATCATGGTGCTCCTCTCGCTCCAAAGTTCAGGCGCGTTACGCTACTGAATACCCAGAACAATCCAAGGCACCCTCAATTTGTTGGAGAAGAGCTCATACTGATGCGGTCTGACACCGCCTGAACCAGCATCTCGTGGGACATACAGTATGATATCAACCGCCCCCGTAAAGCTTTCTCACAGAACTCTGTTGAAAATCTGTTTCAACAGGCTGAGTGCCGCTGAGATCTACCCGAATGATCTGAACTCCCTCTGAACCGCTCTGATTGGTTTTTCGGATTTCGCAACCGTTTCTGGCCATGCGGCACGACACTCGAAGCGAAACGTGAAACCTCAACGTGACTGGTCTCGATAGCTGCTCGTCAAAAAACGACGTCTCAGTGTTTGATTGGTCAGAACATCATCAGCGATGATGGCGGTGCTTTTGTTCGCATTGCCAAGCGGAAGTGGAGCGTCCAACGTTCGCGCGTGGGGCGCGGCGCGCCTTGCAAGGGCCGCCCCCTCATGTGGACTTAGGGGCTCTAAAACTAGAGTGGGAAATCTCCCCACACCGCCAGAGAAGAGGGGAGCGCGATTTAAAGGTTAATTCTCCGCGGTGATGACAGTGACTATGTCTCGAAGGGGGAGCCACCCGTGGTATAAGATCATGCTCGGAACGTGGCCGGACGACCGAAATTGTCTGCGTCGATGAAGAGGAATTCGTCGCGGAAATCCACTCGGCTGCGGCGGAGGTGCATATACAGCCAGGGACCCGTGAGGCACTGCCACTCCCCCACGAACTAATTGAAGGATATTCTACGATCCAAGAAGTGAGGTATGTGCGCAGGCGCCGCAGTGTAAGGACCCGTCCGCCCGCGGTCAAAGCAGAGAAGCTTAGCGGACGATTTCGTCTCGCACTGCGCGAGCGCACAAGCATCTCGGATCCCATTGTCGAGCCGCAGGCGAGCTCACATTCCGTGGACTTAAAAAAGACGAGTTGGTCACATCTTCGTCTCTTGTCTTTCTTTCCACCACACTCACAACCAACCTCCTCACCATCCTCCTTACATATCCTCCTCCATCTACCGTACGTCTTCCATTCATACTGTGTTTGAGCACTCAGTATTCGCATGCGCTGATGTCCGATTAAACCATCTCATTTCAGGTGACAGTTTTGTCCTTCCTTAAACTCGTTTACACTCAACAATGAAGGTCTTCGTCTTCGTCCAATCGCTCGTCGCCCTCGGCGCCCTCGTTTCCGCAACTCCCGACTCGAACCTCGAGCCTCGCTCCGTCCTGGACAAGCGTTGCGGCCTTTCCCTTCTCAAGGGTAAATGCCTCAATCTCGGACCTTGCGGTATCTTGCAAGGCGGTATTGGGGGTTGTGCCGGCTCGTTTGGACCTAACGGAGCAATCTTGAACTCGGGCCTCAATTTGAAATTGCGTTGCCCTTTGAGCTTCCAGTGTGACGGTCAGTTTCGTTTGAGCCTTTCCCATAATTCGGAATCATTTATATCACTTTTGCTGACTTGGTGATACGAACGTCTTGTGACTCCGTAATCAGGCTCGGGAACCGACGGGTACCTCTATGACGTCAACGGCTACGGCTGCCCCTCCTACTTGCCCCGGGGCTGGCTGTATTACGGAGTGTGAGTTTTATATGACCTACATCTATTCAGGAATTTGGTACTGACTCATGACCTACTCATTGCAGTCAAACCGGCTGGCAACCTCCCGTCTCGTACACGTGCGGATCGAATTGGGTCGCCCCTCCGCAATGGACCCCTTACGCCCATCTTGCCCCCTGGTGGAGCGCGACGGGTTACCATTCCGTCGGCGTCGGACCTTCCAAGTACTACTACAAGTACCAGTACAAGGCGTACAAGAAGTACCTTGCGTATCTCAAGCATGCGTCGAAGTACTATGTTCGATCGATCGATGATGGCTCGGCGGTCATTGCGAGGGACGTGCAGGGCAAGGTCGCCTCTCCCGGTCCTCAACGTCTTTCCGAGGCCGAGCAGGACGCCAAGGATATGGCCGAAGCCAAGGCCGATGCTGAGGCCGACTTTAAACAGTAGGCTGATGTGATCGTATTTCTTTGTCTGATCTCCTCCTTCTTTATTATCTTTTGTGCTTATACCCAACCCATCGTTGAGCAACTTCCCCGAGGAAAATTCTCTGAGCGGTGTCGTCTTCACTCGGTTCTTCAATGCTCAGCTCAGCATTGACTATTTCGCTCGGCCTAATCCCCTAGCCTTTGAGCTTGATCCTGCACTATATGCGTCGAGCCATACCAAATTTTGATAATCAATCTTCCACAAGGACCTTGAAAGTCTGCATTCAAGTTTCAGTTGCATATTGCGGCAAGAACGTCAAGTCATCATAGTTGGTGTGTTAGGAATAGGGGTTAGGAATCGCGCGCGTTCATTGGTAACCTATTTAGAAGCGCTCGTCTGTTTAGTGAAGCCTGGCGATGCGCACCAACCGTTGTCTTCTGGACTTCTAAACAGATTACCAATGAACGCGCGCGAATCCTAACCCTCATTCCTAAAACACCAACTATCATCACGAAGTACGGACGGCGCCGGCAGGGTTCGTCCGGATCCGACTCTGTGGTGTTTTCCTATCTACCTTCTTCAAGATTCAATGGGTTCAAACCTGAAAATTAGAATACTACCATCCGATGAAGTAGATAATCTTGGTTCTGTGAACGAGCGCTCACAAAAAGCTTTCTCCCCACGGACGTCGTCGGCTGTCGTCTCTCAGTGCGTCGACTTGACTCCGCACCGCCCTCACACTCGTGGCAGCAGCTCACCGAATAGACGCTACTTAGAGTTCAAAAATAGCAAGTGCTGAAGCCGCTAGTAGCTCGCATTACCTAAGCGACCCGCACGCCGTTCCCGAGGCTTGCATGCCAGACGCTCGCGAGCAGTGCTGTGCCAGAAAAGGGTCCCGAGCGTGCGGACGTTGAGGTGCTGAGCCGCGTCCGCGCTCAGGTCCGTCGGGTGCCGTACTCCGTGCATCACGACGTCTGGTGAACTGGTGTGGCTTCAGACTGACTTGAAAGACTTGAATCCTGATATCAACAGGCCAGGGCGCACATTCGATGAGCCGAAGGGGCGCCGCTCCGTGGACCAACCAACTCCCGTTCCCCCTCGACAGGAACAGCACAGCCGGCGTTCTCACGCCGATGTGATGTGAGCCGATGGGGCTGTGTAGCGATTATCTTGTGTGGGGAGTGGGGACTGGATAAAAGCATTCGTCAAGTTTGAATGCCTCTTTCTTCTCTTATCCCTTCATCGTCTGTCTGACTCCACCCACAACCACTTTTGCCTTCAACCATCCCGCTGTTCACGCTTCTCGGTACGTAAACAGGGTGTCCTCAATCGCTCTTTTCTTCATGATCAAAGAAGACATCTGATTCAGATTGCATCATCTCCACAGTGGACTCACCAAACGTCCAAGCCCCACCACCCTTCATCCACTTCCGAAATGAAGCTCTTCGCCGTCGTCCCGACTCTCGCTCTCCTCACCGCCTTCGCCGTCGCGAACCCCGACCTCAGCTCGCCCAACCTCGAGAAGCGTTGTTCCAAAGCGCTCCTCAAAGGCAAGATTCTCGCTCTAGGAACGTGCGGAATCCTCCAAGGTGGTTTGGGAGGATGTGGTAATTCGTTCGGACCCGGTGGGGCGGTGTTGAATGCGGGGTTGAATCTGCATGCGAGGTGTCCCCTGACCTTTCGGTGCAATGGTTAGTCTCGGCCAAGTGACTGGAAGGTGGGCATCCCTCGGTAGCTTTTGCTGACTGTGTATTTTTCGTGTTCGATGATCAGGCTCGGGCAAAGACGGCTTCCACTATGACGTGAACGGCCACGGGTGCCCGTCCTACCTCCCGCCTGAGTGGCTGTACTATGGCGTGTTAGTACCCCAGTCATCCCTAAATCGCTTTAGTTCTGATCCCAAAACAAAACAACAAAAAAATCAGACCTGACACCTCTTGTTCATCCACCTGCACAGCCTCACAGGCTGGCAACCCCCTCCCTCGTTCCAATGCGGACGTCACTGGGTCGCCCCACCCCAATGGACCCCTTACGCCCATCTTGCACCGTGGTTCCGACCTCCCCCCGGCGTATCCATTGGCGTCGGCGTTGGAGGCGGCGCGGGTGTAGGCGCGGGTGTGGGCGCGGGTGTAGGCGCGGGTGTGGGCGCGGGTGTAGGCGCAGGTGTAGGCGCGGGTGCGGGTGTGGGTGCTGGAGCGGGTGCAGGCGTGGGTGCTGGTGCAGGCGTGGGCGCTGGTGCGGGTGTGGGTGCAGGAGCGGGTGCAGGCGTGGGCGCTGGAGCGGGCGTGGGTGCTGGTGCGGGCGTGGGCGCTGGTGCGGGTGTGGGTGCTGGTGCGGGCGTGGGTGCTGGTGCGGGCGTGGGTGCTGGTGCGGGCGTGGGCGCTGGTGCGGGCGTGGGTGCTGGTGCTGGTGCGGGCGTGGGCGCTGGTGCGGGTGTGGGTGCTGGTGCGGGCGTGGGTGCTGGTGCGGGCGTGGGTGCTGGTGCGGGCGTGGGCGCTGGTGCGGGTGTGGGCGCTGGAGCGGGTGCAGGCGTGGGTGCTGGTGCGGGTGTGGATGCGGGCGCGGGTGTGGGCGCGGGTGCTGGTGCGGGAGCGGGAGCGGGAGCGGGAGCGGGCGGATGTAAAGGCAACAAGCACGCGTACAAGTACAAGTACTTGAAGAGGCATGTTCGACATGAGGCGGTTGAGCAAGAGGGTCCCAAGCGTCTAGACGACGCAACGGAGGCTTGAGTTGCGCTCATCGACTCGCAAGGCCACGCCACTCCACTCCACTTCCACTCCGTCTTTCTTGTTCCGCTTTTGCTTTCCGCTTTCCTCTTTTTTCTTCTTTATACTCCAACGACACTTTGCTATCCGACCTCCAACTCCGAGTCTATTTCCGAATCCGAATCCCAAATCCGTTCCCCGCCCGACCGGCCGGTCACGCCACTCGTCGCCGCCGCCGCCCTCAGCTGGCCCCTTTTCCCTTTGATGCTCGATGATCTTGCCCCTGTTCACCCCCCACACACATAGCCCTATGCTTTATTCGTGGGTGTGCTTCTTTGTTATGCAATCGATCAAATCGTCCATTCATCCGAGCCCTTTCTATTCTCGTGGCATAGCTCTTCTTCTTTGAGCGGGGTTCGCTGCGCGTTTGCTATAAGTTGTTCGCGAAAACGACGTGGGGTCCCGATCGCACGTCCGGAGATACCCAAGAGCTCTTGCTTTATGGATCCATACCTCGAAGGACGACGACGACGTGTTTACAACATATTCGCAAACCAAAGAACCGCAACCCAAAACAAAACAAAAGAACAAAAAAGGCGAGAGGAAGATCACTACCCCCGCGTCACGTCAACCCCGCGCCCGCTTCAGCTTCAAGCCGGAGGCGCGGGAACGCGCGTCCCTTCCCCCTCCACTCCTTCGGAACGCGTTTCATAATTCGTCAACCTCCTCTCGACTAGATACTCCAATTCCTTCCTCCTCCCCAACCAATCCAACCACCATTTCCTAAGACCGCACGCGAACGTACCGACGACGAAGATCGCCGAGTGCACGGCGTAGGTCAGTTGGATCCAGGTCGTGACTGGAAATGGCTCGAGGTGGGATGTGGGGATGTAGGAGAGCGAAGGGGCGAAGAGGAGTACGAGACGATGGAGGAAGATAGCGAGGTAGGTTGGAAAGATGAGGCAGATGAGGAGGATCAATAAGAGCGGGGTGTAGAGGTCTTTGAGCAGGACGGAGAGCGCAGCGGGGCGGGCGTGATGTAGCCAGAGCGTCTTGGCGCGCGCTTGGGCGAGGCGGAGGGTGGAGGTTGAAGGGAGGAGCAAGGGGGAGCGGAGGAGGAGTAGGAGGAGGTGTTGGATCAAGAGACCGAGCGACCAGGAGGGGAAGAGGTGGACAGTACTCATGGATGTACTTGGCGCGCTCGGTGTTGGGAGCAGTTTGGCGATGTACCGATGGGTTTGTAGTAGTCGGAGAGGTAGGACGACGTAGGCTTCGACAAAGAGACCCAATGCCAGGGGAGTCAGGATCCCCGCGAGGAGAATAGTCATGGAGAAAATACGGATCGTCGACCAGGTTTGACGCGAGGGACGGAACTGGCTCGCGTGGCTGAGGCCATAGGCGAGGAGGATGAGGAGGTGTGCACCGAGAGCAAAGGCGTAGAAGTCGTGTGGTGGGGACGAGGCGATCTTTGAAAGGAGGAAACGACCGACGACGACTGGGAAGATTAAAAAGAGATTCGATCAGCAACTCAGCCTCAAAAGAAGCCCCAGCTCGCCCACGCGAAAAACTCACGAGAGCCCACCACCCCACCCACCACCGCGGCCGACCCCGCCAACCAAGCCAAATAACACCACACCCCGACTCTCACCGCAAACGCAGGAGGCAGATAAACCACCTCATACGCATCCTTTTTCCTCGTCGTCGCCATTTCGGACACCTGTTCGGCGATGATTTGTTCGCCCCGAGGGGTGAGGGGAAAACCTTGAGAGGTGACGCGGATGAGCATCGGACGATTGGGGGCTGTACGGACGGTGTCGAGGGCTGGGACACGACCAAAGCCGCCGTCGTGGTGGAAGATGACGGGACGGGTCGAAGAGCCTGAAGAGAGGAGTTCGTCGTCGAACGACGCATCCCGGATGCGGTCTTCGCCTTCGACGGGACGAGGTGGTACAGGCGCCTTCAACAAAAGCATCCTCGCCTTCCACGTCCTCCTCACGTGCGTCCCTTCTTCGTCGAGATTGCGTTCGCCGAATAAGAAGTGCGACAACCTCAGCAACTTGGCCGATTGACGAGCCCATTGCGTCCACCAGGTTTTCGCGACCGCTCGGGGTTCGACGAGTCCGATCGTAAAAGGGACGACGAAGCGATAGATCAGGAGATCCAAGGGCACGGAGAAGGAACGTGTCGACAGCCAGTTGAGAGGGAGGATCGTGGGACAACAGAATTTGAGGAAGAGGACGTTCGTCGTTAGGCTGAGGAAGATCACCGATCCGTACAGGACGAATGAAGTGAGGATCTTTTTCGCTTGCGTCCAGGACGACCGTTCGAGGATCTCCCGGATGGGATGAAAGTCGTGCGATTGCGGATCTTTGATGAACCAGATGAGGCCGGGGCGAACGACTTCACGGACGGCGTCTATGGCGGCGCTAAAGGAGAACATGAAAATTGTGCCGGCGAGCCAGGTGAGGAAGAAGCCTGAAAAGGGCGCGACGTAGAGATAGTTCAGGCGGGTGGCCAACGAAGCACCGGGGAAGAGTGGGTACGTAGAGAGGTTGACGAGCAAGCCGCACGTGGCGGGGAAGAGGATGATTTCGACCGCGACGAAGAAGCACACCTTGAGCAAGGTCAACTGTTGCGAGATCCCCTCTCGAATCGCGCGGTTTACGGATCGACTGTATTCGTTATCCGTGATGTGGAGGTAGCCTGCTCCACCGAGGAGGAAAGTCGTGTACCCCAGGGCGGTGCAGAGTGCGCGGTGGAAGGTGTCTTCGGCGTGCCCCATCATCTTGTAGTGATTCGCCGCGGTTTTGAAGGTCTTCTTGATGCTTTGAGCGGCGAGGGGTTTCGTCGAAGCAACGACGACGGTCGAGTTGGTCACAACGGGTGAGTGGCTCGCCACTCGACTGAACTTCGCCAAGACCTTGCTCACTACCGTCTCGTCGCCCGCACCTTGAGCTATCGGTCCAACGAGTCTGACCCCTTTCCTCGGCGCCCACATGACCAACTCGAACGCCTTATCGAAGACCGGGTCCGAAAACCACCTTACGATCCTCAACGGCATCATAAGCCATCGAATCGCATCCAAACCCGCCATGACCCTCCCGAGTGAAAGAGGGATCCAGAGGCCGAGGGCGAGACATATACTGACGAGGAGCATCATGAGACAGAGGTTTTGGAGCAGGGTGGAGAGGGATCCGCGCATGCCGATGGCTTCGAGCACGCCTTCAAAGTCGTCAAAGAGGTCTTCGGCGGCAAAGTCGTCGTCGTTCAGAGGGGGGTCATCGGGGAGGACGGCGGCGGCGGCGGCGGCCACGATCATGGGCGGTCCTCGTTCGTTATTGACTTGTTCGTGGGGAGGGGGAACGTCGAGGGCGGCGACGTTTGCCGGGGGTGCTCGTGGTGCAGGAGCTAGTTCGCCTCGGAGAATGGGTGGACGAGGTCGAGCATCCTCTTGTGCAGGCTGGACAGGGCGAGGTTGGGAACCTTCGGGATGGACGCGCCGGATGATGTCCCTCGATCTTCCATTCGGATCGTCTAAACCGGGGACGTAATCCCCCGTCAAACCGGGAATATGAACGCCATTATACTGTTCACCCTCTTCATCCTCATTATCCTCATCAGAAGCCTCACTCTCCCCCGACCGATCCTCCCTCTCGCTATCCTCATAATCTTCATCCTCTTCGTCGTCCTCCTCATCATGCACATGCATCGCCTCCCATGTCGCCCTAACCTGTTCCGTATCGCTCGGAGGCAAATTGGCTCTCGGATCCGCCGCGAGTCGATCGAGCGTTCGTTCGAGATGCCTCCACATTTCGTCGTGTTGGGGACCCCTCAGTTCATCTTCTATCTCCATCTGGACGACTCCACGCGCGCCTTCGCCTTCGCCTACGATCAACGCCGGAATCACAGGATCCGCAGCAGCAGCAGCAGCGACGATGGCAGGTGCGGGGGGTATTTCGGGAGGTGCGTTGGTGAGGATCCATTCCCTGACTAAGAAACCGATGACGAATAGGACGATCACGATCGAAGTGATGACTTGGCCTTTGAACACGTCCGAGGCGATCGTACTGGGTGAGCAGAGCTCGTAGGGAATCAGCAAAGCACCATCCCCCCCAAAAAAATGCAGTGCTGATTCGAACACGTCGTAGACTCTGAACTCACTCAAAGACAACGTGCCAAGCGACTTTGGAACGAGGGGCCGGACCGTAGATTGTCGTGCGCAAGTGGTCGATCTTGTCGAGTCGGCCGATCCAGTTTGGTGTCGTCTGGGCTGCGGTGTGAACGAGGACGGACTCGTCCAAGGGCGCTTGGATGAGCGAGGTGAGGCCGGTGGTCATGTTCATCAAAGTGGTCGACCCAGCAGGGGAGGTAAGGTTCTGCTTGAGATAACACAAAGTCGAATTGACGACGTATTCGATCCGTTGGCCCGAGTGGGAACGGGTGACTTTGGGCAGGGGCAGCAAGGTCGTATAGGCTCCTCCGGCGAGTCGGACTGGAAGCCCTCCTGCGGTGATGACGATGCTGAAAATGCCCAAGCCGTCGGCGGTCCAGATGAAGAGCTTGAAGATAGCCTCGATCGCATACGGCAAGACGACGAGCCACGAGAGCGCAACGAGGGTCAGACGGAGGACGAGCGCGAGCGAAGAGAGGAGGGATGACACGAGATGACGGAGGAGGATCTTGGGGGGTAGGTGGGAGGGCATGTGCGCGGGGTAGACGGAGGTGTAGTGCAAAGGTGTGTGGCAGAGTTCGCATTTGGTTTTCTTGGATACGCGCACCCACTCGTTCAAGCAGGATTCGTGGACGTACCTGGATGGGAAGCGGGAGTCAGCTGATGCGAGGGACAGTTGCGCGACCGAGTGCTGTGCTGTGCTGGGCTGAACTGACTTCATCGAGCCTGCACACTGACATGGCCAAAACAGTGCGCCATCCTCGGGTGCGTCCGACCGACAGACGCGACAGACGCGGTCGTGGTCGGGGTCGTCGGGGTCGTCGGGATGGGCGCCGCGCGCATCACTCAGGGGGTCGGGCATCGGAGGTGGCGGCGGATGGGGATGCGGTCCGTGGGGGGGCGACGACGCGCGCCGGTGGTCGAACGAGGTGTGCGAGGGTGCGGTTGTCCCATCGCTTGGTGTAGGATGATTGGGCTCAGGATGGTGCGCGTGCCCAAGCTGGTGCAGAGGGGGATCCGATGGCGATGACGAGCGTGCGGCCGTCGGTGGTACGTCCAGATGGTGGTTATAGTCCTGCCAGCGTTCCATGCTGTCTGTGGTGTGGGTGGGTAGGAGCACCACACGGAGAGATGGAGAGACGATGCAGCAGCGAGTGGTTGACGGCAGAGCTCCAAGCGTCCGAGTCACCCGCGCGCCGAGTGGGGCGTGGAAATAGCTAATTACGATTGGGGGAATTAGCCCATTACGACATGGGGGAAACCCAAGCATTGTCTCATCGCCGGCTGCCTGGTCCCGGCCTCGGTTTCTCACCCCCGCCCCCAAGATAACACCCACCCCTAAGATAAACCCCACCCCTGAAAATAGACCCCCACCCGCCACCGTTCACCGTTGCCCCCTCTCACCGCCTGCTCGCACCGCATGTCAGCGCTTACCTCTCGGGTTGATTTCCGAGGAAGGACATTTCACCTCTCTTCCACTTTGACCGACCTCATCTTCGATCACACCCCTCTGAGCACCGAGCGCGAGCACGACTCGGTTCGAACGTTCAAACTGCCCTGGCACCGACTGGCGACGGTGTTGAGGACCTCCGAGCATACGCTCAAGCTTTCTTGGATAGAGGGCGCAGAGGGGGAAGAGAACGCGGTCGTGGAGGAGGTGCAGTGGAAGGGCTACAGCCCATCCGGGGAGGAGGCGAGTGCGAGTGACGTACAACCGGAGCAGGATTGGTTGATCCGTCTTCGAATCCCTTGCCATCTACTACGTACACCATTCGATCTCGCCACCGAAAAAAACAACAAACATCACACGATCCATATCGTCCGCAACCCCACTTGTTCGCAACACAACTCGCGCTCCACGAACGTCCTTCGCACGCTCCTGACCTTGCTCGTCAATTCGGGCCACGTCCAATCGGAGCAATCGATACACGTTCACGAGACGACCGCGGAAGCCGATGCGGCCACGATTGGGAGCCAAATTGTTCAACGTGATCCGCGCGGGCCCAGGACGGTGGTCGTCATCGGTGGCGACGGCACGATCGGGGAGGTCGTCAATGGCTTGTTGCAGGGGGTCGATGTGGAAGGGGAGACGAAAGAGGTCAAAGAGACCGGGTTGGTGGTAATGTGAGTACATCGACCGCACCTAAACGAGACGAGTGTCAAAAACGCCGATTGACCAACTCTACGCCGTACCCCACCCCCACGTTCTGCACTTTCTGCACTTTCCAGACCGCTCGGCACCGCCAATGCGCTCTACCACCACCACTTTCCACCCGAGCACCACACCGAACTCGATCCGGCACTGCACATCTACCAATCGCTCTTCGCCTACCTCCATCGACGCAAGAACGGACCACGGCCGTTAGCGGTAGCGCTCAACATACTCCCTTCCCTCAAAGGAGAGCGCGAACGACTCTTTACGCTCGTCGTCACCTCCACCGCTTTGCACGCCAACATCTTGTACGACGCCGATAAATTGCGCTCCAGCCATCCAGGAGTGGAGAGGTTCAAGATCGCGGCCGGTGAGAATGCTACCAGATGGTACGAGGGGAAGCTCACCATGGCCGGCGGCGTCAGCAGGTGGGACGCGGGCCAGCAACAGTGGGTGCACGAAAGTGCCAGGGAGACCGTATTGGACGGTCCGTGGGTTTATGTGGTGGGAAGTTTGGTGTCCCGGTTCGAAAAGGATTTCGTCGTCGCTCCTCTACGAACGCTCACCATGCAAGGGGAGCAGCATCAAGAGCTCGATTCGTCGATTGACATCATTCTCGTTCGGCCCTTGAGAGATGCGCTGACGCGCAAGGTCTTTGAAAGTGAAGGACCGCAAAAGGCGAAAGAGTTTTTCATACCGTTTTTGTGGGAGACGTTTGGAGGGATCTATAGAGGTGGGAAGCACGTGGGAATGAAATGGAGCGATGGCACGGAGAGGGTCGAGTGTTATCGATGTCGGACGGTCGAGTGGGAGGCGGTGGGTCCTGTTGTCGAATGGAGTTTTTATTTTTTCCTGCGCCGAGACTCAACTGGGGTCTTTCTTTTTCACAGCCCGATTCAGACGACGTCAAGGATCGATTGGTCTGCCTCGATGGACTGGTCAGGGATTTAGGGAGCAAAGGTGAGGGACACGGGAGAGGTAGGTATGCGATGGGCGCGCTGGGGAGTGGGAAGACGGGGTTGGGCATTTGGGCTTGAGGGGTTAGGGGTGTGGGGGTCGGGGGAAGGAGTGGGGATGCCCTCGGTTCTTTTTTCTTTGGCGATGATCAGGCATGTCGACTGTTGGTTTGGGGTATGCATCCTGGTAAAGTGCACTTGCTGCAACACGCTGCGGCATTGCAGCCGAGGCAGAACTGTTGCTCGATGCTGGCTTGGCGCGGTGCGACGCGGTGACCGCCTCGAGCGCGTTCGAGTCCGGCCCTTGACCTCTGTCCACACCGCGCACCTCCCCCTCTCCCGATGCCCATCTCGCTCACCAAGCCGTCCTGGGTCGTCCACCCCGACGAGACGCGCACCGACCTCCGTCCGACGACGATCTACACGCTCTCGATCCACCCTGATCGCTCTCGGCTCGCCACGGGCGGACTGGATACCAAGATCCGGCTGTGGTCTACGCTCGGCGTGGTCGATGAACGCGCGGAGAGCGACGAGAGATGTCCCAAGTTGTTGAGCACGCTGATCAGCCATTCGGGTTCGTTCGACCGTGGTCTGGTCGTTGGTCTGGTCGTTGGCCTGCAGCGAGTAGGGGGGCTGACCGGCCCGGTCCGTCTGGTCGCGTACAGGCGTGGTCATGTGCGTCAGGTGGAGTCATGATGGGAGGTACTTGGCCAGTGGGTCCGATGACAAGATTGTCATGATTTGGAGTCTGGAGCAGTGAGTTCATCGGCGCAGAGAGTGGGCTCAACCGGCGGAGGGGAGGTGGAGCTCCGGGTGACGGCTGGCTGGGAGCGCCTGCGAGGAGGCAACAGCGACCGAGACAACCCACCATCTTTTTTTCTTTTTTTTCTGTTTTTTCGACAGGGGAAAGGGTGGAAAGGTGTGGGGCACGGATCAGGTCAACATCGAAAACTGGAAGGCCGTACGGCGACTCGTCGGTCATGATTCGGGTCCGTCCTTGCTTCGAGGGCAGCAAGGGGTGCAGCGCGCGTCAGAGATACAACTGCTGATCGTGTTCAAGGTGGCCGCTGTATGCATCTCTCCCACAGACGTCGCCGGCGTCGCGTGGAGTCCAAACGACGAATACGTCGCCTCCGTCGGACTGGACAGTTCGGCCTACGTCTACAGCGGCAAGACCTTTGGTCAGCCCATCGGAGCTTGCCTTGAGAGCGTGTTCAAGCACGACGAGCTGACACAGGTCCTGACCATGCATGTATGTCCGGACGGGCAGAACGCATCGCTCGCCTCGACGGGCACATGGGTTTCGTCAAGGGCCTCGTCTTTGATCCCGTCGGGCAATACCTCGCGACCCAGGTGGGTTCCCGCAGCGATCGGTCATAGAGCCGGGTCCTGATCGACGTTATCCCCGATTGTCCTACCAGTCCGACGATGGCTCGGCCAAGATCTGGCGGACGAGCGATTGGCGCCTCCACACCAGCATCGAAGACGTGTTTGTCCAAGCGCCGAAAACCAACATCAACCGTCCATCGTGAGTCAGCCGAGCATTCTCCACGTGCTTCATGTACTTACTAACCTGATCGCGTACTTGCTCGACGACGAGCCCAGCTGGTCCCCCGATGGGTCGCACCTCGTCTTGCCCAATGCGACCTCGAACGACGTCTTTGTCGCGGCCGTGATCGAACGGTCCACCTTCCGCGGCCAAACCTTCATGGTCGGCCACGGCAACATCGTCGAATGCAGTGCGTTCAACCCGCATGTGTTCCTAAGGGATTCAACACTTCCACCAGAGAGTAACAATTTCTGTTCGGTGCTGGCGTTGTGCGCGAGGAGTACGCTCTCGCTTTGGATCACCTCAAAGTCCGAACCGGTGATCGTGTTTGAGGAAATTTTCGAAAGGGACATTTTGGACCTGTCCTGGTCCAAAGACGGGAGACAACTTTGGGCTTGTTCGTCAGAGGGTCATGTCGCCGTCTTTGAATTCGATTTGGAGGAGATCGCGACGGTGTGTCCCGTCGAGGCGAAGGAAAGGTTTTGGAGGGACCTTTACGGAACGAGCGTGCCTGCGCTCAAGGGGGCCGCCGTCTTGGCCGCGCACAAGTTGATGGCGGTTAATACGTTGGGACCGACGAGGAATGGGACGATGCTCGCGGGGACTGGAGCAGCGTCGACGGCGAGTGTCAATACGCTCGTGGCGAGGAAGGGTCCGGGAGCGAAGAGGGTCGTACCGAGGGCGCAGATCGTGCCGGTTCAATCAGGAGGGAACCCATTCGCTTCGGCACCGGTCATGCAGGCTCCTTTGGGCGGTCATCAGATGATGATGCAGCAATCAACAGCACTTTCGATGGGTCAGCAGCTGCCGCAACGAGCGGTGTTGCAGAATGGGATGCAGGCGATGGCGCAGACGTGGCCTCAACAACAACAACAACAACAACAGGTGCACCAATCGATCGGATTCCCTCATCTTCAAGAACAGAACCTAGCAACCTACACGTACGTCGTGCCGAACCAACTACAACTGCACTATACTTCGCATACCCTTTCGTCATCGTCCTTCGCGAACCAAGGTCAAGGGTCATCACGACGATCATTGGATGCGATGGACATTGATCATGTCGAAAGAGGTCGACCGGTGCCTGTTCAGGGGTACGATGACCATCTGCGGTTGTCTGAAGCGGAGTATAGGAGCCAGGGAAGGATCGTCGGAGGAGGGAGAAGGGCGGTAGAGAGGCACGAATTGAGGGAGCTGAGACCGGCTTATGCGCCTGTCGTTGGGGTGCAGGCTAGGAGGTTGAGCTTTGGGATTTCTAATCGGCCGGATGGGAAGGGGGAGAGGGCGTTGGCGGTACCGTCGGTTAAAACGTTTGGGGAGCAGAAGATCACCGAACAAGGTGATCGATTGCAGGTCCGTAACTTTGGGGAAGGGGAGAGGAAAGGATCGAGCGAGGTGTGCGTTGTCATCGGGGCCTTGTCCGAGAACGGGAAGGAACAAGATGCACACGAGAAGACGCTCTGGGTCGATTATCATCCTTCCTTCATCGTACTATCGACCGGATCACCACTCTTCTCAGCCGTTTCACTTGACGACGAATCCCTCGTCGTCTACTCACCAACCGGAAGGAGGCTCTGGCCCGTCGTCGTACTCGATTCGCCGTGCGCTTTCTTGTGTGCTGAGGGGAAGTGGTTGATGGTGATTACGGCGAGGGGAACATTGGGTGTTTGGGATGTGCCGAGACGGAAGGTGGGGCTGGAGATGAGGTCCATCGAAGCGCTTTTGACGTCGGGGGTGAAGGGAGCAGGAGCTGGGACGCAGGGGAGGATATTGACGACGATCACGACAGCGGCATTGTTACCCAATGGGACACCGGTGGTCGCGCTTTCGTCGGGCGTGACGTGTTCGTTCGATAGGGGGTTGGGCGTGTGGGTTCGTGTTGGGGAGAAGGGGTGGAAGAACGGGTCCGAGTTGTGGGGCAGTATCACGGAGGAGGACGAGGTGGATGGCGCGGTCGGGAGGGTCGAGAAGGCGATTCGGGAAGCTGCGGGAGAGGACGCCTCTGAAGCTGAGGAGGACGACGATGGCGAGGAAGGCAAGACATCGATCGCACCCGATTCGGACGTTGAACGATCCTCGAAGAAACGCAAGTCCTCGCCAACACTCTCTGGCGATCCTTCGGCACCTCAAGGCGAAACAAAGGACTTTGAACTCTTGCGCACGTTGGCGCATGCGGAAGCGAGGATCGAAGCTTCAGTTGCACTGGACTCGCCGGAGGAATATAGCCTTTTCATGAGGCGGTATTGTGAGCGGTTGGGCAAAGCGGGAATTTTAGGACGTGCGGAGGAGGTCATTAGGTCATTGTTGGGGCCGGTGTATTAGTGAGTTTTGAGTTCGGCCCCCCCTCGATGATTGTCGTGCTGTTTTTTTAAAGCAGATTCTGATGATGGGCTTTTGAACTTTGGCGCACAGCCAACCTCCGAATTCGGAAACAAAGTGGGATCCCAAGGTGCTTTTGTTCAACAAACGGGATATTCTGCGGGAGGTCGTCTTGCCTGAGTTGGGCAAGCATGAGACGTGTGAGAAGTTGGTGAAGGAGTACGCAGCATTGTTGAAGAAGATTGAGGGATGAGAAAGGTCGTCGGCGCTTGTTTGTAGAAATTCGTTGCTTTCGTGTTTGTGCTCGTGTAGATTTTACTAGAGGTCCGTTCAAACGATGTATTGCTGTTGTTCTCCCTGGCATTGCTCTCTTTCTCTCTCGATCCTCAGCAAGCTTCTGAACGAGCGATAAGTCAGCCCATAAAATTACGTGCCTTTTAAAATTCTCCCCGTTAAGGACTCTTCTCTACACCCCCTACGACTCCCTCGTCCCTCTTAACCAACTTTATCAACAACCTTCACCCTCTCCTTCACTCTACACCCTTCCTCCCATTCCTTGCCCGTCAATTCGACCCTCTCAACAGCTTTGGAAAACGCCTCGAACGTACAGATCGTGCCTTCCGATCCGGGCAGGTGCGAAGAGGGGGACGAACAGGCGGGTAGGTGGAGGGGTCGGCCGTTGAAGGAGAGGCGGACGTAGTGCTGCTTTGAGGGGGGTGAGGGGTTTGGGAGGAGGAAGGAGGGGAGGGAAGAGGGAAGGAAGGAGGTAAGAGACCGTTTTGAGGTTGAGGTCGAGGTCGAAGGTGCGGAGGTGGGAGAGCTGTCGCTGTCGCGGAATAGTTCTGTGAGGAAAGCCAATAAGCAGGAAGAGTGGTTGGCGGTTAGTTCACTGCACATGCTCTTAAATCGGTACCTGGTCCCGAACTCACCGACGGAGATATGACTCGTAAAGGGGGGCCATCGGCCATCGAACACTTGTAGAGCGTTCAAAATCCCTCCCAACGAGGTATCATGACATACGTAC
Source organism: Microbotryum violaceum (assembly GCA_022506055.1). Classification (NCBI taxonomy): domain Eukaryota; kingdom Fungi; phylum Basidiomycota; class Microbotryomycetes; order Microbotryales; family Microbotryaceae; genus Microbotryum; species Microbotryum violaceum. Next base: position 3,025,014 of record JAKMXP010000002.1, read on the forward strand.
AACCCCAGTCGCAATTTGTTCTTTTTCTCTTCCGGATCCGCGATCTTGGACACGAGCGAAGCTTTGAGGTCGCCTAGAAGTCGCCCCATCGAGAGTTTGGTAAATTCGAGCGTCGAGTAGGAATCGAACCATTCGTGTACGACGGCGGATTCGAGCGTCTGGAGCAGTTTCGGATCTGAGAGGTCCGAGGGGGCGCGTATGGAGTGCGCGAGACAAACGTAGAGAGTGTCGAGGATGCCGTTTGCGCGAGGAGAGGAATCGATTCGGAGGGGACTGTTGGCGGGGAGGTGGGGTCAGTGAGGGAGGGAAAGACGCAAGGGTCAGAAGGGGAACATACGTCTCGGTATATTTGACCAGGGTAGCGTCTAGGGGCTCTAATGTCGGGTTGTACTTTTTCGCAGCCATGGCGATCGAGATCTGGTCGAGCTGACGCATGCGAGCACACAACGAATTCGGATAAAGACTGCGGCGAACAAGATCACGTACATCAGCTCTCTGCGAGGGTGGCGGGCCACAGTCGTTGCGCCAAGACGGCACCTCTCATCATTCGGGTTCCGGACCGTGTAATCGACGAGTCCTGCTCTGTGGCCCGAGGGGAACAACCCCTCGACGATCTGGTGCAAGGACTCGATCGTCCTCGGCATGCCCGTACTCCTGAAATAGACCGGTGACTCGTCCACGGGCAGGTCCGGAAGGGTCTCGGGGAGGAAGCCCAGTCGATCGACGTAAAGAGCGCGTAGACGGGCACCGAGGTTGAGCGTCGATTCGCGTCCGAGGTCGGTCAATTCTCCCCAGTAACAGTCGGCGTGGGTGCCTCCGTTCGCGACGTTTCGAGACCCCATCTCTTCGGCATGGCGACGGATGCCGAGGAGGCGTTTGCTCAGGACTTGGCCTGTGTGGGATTTCCAGGGCAGAGAGTCGGGATGGGTCCCGGTGTGTGGGGAGGAGTTGGGATTGGAGCCGGTGTCGAGCTCAGCGGTCGCACTTGAGGCGGTCGGGTCGGAGGTGGTGAGGGACAGCACGGCGGTGGAGAAGGACCGGCCGATCGCACACAGAGGGAAGATGGCGGGGATGTCGCCGAAGCCTGTTAGGCGTTGTCGGACGGCTGTGTAGGACAAAGATGATGGAAGCAGGTGTTGAAGTCGGACGAGGTGCGGTCAGCGCCAGGCAGATGTCCCACATCACAGTTATCGATGGGTCACTCACGCGACCGTTCGCCGTGTCGTACGAACCAATGCGCCTGTACGAGTTGCAGCCCCTGTGGGACGTAGCTGTCCCCAGCGTCACGACGATCGCCGAGTGAGCGTGCGACGCCGATCAAGTGCGCGTTCGGGGGGGTCCCTGGTTTGTGAGGGTGGTGCGATTGGCCTTCGTACGACATTCGAGTGTGAGGAGAGGGGGAAGGTGGGAGGGAGGTGGGAGGGAGGTGGGACCGGAGGTGAGGTCGGGTGTGGGAAGGAGCACGCCGCGAAGACACTCGCTCAATCACTCTTTGCTCAGCGCTCATATGATATTAGCGCTCATAATGAGCTCATACCCGCGGCTCATTTCGCTTAATGAACGCAGCCGGTCCCCAAACGCGGCCAAGCGCGCGCGCCGCTAATGAGCATTAGGATTGGGCTGTCGAGTGGGCGAATGGGGTACTACTATGTCGTCATCGGCGCGTTGGGCTGCATCCTATTGCGCATTGCTGCTTCTCCCTAGCGCAGGCGCTGATCGGGTCATGGCTCGGAACGGGTATGCACCACTGCCCAGCCATGATGGGCAGACGCCGCAACAGCCGGTCGCTTCGACCTCATCGTCATCATCATCACCGGCAGCTCCGAATCAGTCTTTGAGAACAACCGGCGGCGGCGGCGATCGTGGTGCACAGTCCGCTCCGCACGGCCCATCCCCCCCCACCACCTCGACAACGACCACCACAGCGCAAGATGTCGATCTGATGTTCAAGAAATGGACCACCGTCGTCAAGCAAAAGATGAGGCTCAGTCGATCCAGCCAACGACGCGCGAACGGCAAGGGGAGAGCCAGGCACGACATTGATTGCATTCAGCGCAGGGACAGAAAAGTCGCGGTGCCTATCCTGGCGAGTGTGTTTGGGAGGGATGGCCTCGGCAGTGAGGACAAGGGCAAGGCAAAGAGCGGGGGAGATTGCGAGACGCTCGATCATGAACCGCCCCTGTCCGACGAGGCCTTTCACGAGTCAGTTTGCGGCAACGAGCTCGGTCAAGTACATCCCGCCTTCCTCGGGAACGGAGACTGATCCACTGACGATCCTCCCCCCTCCAGGCTCGTCAACCAAGTGAGGGAAGCCATCTCGCTCAACGTCCAACCGCGCCTCAACTCCAAAGGGTCATCAGGCTCCTATTTCGCCAAGGACAAGCACTCCCACACCTTGGCCATCTTCAAGCCCAAGGACGAGGAACCCTATGGCAATCTAAACCCCAAACTTACCAAATGGTTGCATCGCAATTTCTTTTCGAGGATCATTGTGAGTGGTGACGCGCGCGAGGGGAAAGCTGGATGGATCATTGCGCACACTTGACTAAATGCGGCCTTTTGTCTCTTCCTCAGCCGTTTGGTCGCGCATGCCTGATCCCTCAACTTTCGTACCTATCTGAATCCGCTGCATCGTTGATGGACCGTCGTCTCGAAACCTACATTGTCCCACCGACCCAAGTCGTGCCCCTTTCCTCCCCCGCCTTCTTCTACGACTGGATCGACCGCGAGCGCGCCCAACGCCAACGCCAACCCGTGCCTTTACCTGACAAACCAGGCAGTTTCCAGGTGTTCTTGAAAGGGTTCAAGGACGCGAGTGATTTCTTGAGGGAGTTTCCTTTACCGGGAAGGCCGGAGAGTCAGACGATGGATCGGAGGAGTTATAGAAAGGGGAGGGGGAATCTGCTGGGGCCGTTGAGATGTCTCTGTGGGAGGGTCGGGGCGGACGTCGATGATGATGAGGAGGAAGACGACGACGGCGGGGAGCCGCATCGCTCATTGGACAGCGAAGCTCCGAGTCGACGAGGCACCTTTGGGTTTCTCAGTGGTGGCGCATCGACAACGCCCGACGAAGCGGGCTTCAAATGGACCGAAGAGATGCTGGAATCCTTTCGCGAGGAACTGGAGAAACTCGTCATTCTCGATTTCATCATACGCAATACCGATCGTGGGCTGGACAATTTCATGATCAAGCCTTGTCTGTGCGCTGAGGAGGGGAGAGAGGAGAGATCCTGGGGGAAGAAGCAGGAGGGGATGCTGGGGGTGCATGGATCGCGGACGAGGGCGATGGCACCGACGACGGAACCGCCGAGTGCACAACCGCCCATGACGGAGATCAATGCTCGAAATAGGAGCAAGTCCCATGTTGCGAACCAAGGGGGAACGACGTCCTTGTCGGGATCGGAAACCGAGGCCGCGGCCGTAACTCGCCCCCACCTTCACATCGCCGCGATCGACAACTCGCTCGCATTCCCCCACATGCATCCCCTCGGGTTCCGAACCTATACCTACGGATGGCTCTACTTACCTCTTACACTCATCGGTCAACCCTTCACCAACAAGACTCGACGACACTTCTTACCGCTCTTGACGGACCCGGACTGGTGGGCCGAGACGACCCTCGCTTTGAGGAACGAGTTTGCCAAGGATGGCGAGTTTAGGGAGGACATGTTTCGGAAGCAGATGGCGGTGATGAAGGGGCAGGCGTATAATGTCGTGCTGAGCTTGCGGAGTGAGGAGGATGGTGAGTCGCTCCCTATCGACTCGGCACGCTCATGTGGGAGCAGTGGCTGACGATAAACTCCGTTTTCATAGGCCCGATCGAGCTGTGCCGAAGACCGAAAAAACTCGTTTGGGACGACCTCATCGAAGTCGCCGACCACGTCATCACCGATCAACTCCTCGCTTCCACCGCCGCGGGCGCTTCCGCCAGCACCGCAGCTCGTGCAGCTGGCATCGGCAACGCGAGTCAGCCATCGGTCCAAGAGGAGGACGAGCGCGCGCTGACTGCGCCGCGTGAGCCTGCTTCCCCACCGCCGATGGGGTCAATCACCACACCTCCGAGACCTTTGTCGCCTCTACTCGATGCCTCTTCGGCACCGACCTTGGCGTTTGAACCGAGTGTCGTTACGCGCAATGCAATCGCAGAGCAGAGCGAAGGGCCAAGCTTGCGACCCGTCCCATTACAACGCGTCTCGACCGGTGGCGCCTCGAGCAAGACCGTTCCCCTCTCGGCCGAGGCGACCACGACACCCATCGCGATGCCTTGCCCCGCTCTACCGACGGCGCATTCGATGTCGAATTTGATGTCGAATTCGATGACGAGGGGGAAGGGTCACAAGGCGAGTTCGTCGATCTCGTCGGTGTTGGGATCCTTTTCCGATGATATTAAGGGGATCATGAGGGGGGTGGATGCGGTTGAGCAGTTGGATCGGAGGGAGGTGAACGGACGGGGTCAGAGAGGAGGGGGGGTCAGAGAGGTTTTGGATGAGCAAGAGGAGGGAGATGACCAAGTCGACGAAGAGGACGATGTTGACGCCGACGGACGGACGTGGGGCGTGCAATCGGAGAATGATATACGGCGCCCTGCGAGTCGACCCCAGTTGGGGGGAAAGAAGGGATCGTGGAAGGGGGTGTGGACGAGTACGCATAGGAAGAGCGGAAGTTATAATGATGCGCGGAGTTTGGGAGTGGGCGGAGGGAGGATGAGGAGTGGGTCGTTGGATATGGGATGGGGCGGAGGGGGAGGGGGTCGAGTGAGTGGGGCGGAAGGAGGAGTGGGGAGGCTGGGAGGCTGTCGGGCTCGGACGGTCGGAGGGGAGCGAGTGAAGCTTTGTTGGAGGAAGGTGATGAGGAAGGGGCAGAGGAGGAAGAAGGGTTGAAGACCAGGGTCGTGGTGGTGGAGAGGCTGGAGGTCTTGAGGGAGCGACCGAGGACATTCATTTGGCGCTGAGTTTTGGATTACGTCTCTCGTATTTTGTTTTTCTTACGTGCAACTTGACTGCTTCGTTCATTATTGCAGATATAAGATGGATGGTGAATTACTAAAGTGACCTCTGAATTAGGTCGAAACGTGGGAGTTACCCTTGATAATTTCAGAACGGCAAAATTGTCCTCGACGAGCCCATCTCCCAAAGTGCAGCGACTGTAGCACATGTTTTTTCTGGAAGTGTGAGAGCACCCCTCGAAGGGTTTCTTGACATCCGGGCACTTGGAACGATCATATATCTGCTACAGCGGGACTTCAAACTCGCCCCGGTCCTTTGTCGAGGGCAGTTTTGACGTGTTGAGTTTATCGATGCCTGTTTCGACCCGATCTGGACGCAATTTTTGTAATTTACTCTGGAATGGGTTACAACACGTCTGAGAAGGGAAACAGAATCAACAGAAAAGATGGGGTATACAAGGACATTCACACGTTAATCATCGCATTCTTCGCACGGCCTGACCGAGTACACTCGGCTGCTGCATTTGCGCCTGTTGCTGTTGCTGATGCGCAACCACTGCCTCCCTCCTCTTCGCATCCTCAATCATCTTCTCGAACAACTTGTTCCCATCCTCGATCCTCTTCTCGAACTCGCGCATTTCGTGACCCATCTCCTGTTCCAATGCCGTGTAAGCCGTTTGACCACAATGGTTGTACCATGCTTCGAGGGAAAGCTTGCGTGCGCCGGGGGTCATGGAAGGGACGAGGGGGGCGTCGAGTGAGAAGGGGTTGTCCGGTCGAGGAGTGAAGGGATTGTTCAGCGCTGGGAGAGGGAGGGATGGTGCGGCTCGGACCGAGGGTGCGGCGGATCGAGGAGGGGAGATGGGGTCTGCGGCGATGATGATGGGCGTTTGGGGAGCGGCGGATTTTGACTTGGAGGATTTTGATTTTGTCTTCCTCGTCTTGGGCTTTGGGGCGGTCTTGGCCACGTCGACGTCAGGCGCAGGCTCGGGTTCAGCAGCGCTTTCGACTGCGGGTACGTCGGGCTCGGGTTCCTCGATGATGATGGGTTCATGAACGGCTTTGGGTATCTCTTCGTCAGCTTCCGGGGCCTCGGGTTCGACTTCGACTTCAGGCTCGGGTTTGACGATCTTGGATTTCGTCGACCGCTTCGACTTGGACCCCTTCTTCACCTTGGTCGCCTTTTTAACCGGAGGCGGGGTAATTTCTTCTTCTTCCTCCCCCGCTACACGCACGGTCGACACCCGATCCTCGACGAACATGGGCTCAACTCCATCCCCGAGAACTTCCACTGCCTCAAGCGCCTCTTTCTCTTCGACTTCGGACTCGATAACGCGCGACGCCTTCGTACCACGCGTCTTGCGAGGCGGTAGTCGAACGGAGGGTGAGATCGTGTGCGAATTCTCGATCTCGATGACCGAGTCGTTCGCTTCTTCAACTTCAGGCGCAGGCTCCCGATCGTCTTCTTCCACGGGCGCAGGGGTATGTTTCGTCGAGGCTTTGCCTTTGCGTGAACGCGTCGATCGGGTCGTCGAGGCTTTTGACGGGGGTGGAGCTTCACGATCTGCTGTAGGGGTCGGTGCGACGATCGAGGCGGGTGTTTTCGTCGCACGAGATGATCGTGAGAGAATCTGTGAGGGTTGGGTAGGTACTATTCGTTATGGGACGATGGGTAAACATTTACAGACCAATCCACGACTCACGGGTTCGGCCACTTCTTCCATCTCGGATCCAAGCTCTTCGTTGACCACCGCAGCGAGCTTCTGCCGTCCTTTCGAACGAGAGAGACCAGTGTTTTTGGTCGTCGAAGCCGAGGCGACAGGCGCGACATCTTCAGCGAGGAGTTGAGACGGTCGCTCGGCGAGGAAGAAGGGGCATTCGAGGCCGAGTTTGCGCTGATGCAGGGCGCTGCGGGGAGAAAAACCGTTCGTGGTCAGAAGACATCGAGGGGAGATCTCGAGGGAGGGTTTGGTGTCTTACACGGCGTCGTCTCCGGCCTCCCATCCTTCGACAGTGCGAGTGCAGTATGGGCAGTAGCATCGATCGCCGGCGTCTTCATCTGCCTCTGGTCGGAACCACCATCCCGCAGAGGCGAGCTGTGAAAGTGAAAGACATCGAGGGCAGATCGAGTCAATAAACAGCCTTGACGAAAGCAAAGCTCGAGGTTGGGCTCACCTGCTGCACGGTCGGCACCCCCTTGGCACCCATATGAGGCCACCCTCGCTCGAACGACATGAGTCGCGCACTCTGGATCTTGTCCGACCTAGGCCAATCGCTGCCATCGATTCCCCAGTCCCAATGCTTGCGGATCTTGTTCGGGTCATCGGCCATGTTGGACAAGAGGATAGCCCATCCGCAGTGCGGCGACCTTGTCAGATGAAGCAATACGGGTTCGTCACCTTCGCTCCATCCGTCGACGACGAGCTCGCACAGGAAACAGGTCGTTGAGGAGGGGTGGTCCGAGGTAGGCGTCGAGTAGAATCCGGCGCGGGAGAGGTGGTCGGCGTGGATCGACGAGGTGGTCGAAGCGGCTTTGGTCAAGGGGTGCGGCCAGTTGAGTGATCGGGAGGCACCTTTGCGTGACTTGTGGTACGTCGCTCGACGGGTCGGATACAGGTGCAGAGGTTCGGACGAGGAAGCCATTGTTGGGGAAGGGGTTCTGGGCGGCGAGGATGAGGGCGGGGATGAGCGCAGGGGGTGCTACGGGGTGTTAGGTGTAGGGCGGAGCGCCGGACGACGGTCAATCAACAACAATCCGCGGCAGAGACGCGTCGCACCAAATCGAACAAGCAGCGCCGTCGGGTAGTGAACCAACAGATGCGTCTGAGCGGAGTGTCTTCGATCAGGCTGCTCGATCTGATGCTGCTGTAGATGAAGCTGGTATGATGATTGTCGAGTAAAGGACGAGTACAAAGAGGAGCCGTGAAGCTCGGAGCGGCGGAGCGACGCGCGCGCGCCGAAAATCGAGTGAAGCAGAGTGAAGCCGAGTGAATCTAATCAGGGCCAATGGCTCAATGGCTCTAAACAATTGGTGGTACGGGCCCGGTCAAAAATATAACGAACACGCGGGCAAAGCAGAATGTCCAATGACGGGTCACTCAGAGAGAAAAGAAGGGCGTGGGGAAGAAACGCAGACCTCACCGGCAACGACAGCAAAAGGGCCACTCTCTCTCCCCATTGAGCCATAAAAAACTGCTTCCGTCCGGGCTCGAACCGGAGACCTTATGCGAACACACGCATGTGAAGCATACGTGATAACCAACTACACCACGGAAGCTAATTCCTCCAAACTGGAAAACACATCAAAGAAACCGGTTTTGCCATAATAGTTCTACAAAGAAAGAACAAAAGCCGGCTTGGCCGGCGAGTTTTCGGCCTTTATCCGCTTCGACGACGACGCCCTTTTCAAAGCCCCTAACAACACGCTGAAGGAGCTCCTACCGTCGAAGGTCTCTCTAGCCACTAGAGGCAACATGCATACGGCGGTTCGTCACGACTACGAACGAGAAGCGGCCTGTGCTCGGTGCCACTTTGTGGGGCATGTGGAGACCTGCGCGCTGGAACAGGAGAGGAGGCAGAAGGAAGCGAACAACAACACCGGAAGGCACAACAAGCACCACAACAACCCAACCAACACCAACAACAACAAGAACGACACCACCAGCACCAACAACACCGACAACGACGCTTCCGAGGTTGTGGCCCCTAGCCGCGCCCTCGGAACCGACCAACTCGAATCGCGGAACCGATTTGCGGGGCTCGAGGTCGAAGGAGGACAGGAGGATGACGTCGAGGAGGAGGATGCAGGAAAGGAGGGCGAGGAAAAGGAGCAGGTCGAAGAAGGAGACGAGGATACGGGCGCCAAGGCGGACGACGAGGATTCGGACTCGGATGGGAACGCCGGAGCGGGCATCGACAAGGCGGGAGGCGACGACAGGGACGATGACAAGGACGACGACGAGGACGACAAGGACGAACAGGACGACAGCTCGGAGGGAAGCGAACAAAGGGAGGACGAAGGAAACGATGGGGATGACGTGATGAAAGATGGAGCAGAGGAGGAGGACGAAGGGACGGAGACGGAGGTGGAGGTGGAAGAAGAGGTCGAGCAGGAACAGGGGGTACAGGACGACAGCATCATGATCATCGACGACGACCAAACGACGATCACCACGGTTTCCCGCGAGTCGACTCCGCGGAGTCCCTCGTGGCCTCCACTATCTCCTGAGACGTTGGCAAAGTCGCTGCGCGAGGGTGCGGAGTGGGACCGAGCTAACGCCGAAGCTGCTGCACGTGTCCAAGCAGAAAAGGAGGCGATCATCAACGCCCAACTCGACGCGGAGGAACCGCTCGTTCGCCACCAATTTGCAGAGTGGGGTCAGGAAGATGGACAACTGCGATTCATCAACATTCGTGGCACCGGCTCCGGGTCGAACAAGAAGATGAAGAGGTCGCAAGCGGTGGCCGATCTCAGCGATCCGAGCGACGACCCGGTCGATATCAAGCGCGTTCTGAACAGGGTCAAAGGTCGAGCAGGAAAGGAGGTAGCGGGTCAGGGGAAGAGGGTGACGAGGTCGATGTCGGCGGCGGCGGCGATGCAGGTCGAGGGGGCCAAGGCGAAAGCGGAGAAGGGTAAAGGGGTGGAGGAGGAGAAGCGCTGGTCCGACCACGAGCCCGAGGATGACATTCTCCCCGAATTCCCACTCTTTGAGGACGACACTGCCGCCAAGAGCACGTCTACATCGTCTACCCAATAATGATCAAGCACACCATCACCAGCTGGAACGTGAGGAGGTGCATGGGGATCCCGGAAAAGCGACGCAACATTTACACCTATTTATCAACATTCAAAGCATCCGCCATTCTACTACAAGAACACTTCATCAAACCGGAACTCTGGCAATGTATCAAGGACGAGTACGAGGGCAAGGTCTTCATCAGCAAACACTGTCTGACTCTGATCCCCGCCGACTCGCCCCTGATCGACGCCGAGATTTTGCGCACCCACTCGGCACTCGACGGACGAATCCTGGTCACCTCCTTTCGACTTCGAGGCGACATCCGGATACTCGAGATCAACAACATTTACGCACCAGTCGATACAAAACAACGACTCACATTCTTTGACAAACTACATTTCAACAGGACGCAGAGCACCCACCTTCGACTCCTCGGCGGCGATCTCAACGACTGCCCGCTGCCGGCGATCGATCGGCGGAACCAAGGTCGGCACGGCCATCACTGGCCGATCCTGATCGGCAAGCTCGACTCGCCCTACACCGACTGCATACGATTCAAACACCCGCTCACACCATCTTTCACTCGACCCAACATCGTCCGCAAGCGACTAAAGTCCTTTTCACGACTTGACTACTTCCTTCTGCAGCGCACCCACCAAAAGCGACTCGTCCAAGCCTCGACGATCTACGACCACCCCAAGGACCTTTCGGATCACCGACCGGTCTCGATCGTCCTAGTTCTCTCGGACGAGCGAGGAGACGCGGCTCAACCCAACAACAGTTTGCCAACGACATCAAACCAATTACATCGTATCAACGCGGCGACCTTCAAGACGGCGGAGTTCCAGGGGATGTTGGAAGGATGGTTGGAAGGAGCGAGTGGGGAGGAACCGGTGGGGGAGCTCGAGGTGGTGCTGGGGAACTGCGAGAAGGAGGGTCGGGAGCTGGCGAGGAGGGAGCATCGGGAGCGGGTGGAGCGGATGGCGGTCTTGGTGGGAAGGGTGCAGGATCTGGAGGCGTTGCCGGTGATGGGGGACGAGGAGACGGCCGAATGGACGCGGACGACGGAGGAACTTAGGCGAGCGGTCAACGAGCGCGCGCGCCAACTTCGGATCCGAGCCCACGTACCCGAAATCGCTACCGAGGAACGACTGTCGCGGCCGGTCCACGCCAAGCTCGCGGCACGGAGTTCGGATTCCAAGATCACAGCACTGCGATTGCCCAACGGAGAGCTGACACATGACATTGACGTCGCGCTTGACCACACACAGGCGCACTTTCAGCGCCTCTACGATCTCGAGCCGCGCGATCGGGACCACGTCGAGCGACTTAGGGACGATTTCTTGGCGCCGATCAGGTCGGCGCGCACTTGCGACGACCCGAGCTCGGACCCGCTCTTTCTGCGACGACTCTCGGAAGCGCACATCGAGCTGCTGCAGCAACCCATCACCGAGGACGAGGTCGTAGCCGCAATCGCAACAACGCACCCCGGTCGATCGCCGGGTCCATCTGGCGTGCCCTACGAGCTCTATCACACAGCGCCGCGGGCGTGGGCCAAGGCGCTGAGCAGGGCCTTCAACGCGATGACCGAGCCCGGCTCGCTTTCACCGAAGCAGGGGCAAGGACTCGTTCGCCTGCTCTTCAAGCACCACAAGATCGGGGCCGATCGCGCCGAGCTCTCGTCGTACCGGCCCATCACCTTGCGCGAGTGCGACTACAAGCTCTTCACCAAGGTCTACGTTGCGCGACTCAACCACGTGCTGCCGGACCTGCTCCCACCGCAACAGCACGGCTTCGTCAAGGGCCGCCGATCGGCGGACGCGTCATTCCACCTGCGACTCTTGATCGAGGAGCTGGGCGCGCGCGGCACCGAGTTCCCTGACGCGGCGCTCTTGTCTCTTGACCAATCGTCGGCCTACGACCTCGTCGAGCACGAATGGATCTTCGCCATCTTCGACGCTCTCGGCGCTCCTGCCGCCTTCCAACGCGTTCTGAGGATGCTCTACTCGGGTGACTCGACCACGGCGCGATATATCATCAACGGCTTCTTGACTCCGCCGGTGCGGCTGACGTGTGGGCTCGGCCAAGGGGACCCGGCGTCGTCGTCGGTCTGGGATGTCGTGTTCCAGCCGTTCCTGGATGCTCTGCACCGTCGAGGCATCGCGCTGAACCTCTCGCTTCCTACCATTCACCCCTACCCACAGAGCCGCGCCATTACATCCCTTGCGTTTGCCGATGACGTCGTCGTCGCCGTCGCGGGCTCGGAGTCACTCAACTTGCTCGACGACCTGGCGCTCGACTGGAGGCTCGCAACCAATGGCCGGCTCAACACCGACAAGACCGTCGTACTACCCATCGGTTGTCGCTGGGAGGCTGGCGATCGTCCGCTCGTCGTCAAGGCCGAGGGCGAGTCGCTCGAGTGGATCGGCCTATCTTTCGACCCCACCGGCAACACCGAACTCGCCAACGTGAATCTCGTCGCACGGCTCGAAGCGGTGCTCGATTCGGCACGGGACCGAGGGCTCACACACCACACCCGAGCGTTCTACGTCAACCGATACGCCATTCCCAAGATTCTGCACATCCTCTCCGCCGACATCTCACCGCTCGAGGTCGTCAAGGAGCTTGATCGCATTCTCGCCGACTTTGTCCGCGGCGGCAAGAGGAGGTCGTGCTATGGCAAGGACGTCGTCTTCACACCGAGGTTCAAGGGGGGTCTTGGGGTCATGCGGATGCAGGACGTCGTCGACTCGGTTGCGGCACGCGTCTGGGACGTGCTTCTTGGCGGTTCGGATGCGATCTGGCAGGGACTTGCGCGCGCGGCGATTGTACGAGCCCATCCCGCCCCCGACTTTGACTTGGCAACCGATGCGTGGCCTTGCGACTACACTCCGATCCGAACCGATCTACACCCAAGATGGCAGGCCGTGCTGAAGGTACCATCGACGCACGATGCGCAAGTCAAGCCGAGGACGTTGACGCTCGCGAACCTTCTCGCTCTTCCGATCAAGTTGCACACCCTTCACTACCTACCGGGAGCACCAGCTGTGTCGCGACCACCCTACGACGCCGACTATGCTGCGTTTGCCATTTACGCCAAGGTTGCGGACCTGTTTCGACGCGAGCTGTACCCGGGCGGGGGCTTTCATCTCTGGACGCCGCCGACGGATGTGGTCGTCAGCAACAGCGAATACGATCAACGGGGCCGCCCACAACGAGAGCACATCGTGACATGGTACCGACATGCAATCAATCGATTGAGGTTCACACCAATAGCTCAACCGGTCGCGGCAGTACGAATCAACAGGCCTCCCCGAGTCCGCCCCAGATCCGAGGTCCGCCCCACCACGCCGCTCGAGTCGATCCTGCCCCATCCGATCGACCCGCCGCAGCGCCTTCCGAGACCGGCTCTCCCAGACCAATCAACACAATACAACTTGCTCAGCATGGATCGGCCATACACCATCCGTCGCGTCCGCCGAGTCTTGAATGCAAAGGCCTTCACCGACACGATCGGTTTCAGGGACTCGCTGCAGCCCGACGATCTCAAGGGATTCTGGAAGGGGGTCAACTCGAAGGCATTGACGGCGAGGGAACGCGAGGTGTGGTTCAAGCTCGTCAGGAACTTCACCCCGACTCGGAGTCTGCAGTTTCATCAAAAGCACGACGGCTCGCCCGCGTGCCTCGTCTGTGGAGCGCCCAAGGACGATCGGGAGCACTACTTCTTCGACTGCGTTGACTCTGGGAACGTTTGGATCGCGGCAAGGGGCGTGCTCTGCGACGCACTGGGGCTCGACACGATCGACAACACGCATTACACGGCCGTTCAACGCATGTTCGGACTTCCGAAGCTCAAGGCCAGTCTGCGCGATCAAGAAGGAGCGGGGAGGACGATCGAAATATTCACCGGGCTGGTCTTGGAGATGATCAGCAGCGGGAGGTGGGGGATGCAGAAGTGGGGGACGAGGATGGAGGGTGTTGGGAGGAGGAGGATCATCTTGGAGGAGAGGTTGAAGCTGAGGGCGGGAGGAGCTTGGGGGAGGAGAGGGCAGTAGAGGCTGGGTTCGACTTTCCCCCCACCACCACACACACACACCAAATTCTTGCGACATCATTTTCTCCTACTGTACACTAAATAGCTCGCTTTCCTCTTTCATTTGTTACAGGTTCACCGTTGCGGATCATGGACCATCTCGCGATTTGGCGTCGACTCGGTGTGGCTCGCGCTCTTCGGCTTCGGGGTTCTGAGTCAAGGGAGGGATCAGCGGACACAGGCAGAAAGTCGGCTTTGAGGGGCCAGGGACTGCCGAGGGGAAGGTTTTGAGGGACCTTCACCGCGTCTTGTTGTGACTGAGCAGAGACTTGGAGCGTCGAGGGTCGTGGTGGTTGCGCAGTCGTGCTCTTGTCTTCGTCTCGACCGAGTGGGAAGTGGCTGTGGGGTGGGCCTTCTGTCGTTAGTACATTTCTTTTTTTCTCTTTCTCTTTCTCTTTCTTTCTCTCTCTCATTCGTCTCCTGGGGGGGAGCAACCGCTTGGCTAGGGCATTTGAATCCGAATCTCGGATTGGTGGACTTGGCTCGTTTCTCGCACTTTTGCGGGCGGTTTGTGTTATCATCGTAGTCTTCCATCTAGTTTTTCCGTAGGCCGAAACAGGGGGAACAGGAATTGGGGGCAATATGATGAACGTTTTCTACAAAAAAAAAAGGCGGCTTCACTTCACTTCACTTCACTTCACTTCACTTCACTTCACTTCGAAATCGCCCTACCGCAGTCTTCGATACTCAAGTTAACAAGTGATACACCGATACGATGTCTACAGGCGACCCTGGGTCCCCACTGCCGGCACCGCCGCCACCGGTGTCCGCCACCAGCGTCCAGCCACCCCGCGACGAGATCCCGATAAGCTCGTCGAAGAAGACGCAAGCCGCGGGCCCCGCCACCGCCGCACCCAACTATGCCGCCGCTGCGAGTCAGATGGCGACTCAGTCACTTGAACAACAGCAACAACAACAACAGCGTGCCAAAGCTCTGGGTAGCGTCCTACAAGCCATGGGTGCTGTACCCGGAAACCGCATGGATCGTTGGGTCCAGGCCATCTACTTCGCTGATCTCTACCCCGTCGCCACCGCCACATCGCTGAAATTTTCGGCCTTGAACGCGAACCGGTCTGTCGAGAACATCTTTGATTACGCCCTTGAAGTGACTCTGTCTCACCAGAGCGCCTCGCGAGCGTCTCATGCCGACAAGACCGATCTCGTGGCCTGCGTCACGAGGCTGCTATCGCCGATCTCTCCTATCTGCTTTGAGCCTGGAGTTCCTCTGCCGGACCACCTTGCGGCCTATCGACCACAGATCCTAGGCGTACAAAATTCATCAATCCTGCGTAACGGGGCGGCTCACCATCGCGCTACGGTTGGGTTCGTCACCGGCGAGGCCCGTGACGCGGCGCTTACGACGCCCCCCGCTCTCACCTGGCGAAGGCCCGCTTCGCGAAATCTCACAGGTTCCACCATAACATGGTCGAGCTTCGAATCAACGTCGGTGTTCAAGGAGTCCCTTCCATGGACGCCATCATCAAATCGTTCCAATCACTAGTGGAGGACTTGTCAGGCAAGGGACATTCGTGCCAACTTGTGCAGGTTCTGCGCGTTATCAGCGTGGACAACGCCTCGGCCTTCGCCCACGTTGCCGGAGACTACTCGGCTTTCCTACACTTCGATGAAGACTCCCTGTTCCAACGCCCTAACACGACCTTGAAAGAGATCCTACCTTCGAGAATCGGCCTTCCCACTCGAGGCATCCCGGTCACCGCCCTTCGCCATGACTATGAGAAGGAGGCGGCTTGCGCTAGGTGCCACTTCGTGGGTCACGTGGGAACCTGCGGACTGGATCAGGAGAGGAAGCGAAAGGAGGCTCACAACGGTAACAACAACAGCAACAAGAACACCATCACCAAAGACACCAACATTGCGGAGGCCGAGGTCCCCATTCCTGTGCCGGTTGTTAACAGGATCGCATCACAGAATCCTTTCGCCGGGCTCGAGGTTGAGGAGGAACAGGAGGAAGCGGTAACTGGCCAGAGCGGACAGGGGCCGGAGGAATCGGGGGAATCGGGGGAGGAGGACGCTGGTGATAAGGCGGATGACGAGGACTCGGAGGACTCGGAGGACTCGGAGGCGACCGCGAAAACGGAGGTCATCAAAATTGAGAGCGAGGACGAGTCGGTTTTAGAGGACCGCAGAGGATCCAAAGGAGAAGTGATTGATGAGGATGACGTGGTGGCGGATGGAAGGGGCGAAACAGAAGGCAAGGTGACGACGGAGATGGAGGAAGGGGAGGGGGCGACGGAGATGGAGGAAGAGGAGGTGGCGACAGAGGTGGACGATGTGGGTGAGGCGGGGGGAGCGACGAAAGCGGAGAATGCGGAAGCGACGGACTTAGGGGAGACGAACAGGCTGGACAATGACGACGACAGCGACGCAACAGCAACCGCCGCCACCGCTTCCCGCGAATCCACACCCCACGAACCAACCCCACCTTTGTCACCCGGAACTCTCGCCAAGTCGCTACGCGAGGGGGAGGAGTGGGACAGGATCAGAGCTAACTGGGTTGAGCAGGCACGACTCGAGCGGGACCAAAGCATCGAGAGGAGGCTCGACGCTGAAGCCCCTTTGGTGCGTCACAACTTTGCCACGTGGGATGAGGACGGTGAGATACGTTCCATCAACATCAGGGGGACCGCTGCGAAGTTCAAAAAGCCGGTGATGAAGAGGTCGCAGACTGCGGCGGACCTCAGTGACCCGAGTGACGCACCGACCGACACCAAGCGAGTGATCATCAAAGGGAAGAGCCGCATCGTTGTCAAGGATGGAACAGAGGGGCGGAGGGTGACGAGGTCGATGTCGGCGGCGGCGGCGATGCCGGTTGGCGTGACGAAGGTGGACCGAGGGAAAGCAAAGGGGGTAGCCGAGGAGAAAAGATGGTCCGACCACGAGCCCGAGGACGATGTCCTGCCCGCGCTCCCCCTCTTTGAGGACGTCACCACCGCCAAGAGCGCCTCGACCTCAACTACCCGTTAATGATCAAGCACACCATCATCACCTGGAACCTGAGGAGGGGCATGGGGGTCCCGGAGAAACGACGCAACATCTACACCTACCTTTCCACATTCAAAGCATCGGCCATTCTCTTACAAGAACACTTTATCAGACCACAATTTTGGCAGATCATTAAGGACGAATACGAGGGCAAGGTCTTCATCAACCAACACTGCATGACTTTGATCCCGGCCGACTCGCCCATGATTGACACCGCGCTCCTACGCACCCACTCGGCACTCGACGGCCGGCTCCTCGTCACCTCCTTTCGTCTGCGGGGCGACATCAAAATTCTAGAAATTAACAACGTTTACGCGCCCGTTGACCCAAAGCAACGGGCGAAATTCTTTGACAAGCTCTTATTTCACAAAACACAGAAATCTCACCTCCGACTCCTTGGCGGCGATCTCAACGACTGCCCGCGCCCAGAAGTCGATCGGCGGAACCAAAGTCGGCGCGGCCACCACTGGCCGATCCTGATGGGCAAGCTCGACTCGGCCTACACCGACTGCATCCGCTACAAACACCCCATCACCCCATCCTTCACTCGACCCAACATCATTCGCAATCGACCCAAGTCCTTTTCCCGACTTGACTACTTTCTTCTACAACGAACACATCAAAAACGACTTGAACAAGCGTCCACCATCTACGACCACCCCAAAGACCTTTCTGATCACCGACCGGTCTCAATCGTCCTGGATCTCGCAGACGAGCGAGATACGGCTCACCCACACCACAGCTTACCCACGACATCGACTCAACTCCATCGCATCAACACCACGACATTTAGGACGGCGGAATTCCAGGAGATGATGGAAGAATTGTTGGACGGGGCGCGCGGGGAGGAACCGGTGAGGGAGCTCGAGGACATTCTGGAGGCGTGCAGGGAGAGGGGCGGGGAGCTGGCGAGGAGAATGCATCGGGAGCGGGTGGAGCGGATGGAGTACTTGGTGGGGAGGGTGCAGGACCTGGAGGCGTTACCGGAATGGGGGGAGGAGGAAACGGCAGAATGGACGCGGACGTCGGAGGAACTCAAGCGGGCGGTCGAGGAGCGCGCGCGCCTACTCCGAATCCGAGCCCACGTCCCCGAGATCGCTTCCGAGGAACGACTGTCGCGGCCGGTCCACGCCAAGCTTGCAGCGCGGAACTCGGACTCCAAGATCACAGCACTGCGCTTGACCAACGGAGAGCTAACGCATGACATTGATGTCGCTCTTGACCACACGCAGGCGCATTTCCAGCGCCTCTACCACATCGAGCCTCGTGACCCGGTTCGCGTCGACCGACTTCGGGACGAATTACTCGTGCCGATCAGGGCGGCACGGACATGCGACGACCCGCGTTCAGATCCGCTCTTTCTGCGTCGACTCTCGGAAACGCAGATCGACCTCCTGCAGCGACCAATCACCGAGGACGAGGTCGTGGCCGCGATCGGGAGAACGCACCCGGGGCGATCGCCGGGCCCGTCGGGCGTGCCCTACGAACTCTACCAGACCGCACCCGAGGCGTGGGCCAAGGTGCTGACCAAGGCCTACAATGCGATGATTGAGCGCGGTTCACTCTCTCCCAAGCAGGGCCAGGGACTCGTGCGCCTCATCTTCAAGCGACACAAGAAGAACGCCGATCGCGCCGAACTTTCGTCGTACCGGCCCATCACCCTGCGCGAGTGCGACTACAAGCTCTTCACCAAGGTCTACGTCGCCCGACTCAACCACATCCTACCCGGTCTCCTCCCACCGCAGCAGCACGGCTTCGTCAAGGACCGCCGATCGGCCGACGCTGCACTACACCTTCGTCTCCTGATCGAGGAACTTGGCGCGCGCAAGAGCGAGTTTCCCGCGGCCGCGCTCTTGTCTCTTGACCAATCGTCTGCCTACGACCTCGTCGAACATGACTGGATCTTTGCCATCTTCGACGCTCTGGGCGCTCCTGCCACTTTTCTTCGCGTGCTGAGGATGCTCTACTCGGGTGACTCGACCTCGGCCCGCTACATCATCAATGGTTTCCTGACGGCGCCGGTGCGACTGACGTGTGGGCTCGGCCAAGGCGATCCGGCGTCGTCGTCGGTCTGGGATGTCGTGTTCCAGCCGTTCCTAGATGCCCTGCACCGTCGTAACATTGCGCTGAATCTCTCGATACCCGCCATCCACCCGTACCCACAGAGCCGCGCCATCACATCACTTGCGTTTGCCGATGACGTTGTCGTCGCCGTCGCGGGCTTGGAGTCACTCAACCTGCTCGATGACCTGGCGCTCGACTGGAGGCACGCAACGAATGGCCGGCTCAACACGGACAAGACGGTCGTCCTACCGATTGGTCGTCGCTGGGACCCGGGGGAACGGTCAATCGTCGTCAAGGCCGCAGGCGAGTCGCTCGAATGGATCGGCCTCCCCTTCGACCCCAGCGGCGACACCGAACTCGCCTATGCAAATCTCATCGAACGGCTCGAGGCGACGCTGGAAGCGGTTCAGCAGCGCTGGCTCACGCACCACACTCGTGCCTTTTTCGTCGATCGATACGCCATCCCCAAAATACTGCACTTCCTTGCAGCCGACATCCCGCCGCCCGAGGTTGTCAAGAAGCTCGATGACATGCTCGTCGATTTCGTCCGTGGGGGCAAGGGCAGGACCACCTACGGCAGAGACATCGTGTTCACCGCAAAGAACAAGGGGGGACTCGGGGTGATCAGGATGCAGGACGTTGTGGACGCGGTTGCGGCACGGATCTGGGACGTTCTTCTTGGCGGTTCCGGCGCGATTTGGCAAGGACTTGCGCGCGCAGCACTCCAGCGAGCTCAGCCCGACCTCGACCTGGCCACCGATCTCTGGCCACATCCATCTACTCCCATCCCCAACGACCTCCATCCCCGATGGCGAGCAGCACTGGAGGTTCCGAAACATCACGACGCGCAGGTCAACCCGAGGACCTTGACCACCGCGAACCTGCTCGCGCTTCCCACCTTGCTGGGCAGCCTCCACACCCGCATCAGAGGGAGACAGACCATCGACGCGGTTCATGTACCTGACTACCTTCGTCTCCAGGGCTACCCGAAGGTGGCGGATCTCTATCGGCGCGAGTTGTATGCGAGTGGGGGGCTTCACCTTTGGACGCCGCCGGCGGATGTGCCCGGCGACAACAGCGAGTACGATCGACGTGGGCTCCCGCAGCGACTGGCAATCGCGGCCTGGTACCGGTTCACTATCGATCGTCACAAGAACACCCCCTTGGCGGCGGCGGTGGCGGCGGGACGGCTCAACGTGCCTCCCCGGATCGGCACCAGCGCACCGCTCCAGGCGATCCTCCCCAAGCCCGTGGCCCGCTTCGCAATGGAGCAGCGCCTTCCGGACCCGGTGCTTCCACAACAGGCGAGCCAGTACAGGCTGCTGAACATGGCTCGACCCTACACCATCCGTCGCATCCGCCGGGTCCTGAACGCGAAGGCCTTTACCAACACGCTCGGGCTCAAGGGACCACCGCAGTCGGACGATCTCAGGAGCTTCTGGAAGGCGGTCAACTCGAAGGCGCTGACGGCAAGAGAGAGGGAGGTATGGTTCAAGCTGATCCGACGCTTCACCCCGACGCGCAAGCGCCAGTACATCGGTATCATAGGTGGGGTACAGCCCAATTCCGGGATACAATTTGGAATAGAACCCCAAATCCCACGTGAAAATGAAAAGTGACAGTGCACGGGGAATTGCTCGTGCACTGCTGAAATCCACTTATTCGACGCTGGAGGGCGGCACGGGTCAAAATCGCAGTGCAGCGTGACACTCCCGTGCCCTGAGTATTTTCTGTTGTTCGACGCCGGAAGGCGACACGGGCCGAAGTCGCAGTGCAGCTTTTTTTTTATGAAACTCCCGTGCACCAAGAACTGGCAGTGCAGCGTGAAACTCCGTGCACCGAGTAAGCCTGAGCGCAGAGCGCTGAACCGAGATGGGATCCGAAATGAGATTCCCATTCGGAAATCGTCGGAAATCGTCGGGCTGGGGGCGCGGCCTGGCGCGGTAGACTTGCCTTGGTTTGTGCGCCGGTCAGATCGAAGCGGTCGCTTCTTGCCGGCTCTGTAGAATAGAAGAAGTGTCTCGCCCGATTGTGAATACTACAAAAACCGCTCAGTCAGCCTGAGAGACACGACAACAAGCGTACTCGGGCTGTAGCTAGATTCCTACTATATGGTCCAGAAAATACAGACGTACATGACGTCTGATTGGGACAACAATCTGAGGAGAAGCTGCGGCAGATCCAACAGTATTCTGGTATATTCAACACAGACCCGCAATAGAGCCAAAAAAAGTCATTGTAGGTACATGGCTTTGGGGGTTTTGCGCGCTTGATGAGCTAATTGCATGATTACAGGTTACGCGCGCGCCAACACCCCTTTCTATCACCACTTGCACCACTCGACTCGATTTGGACTCGGCATTGATCGCAACACGCCACACCTCAACGTCACATGCTTTCACATCGTTCGCATGCGTCATGCCATCTGCAAGTGCAACTCGATCTCTTTCACCTACAGCTCGACGTGACACTTCAAGCCGACTGATTCGCGCACGGTGCGAAGTCGCACAACGTGGTCAACAACACTGCCATCTTCAACACGATACAACTAAGACTGCAACCTGAGAGAGCGAGGTCACTTTCAGCAGCCTTCAAGCTTACGTCGATGCATCGCTCGAGCGTTCTCGGTCGGACACGTATTCGGTCACCGCTTTGCCACGATCGCCTCGCGTCATCAACGTCAACCAACCACACGAATGCAATCTCTCACGTCTCTTTCCTGATTGAGTCGAAGAGTCTCATCGACGCGGCAAGCTCGGGGCTTTTCGGAACATCTGTTGCACAATTCGACTGATTTCGTCGATGTCGAGACCGGACACCTTCATCGGCTCAAGCACTTTCACCCGTCTCGACCGCGCCGCGATTCACCCAACCTCCCGCGCACGTCATCCAGCTCGTCGAGTCATCCACCCAAAATCACAGACCGTCTATGTCCCGACTCATCGTTGCAAACATCTCGACCGTCCTTGCACACTGGCTTACAACCTCGTCGATCACTCCGACCGATCGACGACCCGGCAAAACTCTCGAGCTGTTCCACGGCACACTCCTCATTGCGTTGCAACTTTCTCGAACTCCATCCTACGTTGCGCACGTTGAAACATAAAGTCCCGAGTCGCCGCTCGATTTCGGCCTCGGACCGTGACGGTCCTTCGCATTCTCAATCCAACTCGGCGACTCGCTCGACTAGCTTTATTCGTGCGATCACCATCCCACCTCTGCAAGATGCGCGTTCGTACCCGCTTCAGCAGGCCTGGTCATGCGGTCATGGACCGCGATCAGCATCGCACGGTGCTCCATCCCTTCTTGCTTCGCTTGTCACCTCGCTTGGTAGCGACGAACTCGTTTGGCAGTCACAAAACGAGCAAACGTCCGAAAGGTCAGTGAGTGCCCTCAACCTGAAGTCCTTCCCTCCCTCCACATCTCGTGTTGCAAGTGTGTGCACTATCGCTCATGTTTGACGGTTGATGTGCTCCACCAGGTCTTGGATTTCCGCCTGCGCTCAACTCGACTCTTTGAACTCCGACTCGCTCGAAGCCGTTTCTAGCTCATGGATATAGTCGTCGACTCTTTCCAATTGAGGTGCCAGACCTTTTTGGTGGGACTTGCTCTGCTCGACTTTGATTTCCTCTCCATCGGCCCCGACCTCAGAACTCAACTCGGTGCGACAGGTCGCTCGTCGACGAGTATGCAGGCTCTCAGCTTTGCCGATGCTGTCTCCGCCAGCCAAGACTCAATATTTGCCGATGTCCTATGTGAGGAGGCTTCTCCAACCATCCGAACTCTTGTGGGTGACTTAGCGCCCGGCCGGCTCGCCTCGAGATTGAGAACGAAGGACCACCTCGACTCTTTGCCCAACCGCTCGAGCGATCTTTCCTCCTTTCCCTGCATTTTCGATGTGCAACTATTTCCGTATGTGCGCCTTAATGCAATACCATGTGGTCTTTGAGCTCATATGTGCGTGTTTGAGAACCTTCGGATCTTCTTGCCGGATTTTCCTGCGGCCTCCGATGTGGTCCTTCCGGGAAGGGCCTGAATGGAATGTTCTTGTATCGATTCTCACACAAGAATGGGACTAGTAGCTGCTGAACGCCATCAAACCTGGCTATCTGAGTACGTCGCCATGACCTCTGCGAGTCACTGGATCGATCGACTTCTCGCTCACGCCGACCGATCTGATAGCATACGGCCGGGATCCATTCAGAGTTCGCTTCAACCCTATGATTGCATCCCTAGCCGCATTCTATAGGCCCTTTCCGTCTGTAGCAATCGAATCGTGTGTGTAGGAGTGCTGCTTGCGGCGGTATGCCGGGATTCGACACCAAATCGTTCCTCAGCTTTTACGTAACGCCGAACCTCTGCGGCCCGCATCTGTCACCGACGATCACGACTGAGAGTATGCTTTGGCACCCCAAAGCACCCCATGGAATCATCCGTCAAGGTTGAGAAATCAAATTCAGAAGATCCTTGCTTTGAGCGTCGGAGGATCATTGACCGATCAACCCGCGAAAAGTAAAGGAGCCGAGTTTGCGCGATCGAGAGGACCCCGGAGTACTTGCGCGACTTTTCAAGTCCTGATCAGAAGTCGAAATTGACCTCAATGCAGTGGTCATCGTGTGATAGACCTCTCAATCGAAGTGATACAACTTCTAATGGGGCAGAATTCGAGGCATATGGCCTGCAGCAGTGACTTGTTCGAAAAGACCCGATCGAACTAGATCATGTGTTGCGGCATCACTTTCGCGTTTTGATCTCGGAAAACGGCCCCGATGAAGATACGGCATCAATATCGCAATATAGCAACGCACGCGTATAAACAAGTCATTTGGTGCATATTCGAGTGAGGAAGCATCGATCTGCAGGTTGGGGAAGTGAGACTGAGTCGATTATTCCTTTCGTGTCTCTCGGCTCGGCGACCCTCGAGACTTCAAGCCTCGAGCGTGCTAAGTGGACGATCTTCTCCGCGCCATCACCATATCCCTGTACTGTTTCAAACGAATGCTCTTTCACCGAAAAAGAGTCGTCAGATTGACCTCAGAGAGCAGTGCGATCATCATCGAAGGCGACCGAACTTGTCCGCAAACGAAGTACCGACGGCGTCATCTTTTCACCTGCCACGCTCTCTTGGAGACACCCTACGCGCATGCTGTGTTCACGCCTCCAGATATCACCTGAGAGCTTACATCGTCTTTGCAAGCATCGCATACCATTATCGCGGTCTGCGAGAGACTACCAGTGAGATAGGCTTCCAGTATTGTTGCTAGGGGGTGATCCGCTATGTATCTCGCTTATATAAATCTGAACGACACTTCAGTCAGTCTTCAATGCGAGAGCGAATGAAGAGAGAAAGAGACGAAGTGTCGCCCAAGTGCTAAACAATCTGCTAGAAATGCCCCGCCTCCCCAATTAGATGGCGGGCCCAATTAACTGCAGCCAGGGTAAGATGGCGATCCCAGTCGAGTAGAAACATCCTGCCATTCTTCCATTTAGTCATATCTTCAGAGTCAAGAAGAAGCCAACCCTCCAAATCCAATACCGTCCTTCCTTCGTCTTCGAACTCGGATCCTAATGTAGAGACTTGTCGTTGACATCCAGGACACGCCCGGCGTGACTCTTGAGTCTCGTCTACCACTGCATCGGGCGAGTTAACCGGATCAAAGATCTGCTCTCGAATACGATGTGTTTGCCTCAAATATTCCGACACAGCTTGTCTGAACCCGAATAACACCCTTTCAGTAAAGGAATGACAATTTTACGAGCGTGCTCAGTGAGCTCGACGAATCGACCTTTTCGCTGCGGACGCCGACCTCGGCGCCTCGTTGAACGACCGACGCGCTGACCTTGGGGGTACTCGCTCTCTCTAGCCTTGAAATTTTCTCGCATCCCTTTTCCCCTTTTCGGGTTTCAAAAATATATGCCTTATAGCTCGACTGGACTTGAGAGCAAATCAGAGTTTGATCACACGGCCGGAGCGCACCGACCGTCGGGATCTCGGTGCGACTTTGGTGCGCCCGTGTGATCTGCTCGACTTGACGCTCGCGCGCGCCAACGCCCCTTTCCCTCTCCCCACTCACTCGCACCACTCGCACCGCTCGCACCGCCTGGCTCGACTCGGACTCGGCACTGACCGCACCACGCCCCCGCTCCACGACACAACGCTCTCCCTACATCACTCGTTCGGCAAGATGCAGCTCGGCCACGCTCGACGGACGCTCGACGGACTGCGAGCACGGTGCGACGTCGCACGACACAACTAGCAACGACGCCAACATCATCATCTTTGGCACGCTAAGACTTACCCCTCCACCTGAGAGGGCGTGATCACTTCCAGCAGTGTCCTACCTTACGTCGATGCATCGCTCGAGCGTTCTCGGTCGACACCTGTTCGGCCACTGCATCGCCTCGATCACCCCGATCGCCGAATCGATGCACACATCACTCGATCCTCTCTCATCGGCGCGGCAAACTCGGAGTCTGTTGGCAATATGTTGCTCGATCGGCGAACGTTTGATCGACACCCATTTGCACTTTGCGATCTACCGGTCGACCGACGGAACCGACACACCTCTGCAGCTCGGTCTCCCTTTGCTCGTACCACGACGTGCAAAGTCACAATCCGCTCGCCCCTCGCAATGGCCGCCTCGACCGCCAGCCAGGTCCCCAGTCTGGTATGCTCGCATCTCCATCTTCTCAAGCCCTTCTATACTGACATTGTTTCATTCAAACCCTCATCTGTGTTCCATGGCGTTGCCCGAGAACCTTGGCGCGCAAGATCCGACTCGATCCTCAGCTTCGCACCGACTTGCTCACACATCGCCCACACCCCATGCCTCACGACTTGGTGTGATCGTGGTGTCCGTCGGACGGTGTTGGAACATGATGAAGGAGCGGATGGGTACATGGGAAAGGACGGTTTGTGATGTAATGCACGTCAACCCCAACATGCAACGTGACATCATTGTGTGAACCCCAACATACATCATCACATGATCATGTGAAGCCCAACTTCCATGATCGCTGACCGTCACCATCTCCGGGTGATCGCTCGAACACGTGATTGTGTGGGCGGCGGTTTATTGCTCCGCCAGTCCGAATACCGCTCCGATGATGGATGTATGATGTGTCGTGATGAACCGCATTCGATTATTTTCCATTTCGGAGATCGCGAGCGCTATCAGTGGCCGAAGGCAGCGGGGGCCGCCGCCATAGCAAACCCCCCCCCCCCCCTGAAATGGGACGATCCCGGGATCGTCCATTTCAAGATTTTTTTTTGCTATGGCCCTCTCAAATACCAGATGGCGCTCGCCCAAATCGCCCAAGCATCTTTGTAAGGATCGCGCTGGACAGCGCGCGCAGAGCTGGCGGGCAGCTGGCGGGGGGATTTGGTATTTGGTATTTGAAAAGTGCCCATATAAACAGGTTGAAAAACACTACTGAAGCTTGGGTCCTCCTATCTGGTCTATGGAGGCTTGCTTTCGTTATAGCCGGGCCGCCGTAATCCCACCGAAGCTCGCCCCACTCCTGTCGTCGATCGCATCGGGTTCGGCAGGATGATGTCGATTGGTCTGCGCATGCAGGATCTAGGAGTTTGATCGCAACGTGCAGTACGAAGTCTAGTATTACATTCAGATTCGTCCATAGAAATGCAAAACAGGAACGCGGATGTCGAGCACGGTTCTACTCACAAAGTGCCTTGAAAGCCGCCTGGATGTGTTCATACGACATCTGACCGGAGTTCCAAAGCGACGCAAGTTCTTGCTCTGCCTCGATGCGTTTCAGCCTTGCGAAAGACCAATCCAGCGAGCAATTTCGCCGCAGGACACTCAGAACCTTCTCCACGTCATACCAACGAGATGCGCATGCGCACAGAAGCTCATCAAAACCGTCGTCCAGCAACAGCCAGCCTTTCCTGGCTGCTGCAATGTTGAGCTTCTCGGCATTCCACGTATCCCAGATATCCGCGACGGCCGTTTTTTTTTCGAAAACGGGCTTATCGGCAGGCCCAGATTGAAAAGCCGTGCGGGACGCCACATAGAAAAACGACTCGATGTCGTGCCAGCGCCCGTGCACGACACCCTCAGTTGCGGGGCTGAGCAAGAGTCGAGAGATGTATGGAAGCGTGCCCTGTGGTTGATCATGGTACAGGGGAAGGGTGGGGAGGAGTTGGGTGAGACCAAGAACGTGTCGAGGGCTAGCACGGACGCGAGAACGTACCGAGCGGCTGAGGCGACACTCTTCTTCAGCCGTTCGAGACTTCTTCACCGCCAGATTGTAGTCGATTAGGATCCCATCGCCGTGTCGGTCGACCATGACATTGCCATATGACACGTCACGGTGGATGAAGCCATAGTTCCATAGCTGACGATGCCCTGTCACGCGCGGCAAAGGGTCGTCAGTGTAGGCACACCCTTCAGCGCGCTGTCCCGCTCTGCTCTGAGCACTCACCCTCAATCGCACCCTCGAGAGCGCGCGCGAGCTGCTTGGTGTTTTCGAGCGTGGCGAGTGAGTTGTAGCAATCTTCGTGAACGACGACCTCCCTGGCCCGCGAGGTGAGATCGTCGAAGGATTCGTTGCCGGGTAGGAACATGGGGAGGGTCCTGTACTCGGTGCGAAAGACGCCGACCAGCGGAGCGAGCCCTCGAGGTCTCTTTTCTTGGATCAGGTTGCGGATCTCGGTCAAGTCCGAGTTGCGGGATTTCTCGACCCAGATGATCGTCAACGCGCAGGTCCTGACGTTGGCGCCCTCGCCAGCGGTGATTCTGTATGTCGACGTCGCGCGACCGCACTCTCTGCGTCGACGGAACGTAAGCTCCTCGATCTTGACGTCGGACATCGTCTTTGCCCCCCAGCTGAACTCTGAGGCCGCCGGCGGGAAGAAGTCGGAGCAGAGCGTGAACGGGCCGTAGCGGTCGTCGAGCGAGGTCGTGGTGGCGAGTATGCCGTTATGCCGATCGGTGTGTTTGAGGAGACGGTAGAGAAAGGTCGACAGCTCTCCGTTTGCTTCGGTGACCGTTCTGGATTTTGTCACGAACACACCGCAAGCAGACATGACGTAGACCTTGAGACGATCACCGCGCAGGGTGAACCCGATCGCATGTTCTCGAATCGGCGTCGCAAGGAGTAGCGACAACCGTCTGAACAACTGGCCCTCGGCATTGGATGTGCCCGCTTTGGCCTCGCCGACGGCGGCTACTTGTGTGAAAGAGCGTTTGTCCCCGACCCCCGCATCGGCGTCGGGTTTCTTGGCTTGCGGAATGGGGTGGTTGGGAAGGGCCCATACCTCCGGGAGGGTTGGGTTGTGCGCGACCGCAGCGTGGGTCAAGAGCACGGCGTCGGCCGTCTTCTCGGTCGTCTCCACGCGGTCAGATGAGACGCCGATGTATTGTTGCGAGTTTTGGCAGGCGACCAGTCGCCGGTCTCCAGTCTAGAGGTCCAACAGTAAGACAAACGGCAATGGGAAGGCGAGTCAGCTCTCGAAGGAATACACTACGCACGTCCACGCCGCCAAGCGATCCAGGTGTCGACTCACCGTGTTGACGACACCTGCTATGACCTCGCGCAGCGCTTCTTCAGTGCCACTCTTGTGCTCCATCGACCAGATCTTGTTTGCGAGCTCCTCAGCGGTCGGATGGTCGAAGAAGTAGGCCTCGAGGGCCGGACAGCGTCTTTGATGCATCTGGACCGCTCTGGAGATCCTCTCGGCTCTGGGTCCTGCTCGCTCATTCAAGGGCGCCTCCCGCTGCTGTCGTAAGGGGGTCGACTGGCTCGACGAACCGACGGGAGGGAGCGCGGCGCTGAGTGGGGCAAGGTCGTACAGGTTGAGGTTTGCGCTTGAGCTTGCGCTTGAGCTTGCGCTTGAGCTTGCGCTTGAGCTTGCGCTTGAGCTTGCGCTTGAGCTTGCGCTTGAGCTTGCGCTTGAGCTTGCGCTTGAGCTTGCGCTTGAGCTTGCGCTTGAGCTTGCGCTTGAGCTTGCGCTTGAGCTTGCGCTTGAGCTTGCGCTTGAGCTTGCGCTTGAGCTTGCGCTTGAGCTTGCGCTTGAGCTTGCGCTTGAGCTTGCGCTTAAGCTTGCGCTTGAGCTTGCGCTTGAGCTTGCGCTTGTGCTCGATGTCGGGCCCGAGTTTGTCGCGACTGAGGTCGAGGGCGGGGTCGAGGGCCGGGTCGAGGTCGAGGTTGACGTTGAGGTAGGAACTTGAGCGGCGAGGCGCGCGCTCCTGCGCACTGGCACGGTCGACGCGGCGGCGCTCGGGCGCGCGGGGTTGGTGTCGGCGCGGGCGGTCACTGCAACGGCCCCAATTCGAGCGTGGGCCAGTGGCGTCAGTCATACGAGTCAGAAGGCCAAGCTCGGTCCATTATAAATTATAGGCCAACTCACTAGGACAAGGACTCGACGCGTGATGGGTCACGGGGCAAGTCTTGAATACGAGCAGGGAGTGGGAGGAGGGTGAGGGAGAGCAAGAGTTGAAGCGACTTTCACTTTGTTGCGAAAGGTCTTTGCGAAAGGTCGAGACTGGTCGAGACTGGTCGAGACGTGTCAATTACCTGACATGAATAAGCATTCCGCAACTCCCAACTCTGGACTCCGCGCGCCTGCGGCCGAAAGCGCGCCCGGAAGCCCATGCCAGCCAGAGGCCCATGTGGAAGAACGCTCTTTTCTGAAGTTTTTGTCGAATTTTTACACCCTCTTCTAGCCCATAGACGTCGGCTTCACCCAGAAATATCACCAAAAGTTGTTCTACATGCTCCAAAAATCGCTCAAACGTCGTCGAGAACGCGGTCCGAGCGTTTGCTGGCGCGCGGCGGCCGATCGAAAGAAAGAGATCGAAAGTGGCTTGCCGCGCGCGTTGCTTCGGCTGACGGCTGGTCTCCCCGTCTCAAAAGAACCCTTCCTTGCTTCGGTGATGGGCTCGTTACTCCCTTGTCAGGCTTGAGCTCCTTGTATCCGCTGTGTCGTTTTTGCGGCTTGTAGAGGTTCTACCGGCGGCATCTCGCGGGCCGGGCACGCTCCGAAGGGCGGTAAATCGTTGCTCGGCATGTGCGCTGGTGATAATGAGCTCGTCGGGGTAGTATAAAGTGAGATCCGCGGTTGAACGATACGTACTAGTAGTCGTCGCAGTCGAACGATACGCAGTCGTTGACGGGCCCAATAACTCTCGGACCTGTCGACCAACAATCGTGTGGAACGGCACAGTACCATATATGAGGTGGGTGGAATAGCATCCCTCCTTGCTTAGTTGTACTGCGACCACATGCAGGCGGCTGGCGCCGAGCGGCAGATCGACGCGTCGGCGCGTCGACGCGACAGCCAACGGTCGATAACCGTTTGGGGCTTCGGACATTCGCCGCGGCACCTCTGGCTATATATATAAGCACGCTAGAAAGTATATAGGTATCATAGGTGGGGTACAGCCCTATTCCGGGATACAATCTGGAATAGAACCCCAAATCCCAAGTGAAAATGAAAAGTGACAGTGCACGGGGAATTGCTCGTGCATTGGGTTAGGGCGGCACGGCTCGAAAACCGTCAAATCGCAGTTCACGGGGAATTGCTTGTGAACTGCCAAAATCCACTTATTTGACGCTGGAAGGCGACCCGGGTCAGAATCGCAGTGCAGCGTGACACTCCCGTGCCCACGCTCGTGATCCAACTCGTCGAGTCATTCGTCCAGAGCCACTACGTCTCAACTTGTTGCTCTAAACATCCCACATTCCCGCTCGTCTCCTTGCCGTTCAGTTGACCGGACTTGCATGCTGCGTTCTTACCTTGTCGATCGCATCGACCAATCGACTTGCTGGCAAAGCTCTCAAGATTTCTCACGGAACACCTCCTCATCCGCTGACATCTTACTCAAACACCGTCCTACATTGCGCACGTTGATCCCTACAGCGAGGAATTGTGCTTCTTTGGACCACTCGTCGCTCGGTTCCGGCGATGGACCTTGACAATCCTCCGTACTCTCAATTGACCTCGGCAATTTGCTCGACCGGCTGGATATGTGTGATCACCATTCCATCTCTGGAACTTGTACATTCGTGCAGACCCTGGTCATTTGGTCATGGACTACGCTCAGTCACGCACAGTGCTCCTTTCCCTCTCGCTTCGCTTGTTCATGCACTCACCACGCATGTGTCGACAAAGTCTTCTGGGGTCAGTAGTCACTACGCATGCGTACGCCTGCAAGGTCAGTGCATGCCTTCAACCCAAAGTCCTTACCTCCCTCCACACCTTGTGTTGCAAGTGTGTGCAATATTGCTCATGTTTGACGGTTGACTTGCTCCACCTGGTCTTAGACTTTCGCCTGCGCTCAACTCGACTCATTGGACTCCAAACCGCACGCAACCGTTTCCAGTCGGTCTCCCAGAAGAAGGGTCGTCGGCCCTTCACTGAGGTCCGAGTGCTGAGGGCTCAATCGGACCAAGTTCGCAAGCTGAACCAAGCAAGCGGATCCGGTTTGAGTGAAGTGACATATTGCAAACAGGCCGACATGTTAGAGAAAGAGATTAATACTTGACAGGTCCATTAAAATCCTTGAACGATGAACTGTTGCACTCTATGCTGAAGACTTCCATGATTGTACCATCCAGGGTTGGTTTACATTGTGAATATGATTACAGTTTCATGACATACTGCTCTTGGAAGATAACCGGTCTGAATTATCATTTACCGGAGGGAGCTGTGTTCAGACGACGTTTTTGCATGGCGGTCAACGTCAACTGTTTGGGGGCAGAGGAAGTGGTGGTCGGCTTCGTGGCCAGCGTCGTCTGTTTGTTTTCGGGCGGGGATGTGTCGCGTTCAGCCTTCCTCTTCCTACTGTCGCTTTCGGCCTTCCCCGTCTTGTCATTCGACGGGCCAGCGATGGAGGACCCATTGAATTGGTTGGGGTTCAAGCGTACGGGCATTGGCGAAGAAACGGGTGGAGCGACCTTGGCCCCCTTGGCTTGTTGTGGATTGGAGGTAAAGTTCTTGATAGGGCTCTCCGATGCGTCACGGAGTTCTGGCAGGAGCGGCATTGGCGAGGATGAGTCATGTACGACTAGTCCGATGATGTCGCCGGAGTTCGCAATGCTGCGAGTGAGTGGCAACTGACGACCCGAAGCTGCACCCTTGTTGGACACAGCCGGACGATCTTCGGCATCCGAGTCGGTGTCCTCTTCCTCGGACAAGTCAACGTCCATGGGTTTTACCTTTTGCTGCGTGCTTCCTTTGCGAGTGGGAGTGGGTGTGCCAGTACGATGGCGGCCTCCAGACTTGACCACAGCTCCCTTACCCTTGCCAGCAACAACTTCCTCGTCCTTGTCCTCCTCTTCACTCTTGTACTCAGGGTCTGCAGCCCACGCAAGGTAGCCTTCCATGGTGGTGACGACATCTGCCTCTGTACGGAAGCATTTCAGGTGTTGATCGAGCTTCTTCACGGTGATCGGTGTCGCCTGCAAACAGAAAGTAGATGTTAGTCTCAATGCTTTAGGGAGGGAATTTGGCAGCAAGTGTGCCCACCTTGAACTTGACTACAGCACCACTTGCCACAAGGGACGATAGGAAAGCGAGGAGAGCGTCATTTAGTTGTTTCCCAGATGGACGGATGGTGAACGACTCGCAAGCCAAGACACCGAGATCGATTGCGCGCGAATTTTCGAGTAACGTGCGCGCCTGCGTTTGGATCGCCCGAGTCTTGCTCGCCTTGCCTTTGAAAGACGTCTTGGCGCCAGCATCTTCCTCCGAACCAGAGGTGTTCTCCGGGGCGGCCTCAAAGGCGTTGTCCAAACGGATATGTCCGTCCACTTTAATTTAGGTCAATACACGACTATATCAGATGACCTTGACGCTGTAGAACAATTATATGAGTCCAACCACATGGAATCTGCAAGGAGAACATGTAGCATGTGTATTGCAGGACTTATGATGATTCGAAATTTTCATGTCCGTACCGCAGATTTCGTGTCCGCACCGCAGCCCCATGTCCGTCCATGGCCACGCCACGTGGTGCCGTATCCACAGCCACACGTTCGCGTGTTTGTCTCCCTTCCCTTCCCTTCCCTCCGTTCGTCGTCGAGATACCTGGAAGCGTCAACCTTCGACCTTTCACCTTCCGCCTTATACCGACTCTATCAACTTGTTGTGGTAGTCCTAGATCGAAAGTACCATGGGACCCGTCAACAGCGTGCTGGGCAAAGGTGAGCAACCTCTGCCGCACAGTGGCCCCTGACGCCAACACCGAATCCAACCTTCAAGTTGCAACTCCTCGTGCTTTGATCCTACAGCGCATCATGCTAACTCTGAAAATTGTGTCCGATACTAGTTAGATCCTTATCTCGCCCAGGGGCTGTTACCAAGTTTGTATTGATGTTGCTGTTGCTGTTCGAGCCTGCTTGTCGCCGCGCCACACGACGTGGCACTTTGGGAGTTGCTAATCGCCTTATTACGGGGGGGTGCGGGCTCAGGACCTCGGGTCGCGTGCAGCGGCAGTTCCGGCATCGTCGGCCGGTGCGGGATCAGGATCTGGGCCTCTTCCGGCCGCGTACCTACTATCAGGCTGACTTGACCGGGCTTGTTTGTGCCCACAGTGTCCCATTGCGACGACAGCGCACTCCCGCGGGAGCTGCAATTTTCGGTGATGAAGAAAACCACTCGGACGAGGAAGCTGACCCGGCCGGCCTGATGAACGGAGCCCCGGGCAACAGTCTTGGTTCTCCGTTGAAGGAACGAACGTATCGTCTAGATGATCTCACCGAGGTGAGTACCCTTTTCTTACTCCTTGCCCCGCTCGAGGGTTTGGAGGAGCAAGTCGAGGCGGAAGAGGGGCTGCGGGAAAAGTCGTCAAAAGTCCTCGCCGCCCACGGCAGGGCGATCAGGGATTTCATCAAGGACAGTGTCCTCAGCAACACACTGTACGCCCCCCCATCCTGCGGCTTCCGTGACTGACGTTCCGCAATTATTCATCGCTTGAAAGGTTCCACACTGCCTGCGGAGGCGAGCTCAAACGCTCAAATGAACACGTGCTCAACAACGAGAACACTGCCGCATTCCAGAAGATCTTCATGGACAAGTACAAACTTCTCCGAGCTGAGCTGGGTACACTTGGTGCCACCACCGACCCCAGATTTGTGATCTTTCGATACGGGCAAAAGATCCTTGTTTCGGCTGCGGAACCTCTCCGATGGGCCCGGGCGTGCCCTCAGCAACGAGATCCTTGATCGACTGCTCAAATACTTTCAAGATGCACTGTCCCCAAAGCTTCACTCGTTGTCTGTTGCATTCGCAACCAACATAGAGTACGTACGTGCAACAAGCTTCTTGGCCACTCTATTTGGGTATCTATCTAGGTTCTGATGAACGGACTTTGCCGTTTTGCAGGGCGTACCATCACGAAGCAGAGGTGAGGAGAGTGACCGACCAAGACGGGATCGCGTTGGACGTCCCGGCTCGCGAAGTCCCTCTAAGCATCCTGTTAGACCACAAGGCCGTCAGCTCGGTTGGTTTCAAGAACGCCGGTCGTCTGATCCGGCACTCTATCGGATTTTTCTCTCGGTATGGCCACCTGTCGGTGAGTGTTCCGGCTGGAGATGGGGATGCGCCTTGGGATCGACCGGTACTGAATCCGATTATGCATTTGCCAGGGTGCCGGGGTGGACCACGTCATTGCCACCGCTGTCAATGAAATCAACGCGGAGCAGGCTTACGACGAGCCCCCCATCCGCGCAGCGTCATCCAACCTCTACAATCTCACTGCCAAAGTTCTCCGCCCAACCGTGCAGCATTTTCCGCTGCTGTCCAGTCCAAGATCAAAAGTCTGCTCCAGTGTGAGTCTGCTCCGTACTGCTCCCCTGTTTAACATCCCCCACTCACTGACTCCACTGGGCTCATGTTGCTGGATGCAGCAATGCGAGAAAGGGTTTTGAAGACAAACTGCGCAAGGAGTTCGAGAAGGTCATGCGGTCGTCAGAGTCGTCAGGAATGCGGTACGAGATCACTTTCGACTTCAACCTAAAACGTTCTGCCCCTTCGTGAACGCAAGTGGCGGTAAGTCCAGGCCCTCAAGGAAGCACACTGCCAACATTGAGTACTTACTCCCGGTACCAAGCTTGCGTTTTCAACAGCTCAATCTGTGCCAGCCTCTTGACGCCGAATGCAGTCCTTGTGATGAACAACATCATGGAGATCGGTCGGAAGAACGTTCTGATTTTTCCCAATGGAGGTGAGTGCACCTCTTAATTTCTGTTCTCGCACCGGCCGGTGCGGCAACTGCCCTCAAGTGCTTGTCCTCAGATCTCTGTCGCTAAGAACTTCTGCCTGTTGCCTTCCAGCAATTCCCAGGGGTCATGATCGAGGTGATGCAGCCGTTCCCGGATGTCATCAGGCATCACAGTGTGCAGCATTACGCCACACAGCGCACAACCCTTGGTGCAGCCGAGGCGAGCGCCCTTTCCGATCGGGTTATCAACAACCCATGAGCCAAAAGTGGGGCAGAAAAGAAAACCGGTACGCCGTCGGGTGGAGAAATCCCGTCACCAGATTGAGGATGTCCGGATTGATCCTGGGAAAGCGGCGGGTTTTAATAGCGTATACAACGCCAGTGTTTTTGATGGTGTTTATGATGGTCCGAGGGTCACGTGGCCACCCTCGACTGATGGACCGTCATGAATACGTTCAAAAACACTGGCGTTGTGTACGCTATTCAAGCCCATCGTTTTCCCAAGATCAGCCCATACATCCTGAATCTGGTGACGGGATTTCTCCACCCGACGGCATCGACCCCGACTCCTTCAACAAGTGGTTCTCCGACGCTATAACTGACTCGCATAAGGAGCTCTGCCGAGTCCTTACTTGGCAGGACGTCTCGATCTGTCGGCGCCTCCTTATCATCGAAGGTCGTCTAGATATCCCCGATTCGTACATTTCTTGTGTCGTGCCGGTCGATTTTAGATGCCATGATGTTGTCGTCACTGTCCCAGAAATCACGGTCGCGGACTTTGCCAGGCGCCCCATGCGGTTTGGGCTCATGCCCTGCCCGACCTTACGCGACGGTGATCTCTGGGACAGTGACGACAAGATCATGGCATCTAGAATCGACCGGCACGACACAAGACACTCGCACAGGTAGGGGTGTGTCTGGAGAGGCCCGTCTTTCACAAAGCTCCATAGTGAAGCTCCGGCAATTTGTAGGTGAGGGATGTCGAGGCTGACTCCTAACCGCTGGGACCGCTGGAACCGATGGCACCTTGACTAATTCTTCACTGCGGAAACGCAACTGAGCGACAGTGACTGTGTCATGAATGGGCGGATCATGGAATCTCGGCGAACGTTATGGGGTGACTGCTTCAATTATTAGTCAGGGCTGTAGCTGTGTCCTTAGTGTCGGCCAGTGCGCGAATTCCGCGGTTAGGGGCACCACCGCCGTGTCATGGCTTGTCGACACTGGGCTTCACTCCATGTCGTTCCGCGACATTCTATGAGATGGGTCTAAGATTGAGGCGCAGCCTTCTCCATCTTCCTCCCTCCTGCTCTTCAAACCTTACCCATCGCACCTCATTCCATCGCCACTCATGAAAGAAGCCCCAACACAACCATCTTACAACGTCGCGGATGGAAAACGAACAGCTCTGTCAGTCGATGACGTCGATCGACTTGCCGCAATGTAGCGGAACAACGCGCGACCATCTCTTCCCTGAAGGCCGACTGCCACGGAAAAGTCAAGTTACCCGAAGGTAACTATGGCCACGCGGTCCTGGCCCAGGACACGGCTCAGGTAGTTGTCACAATGCTTGGGAAGATCGTGTCGATTGATCCCTCAACAGCCTGAGGGATGCCTCCCGTGTAGTAAGTAGCCCGAACAGCAAAACGTTTAGGGAAGCAGCCCGTTGACATACCTTCATGATGTCAACCAACCACGCATCCACTGCAGCCTTAGAGACGCGGACATCGAACGGGTGGGCCGACCCGAACTGTTCTCGAGACAAATCGGCCTCGAGCTCGCGACACCCGAAGGGGTCGTCGTGGAAGCTCTCAGGCTGCAATGAATACGGGCAAGTCTTCTCAAGAAGTGACTACCGCATTCAGCATAGCTACGGATTCGAATAAGTAACTTCATGAACTGTGCTCTTGGTGTGGGATTGTTGAGGAGCTAGTGGAAACCTACCACTGCACTGCAAGTGGCAGCACTTCCCTTCAACACGTCTTCTTTGAATGTCAATCCTCGAGGTGTTTCTTCATCATCAGCCAGTGACACTGCTTCGTGAGTTATCACTTGACATGGCTGTGCAGTATTAGGTATGGCGGAACCTGATGTAAAAAACAGACATTGGACGTCAGTGACAGGAGGCGACCCTAGTATCCCCGAAAAAGGGGGGGGGCACCCACCGTGGTCTGCCTGGGAACACGACATGATGCCGAAAAATACCACATGTTCTACAACAACGACGGCGAAGGAAGATACGATGGCCGAAAAGTAGCAAAGTCTTACGCTACGTCGCTACCTGTAAATTGACTTCGTACCGCTGAGAATCCGGGTCCGACACTAAATGAGAGTGTTCACTGCCATCGCTACAGATGAACAACATCAAGAATACTGATAGTTGTAATGTACGAATCACGCAAAAAACAGGCCTCTGATTCCGTGAATTGCGGCTCACCATCCCGTGGCAGCTCGCAAGTCAGGCTTGCGACATCCGGAAAAGGTCCACACTCGACGCGGGTCTCGACGACGGTCTGAGCCCATCATCGGCCTCCCAGAGAACAAAAAAGTAGTTCAGTGATGAAATGAAGGCTCTGTACATTTGATCGTCGTCGCGCGGTCCTTTCCCGGCTTCAACCATTCGGTTTCCGATCCTGAACAGTACCGCAGCTGTTGCAGCAAAGTACGTCAGATTGCAACGGGTCAACGGTTACGGTGGTGATCGAGGTAGGGTTAGGGTTAGGGTTAGGGTTAGGGTTAGGGTTAGGGTTAGGGTTAGGGTTAGGGTTAGGGTT